>OY720452.1:45626777-46064277 GCA_963082715.1 Harpalus rubripes
ACATACATAAACACTGAACGATGTAAGAAAACTATATCCATTTAAAAAATCTTTAAACTAAAAAACTACGAAATTGTGCATTAAAATTAACAATTTTTTAAAACTCTTCACATATAGTAGTAGGGTAAGGTTCAATGTTATTCCCTATAACATATGAGATTTTAGAACTTCACAAAAAAAATCTTCCGAATCATCATTTTTTGTTATTTTTACATCGCTTACGACACTTAGATTCGCACCAATTTTCTCCTTTTCATGCCGCAGATAGCGACTCATTTAAAAAAATCACTTAAAAGCGCTAACGCAAGTGATACGGTAGGGTGTTTACGGACCTCAAACTTAAAAATAACTACAAACGCATGCAGTCAATCAGAAACTGTTTTCACTAAAACGTGCAATGCCTCGCCATAGGAAGTTTCCTAAACCTAAAACGACAAGAACCCACAAGCATCAGTATGCAATAGCAAAAATATTTGGACGCTGAGGTGTACAAACCAACAGTGTACCCGTTGAGGGTTAAGTAATGTCCTTTAGCCAGTTCTGCGAATATTGCAATTGTGGCAAATCTTTGCCCTTTGAACTAGAGGTACAAAAAAGTCGGCAGAAGTCTGTTCTGAAAAGTAAGATGTCTGACTCGTATTTCTATTAAAAAATAGTTTCTGACTATACTGGTTTAATATTTCTTATTTACAGTAAAATTATTTCATGAAATGAATATAACTTCCTCTTGAATTTTGTTATTGCCGTTTATTTGTCAATTACAAACATTTGAATTTCTTAACTGTTTTCCTTGGCGAAATACTTGCTTCGATATTTATTACAACAGATTACGTTACGAATATAGTTTTGAAGGAGTGATGACATCATGTTGTCGGGTGAAATCGTGTGATTTCCAAAGTATTCATACAAATTAAAACGGACAACTGACAGATATAACCTATATTGTGTCAATTATGTTACTTATCAAAATTACAAAATTCGAAATATAAATAGTTATTTAGCAATAATAAACCAATTGATTAAATACGATATAAGTATAATGGATCAAATATACCTCTTGTTATTGTTTAAAAACAATCACCCTAGTAGGGCTCTTGCAAAAAAAATTATGATTTCTAAGTACTAAATTTTAAAAGATATTGTACGTTAGAGAGCCTGAACTTTAAAAATGTCACGAAATATCCATCAGATGTTTTACAATTAATTATTGAAAGTTGTGTAATATTCACGTGACGTCAGAGTATGTACAGTGTAACATGTGACAAATTATACCCTACTTTTATTTATATAAATAGCGTAGGTGATGGACAAACTGTTTTACTATTGGCTATGGATGACGTTCTGTATGTACTCCGACGTCACAGTAGTGGGGGGTTGTTTTTCATTACTATTTCTGGCGCTAATCTTTTTATTAAATTTTTTACGAAAATAAAAATAAATTATTATTTCTCTTATTTTTTATTATTATGAAAAATATTGCATAAACTCTCATTTAAAATACTTTTAAAAATGTGAAACCGGATCATCCTGTAACGAAGTTGCTAACTCTTAGCAATATTGCTATAGCAAATAACCAATAAGAAATTAAACACTGAAGAAAATATGAAAATGACAGACTTTACATATGTTTCTATTAGCTAATTTTTTTAACAACGTTGCTAAGACTTAGCAACTTTTCTACAGAATAGGAGTGAATATGTTGCAATAATTGTCGGCATTTTTAGAAACGCCGTCTTTGTAATAGTAAAATGCACATCATAATACGAAGAACTAAACTCTCAATGAAGCCCAAACTAACAACATCAGTGACCAAAATCGCTATAATCAACATATTTAGAGTTGTTATGAACATTTAAAATAGAGCGTAGCGACTTCCAACTTGTTCATCATCTCTCTAAACTAATCCACGGTGAAGTAGATGATCCTATTTGCTTAAATCAGCTTCCTTTTCGCACTCCTTTCATACACACTCGCTATTTTCAAACCTTCTATCTTCCTACTTCACGCAATAATGCTTTATCTCTGTTTCCTATATACCGAATGTGTCAAATTTATACAAACAAATTTTCAGATATTGATGTATTTTGTTACTCCCCCAAAAAATTCGTAAATATTCTTAAACACATAAAGTGACATCGTTGTATGTTGTTATTTTTTATTATTTTTATTCATTGATCGTTGTGCAGACATTTACTCATTTTCATGTAATGTATCTCATGTATTTTGTTTCCTGTCCTCTTACTGGGTCTTTACCTGTTGGGCGTTGTATTGATAAATAAAAATAAATAAAATATGAATGACATAAATGTTAAAATAATTCTACTATTTGAAAATGACATTCGTTACCACGGTTATAGTACAGTTTGTATTTCATTTTTCACCATTCATTGGACGTAGATTACTGAGGAGATAGCTTACACCCCTCGATGAGGAAATAGCGAATTGAAGTCTCATATATGCCATTACGACAAATTTTCTACATAAAAATTTAGTAATTCTTACAGCACAAATTGATGATGTGAGGTCGTGAGGATCGACCCGGCGAAATAGAGTGTACATACTGTAAATACATACATTCACACAGGCATCATCGTAAAGATGTTATATTTGTCTTACGTAAAGACGGGAGGTAAAGTGTAATAAAAAGAAAATATAAGCAATAATAGAGAATTGTATTATCAATCAATTATAAATTATTTATGTGTGTGAGATAAATCAAAGTTGTATTAATGTTTCCTGAAAATTATAGACCATAATAATGTAATCTACTGAAATTTGTATTAATTATAACCAGGCATTTCTAATCCGTGTTGCATTACATATATTAATTTCCCTAGTTATACGGTTTTCAGCATATTTACATGATATGTTCATGCGTAGCAGCAATCTTAACACTGAATCATAATTAATTAATGTATGTATAATAATTATGTATCGTTGGAGTGTATATTGTCACATTATAATGTAGTATTGTCATGTTTAGTAGACAGATAATTAATTGTAACTTTATCGAAGCTGATTCACCACGCTTTAGTAATCAAAGCGACGCCAGACAATGAACAAATATCGTTTCACAGTTCATTTTATACATGCTATAGAGTGGTTAATATATAGCAATATAGATAAGGAATTTAATTATGTTTAATTATAAAAATGATTCTATACATACGTATTTAAGCAAGCTCTAACTTTACATTGATGCCACCATTAACAGCTATCATTTAAAATACACATAATTCTCATGAGTGCTAATAAAAGCATATTTTTAACAAAAACATGTAAAAGACCTAGCAGCAGCTAGCTCCAGTGGTAACTGATTTAGCGCCATCTGTTTTTAATTCAACGTATTAATAATGGTTAGCCTCATCTACAAATGAATTTTGTTTGAAAAGCTAGCTTCGGATACTTAAGACAGCATTATCTTGCTCCAGTGGCAACTGATCTAGCGCCATCTGTTTATAACTCCGACGGCTTAGTAATTGTAGTTTTACCTTACAAGGTCGGAGAAAGTTTATACTTGGCAATTCTATTCATCTTGGGTTCGTAATAAAATCCTGAAATTTGTAAACACAAAAAGTTGACCAACATTGGGTATATCCAAAATATTTCGATTCCGCTTTACTGTAAAATAGTTACATACAAAGTTGTAGAGAATAAAATATCCTACAACTTTTGTATAAAACAATATTTTCTTATATCAACGGTGTAGTTATAAGAGAAGAAAGCGGATTTTCCCTAGCAATTTCAAATATTATTGATTGTACGATTAACCGACATACCTGTAAGGCAGGTTGATCGTAATTTTCCGAGCTTGTCCTCCGATATAATTACTATGTAGTGTCGCGTTATGTCATATTCGTCGGTACATTTGAAAGTATATAATCAAAAAAACACCCGACGTAACATCTCTTTACAGCTCATTTAGTTACTCATTTCGTTATTTGTGATACGCATTTCGCAATTAAGTTCTTCGGGTGAGGTGGGGGTTTCGTAATTATATCGGAGGTCAAGCTCGGAAAATTACGATCTACCTTCCTTACAGGTAAGTCGGTTAATCGTACAATTTTCCTTCGCTTGTCCTCCGATATAACTACTCTGTAGATGTTTAAAATGATAGGTGCGAAATCGTGTTGAATCTTACCGTATTTAAAATAGTTTTCGTACATTATGATATACATAGCCCATACAATCACAAACCCGGTTTGCAATAGCCTATACATAACAATAGCCCCTTATAAATCCCAAAAATTTAAACTAATTCTCTTTACTTATTTGCAAAACTTGACTATTAAGTAATTACAGGTTTATTATAAAAGTTGATTGAATATTGAGAATTTGTTGTTATACATGTCATGTCTATTTTAATACCTGTTCTATTTGTTACATAGATGGAAGCGTGTCTTATACTGTAGCCTCGAAAATTTTTAGTAACTATACGGCTCTTTTTACCTTCCGTCACCTTTAGGTAAGGAAGGTATTGTCTTTGGTCAAAAAATTCGGTGGTGTGTTTTTGATGAATAAGCACGTTTTAGGGTCCCTAGAATACGATTTTACTATTTTTACGATGATGTCTGTATGTGTGTGTGTGTATGTGTGTGTGTGTGTGTGTGTGTGTGTGTGTGTGTGTGTGTGTGTGTGTGTCTGTGTGTGACAAAATTTTCTAATGCGATAACTCTAATACCATAATTCCAAAAATTATAATTCTTTCGTATTCCTCTTCGTTACATCCATGTGAAGAGCTGATTAGATTTTGGTTATAATTGGTCAACCGGAAGTACCTTCATTTGAAGATTTTAACAGTTTTTCTTGAAAAAACGGTGTTAAATACCATTTTTTCACATTTAATGTTATTATAAATATTAATGAATTATTTATTCTCTATACGATTTTAATGCATTTTATACTTCATATTAAATGGACATAGAGTTAAAAAATTATAAAGAAATTAAATATCATATATATTAGTCAGCTTTGCTATAACTCTGGAAACAGCTGCTACATTAAGAAAATAGAAAATTCTGATTGAAAGGTGTCAGTGTCAAGTGCAGTTGACAGTATGTTTATGTTATAATTTTACTGGAAATATAGGATCTTTTGTTAGAAACTTTCTGTATGGAATTTGTATAAAATACATACAACTGCCTTAAGGTAATGTACAAGAAATATAATCTTTTGCAAAGAACTTTATGTATGACATTTATATAAAATACATAGAACTGACGGAAGGTAATGTGCTGGCCACATCAGATTTTTTAATACTAGGTTTATCCATTTACTAATAGTTTGACTACATACTGGATGATTTGGTTTTTGGTATGTTATAATTACATATCTTTGGTCATTTGAACGATATTCAGATGTGATACGAATATAGAGAATAATTGTTGACGCAGTGTAAAATTCTGGTTTTTCGCGGAAAAATGGAAAAACAAGTAAAGATTGTTGTTTACTAGGACCTGATGTCTTTATTCGTTCACTATTTTCTATTTTATCTTGTATTCTTGTAGTAAGGTTTACATTTATTGATGATATAATCTGAAACTTATGTGCACTGCTAAGAGCCATATTAAGTTAACTAGTTTGATAGTGGTCCTTATAAAGGAAAATATGTTTCCGATATATTTTACAATTCGAACTTGATTCTATGTAACTTCATATTTTCGATTTGCTGATGTAAATTTCTCTAATTTGTCTTTTAATTACAAATTCATCTTCGCTTTTTACCGATAGTATTAGATTGAGAGTTGCTCGATAAGAAATTCCTGTGTAGTAGGAACTCTCTACATGGACGGAGTTAGTTTAAAATTGATATTATATTCTAAACAATATGAATATGTTTCTAAATTTTTTGAGCAACAAAATTTCTTGGTTTTTTGATGACAATGACAGTATTGAAGGCAGAACAGCGTGAGGAATGTTTTTATTTATAAACATTCTCCGGATAATATCCCTTCTATTAGGGCAAGATCCTTGGACAACGAATGTGTGTCTCTGAAACGTGATAAGAGTAAAGAACTTTTGGTTCAACAAAATTTTGAGTTTCTGTGAGCAATCTTTGGAATAATGAATACCAACTATTAATATACCGGTCGCTTTTTCAAGTATTATTATTTCTAGCTAACTAATTATTGAAAAGAAAGGCGGAAAAAAGGCGTAAAAGTAATACGCGTAATTAATTGTAAAGATATTTACTGAGAAGGATTCTGGAGTGCGTAATTTTTACATTTTGTGTTAATTATTTTGACATACATATAGGTCAATTTGCAGTTTCCTGAATTTTGTAACTATACAAGGTATCCAGGATAACTATTCCAACATGGGGAACCCAAGAAAAATAAAAGATACGAAACCTATTAAATTAGATAAAAGTTGCCCCTTTAGAACACCATGTTTGCGAAAAAGGCAAAGGTCACTAAATATAGACGAAAATGTAAATTTTGCTGTTTTTTATTTTGCAAATACTTCTAAGAATTAAATAATACTGGATTTTTGGTTTGCACATCTTTAGGGAACTTTTTATATTTTTTTGACTGGTGAAGGTCAGCTGTTCTTTATACTGTATATTTTCGAGTTATGATGCGAAAGTTCTAATTTTTATATGGACGTTTTATTGAAAAGTTTCACCAGTTTTTTTTTCTTTCCAACGATATATCACATGTCTTTGTTCGTTTGTTTTAAAATGCAAAAATATAATAATTACTAAGCTTATGGATTAAAAACAATGGTGATAGAAAACTGCTAAAAAATCCAGACAACTTATGCGATAATTTCTTTCCTGCGTGTTGCATTACCCGCGTGCTAAATTATATTCATGACTGGGAGCTCCCTGGCCAGAGGTTGAGGCACTAGAAAAAACATTTCAAGTTTAAACCTTCTGTTTTATGTGCCACATAGTAATTGAAAAACGACTGCATCACCAATTATGATGATTTTTGCGGTAGTTCGAAAAAGGTCATTTTTCGGTTAAGTGTTGCTAATAGTTATGTGGAGCTAAAAGAAATTTTCCTTTTTCCAAGTCCCAGAAACTTTATTTCTTGCGTTGGATTAAAGTTACATATTTCTCTGTTAAAAACAAGTTACAGTGATTCAAGCAGTTTTACTGTAGATACACATTGATACTAAATTCTAGTTTTGTTTTTTCTCATTATTAGTATGTATGACATTTGTATTTACCTAAATGGCAAACAATTAATTTCATATCTCTGATATTTGAAACTAAATCTAAGATATTTTCTAAATTTGCTTTCTATTAATAGTAAAAACAAGCGTTTTTAAAAACTATATTTGCTAGGTAACAATTATCAGTAATAGGTTAGATACTATTTTAGAATCCTGTAATTTTAAAAAAGGATGTAATATGAACATTTTAGTTCTACTAAATTTTACTGCACTCTGTATTTTGGTCAGGTGAGAAAATGTATTTTCTGTAAAGAGAGATTGCGTTATGAACAATTGCGGCATTATCCATAAACTGAGAAGCGTCTGCCAATTTTGGCAAAGAATCTGCGACACCAGTTAGAGTTATGCTGGATTTATACAGCGTAAGCCGTAACGTAACGTACCGTGCCGTAACGTAACGAAAAGAATAAATCAATGCATACACATGTGATAATTTATACAGACGTAAGCCGTAACGTGACGTACCGTGCCGTAACGTGTCAAAAACCCAAAGATCGCCAACTTTTATCTTTCTACGTTACGGCACGTTATGGTACGTTGCGATATTACAAAAATTACTACTGCCCTGCGCTATAGTCTGTTTTTAGTGTGGCTCATTATGTCAAAGTTGGGATTAATAAATTAAATGGAAATAAATATAGAAAATACTACATTACGAATAGTCTGTCTTGTGTGATTTTGAGTGACATAAGTGACATGTGTCATGTGTCAGAGTTTAGATTAATATATTACATAGGAATATATATATATATATATATATATATATATATATATATATATATATATATATATATATATATATATGAAATATAGTGCATTGTGAACAAACTAACGAACCTGATAAATAAAAATCTGATGTACACTGCACTTGTATCGACAAAGCATAAGTACACTTTTTACGAAAATGTACCGTAAAAGTTCTGTATAAAATAGCCTAGAAAAATCACGCGTTACGATACGTTATAATACGCCACGGCACAGTACGTTACGTTACGGCTTACGCTGTATAAATCCAGCATTAGATCGTTTGTTAGGTTAGGATACTCATTAAGATATACAAAGCTAAAAAGGCCCTGAATATTCTATTCATGTAAGGAAAAAGTCTTGTTTGACCACTGTTTCCGGTATGCACGCTTGAATTTCGCCAATTAGTTTGGGTGGGTGCAAGGCTTAATAAATGGCTACCAACGGGTACTTGTCAGCCATATCTTTCTTTAAATTTTTGTTCATTCTTACAACAAATTCATCTTGTATGTTTACGTTTTGGCCTTTGTTAATCGGTAGGATTTTTCCCCAAGAAAAAAGTAAATATTTGTTTAAGACTTTAGATACAGAGGAAAAAACCTGTTTCCGGAACCATGTACCTGGGTAAATTTTCGTTACCGCATACCGGACAAGCATGTAACATCTCCTTGTATTGAAAACTATATGAGTAAAATATAAGGTTCGTAAGTCACGTGACAAACTACCTGAATCAAGGAAGGTTTGATGTTTACATAACAAATGTAACACTGAACGTATGTAACATTATTACTCATAGGAATAAGCCAAAACTAAACCAGGGCTATGGTAGGGTTCTACAAATTACTTACCTTAATTACTAAAAATTGGATAAACACATGTTTATCAGGGACGAAGCGATAAGTCACTTGACTATCTGGTTCAGATTAGTGTAATTATTCGCCATAATGAACACATGTCCATCAGATCTAAAGAGGTAAGTCCCCTGAATTCCAGATCCAAATGTTACAGGGCAGAAAAAAGGATGAACACGCGTTCATCGGATCTATGAGGGTAAGTCACATGACTACCAGATCCCTGCCATAACAAAGTATCTAGTACTTTCTAGGATTTCAAAATCAGTTTTCTTTTCAATCTATTTAATTCCTCCTCCAACGCAGCATAGCGGCAGCCTAAAGGTGACGAGTGCCTTCTTTTTCACAATATCATTGTCACTACAATTTATTTAAAAAATCTGATGTGGGCAGCACATAACCTTTCGCTAGATATTTTATCTGGTTGTACGCATAAAACGAAAAATATTTTTAAATACAAATACATATATTCATGTCTTACTACAAAATAATTCTCACATATATTTGCAAAATCTATGGGATATTTTAATATAATTTATGTACAATACATACATTTTCTTTATTTTCAATATCCTGAATTTTTTTTTAATTTCCTTTTTTTTATAATCGTCATTTTTTTGAAAATTCCTTTTATATTCTCTTTTACGTATATTCTTTTGCGTTGTTGACTTTTTATTATCTTCATAATGTACAAATATTTTTGACAGTGGCATACAAATATTTTTGACGGTGACATTTATGTGTCAATTACAAACATTTGAATTTCTGGCCTTGAAGTAGTTTGGTCTGAGAATTTTCACATCAAATTATTTTATATGCATTTATTTATCTCTAAATCTATAGAAGATATAATTATGAAATTATATTTATCAAATAAAGAATTTACATAAATTTTCGATAAATAATATTTAGATGTTTTTTTTTCTTGTAACCACTACTTCCGGTTGTCCAATTGTTACCAAAACTTAACCAACTCTTCCCATTATTGTTAGATTGAGGAATCCGAAGTTAAAAATGTTTTAAGTCTTATAGTATTTGAGAAATCGTGGATCCAACATCCACACACACATCTCCACACACGCATATCCACATACACATCTCCACACACACACACACACACACACACACACACACACACACGCACGCACTCACGCACGCACGCACGCACGCACGCACGCACACACACACACACACACACACACACACACATCATCGTAAAAATATAACACAACTATTTGTTGAACGTCCGTATCCGACGGGTACAAATAACGGAATGAGTAACTAAATGAGCTGTAATGAGGTGTTACGTCGGGTGTTCTTTTGGTCATATACTTTCAAATGTACCGACGGGTATGACATAACGCGACACTACATAGTAATTATATCGGAGGACAAGCGAAGGAAAATTGTTGTTACCGTTATTTTGTTATTATATTATAATACGTATGCATGTGTGAATTATCAATATTTATGTAATGTCTACATATTATTCTTTTGCACATCACCTAGGAGGAAGAGAAAATGACGCGTTCCTTTTAACGTGGTATCCCTAGTAGTATGTATGTATGTTTTCTTCTATAGGTTTTATTTTCTTTCTCTTCTTCTAGGGATGCTGAAAATTATTCACGTTTTTACAGGTGTTCTCATAATCGAGATTTTGTTAAATGACCTCGTTTTAAGTCCCTTAGAATCCAATTTTAACACACACACACACGCACACGCACGCGCGCACACACACAAGCACGCGCGTACACACACACATCATCATCATCATCATCATCATCGTGAAAATGTTAAAATATCTCTACGCTACCAGTCCTTCGAGCTCGATATCAGTAGTTACAGCACACAGCAATACAGCACAGTCACAGTTCACAGCTCACAGTACACATGACGAGCGCTTGCATGTTTTAAAAGAGTCGTTCAAGCGAACGACTCACTTTAGGAAACGAAGCAAAATGAACTGACTCACTAAAATTGAACGAACGACACATATCTACCTTATACTAATATGGAAAGAAGCCATTAAATTTTGGTGTGAATCATATAACTGGAACTGACACTTTACTTGAAGCTCAAAATAGTTTTTCTTCAAAAAATACCTCTAAATGTCATTCTTTAGAGATTTATGTTATCAATAAAAGTAAAGATTATTAAATTTTCCAGAGATTGTCTTTAATACTTTTTCTATATATTTTATGGATAAATTTATAAAATTATCTATAATTAAAATTCAAGATCCTCCGCTTTAAACAAACTCAACTCCTTGATTACACAGTTCAAATCTCAATTGTATGGAACTGACAGTTAAATGTCTAATAATTTTAAATTATTATTAGTAACGTTTTAAAAGAAAAGTAGTAAATAGAACAATAGTTATATGGATATGAATTTAATAAAATTTCCAGCATAAATATATATATTAAAATTAATAAAAATAAAATTGCAGGAGGTTGGCCACGTCAAATTTTTTGAATATTATTCCATGTATGAACTTGATGGTATGTCCAAAACGATTGTTCCCGGGCAGCTTCTTTTGTTGGCGGTATATGATATAATAACAAAATCATAACGATAAATCAATAATATTTGAAATTGCTGAGGAAAATCCGCTTTCTTGTCATAACTTGTAGACCGTTGACCTGAGAAAAAATTGTTTATTTGTTAAAAGTTGAAGGAAATTTTATCCTCTACAACTTTGTATATAACTATTTTTGCAGTAAAATGTAGCAGCGGAAACGAGATATTTTTGAAAAACCCAATGTTGTAAATAAAATAAATAAATATATCATCACGGCATATTACCCATTGCTGGGTGTGACCATCTGCTTTGTACGCAGATATCGGTAATGATGACATATTTTTACCGTGCGGGAGTTTCCAGGCGTCACTTCACGGGCACTCATTGTTGGCCGACATTATTCAAGATGGCGACGCCGGCGGCAACTTTTCGTGTTTGCAAGGGAATGCCTTTATTTTTTCTCTATTGACTGGACTGTATACAAATGAAATTTATTTAAAAGCTAACACCGGATATTTCAGAACCGCCACCAGCTTACAAGAATCAAGTAATTTCTTACATCTTTTTGTATTCAAAATAAGACTAGATTAAAGCAAGAACATAGTATTTTTATTCAAATCAAGACATGGGGTAGAAATAATACAATGTCATAATGTACATAAATCATCCTCTACATGCCTGGTCTTGTATATTTTCCCATACAAATTCCAACTTCGCGCGCTAACAAATTTAAAAAGTCCACTGCTCTGATGACAGTGAAATTAGCAGCCGATTCGCAGCAACCAAGGCCAAGTGAGTTGTTATAAATTATACTAAATGCATAATCTACGCAGTAGTGTAATTTAGAAACACAATAACAATATGTAGATGGAGCAAAAGTGTAATTTACAATATTATATTGTTAGTATTATTAAATTTACAGTATTGTTTACAGCTTGACACTTATTTCTTGGCCGAAATGCGCGGTAAATTCAAAACAATATTATATGAATTGTTTTAATATTATATTATACAAACTTCTTTTTAATGTTATCCCTATATTGTTACTAACAAAATGCAATAACCATATTATCCCGAAAACTTGTAGGACAATTTACATGAATTAATTACCGAAAAAATTTATCAACCATGACTTAGATATTTTTAAATTTTTTTATTAATGATAATCTTAGTTTTTAGTTTTGCTAATATTATCCCTATATTGTTACTAATAAAACGCAATAATAATAATAATAATAATAATGATAATTAAACTTTATTGAGATCCAACTCAAAGGCGAGGTTCAGCTAAAAGCTGTTCTTCCACCTAACCCTCGATACATAATGTATGTAATACATACAAAAAAAAAGTTAAATACAAATGAACAATCACAGTAATGTAATATACAAAAATACAATAATATACATGATAGCAGAATTTCAACAATTTATTTTATGCTAATGGTAGACTTTTTAATTGACGTTTATAATTACTTACCGATAGAGATTTTAAGAAATTAGGAATATTGTTATATAATTTGGGAGCTTGATATGAAAATGATCCTTTAAATTTAGTTTTCTTAAAAGAAGGAACTACAAATAAATCAGTATCACGAAAATTATAGTTATATTCTCTGACATTTAGTTTACAGTAAAGGTAGGATGGAATGTTTGTCGTGTAAATTTTATGAATTAGACACAAATAAAGAAAATTTGTTCTCTCCTCTATAAAACTCATATTAGCTTCCTGCCTATATGTTGATATGTGATCATATTTACGTACATTATAAACAAAACGTAAACAAGAATTTTGCAACAGAGTAATTCTATTAAGGTCTTGCATTGTAAGATTAGGGACATATACACACGCACAATACTCAAATAAGGGCATAATAAGTGAATTCACCAACTTCAATTTTATTTCGGATGATAAAATATGACGATATTGATAAAGATATCTAAGTTTGAGTCTAGCAGACGTTAATTTAATTTTTATGTGTTCATTAAATTTTAAATCTTTATCTATATTTAAACCCAAAGTCTTAACTGTGGCACTACAGTTTATTAGTGTATCTTCAAGATATATGGAAGGTTGGAAAGGTTGATTCCCTGTAGGGATAATAAGTAGTTTTGACTTTTCATTATTAATTAATAGTCCATTGATTTTTACCCACAGAACTAGGTTATGAAGGTCCTGATTAAATTCTTCCACAGCTCTTTCTCTTTCATTGTAATTAAAACTTTTGACAACGTTTGTGTCATCAGCATATGAATAAACAGAACACAATTTAAAAACTGTTGGCATATCTGCGACAAAAAGAATAAAAAGTAACGGTCCTAATATGGAACCCTGCGGTACACCACGTGATAATAAAAAGAAAGATGAGACAGAAGTACCTTCGTCAGATGTCATGTGTACTGTGAAGTGTCGATTTTGTAAATAATTTTTGAAAAAAATAAGAGCATTTTGTGAGAAGTTATAAAATTTCAGTTTGGCTAACAATAAATTGTGATCCACTAGATCAAATGCTTTTGTAAAATCAATTTGAGCAACTAAACTTATGTGTGAATTGTCAAAACTCTTTATTAAATCATCCACCATATTTAATAAGCATGTCTGTGTGCTATAACTTTTTCTAAATCCGGACTGTGAAGACGGCAGAATATTATATTTGTTTATAAAAATCATTATCTGTTCATATTTTTTCTAGAACTTTGCTTAAGACTGGCAGTATACTAATCGGTCTAAGATGGTCAAAAGAACTCGGATTAGAATTTTTGCAAATAGGTTTAATAATGGCAGATTTCCATATATTAGGAATTACTCCGTTTAAGAAACAATAATTTATAATGTGTGTAATATGATTTATAATGCAGGGTAAAATAAGGGTTAACATTCTAATTGAAATTCCATCCAATCCAACTGCACTAGATTTAATTCTTTGAATTACTTGTTCCACATCTAAACTGGTAACTGCTGAAAATTTGAATGATTCATTACATTTATCAGAAAACATATTATTATTATAATTATTAAGTATATCTTGATCAATATTCGTAGTTTCTATTTGATTTAGAATATATTGGCCGTAATCAGAAGATTTACAAAGTTCTGTTGGAATATTACTATTTGCATATATACGTATAGCTGATGTTGTTAAATTTCTTAGGCTTTTATAGTAATTCCACTTTGCTTCAGACTTACACTTTTTATAGTCCAACAGGGCTTTGTCTCTCTTCTTTTGCATAATTTTTATAACGGGTGTAATCCACGGACAATATCTTCTTTTGGTTGTAAATGATTTTAAAGGCGCGTGTACATTAAACAGCTCACAAATCTTATTATTAAAAAATTCGACTTTTTGATTAATATCATTAAAATTAAATCCCAATTAGCTTGACTCGCATCTTTCATTAAATAATCCAAATTTAAATTCTTGAAATCTCTATATGTTACGGTTTTTTTAATTAGAACAGGTGTTGGAAAATTTAATATACAATAAACTGCTTCGTGGTCAGTATTAAAGGGTAATGTACCGGAATTATTACATATTGAAATATCTGATATTAACATAACATCAAGAAGAGAATTAGAAATAGGCCTCGTACAATCTACAATTAATTGATGCATTTGTTTTTATACTGTCCACAAAAAAATTTGTTCGAAAATTATTATCAAACAAATCAATATTAATATCCCCAGTACATATTAAATCATCATTTTCCATGTTAAACTGTTCAAAAAAGCTATCTAAAATTGACAAATCCTTGTAAAAGATTCTATGCGGATTATAGATTACACCAATACATATTTTAATATTAGAGACAACACATTGGATCCATAAATATTCAATATTATTTGGTGTAATGAAACTTGTATCTAATACCTTGAATTTAATCCCTTTACGAACAAAAAAAGCAACTCCACCACCTCTCTTAATTATTCTCTCCGAGCTAATTAAATTGTAATCATCAATACTGAATAAATGTTGAGGTGCGTTTGGATTTATCCAAGTTTCAGAAACCGCAATAATATCAAAATCATGTTCCAGTACAAAATCTTTGAAATCCAAAAAGTTAGCATTTAACGATCTTACATTTACATGTACAATTTTAAAAAAACTATTATAAAGTTCCTTAACCTCAGCACTCGAAACAGGTGATTGATTCTGATTCATGAATGTTTATACACGTATATTAATGTAGGAGTACGCAGATCAGTAAAGACGACAAAGTTATAAAAATAGATATTCTTTAAGAGATGAGAAAAAATAAAAATAAACTCGTAGTAGTATTAGAGTAGTATCGATGGCAGTTCCATGGTACATTTAATAATTTAGTTGCAAATATTAGGAGCTGCAGCCAGTGATTCAGCGTCTTTGAAGAGATGCACCTTTCCGTCAATATTCACGAAGATTTTACCATCACGCGACCAAACATTTTTAGGATTATATTTTATTCTTGCACTTTTTATTAAATTCAATCGCTCCCTAGTAAGATCTTCCACCACAAATATTTTAGAATTTTTCAGTTTTTTTTTATTATTGATAACCAGAGCACGATGCTTATATGAATTAAATTTGATAATTATTGCACGCGGTCTAGAATTAGATTTAGCACCAACACGATGAAACCGATCAATCATTTCTGGTACAATGTTTATTTTAAGTTGATTATTAAGTACATTACGCACCTTGTTTTCAGTGTCTTCGTCTGGTTCCTCTTCTACTCCAAATACGCGCACATTATTTCTACGTGAATACTGCTCTTGATCATCAATCATTGTTTTTAGTTTTAAATTTAACATTTAAGATCACTTATCACTTTTTCATATTTTACTGCCTGATCTTCTAATCGTTTTTCAATTAGATCACACAATTTATTTGCCAATGCGGCCACGAAATCATTTTCTTCGCTCAAAAGATGATCAGTCACTTCTTTAACAATAGCAGTTATTTGTCTCGTAGTACCCATTTTTGAAAAAATAGATATTTTAATATAAAATAACGAGCAACAAATATAAAAATTTATGGAACCACTACTCTACACGTCTACTCACTGTGACGGCTCATGTACATATAACTATATTATCCTCTGGACCCGTAGGACAACTTGTATATATTAATTTACGTAAAAATTCTTTCACCCATGATTTAAATAATTTTTTTAATTGTTATTAAAGCTAGTCCTTGTTTCTAATTTTGGACTAGTTTTCAAAATAAAAATTTTACCCCAGGCGGACTAACATGGACTTAGAACACTTCCGGTTGATTTATTTCAAATTATATAGGAATTTAAATAACAAATTTAAAAAGTTTTGGATCATATTTTAATATTTTCTTTCTAGAAAATCTGTTTATAGCTGTAAGTAAAGCACTATTTCAGGTTTATCAATTTTAGAAAAAAATCTAGTATGTCGTTCTCATTAATATACTAGTCTTAAAGATCAAATTTGAAAATTTTAGGATTATATCATAATATATATTCACCAAAATCTGTTCAGAGCTTTAAGGATAACTTTCGGTTTACAAATTTTAGCCAAAATCTCATATGTTGATCCGCTGCATATAAAAGTATCAAATGCTAAATTTGAAAAGTTTTGAAATATATCACAATATATTTTCCACGAAAATCTGAGCTTCAAGTAAAATAAAAATTCTGGTTTATCAATTTTAGCCAAAATCTAATATGTTGTTTTCCTTCGTATAAAAGTCTCAAATAATAAATTTGAAATGTTTAAAAATGTATCATAATATATTTTGCACGAAACTCTGTTCTGAGCTTCTAGTAAAGCATCACTTCCGGTTTATTATTTTAGCAAAAATCTAATCTCTTGTTCCCCTTTATGTAAAAGTTAAATACTAAAATTGAAAAGTTCTGGAATATATCAATATTAGTCCAGTCAACGAACGCTCAAGAGAAGGATGTAGAATGCATGAAGGGTGTCACAATTTTTGACTTCAGGACTTTGTTTGGAGTCGTTAGGAGGTAAACATACTAAAAGTCCCCGATAGATATCACGACCATGGTAGAAACGTGTTGTGAGGATCCTAATTCGTGCTTATTTACTGAAAACTCACTATCGAATTTTTGAAACGATAACATTAACTCTCTTACCTGCGGTATGACGGGAGGTAAAAATAGCACAATTATTATACTTTGCTGGGTGAGCCAATCTGTATTTGTTATTTTAGGAGGCATTTATTCGTATACCTATACATGATCTGAAAATTGAAAATCATTTTTTGATGAAATGCGAGTTGCTAAATAGGTTGGAACAAGTTGTTGTTCATTAGAAAAATGATTTGCGCAGAAAGGAATTAGAGATCCACTGCTCCATATAAATAAATCACGACGAATGTTAAAATAGACTCAAAAATGGTTTATCTATCTATTTTACGAGTAACGGAACAATTTTTGACTTCAGGACTTTGTTTGGAGTCGTTAGGAGGTAAACATACTAAAAGTCCCCAAACGTAGTAGGTGAGCGGGGTGCAGAAAGGAACCGAGAAGGTATCTATTTTGGTTTTTTGCTTCTATCTTGTAGACGATGCGCCTTATCAAAAAAATCGTTACATACAAAATGAAAGCTACGTTTTTGCTTTGCTAAGTTTTTTCTATCTTTAACCGTTTATGAAATATCCGCTACCAAAAACCGCAAATTTTCTAAAAAATATATTTTGCCTGGCGTTTTTCGTTAAAATTTTCTCTCTAGCACCTCATCTCTTCGGTTTACAGAAAAATTCCCAGAAAAAAAGTTGTAGCGGATTAAATTTCCTTAAAATTGGTTTATAAACTTTCTGTTATCTTCAACCGTTCAACAGTTATGGCAATTTGAATTTTTTGGGTAAATTTTGAGATTCCGCTGGAAAACTATACATTTAGTCTAGAGGCCTGGAGTATGCGCTTTGAAAAGTGTGCGTCTACAGATTTTCTCTTCGTATTATGTTTACAAGGTTGTTAGAGATGTTTTTATCTTCGTCAGATGATCTGAAGCTCGTCAGTTTTTTTTAAAAAAAATAGCCGCCAAACATATGCCCCTTTTAATGCATTATGTTAAAGTAAAAATCGTTACACGCACGCACGCACACACATACATACAACACACATACACACACGCACGCACGCACACACACACACACACACACACATATATATATATATATATATATATATATATATATATATATATATATAGATAGATATCACGACCATGGTAGAAACGTGTTGTGAGGATCCTAATTCGTGCTTATTTACTGAAAACTCACTATCGAATTTTTGAAACGATAACATTAACTCTCTTACCTGCGGTATGACGGGAGGTAAAAATAGCACAATTATTATACTTTGCTGGGTGAGCCAATCTGTATTTGTTATTTTAGGAGGCATTTATTCGTATACCTATACATGATCTGAAAATTGAAAATCATTTTTTGATGAAATGCGAGTTGCTAAATAGGTTGGAACAAGTTGTTGTTCATTAGAAAAATGATTTGCGCAGAAAGGAATTAGAGATCCACTGCTCCATATAAATAAATCACGACGAATGTTAAAATAGACTCAAATGGTTTATCTATCTATTTTACGAGTAACGGAACAAATTTTTTGTCACCAAACTTTATATTTGTCATCATATCGTATCCACTAATAAATCGATCTATCCTTACGAAAAAAAATATTCTCAGTTTAATTAAAAGTGTCTGCGGGTATAAATGCCCAAATTAATGTCAATTGTACAAAAGATAAAAGCATGATCACCATGATTTAATCCTTGAGTAAAAGCCTCGTTCTCGAAATAATAGATTTGTCCCTAAATAATAACTTCGTTCTCAGAATAATAGATCTATCACCAAATAAATGATGAAAACACACACCGTGACTGAAAGATCTTTCAATTATAAGGCCCAGTATTTGCCAAAAGCTAATATTTCGAGTTTTATTCACAATACATATTACTTTTTATTTTGCTCCGTTGTTTATCTATAATTTATGTTGCTAATTACAAAATATATTTTCAAGTGGTCAAGATTGTTGTTAATTTTAATAAATAGACATTTTCTTTAAAAAACTCTATGATGACCAAATATTTTGTTTCATCTTAATTATCACAAAAACTATGCTTAGCAAATGCGAATAAAAGAGCCTTTTATCGTTAGAATTAAGAAGACTTTAAAATTCATAAAATCATAAGAAAAAATTTAGATTGTTTTTACCCCCAACATACTAACCAATCAAGGAGTATTGCGAAATATCTGCAAAAAATATAAAATAATGCTCATATGATAGCAAATATACGAAGTTTCATAATTTGATCCATAACCTCCTGTAGGGAACAATATTGGGCATATGTTAATTACAACTTTGTGGTTAACCGTTGTTCATGTTTTGGTCATTTTAACATCTAATTATATATTTACATAGTTTGCATGCAATTTTCAAACCGTTTACAAAACGACAGTGCCAACAATTTTGAGTTCTCAAACCAAAACTAAAATATGCGTGTGACTTGAAAACTAGTTTAAAACTAATATGTTGGTTTTCTAAGAAAAACTGCTGTACGATTGAAATTTTGGGTAATTTTAATATCTAAATACATATTTACATAGTTTATACGCAGATTTCAAATCGTTTTCAAAACGTTTAGTTCTATATATATATATATATATATATATATATATATATATATATATATATATATATATATATATTAGTGCCAAACAATTTTGAGTTGTCTCAAACTAAAACTAAATTAATGCGTTTGGCTTGAAATCTAGTTCCATAACTACTCACGTAAATACTTAAATTCAGTTTCGGTATTACGCATAGCATAGCGTTTCTGTTGCTTTGTGTTACTTGGTGTTACTAACCTACAAATAAACTAAGAATTGTGTAATTTTAATATAAAGTGATACAAAGTAGAAAAAAAAATTGAATTGAAACGAATGAATTGGAGTGAAGAGGAACTGTCATTTTTAAAATCTGTTTTGCAAATTATATGTCAACAGTTTCACGTGATTTTGATGATTGAAATCTCAAACCATGTAAACATAGTGATTATTATTAGATTGTCAACTATGCACTTATGTTTAAGAGGCTTTCAATTCATTTATGTCTTTAGGTTATTGAGTGGAATATAGCCAATAAAATACAAGTACATTTGCCAATGAAACAGGTAAAATTGCTGCTCCATGTTTCGCAAAAGAGTTAGGGAAACTCATATAAGGTCTCGCTATAGAAGTTAGAAGTATATATCGGAGTTAGAGTGTATCTTTTTGTGTTTTATATAGAAGTTGTAAAATAATATTAGGTCTTTGGATGTAAGAAAAACTTGGAGTTCTAAATTCTCGGTTGCGTTCGATTTGTGCGTGAAGGAACATTGCTAGAAAACAGACTGGGATAAGAGACTGAGTCTCGCATCGATTAATCTTCATCAGTATCAATTCTTTAACTTACTTTATCTGTCGTCACTCCGTAATCGAATTAGAAAAAAACCGCAAACTTCAACTTGTTACCTCCTAAGACGCTGCTGCCTTCAGAATTTCCTTAAAGCGAACATTAACCCAATTTTCACTAAATGGAAAGATGGAAATTCTCAAGAGCAATATTTTCATAGAGGAAATACCAATTAGTATTTATTTTCCTTTACTTTAGATTAAAGATTCTTCCTCTTCAAAGTAAACACTAGACTGGAAATCTTTTCAAAGGTTACAGACAGCTTTATAGAAATCTCAAACCTTTAATTTAACACTCCTTCAAAAACTTAATAAACAAGAAACGTGATAATGAAAACTCGAAGATTTTACATTAAAATGATTTCACTTGGTAAAATACAAAGTAATACAATTATTTGTACCTCCCGTCATACCGTAGGTAAGGGAGGTAATGATATCGGTCCAAAAATTCGATGGGGAGTTTTTAGTAAGTAAGCACGAATTAGAGTCCCCCACGACACGTTTTTACTATTTTTACGATAATGTCTCTGTCTCTCTTTCTGTGTGTGTGTGTGTGTGTGTGTGTGTGTGTGTGTGTGTGTGTGTGTGTGTGTGTGCGTGTGTGTGTAACAATTTTTTCCTCCACAATAACTCTTACAAAAAACTTCCGAAAATTTCTATTTTCCGTATTTAAGCTTCCTACATTCATATAAAGACTTGATGCTCTGAAAAGATTTCGTGAAAATTATTTTGATATATACCAAAATTTTTCAAATTTCGTATTTAAAACTTTTATTTTAATAGGAAGGACATATTACATATTTTCTAAAATTGATAATCCGGAAGTGATACTTTACTTAAAGCTCTGAACTGATTTTCGTGAAATGTATATTATGATATATTTCAAAACTTGTCAAATTTGGTATATGACTTTTATATGAAGGGAGGCAACATATTAGATTTTAGATAAAATTTGTATACCCGAAGTGATGCTTTATTTGAAGTTGTGAACAGATTTTCGTGATTGATGCAATCCAAATCTTTTCAAATTTAATATTTAAGACTTTTATCTTAATAAGAACGACATATTGGATTTTTTTTCTAAAATTGATAAACCGGAAGTAGTACTTTACAGAAAGCTACAAACAGATTATCTTGAAAAAACATGATCCAAAACTTATCAAATTAGGTATTTAAAACTCGATTTAGATTATACTTATATGATAAAACGGACGTGGTACTTAATTTCGTATTACAGACTTTTCTATTTATTGGAGCGAGAAATTAGATATTGTTTACAAACGATCAATCGGAAGTAATACTTTACTTAAAGCTCATTGCTATTTTAAACATGGAATTGACGGGAGGTTATGTGCTGGCCACATCAGATTTATTATTAGTTTTGTTGCTCCGTAATTGTTGATGTATATATGGAGCAGATGAATTTTGATGAATACCATTGTAAAGCGACATCGTTGTCCGTACGCTATCCTGGTCGGCAGATATTATTAATACAGTTTAAAGGTATAAATTGTCGGATTAGATTACAGTTTTTAATGATCTTTAAATTAATTTTCTACATAAACAGAAATTATTAATTTTATTTTTAAAATGTGTTATCTATCCGATAAAATTTTCTCATTTTATATAACTTGAGGAAATTGGTAAGCAATATTATTACTAATTCTTCAATCATATTTTTAAAAACGTTGAAACAATATTAGACTGGACTAGTTTGCAATTTATCTATCGACTTTTTCTTAGTCTTGCATTTCTTGCAGGATCGACAGCGGCACCGTTTCCAAAGGCAAACCTATTATAAAGTTTATCAGGCGAAGCCCAGTAGGCTTCTGCATTACATGGTCGATTCATACAAGATGTGACCGAAAAATAGTAAAAATACTTGACCCAACGCATCGGTTCCACTGGCATTCAAGAAGTTACACATCTAGTATACGGCAACAATATTATCGAGACAACAGAGAGTATCAGGTAGTTAAATATACACACATACATATATAGGTACCAGTTAACCATAACGTATCAAATTTAAAATATTTACATTAATTGTTTAAAAAAAAATTATGGTACATACAATGCAAATTGTAATGTAATTCTATAATAGTTTTTTATAACCTGTCGCGAGTTTTGAACCATTTTTCTAATAATCATATAACCTCTATTTCCTTCCCTAAAATTATATAAATAGGAATTTTAATTGGATTTAGAAAAACATTAAAAATAAAAAATCTGATGTAGCCATCACATTACCTTCCGTCAGTTCTATGTATTTTTTACTAATTTAACACAAAAAAATTCTTGTAAAAGATTCCATATATCCAGTTCATGACCTTCAGTCAGTTCTATGAATTTCATACAAATTCCATACAGAAAGTTTCATATAAGAGATTCTATACATTTCCAGTAAAATTATAACACAAACATACCATGTCAGTTGCACCTGACACTGACATTTGTCAATAAGAATTTTCTTAATATAAAAGATGTTTTCATGGTTATAGCACAACTGGCTGCTTTTTGAAATTTAATTTCTTCATAGTTTTTACCTTTCGTCACTTTAGGTAATGAAGGTATTGTTTTTGGTAAAAAAAAATCAATGAGTCCTTAATAAATAAGCACGTTCTAGGGTCCCTAGAATACGATTTTACTATTTTTACGATGATTGTATGTATGTATGTATGTATGTATGTATGTATGTATGTATGTATGTATGTATGTATGTATGTATGTATGTATGTATGTATGTATGTATGTATGTATGTATGTATGTATGTATGTATGTATGTATGTATGTATGTATGTATGTATGTATGTATGTATGTATGTATGTATGTATGTATGTATGTATGTATGTATGTATGTATGTATGTATGTATGTATGTATGTATGTATGTATGTATGTATGTATGTATGTATGTATGTATGTATGTATGTATGTATGTATGTATGTATGTATGTATGTATGTATGTATGTATGTATGTATGTATGTATGTATGTATGTATGTATGTATGTATGTATGTATGTATGTATGTATGTATGTATGTATGTATGTATGTATGTATGTATGTATGTATGTATGTATGTATGTATGTATGTATGTATGTATGTATGTATGTATGTATGTATGTATGTATGTATGTATGTATGTATGTATGTATGTATGTATGTATGTATGTATGTATGTATGTATGTATGTATGTATGTATGTATGTATGTATGTATGTATGTATGTATGTATGTATGTATGTATGTATGTATGTATGTATGTATGTATGTATGTATGTATGTATGTATGTATGTATGTATGTATGTATGTATGTATGTATGTATGTATGTATGTATGTATGTATGTATGTATGTATGTATGTATGTATGTATGTATGTATGTATGTATGTATGTATGTATGTATGTATGTATGTATGTATGTATGTATGTATGTATGTATGTATGTATGTATGTATGTATGTATGTATGTATGTATGTATGTATGTATGTATGTATGTATGTATGTATGTATGTATGTATGTATGTATGTATGTATGTATGTATGTATGTATGTATGTATGTATGTATGTATGTATGTATGTATGTATGTATGTATGTATGTATGTATGTATGTATGTATGTATGTATGTATGTATGTATGTATGTATGTATGTATGTATGTATGTATGTATGTATGTATGTATGTATGTATGTATGTATGTATGTATGTATGTATGTATGTATGTATGTATGTATGTATGTATGTATGTATGTATGTATGTATGTATGTATGTATGTATGTATGTATGTATGTATGTATGTATGTATGTATGTATGTATGTATGTATGTATGTATGTATGTATGTATGTATGTATGTATGTATGTATGTATGTATGTATGTATGTATGTATGTATGTATGTATGTATGTATGTATGTATGTATGTATGTATGTATGTATGTATGTATGTATGTATGTATGTATGTATGTATGTATGTATGTATGTATGTATGTATGTATGTATGTATGTATGTATGTATGTATGTATGTATGTATGTATGTATGTATGTATGTATGTATGTATGTATGTATGTATGTATGTATGTATGTATGTATGTATGTATGTATGTATGTATGTATGTATGTATGTATGTATGTATGTATGTATGTATGTATGTATGTATGTATGTATGTATGTATGTATGTATGTATGTATGTATGTATGTATGTATGTATGTATGTATGTATGTATGTATGTATGTATGTATGTATGTATGTATGTATGTATGTATGTATGTATGTATGTATGTATGTATGTATGTATGTATGTATGTATGTATGTATGTATGTATGTATGTATGTATGTATGTATGTATGTATGTATGTATGTATGTATGTATGTATGTATGTATGTATGTATGTATGTATGTATGTATGTATGTATGTATGTATGTATGTATGTATGTATGTATGTATGTATGTATGTATGTATGTATGTATGTATGTATGTATGTATGTATGTATGTATGTATGTATGTATGTATGTATGTATGTATGTATGTATGTATGTATGTATGTATGTATGTATGTATGTATGTATGTATGTATGTATGTATGTATGTATGTATGTATGTATGTATGTATGTATGTATGTATGTATGTATGTATGTATGTATGTATGTATGTATGTATGTATGTATGTATGTATGTATGTATGTATGTATGTATGTATGTATGTATGTATGTATGTATGTATGTATGTATGTATGTATGTATGTATGTATGTATGTATGTATGTATGTATGTATGTATGTATGTATGTATGTATGTATGTATGTATGTATGTATGTATGTATGTATGTATGTATGTATGTATGTATGTATGTATGTATGTATGTATGTATGTATGTATGTATGTATGTATGTATGTATGTATGTATGTATGTATGTATGTATGTATGTATGTATGTATGTATGTATGTATGTATGTATGTATGTATGTATGTATGTATGTATGTATGTATGTATGTATGTATGTATGTATGTATGTATGTATGTATGTATGTATGTATGTATGTATGTATGTATGTATGTATGTATGTATGTATGTATGTATGTATGTATGTATGTATGTATGTATGTATGTATGTATGTATGTATGTATGTATGTATGTATGTATGTATGTATGTATGTATGTATGTATGTATGTATGTATGTATGTATGTATGTATGTATGTATGTATGTATGTATGTATGTATGTATGTATGTATGTATGTATGTATGTATGTATGTATGTATGTATGTATGTATGTATGTATGTATGTATGTATGTATGTATGTATGTATGTATGTATGTATGTATGTATGTATGTATGTATGTATGTATGTATGTATGTATGTATGTATGTATGTATGTATGTATGTATGTATGTATGTATGTATGTATGTATGTATGTATGTATGTATGTATGTATGTATGTATGTATGTATGTATGTATGTATGTATGTATGTATGTATGTATGTATGTATGTATGTATGTATGTATGTATGTATGTATGTATGTATGTATGTATGTATGTATGTATGTATGTATGTATGTATGTATGTATGTATGTATGTATGTATGTATGTATGTATGTATGTATGTATGTATGTATGTATGTATGTATGTATGTATGTATGTATGTATGTATGTATGTATGTATGTATGTATGTATGTATGTATGTATGTATGTATGTATGTATGTATGTATGTATGTATGTATGTATGTATGTATGTATGTATGTATGTATGTATGTATGTATGTATGTATGTATGTATGTATGTATGTATGTATGTATGTATGTATGTATGTATGTATGTATGTATGTATGTATGTATGTATGTATGTATGTATGTATGTATGTATGTATGTATGTATGTATGTATGTATGTATGTATGTATGTATGTATGTATGTATGTATGTATGTATGTATGTATGTATGTATGTATGTATGTATGTATGTATGTATGTATGTATGTATGTATGTATGTATGTATGTATGTATGTATGTATGTATGTATGTATGTATGTATGTATGTATGTATGTATGTATGTATGTATGTATGTATGTATGTATGTATGTATGTATGTATGTATGTATGTATGTATGTATGTATGTATGTATGTATGTATGTATGTATGTATGTATGTATGTATGTATGTATGTATGTATGTATGTATGTATGTATGTATGTATGTATGTATGTATGTATGTATGTATGTATGTATGTATGTATGTATGTATGTATGTATGTATGTATGTATGTATGTATGTATGTATGTATGTATGTATGTATGTATGTATGTATGTATGTATGTATGTATGTATGTATGTATGTATGTATGTATGTATGTATGTATGTATGTATGTATGTATGTATGTATGTATGTATGTATGTATGTATGTATGTATGTATGTATGTATGTATGTATGTATGTATGTATGTATGTATGTATGTATGTATGTATGTATGTATGTATGTATGTATGTATGTATGTATGTATGTATGTATGTATGTATGTATGTATGTATGTATGTATGTATGTATGTATGTATGTATGTATGTATGTATGTATGTATGTATGTATGTATGTATGTATGTATGTATGTATGTATGTATGTATGTATGTATGTATGTATGTATGTATGTATGTATGTATGTATGTATGTATGTATGTATGTATGTATGTATGTATGTATGTATGTATGTATGTATGTATGTATGTATGTATGTATGTATGTATGTATGTATGTATGTATGTATGTATGTATGTATGTATGTATGTATGTATGTATGTATGTATGTATGTATGTGTGTGTGTGTGTGTGTGTGTGTGTGTGTGTGTGTGTGTATGTATGTATGTATGTATGTATGTATGTATGTATGTATGTATGTATGTATGTATGTATGTATGTATGTATGTATGTATGTATGTATGTATGTTTGTATGTATTAGTAGTAGTAATAGTAATAGTAATAGTAATAGTGACAGTGATAATGATAATGATGATCAGGGCGAGAAATGATTTATTTTTTAAACAGGTGTAACATAAATAAGTACAATAAATTTAACCAGTGATAGAATTCGACCATAGCACCAAAATTTTTTTGTAACATTCATTTCGAAATCGCAATTTATTTTTTGGCAAAAAAATACTTCCTATTTCGAAATATATACAAGTGAAAAAGAAATAAGTAAGTGACTTAGAACTCGTCGAGCGCAACAATATTTCTTTGTAAAAAAATTTTAATTCTCATTTTTTTGTATTTTTGGGCAGGTATTGAAATTTGTTACAAAACTTTGACGATTTTTTACAGAATATATAGAAGTTTTAGAAATATAAGTTATTAAAAGATATTGTCACTGGTTAAATTTAATGTACTCTAACGTGGAACGCCCGCCGTCGCCGCCACTGTGAGTCTATTTATACCAGTGACGTAATCGCGCTAGCAGCCGGGAGATGTAAACAAACTGGTCGCGACGTGTTTAATTACTTACGGTCGCCTGAACCTTTTGTGTTCATTTGTTATTATGCGCTCGAACATTCTAAGGCTTTTTTAGAAAATAATGGCAGCTATATATAAGGGACGTATCTATGCTCAGGAGAAACAGTTAGTTACATACAGAGTCATAGGGACATTGACATGGAGTGTTAGAAAGTAAACAGTTAGTTACATACAGAGTCATAGAGACATTGATATGGAGTGCTAGAGAGTAGAGTTAGTGACATACAGAGTCATAGAGCCACATGGAGTGTTATAGAGTAAAGTGTTAGTGAGATGCACAGCAGTATCGTAGTGAGCGTATACAGTTGGTGTCGAGTAGGTACTCGGGAAGTTACTGGTATATTGGGATAGCTGTGGATGTGAATACTCGGTAGTGTTGACGAGTATTGGGAAGCTAGGTATACGGGGATAGTAACGGCCAGTGGAAGTGAATACTCGGCAGTGGTGTTAAAGAATTGTGGCATAAGAACAGTCGGTGATACTGCGGCAGTGGAAGTAAGACAGAGAGCTACATAAATAGACAGATAGTGTTGTGAAAGAGGTAACTTTTGTCCGAGTAGTTGAACATACAGACGCTGTTGAAACAATTGAGTATATAGACGCTAGAGAAAGTTGAACGTGATATAAATATATAGTGATATAAATATAGTCATATAAATATCGCGTAAACAGTGTACAAGAGTCTGCATCAGACCGGTAGTCTAAGATTGGAACACGTAGTGAAATAAATAATTTGTAATATCGTGCAAATAAATATAGTGTTAATTGGTTAAGTAAATAGTGTTAGTAATATTTGATTAATTATACTTTTAGTCTTTATTAGTTTTTAATAATTGTTTAGTTAGTCTAGATGGCCGGCGTTAATAATGTATCTAACGAAACTCCTGATAAAGTTGATGACAAAACCTGTAAAAGGTGCCGTAAAGTTGCCCAATCGGGGGTAAAGTGTATTAAGTGTGGTGTAATTACCCATTCAAGTTGTGCCTCTATTTTAAAATTTCCATCGATGGGTGAAAATCAAATAATTTGTTATGGTGATGACGAGGATGAAGAACTTTCATTCACCAGTCTAGCTGATGATGACAGTTTGGATCCTTCTGCCCTAATGCAAGTGCTAAGGTGCAAAATTGTGTATCTTAAACAAATTATTAAAAATAAAGACTTAATAATAAAGAGTCAACAGTTAAACATTAACCTATTAAATGAACATGTTGCTCTATTAAAACATAGCGCTAATTTTGTACACAATCCGCCATCTATATTAAATCAGCAAAATAATTGTAAAAATACTTTTAAAAAGACACCTGCAAAAACTTCGCAATTACCGACGCAGTCCAAGGTTGTAGTGTCAGGTGATATATCTCAAAATGGCGTTGTTGTAAACAATGAAAAAATAACTTCTGTTGAACAGAGTAATGATATCTCTAAACAGGGATCAAGATCAAATACTGTGAATCAGCCATCTTCGCCCAGGAACCAGCCTAGATCAAGACCTAAACCTAGACGTAATAATTCTAATATTGTCGTCGGCCAGTGTTCAAGTAGTGGACTGAAAGCTGTTTCAAATGTGATATCATTGCACTTATTTAAACTAGCTCCAGATACTACTACTGATGACATTAAATTTTTTTTGAACGATATCTCACCTGAAGCTCTTATTGAGAAACTTAAATCGAAACACGAACAGTTTTATGCATCTTTTAAAATTGACGTTTACGATAGTAATCGTAATAAAGTTATGTCTCCTTCTATTTGGCCTTTAGGTGCTTGTATTAAACCTTTTTTTCATCTACGACGAACCAAAGTGCCAGCACCGTAGATAATCTAGTTGTCAATAATAATCGTACATTTGAAATCAATGTTAATATCTCTAATAATGACTTAACTGTGTTTCATCTAAACATACAGTCAATGGGAAACAAAATTGATGAATTATATCATTTTTTAATTAAAAATTCTTTTGACATTGTCTGTGTTTCTGAACACTGGCTCAATAATAGTTCTATAAAATTTGTTAATATACCTGGTTATAATCTTTGCTCTTCTTTTTGTAGGGAAACTAATGAGCACGGGGGAGTTGCTATTTTTATTAAGGATGAAATAAATTATAAACATGTTGATTTACTTGAGTACTGCATTGTTGTTCATGCTGAATTTTGCGGCATAGAACTTCCCGAGTACAATATACTATTAATTACTGTGTATCGATCTAGTAGAGGTAATTTTAAAGAATTTATAACTGCTTTTGAACTTCTTTTAAATAAACTAAAGCTTTGCAATAAAAAAAATTATACTAGCTGGTGATTTTAATGTTAAATTTATTTCAGAAAACCCGAAACAGGATGACTTGGATTTTTTAAATCTGATTACTTCTTTTGGCATTAATGTTACCATTAATGAATACACTAGAGTTACGGAAAATTCTAGAAACTGTTTAGATAATATCCTCACTAATATTGAATTCACTGATTTTGTTGCTGGTGTTTACGATCCTGGTCTATCAGATCACAGAGGTCAGTATATCATCTTGAAGGACTCTAGATCAACTAATGGGCAAAGAGTGATTCAATCAAGATGCTTTAATCGTGATAATGTCCAAAATTTTAAGTACGCTTTATGTGATCTTAATTTTCATGTTTATTTTGATAATAGTTGGATGGAGGTAAATGATCATGCTTCTAGTATCCTGAATAATCTTTCATTTCTTATAGACATATGTTTTCCATACAAGAAAATTGTTACTAATACTAACAAACCAGTAGTTAAATGGTTTAATTCCGATCTCAATAAAATGAGATCTGAATTGATTGTTTTAAAGGAACATCTCAATTGCTCGAGTGACATAATAACTAAAGCAGTGTTTAATGAAAAACGTATTAAATATAGAAAGGAAATAAAAGATGCTAAAGCTCGTTCATATAGCAAATTTATTAACAGTTCTACCAATGTAAGTAAAACTAGCTGGAAAGTAATAAATATTGAACGAAATAACGTTAATGTAAATACTGTTTCTCAAAATTTTACACCGCAGGAATACAATGATTATTTTGTTAAAATAGCTTCCAATATTATCAAAAATATTCCCAAGATTAATATTAAAGCTGAAGATATTATTGCTGATATGCCTAACAATTTTTCAGTCAAATCTACATTTGAACTTACCGATGTTATTGAAGTTTACAATGCAATTAAATCTTTAAACAGATCTAAATGCACGGATGTCTTCAATATTAGTAATGATCTTGTCAAGGACATTATTGATCTCGTTATTTAATAAATGTTTAGATCAAGGTGTTTTTCCGAATGCCTTCAAGATGACTAAAGTTATTCCCCTTTTTAAAAAGGGTGACCTTGAGAACCTGGAAAATTATAGACCAATTTCAATTGTCCCCGTAATTTCAAAAATCTTTGAAATTATATTGAAAAACAGACTAATTAAACACATTGATCAAAATAAAATTCTCAATGAACACCAGTTTGGTTTTAGAAATAAAAAATCAACGACTCAAGCTGTTCTTAATGTTATAAATCTTATTGTCGAAGGTCTTGAGCAAAAAAAACATATGTCAATTACTTTATGCGATCTCTCTAAGGCCTTTGACTGTGTGTCACATGATTTACTAATTAAAAAACTTCAGTTTTATGGCATTAATGGAATTGCTCTTGATATTTTTAAATCTTATTTAAAAAATCGTGTCCAAAGTGTGTTTATTAATGGTAATAACTCTAATTTTCAGAATATTACTCATGGTGTACCCCAAGGTTCCATTTTAGGCCCTCTTTTCTTCATTATTTATGTAAATGACTTTCCAAAATTTATGGAACCTATAGAGAGTGTACTCTTCGCAGACGATACGACCATTATTACAGGTCATACCGATTTCCAACTTCTTACTAATGAATGCTCAAACAGTTTACAAAAAGCCGAGTCCTGGTTTTCTGCAAATAATCTACTGCTCAATAAGGGTAAAACACAAAATTTATTAATATCTTCAAAACCTGAACTAAATGAAGACAAGTCAGTTAATATTCTTGGCTTGCATATTAACGATAAACTAAATGGTAATGCTCATGTTATATTAATATGTAGCCGTCTAGCTAGCATTACTTTCTTGTTAAGAAAACTAAAATCGGTTGTTACTATAGATACTCTTAAGCTAGTTTATTTTGCACTATTCCATTCCGTAATCACGTATGGAACTATTCTTTGGGGCAACTCACCTCTTGTACATAAAGTTTTTGTGCAGCAGAAAAAAGCAATTAGAATAATATATAATTTGAATTTCAGACATCATTGCAAATTACATTTCATGGAAGCTAAAATTATGACACTACCTTCAATTTTTATTTATCAAACTCTTATTGAGATTCATAATTCGAAAGATTTGTTTAATCGAAATAGCGATTTTCACAGGTATAGTACAAGATCAGCCACTTTATTGCGTAAACCTAAACTAAGACTTACAAAATCTATAAAAAATTCATTAAACCTTGATTTATATAATGTTTTACCGGACAATGTCAAAAATTTAAGTATAAAAAAATTCAAAATGGCAATCAAAACTTATTTGATTAATAATACTTTTTATTCTATTAATGAATATCTTGAGTCTGATTTTAAAACTATGAAACACAGTTAGGAAATTTTTACTCAAATTTGTATCCTTTATTATGTATTTATTTTTTAACTTTTTTTTTTGTTATACTTGACGTGCTGAAACATTGTTAAATGTAATACAGCTAATTTAATAAATAAATAAATAATGTAAATAAATAAATAAATAATAATAGTAATAGTAACTTAGATGTAGTTCAATAAACACTTAATTTTTATTAATAATAATTGTCTAATATTTACACTTCACCCAAATAAATAAAAAAAAATACAGTACTTATTTCAATTACACCCTATTGTTAATAAGATTCTTTTAACCTTTTTTGCAGGGTATTTATTGAGTTCTTCTTTAATACAGGTATCTACTTTCCTGCAATAATTTGAAAAAATTAGAGATTAGATAACCGAGACCATTTGGAGACCACACTTCTGAGAATAAAAGTTATAAAAATGTTTATGTTTTTGTATATAAAACCAACCATCAAACTAGTTACCATGTATTTATTGACACTTGTATTTTATATATGATAGAATATTCTTTGTCAATCATTTATAGAATTTGAAATAAGGTTTGGCTGTAGAGAGTTGCGCTTGCTGGCGACCTTTGCTGAAGTTGTCTTGGAAAGCATCCCGTCGGGAATTTTAAGACAAAGGACATGACATATTTGGGATCGAACCTAAACTAATCCACCTCCTGTCACCTTATTTACTCAACCGTCCTCCCAATTTTCCTTACGGCAGCGCCAGTTATTATTTATATAACCATTATTTTTCTCTTCTCTACTCCTCATATGTTTTTCGTTTCCGTGCAATTATCAAGCTTGTTTCCTCTGCAGCATTTATTTTCCGTTGATGTGAAAACAAAGAAATTGAATTCTTTGTTTCACACCATTATTTTCGCAGCAATTCAGGCGCTTAACGTATGTTTTGAAAGAGTTATTATACATTCGCGGCGAGAATGTCGTTATGTTGTACATTGGCGTCGTATGTGGGGCTGGGTATGTCACGAGCATGTGCGACTATGGATGACAAGCCCCATTAGGCATAAACTTTGTCCACGTAACTTTATTTCCAGACAGAGTGTAGCAAATGCAATTATGAGGGAATTTTACTAGCCGTATTTTCCACGATAAAATTAGGCTCTGCATGGAGGTAATACAATTACAACGTAACATTTTCGTTTAATATTATAATTTTGCACTTATCTTCTACTATAAATATAATATGATCGCTAGTTATTAACAAATATTAACAAGCTTCATTTTGTTAGCAATACCATGTTACAAATAAATAAGAAATCTGATATGGCCTCCACATTACTGTCCGTAAATTCCATATAAATATAATAGGTTAGCTCCAAGAAGCGATGTAGCTGATAAAATTTTGTTATTAATTATACATGTTTTGACTGTTAGTACATGCTCCAAGCCGCTGACTATTTTAACTGGTTCCTAACTGGTTTGCGATTTAAGTGCGTTGGAACTAGTGCTGTCAAAAGTATTCGGTTAACCGATTAACCGGTTAACCGGTTTATGCGGTTTTAAATAATTAAAAACCGGTTAGTTCGGTTAACTGCGGTTGGCCGCAAAACTGGTTAACCGCGGTTAGCCGACAAAACCGGTTAACCGCGAATAGCCGACAACAACCGGTTAACCACGAATAGCCGACAACAACCGGTTAACCGGCTAGTCTTCAAAAACTGGTTTACCGTTATTCAGCAATAACCCATGAATTAGTGAAAATGTAAATCGATATTGGTATATTTTGTCCTTACGTTTGAGATATTTCTTATATTGATTATTTAATGCACAAATTTCAATTATTATAAACGTTATACTTACCTACTTTAGTAAAAAATTATTACTTCTAATTCTTTCTTAATTTTAAATTCAAAAATTTGTCTTATTTGGCATAATAATTTTTGCCGTTTGAGACCATGTTATTTTTGCATTTCTACACATTTACTTTATGAAATAAAATAATAAATTTTTTAACTTGTGTTCGTATTTATTTGTACCTGTTTTTTTTTTAATTGTCTATTACAACCTACTAACATAACACGAACTGAAAAGGAAGTATACGAGTATGAAATAAAAGTAAATTTATATTTTTGGTGATTAATCTGTTATGCAGTTAAAAGACTTCTAGCGATTAGCCGGTTAATCGAGGTTAGCCGGTTAATGGCAAATATCCGAATAACCGCGGTTAGCCGATTAACCGTAGTTTGTTGTCACAGTTAACCGGTTACCATTTTCGACGGTTTTACTTGTAGCTTGATGTAAGTTGGAACGCCACTTCAGTACTATGTCTGCGTCGGACAGTTCCTAACTGGTAGGCTAGTATAATGGCACTTTATATAGCTTATAAAAAATTATATAATAATAATAATCTTTATTGTATGTGAAGCTATTTATATCTTATTACATTTTGGTGACATAGATGAGGGTGAGTCAATTTTACGTTATATTTACTACATGCTTACGGTGCGTTGATGGAGATGAGATGATGAAAAGACAGTCACAAACATCCAAGCCCCTGGTGGAAATCGAACCCACGACCCCAAGAATCGAGCGGTGATGGTGGCTTCGAGCGGTGATGGTGGCTTCGAGCGCAGCAGAAGCACGCTGCCTCAACTCACTCGGCCACTGAGGCGGCTTAAAAAATTATTATAAAAGTTTCTTACAAAGGATTATGATTAGGTACATATAAATCACGAACTTACTAGGTTTTAAACTTATTAATTCTATGTGTGTTTTTTTTAGGAAATCGCACTTAGTGTACTGTCAACTTGCATTCATCAGTACAATACATATTTTATTGCAGCAACTACTATAGCAAGTGCAATAGTTTTAGTGGAAATAAGTTATATTGTATCACTTCTTGAAGAACTCTGCTCATCGTCGTTATTTGATAGTGATTTAACAGTACGAAGCACTTTCAAAATTTATATAATTATAATAAACATGAAAAATCAAAAATATTAATTATATAATGTCATATATTTAATATATTTTAAATTTATTTTTTCAGTTCTATGCATTAAAAATTAGTATAAACTAATTACGTATATTTTGTTAATTATCAAATGGCAACTATCGGCGATGGTTAAACAAATAATGTACATCAGCGTGGAACAGAAAGCAAAACGAATTACGTTAGTTTTATTTTATTTTTAACGTTTTTGTAGAGCCTCATGCAAAAATTCTTCCACATTTAGGAAAAATAATATTAGTTCATCATGTAGATTTTTGCCTCTTAAAATACTTGGATATATCAATATTTTATTTATTATAAAATAATTAAAAATCATACTGTTTCGAATTGCAGGCAATTTCTTTTAATAATTTAACAACTTTAGAAACTAGTATGAAATCAAATTATGATGGTCATTTCATAAATAATGCACACAATTATTAAATTATTTACATGTTAATTTTTGTTACAGTATCTTTTTATAATCCTTCAGTACAGTCTCCCTGCTTCTCAATGACTGAGTCCCAACTTCTGGAAAGTTTTCCTATTTCATCCAAGACACCATCTCTGTCCATCTGTCGAAAAACTTGGGTATCGACAATATGAAGCTCTCCCAGAGACGGAAAACGATGTCCACAAATAGCTTGTTTCAGCTTTGGGAATAGGTAGAAGTCTAGTGAACTTATGTCCACACTATAGAACCTTGAGATAGCTCTTCCTAACTGTATTCGAGCAGTTTTTTGATTACGAAATTCCCGATGTGAGTGCGAGCCTTGTTATTGAGAATGAGTGGCTCAGCCTTGAATCGGGTTTTTTTGCATGGTCACGATAATAAACTTCACTCTTCTTCCTCAAGCCTCCAACTACAACTAACGTAATTGTCACTGTTGTTGCGTTATCCAATCCGCAATGTTGCCAAACTGGAAATTATTTTTGAAATGACCCTCGTATGTATTTCAGAGGAAAAGTGTCAAGGTACATAAAATATTATTTAAATATTTTAATTATTTTTTGGTCAGAGTAATATTGTAATTGTAATTAATTAACCTTTGAATGTAATTTGCCCAGCTCTGGATATAAATGTTAGATATTACGTTGTGTATAAATTTTTAATATATACATAGATAAAATCACGCATATCTCTCTTAGTGGGTTAGCACAAACCCGAAACAATAATAATAATAATATCAACTACAAAAATAATCACTCCCTCTTTCAACAATATTCTTACTAACCTGACATTATTTCTACTCATAAATTCTTCATACACCAAATTATTCCTCACGCGATCTCGGCTTACACCTTACACCACGTGAATACCTCATTTCCACGGCAGTCACTCTCTTTTTATGCTTTCCCGTTCATGCCCAATATTCGCTTTCATACATATAAAGCAGGCACTAGCACTCCATTACGCACACTTAACCGAGCTTCTCTAGATACGTTTACGTTTCGAGTAAACGTACACAGAGCACCCATTACCTTACACCCCGCACTAAATCTACTTTCAATTTCTCTATCAATTCGACCATCCCTTTACATCATGCTACCCAAATATACAAACTCATTCACTTGCTCCAGTTTCACTCCATCCACCAACACATTGCACACAGTCACCAATTTACTCCTTTCAAATACTAACACCTTGGATTTATCAACATTCAACTCCAGATTCATACTTCTTCCAATTACTCAGAAAAATGATAGAGAAAATATATTATATTCTCTCTATCATTTTTCTGAGTTGCTCTTAATTTTCACCTAAAACAATTACATCATCCGCATACACTAACGCAGGCACAGTACTTTCACCAATATGTACACCATCCATTTCACTCAATTGTCTTTGCAACAACACATCCATATACAAGTTAAACAACCACGGAGACATACCAAAGCCCTGTTTCACCGAAAAATTTATACAAAACCAATCACTCAACCTATCATCTATTCTTAAAGCAGCCTCACTACCCTTATACAATGCTCAAGTCACTCCCAGCCAGTATCCATTCACGCCGTACTCCCCGAGTACATCCCACAAAGTATCTCGAAGAACACTATCATACGCCTTTTTTAGATCAAGAAAGCCACAGAACACCTTCTTGTTCTTGTCAAGTGACTTCTCAACAATCGTACGTACAGCAAACCATTGATCAACACATCCCCTCTCAGGCAAAAAACCACCCTGAACGTCGCTAATTTCTGAAATTGTTAAGGTTCACACCTTATGAATTTAAACCTTACCAAAAAGTTTCCCGTCTACACTCAACAAACTTATCGCGTGAAAATTCGTACACAATAACAGCTTTTTTCCAATCATCAGGAACCATGCAACGTTTCAAACAAACTCTAAATAAATAAATTAACCATTCAAATACTTTCTCTCCGCCATATTTCAACATCCCATCCAAACCAGCAGCCTTACCATTCCTTACACGCCCCAAAGCATCACATACATCTTTTTCGTCTATATCTTAATCATCTTCATTATCATTTTCACTACCAGTTTCACTACAATCGTCCCTCTCAATTTCACCTCCATACAAACCTTTAAAATATTTGCACCATCTATTCCTCACATCTGATTCATCCCACAATAACTCTCCATTCGCACTTCTCACAGCTTTCGCAACTCGACCACTTCCACTCCGCAGTCTCTTCAGACTCAACCAAAACAATAGCTTATTCGTACTAAAATCATTTTCAATCTTTCACTCAACAAGTCACTAAATCGCTTTTCACTTTCTTTCGCCACTTGCTTCATGCATTTATTCTACTTTCTATACTCTAACAAATAATCTTCTCGCAAGCCCCCAGGCGAGTCCTTAAAATTTAAAAAACTTTAAATATGCACTCTTTTTCTCAGCAATCGCTTCTTTCACCTGATCATTTCACCATGCATTTTTTGGACAAGAGCCTAATCTGCTTTCACCACAAACTTCTTTTGCACATTTAAGTAGGGAATCCTCAATACAATCAAATATAAACTCACATTCGGGCAAGAATTCATTCAATCATTCAACATACAGCATTCTAACATGTTCAATCAAAAGAGCAAAGGATTTTACGCACAACATTTTCCCTGAAAATATCATCTTCTTTCGCCGAATTTTATTCAACCGCATTCGCGATACATTTAAATAATGATCATTCGTACCTAGTTCAGCGCATCGTTTCACACGCGTATCTAGTACCATACTCCTTAATCGTTCATCATAGACAACGAAGTGAAGCACACTACGTTTATTCCGACCCATATTCTCGTAGGCGTATATGTGAGTTAGATTATGTTTAAAAATCTGATGTGGCCAACACATGACAACCCGTCAATTCCATGTTTGAAACAGCAATGAGTTTTAAGTAAAGTATTACTTCTAGTTGATCGTTTATAAACGAAATCTAATTTGTATTTCCACTAAATAGAAAAGTCTGTAATACCAAATTTTAGATTAAATTTTATAATGTTTTTTTTTGAAAATCTGTTAAGAGCTCAAAATTAAGTACCACTTCTGGTTATTCATATAGGTATAGTCAAAATCTAATGTTGTTTCAAATTATACACGAATTTTAAATACCAAAGTGGAGAAGTTTTGAATCATGTTTTAATATATTTATTCAAGAAAGCCTCCTTATAGCTTCCTGTAAAGTAGCACTTCCGGTTTATCAATTTTAGCAAATATCTAGTATGTTCTCGTTAATATAAAAGTCTTAAATACCAAATTCGATAAGTTTTGGATTGTATCAATTTATTTTTCACGAAAATCTGTTCAGAGCTTCAAATAAAGTATCACTTCCGGGTAGTCAATTTTAGCCAAAATCTAATATGTTGATTCTCTTTATATACAAGTTTTAAATGCTAAATTTGAAAAGTTTTGGAATATATCACAACATACTTTTCACGAAAATCTGTTGAGAGCTTCAAGTAAAGTATTTCTTCCGGATTATCAATTTTAGCCAAAATTTAATATGTTGTTCCTCTACATATATAAGTCTTAAATACTAAATTTGACAAGTTTTGGAGTATATCATAATATATTTTTAACGAAAATTTTTTCAAAGCTTCAAGTAAAGTGTCACATCTGGTTTATTAATTTTAGCCAAAATCTAATATGTTGTTCCCCTTGGCATGTAAGTCTTAAATACTAAAATTGAAAAGTTTTGGTTTATATTTTAATATACTTTTCATTAAAAACTGTTATGGGCTTCTAGTAGAGAGTCACTTCCGGTTGTCCAATTTTACCTAAAATCTAATCAACTCTTTATATAAATATAGAAAGCTTAAATACGAGAAATAGTGTTGTGGGAACCCTAATCCATGCTTATTTACTGAAAACTCACCATCGAATTTTTGGCACGATTACCTCCCTTTCCTACGGTATGACGGGAGGTAAAAATGGAATTTTTATTTGTAAGTCATATAAATTGTTGTAAATTATTATCAGTAGTATATGAAATATTTTTTTCTTGTTAATTGTTATAAAAATCGAGCAAAATCATTATCTGATAGTTGTGAGAAAAATAGTTCTATTTGTCATTAAAGCGTAAGTATTTTTCAGTTTTACTTCTTGCAAGAATTTCTAATTTTAAATGTTAATATTGCGAAATCTAAAATAAATAAGTGTTTGCACGAGTGATATTCAGTTTAAGCATGAATTTCTCTACATGGGAACAAATTATCAAAATTTTTGAATCTCTGAAAATATTTTCAGACGTGCTTGTTGAAGGGTTGGTACATTTTGTATAGGAAATTACAATGAATCAGGAAAAATTATAAAGAGATTGAATCTTAATCACATAACATCATCGATCAACAAAATACTACATTGATATTATTTAAAAGTAAAAACGCTGACTGCGATGTTCTCTAGCACTGCTTACAAGAAGTTTTACTCTACTTGTTAGAGAAAAACACTGGTCTTAGACAAACTGTAATTTAAGATAAACATTCTCAATATCAAATTTAAAATATTGAAAATATGTTTCCATATTATCTTTCCATAAAATAATATTTGAATATTTAAAGATTCAAAAGGCAAGCCTTTTCGTGGAAAAATGAATTGTAAATCAGATAAAAACAATTAAAAACGCTGAAACATCATGATGCTGGGCTGGTGTAAATGGATAAGGAAATATGAACCCGCGTCTTAATTAAAGCGATCTCCCCGGATGAATTACGCAGGCTCCGTTTGCAGAGAATTCCCCCAGATCATCTACTTTAAGCCTTGCGCATATTGTTTCTATACAATTAAGTGTCAAGTCAAAAAACTTGATACTATTACCAAGTTTTCCCGCTAACTCTAGGATTGTCTTGCTAATTTTGGGAGGAACTTTGTGCTGTGGAATTTTATACTAATTAGCATGAGTTGCTGGGAAATTTATTAGAGGTGACAACAGCATTTTCATTAAACAGACGTACACTTAATAAAAATTAATTTAAAATTTTGTTTGCTTCTGCACAGTAACATAATAATAATTGTTATAGCAATAGCGTTACCATTATCAGTTTAATTCTATCTTTTAATTTCCAGCTTTAACAGCAAATTGGTTATTGTCTTCTACATTCTATTGCAGTACATAATTTACTCTTATTATTATTATTGTTATTATTATTATTATTATTATTATTATTATTATTATTATTATTATTATTATTATTATTATTATTATTATTATTAATTCTTGTTAATGTATAGTTGTAAATAAAAAAAAATTGTGAAACCACTTTATTTGATCTAAAAATGCTATTTTTATAAAATATAATAAATAGGAACTTCTAAAAAAACATTAAGATATGGTATCATTTATTCTCAATATATTATGCACCATTAACTTTAATCGCCTAGTTTCAAAACCCGACAAATCCACTTAGGTCAAATTTTGGGAAATCGCAAAAAAACTGTTTTGATTTGTTTCAAATAAATAATTATACAAAAACATCAATACACATATAATGTTGAGGATAATGAACCAAGAACTACTTTGTTTAATAAGAAAAATTAATTAATGACATGACATTGCAAAAATAAACCAAATTACACTATTAAAATTGATGACAATTATTCTATTAAACCGGGGTTCAAATCAACTGCTTCTTACAAATTGATATTGTATACAAAATCTTCTTAATCTATAGTAGCGTCCTGTGAAGGATAATTGTATTTTTAATTATTTTCCTACAGATAATTAACATCTTTAAATATTGTCTTTGTTAGTTTCTAATCCACCGGATTTTTATATTGTATTATGTTCGTTCCTACAGTTTGCAATTGTATAGTTATAATAAATTATTGAAATTAGTTGAAAATTTGATAGTTAATAAAATCCAATGGACACTATTTCCTTATTAAATTATTGCAAAGAAACAATAATTGCCATTCTTAAATAAAATGTATAACCAATGGGACCACGTGATTTCCAAACCGCTGCTCTGATTGGCTAAATTTGAATTTGCTGGTTTAGATCCCAACCGGTTGTGGATTTCTCGGGTTTTGGTACGTAAACATCACACCAAGTTATGGATAATGAAAAGACGAATCCGATGCAGTATCGAACTTATTTTGCGTCAAAAGTAAATTTGCTGGGTTTTGAAACTAGGCGATTCACTTGTGCTCTTGCAAAAGTACAGCATCCACTCTTAGTCGACTGGTGGCGCCTGTGAGCGGCAACTCGACGAACTTTGGGGTGATATACAGCTGTCGTGCGTTTCCCGTGCCTGTAATTCACCCGCCGTCAATTGAGCAACAACTTCCGCTACACACGCCAACACTGGATCATGTTTTCTTAAGCTGAGATTTTATTAACAAAGAGGGAAGGTAAATTAAACCTGGGAATGAGGATGTAATACAAAGTAATTACTACACACGCAGACTAGATTTATAAAGATGTGGGATATATAATTAGTAACAAATGAATTACCTACCACATTCGTTATAATAAATAAAAAGTGAGATGAAGTAAATCCAAAATGAATGAATCACCTTCTTTAAAAAAGAATGTAATTTTCTTTAATTCTCCTCTTTTTCATAGATTTTCAAATGAAATTAAAAATTGTTAGAAGACACAGCTATTCAGATATTATATATTTGTTGTGTTGCTATGTTAGTGTTATTATTATGTTGTCATGAAATGTATAGCAAATTGTTTATATATGTATAAAAATATATGTTTTGACATTTGTTCCTATATTAAATTATTTTCTGTTATATTTGCTTATTTGCTTCTGCATGAACTATCAACAGGTTATGAGCCCAGGACCAGGCTCTGTATATTGTCTTCAAGTATTTGATGGAGAAAATTTTAATACTTGGAAGTTTAGGTTGTCAGTTATTTTGGAGGAAAAAGGAGTCCTAGCTGCAGTAGAAATTGATGAGAATGACGCACCTGATATAGAAATATGGAAAAAGAATAACTTAAAGGCAAAAATTTCTTGTACTAGTGATAAATGCCTGGAATCTGTAAAAGATAAGAAGACTTCGAAAGAAATTTTGAAAACTTTGTCTGACAAATATGAAAGAAAATCAGTTTTTTTTTCTCAAGGAGAAGGTAATTGCAATTAAAATATAACAAAAAGGGTTCATTGGAAGATCATTTTAATCTTTTCGACAGTATGACACGAGAGGTTAAGGCTGTAGGTGCATTGATGTCTGAAAATGAAATAGTATGTAATTTACTCATGACTTTACTAGAAAATTTTAATGGAGTATTGTCAGCAATTGAGACAATAGATGATTCGAAGATGACTACAGAATACGTCAAATTAAGGTTGTTAGATGAAGAAACTAGAAGAAAGTCGACGGAAATGGAAAATGAAAGATTAACGAAACAAGATGATGTTGCGTTTCAGATAAGTGATAATAAGAGAAAAGTAACTTGTTTCAGATGAGGGAAAAATGGACATACTCAAACAAATCGCATAAATAATGTAATAAAATATTTTAACTGCGACAAATTTGCTCACCAGAAAAAGAATTGCCGTGTAAACTATGTAAATAAAGGTCCATATAAAAATGCTTACTATTCATTGCAAAATAAGTCTGAAGAAGATACAAGAGTAGCATTTTTAACGAATTACCATAATAAAGAAGAAATAATTTTTATAATACATTCTGGAGCAAGTGATCATATGATTAATTCGTCGAAATATTTCCATGAAGAGAATATACTTAATCCAAAAATCAAAATTGATGTAGTAAAGAAAAGCGAATCAGTTATTGCAGAAAGTTCTGGATTTATCAAAGTAAGAGTAGAAATTCATGACAGAACTTAAAAATGTCATATGGCTCCGATTTAAAAATTAATTTATTATCAGTCCGTAGGTTAGCAAATAATGGTCTCGTAGTCATTTTAAAAAATAATAAAGTTTTAATAAAGAAGAATAATAAAGTTATTGCATATGGTTATCGAGAAGGTTCTTTATATAAAGTCAACTTGGTTTAAACTTAACTGGAGAAGCGTATGTCAGTAAACAAAGAATAGATTGGCACAGAAGAGTAGGTCACGTAATTAATGGTTCGCTAGCAATATTGAGGAATTTTGGTCTTGTTGATAATTTTGAAACGTTTGATGGAAACTGTGACATTTGCTCAAGAGGAAAAATGACAAGATTACCTTATTTATTTATTTATTTATTTATTTATTTATTTATTTATTTATTTATTTATTTATTTATTTATTTATTTATTTATTTATTTATTTATTTATTTATTTATTTATTTATTTATTTATTTATTTATTTATTTATTTATTTATTTATTTATTTATTTATTTATTTATTTATTTATTTATTTATTTATTTATTTATTTATTTATTTATTTATTTATTTATTTATTTATTTATTTATTTATTTATTTATTTATTTATTTATTTATTTATTTATTTATTTATTTATTTATTTATTTATTTATTTATTTATTTATTTATTTATTTATTTATTTATTTATTTATTTATTTATTTATTTATTTATTTATTTATTTATTTATTTATTTATTTATTTATTTATTTATTTATTTATTTATTTATTTATTTATTTATTTATTTATTTATTTATTTATTTATTTATTTATTTATTTATTTATTTATTTATTTATTTATTTATTTATTTATTTATTTATTTATTTATTTATATATTTATTTATTTATTTATTTATTAAGAGAACCAACAGCCAAGGGCCAATAATAGGTTCCCACGAAAAAATTAACAAACATAAATATAAGAGACAGTTAAACATACATAAATAACAGCAATAAAAATAAATAGCATTTAGCAAGTGAAAAACTGATAACCAATATTATTTAAGAAAGTTCATTAATAATATTAGTTTTAAACTTATTAAATGAAAGATAGAACATGTCCACATGCAAAAACTTTGAGTTATATATACTCATGATTCTGTTTATTGGCGAATTCTTTTTGTTATTTGTGTTACTATGCGCAACAAAAAATAAGTTATTAGACCTTGTATGTTTGTTAGATACATATAAGTTAAAATAATGTACTAAATTATTTGTGTATACAAGGTTGTTGAAAATTTTATATAAAAATAACATATCCACAACAATCCTTCTATTTTCTAGAGATAACATGTGAAAATGTCCCAGCTTGTTAGAATAATGTTCAATGTTAATATGAAATTTAAAACACAGATATCTTACAATTTTTTTCTGAACACTTTCTAATAACATAATGTTTTTATTGTAACAAGGGTTCCAAACCACAGAGGCATATTTAAGTTTTGATCGTACAAGAGAATTAAAAAGACAAATAATGGAACCAGGTCTACTAAAATATTTGCAACATCTCATAATGAATCCTAAAATTTTAAATGACTCTCTGACAGTTGTGTCAGAATGAAAATTAAAGAACATTTTACAGTCAAAAGTCACTCCTAAGTCTTTAATTGTGCTTTTATTCTGTAGCACAGAATTATTCATGACATAATTATAAGCCATAGTTTCACGGTTCCTAGTATAATTTAAGACGAAGCACTTTGAGCGACAGAAAATTATTTTTACAATAAGTTTCTAATTGTAATAAATTTGCTTGTAAATATTCACAATCAGTGTTTTTTTGAATGGCTCTAAAAATTTTCAAATCATCAGCATATAATGAAAAGTTAGAATAATGAAAACAATGAGATATATCATTAATGAATAGATTAAATAAAATAGGTCCCAAGTGGGAGCCCTGAGGAACTCCAGACTCTACAGATATCAAATTTGATTTGAAGCCATTGCAAAAAACTAACTGTGACAGGTTAGTTACATATGATTTAATCCACCGCAAAAGTGAGCCATGTATACCTAATAAGTGTAGTTTATTTATTAACAAGGAATGATGGACCCGATCAAAGGCCTTACTAAAATCGGTGTAAATTACATCAATTTGATTTTTTTATCCATGTGTGATTTTATGAATTCCGTAAAAGGGACTAAATTAGTGAGAACAGACTTTCTAGAACAAAAACCATGTTGATTCGGAATTATTACACTTTCGAGATCTATTTTTATCTGTTCCACCACAAGTGCTTCATATATTTTGCCAAAAGTAGACAAAATGGAAATTGGCCTATAGTTGGTAACATCATGTATATCACCTGATTTATATATAGGTGTTATATGGGACATTTTCCAAATAACAGGGAAGACACCAGAACAAAGGGATTGATTAAATATTATAAATAAAGGTTCGACCAGATAAAACGCACAAGTTCTTATAAATGTAGGAGGAATTTGATCTGGCCCACAGCCCTTGTTAACGTTCAAACTTACCAAATAATTAAGAATGCATTCCCAATTTAATTGAATGTTACCTAAATTTAAAGAATTAGTGCTGACATTTTGATCCATGTTCATATCATCAGAGTCATTTGTATTTACAAAAACAGATTTAAAATATTCAGCAAAGAGATTACTAATATCAGATCCATTACTTGCTTCATGATCGTTGTATTTCATTGAATTTGGTATGTTACTATTTTTCCTCAAAGTCTTAGCAAATTTCCAGAATGATTTTGGGTTATTATGTAAGTTAGTTTCGATGTTGTTAATATATGCATTGAAATCCTCTTTGATTTTGACCTTGATTTTACTTCGCAATGAAGAAAATAAAGCATAATCCGACACTCTCCCATACACTTTCCACTTGTTATGAGCTTTCTGTTTTTCTCTAATAAGCTTTATTACATGTGAAGAGAACCACAAAGGATAATTTGTTTTATTCGAGTATTTATTAGGTACATACTAATTTATTAAAGTTTGTAATATGCTGTAGAAAGTATCCAAATTCAAGTTTACATTGCTTTTATCTAGCCTAGTTTTCCAATTGATTGCAGATAATTTATAAATTAAATCTTCATAGTTACATTTATTAAAAATTTTCATCGAAGATATGTTGTGATTAAGTTCTTTAGAATTATGTAAATTTAGCTGCAATTCAATGGGAGGATTATAGTGGTCAATTTTTAATAAGGGAGAGTCACACATATCAGTACTAAGTCTAAAATCCTATCATTAGAATTATGTATACCATTATATTGGAATAGATTACAAATATTGATCGTGTTAATAAATTTAGTGTAAATATGATTTCTATTTGAGTTAGATGGAACATAGTAATTAAATTTTGGAGACCAGTCAATGTTAGGAAGGTTATAATCACCAACAATCAAGAAAGCACTATCTGGGAAACGAACACTGATATCAGACAAATTATTAAAATGATCACTGTAGATTTCAGAGGGTGATGACGGGGGAATGTAGGCACAGCACACATGTAATGTTAAACTGGAATGTGAGATGGTAACCCAAATGTCTTCGGCTGCTGAACACCATGATTGTTGTAACTTGGTTTTAAATCTGTTTGCAATTAATATTAGTACGCCACCACCTTCAGATTTGGACGGATCACTTCTATCGTGCCGATAAAGGAAATATTTATTTAAGTCACAAATTTCGGAGTTCACCTCACTACTATTTAACCAAGTTTCGCTGAAAAATATTAGATCGTAATCGCAAGATGCGAGTTCATTGTAAAGATCTAAAAGTTTAGTTTTTATACCCCTAACATTCTGATAATACACATTTAAACTCATTTTAAATACAAATCAATTGAAAATATTATTACAGAGAGCAGAAACAAAAAGATTACTTAATTTTGTTCAAATCTGCTGCAGAGTTAACAATGATTATTGGAGATGTGTCCGTTTTTCGTGTATAGATTTTTGTTGACTTTACTCAAACATATTTATGGTTATTTTCTCTAGCCTTATTTTTTACTTCACGTAGTAAAATCTTGTTACTAGGACTAAGATGTTCGTTTATAAAAATTTTGCTGTTTTCTTTAAAATCTATTTGGGTGGAATTCAAATTTTTTATTTTTCGTGCACTAGCAATGAAGTTTTCCTTTTTAATTCTTGACATGAACCGTACAATAATGTTTTTATGTTTATTTATATCGTGCGCGAAGGGTGCAACACGGTGAATGGCGTCTATATCATCTTCTTGAAGGGGATAGTTGACTGTTTTGCTAATTTTTGTCACAATATTTATCAAATTTTCATTTTCCTTCTGGGGAATTCCAACAATCTCAATGTTGTTAATGCGGGAACGTTGTTCTAAGTCTGCAACTTTGGCTTTTAATAATTCGCATTCAGCTTTGACAGTGTCGATTATTTTCACATTCTCATTAATTACATTTATTTTAGCTTCAAAGTCATCGATTTTATTACTACAAAAATCGACGGAACGCTTTAATTCATTTAGTGAATCCATTATATCATTTAGAGTATAGTTTCTCGTATCAGATGACTGTGACATATTTGATGCAGGAGATTTACAGTCTGTGCATAACCAGATTATACTGTCGTTAGTTTGTAACTCATTTTTAGTAGATTGAGAAACTGATGCACAATTATAATGAAAATATTGTTACGATTTACATTAGTGTTGCACGTAGAACAGATGTTGATGTTGACCATTGTAAGTAGTCGTGTTAATCAAGTGCCAAAAAGTAACAATAAATGATATGACTTACTGCAGGTGAATAGTCGTAGATAATTTTGTTAGAACTTGCACTCACTGACTAAAAAATCTGCAAATATGAGCCTTATGACTTGAGACACAATTTCTTCGATTACTCAGAACTGGAGCACTTTATGACCACACCACTAGTAAATATTAAAACAAACCATGAATACGGACTGATCCGTATATAACGCTATATATTTAACAAAGAACTTCTCGTTACAATGACACCAAAAACACTGTTTAAATTTATGCGTGTTAACTGTACAGAAAACAATCGAATAATTTGAAGCATTTATAGAAATAAAGCTCGTAAAACAAAAAGACCGTTAGAACTTATTCACAGCGATATATGTGGTCAAAGAAAACACTCAGGCCAATGTCTGTGCAAAAATTTTGAAATACCACCAATTTATTCTGCGGGCGCCAACACTTTAAAAAGAGTAACCTCGATAGGTGTCCTCGAGAGAAGGAACACAGAACAGATATAATGAAATTCTAATTTTTTGCTAAAATCAATTACAGTTAATATATATATATATATATATATATATATATATATATATATATATATATATATATATATATATATGTCTGGCTTAAAGATGTACATAGGAGATTAACATGGGAAATCAGTTTTTTGCAATTTCCTACTCGCCTAATCATTTTAAGAAAAAATGCGTCAAATAAAAGTTTTAGAGCATAAAATTCCCTATTGACTGGCTATTCTAGAAGCACTGGCCGCCTGGCTAACAATAAGACGAAAGAAAATTAAACCGCGCGAGCTAAAAAGTTAACTACTCGTTGGAGCTAATTTCCCCGCTAGGGCTTCGCCGCAAACCAAAGGATAATCTAAAATAATGAAAACAAAAGGAGCTCGCAAGGGCAAAATGGTAGAGCGTAGGAAACGAATCCGGTTATATAAAAAGAAACAAGTCCGAGCCGTGATTCTAAGTATTAAAAGAACTACCCATTCCAACCCGTTGGCAACACTCATACAGGATGGTATAGGATAGGGAACGAAAGAAGGGTTTAAACTGAACTACCAAAGAAAATTATAAATATAAACAAAATGGAGTGTTCTAAGAACACGTGGACCTGAGCCTGACCGGTTATCAGCTCGTATAATAAAAATGAAACAAAAGAAAAGAACAAAAGTTACATGGCCCACAAAATTTTGACTAGTTAAATAAAGCTACACTTGGCCCAAACAAATACAAAGAAAAATAATACCAAAGCTCGTAGAGTCGCCAATACTCAAATTAAATTAAACAGGCCTCTAGGAAATTAGAATAAAACAATTGAGAAAAAATTTAGATAAAGAGGCAACAAGGTAATAAATAGAAAATTTAAGTTGAATAGAAATCAATAAAAAAGTTAAGAACCGCAGAGCTAACAGCATGAAGCCACACAAACTAACAAAAAAAAATTTGCCACACAATAAAATATAGACAAATATAATAAAATATAATAATGAAACCTCAACAAAGAAATAAAAAGAACCAGTTCCACAGTGCTGCTAAGTGACTCGAAAATAATCCCACTATGGTTACACTAACCGGCCAAAACCACATGGCACAACAGTAGACCAAACCATAGAATACCAAAAAATAATAAACAAAAGATCGAGTCACTTACCAGACACTACTTCACTGGATTCCAAAGAAAATTTAGACAAATAAAAAGAAATTACACTAAGAACAAAAGAACTTCATGCTGCCAACTCGCAACTCCACATAGCGACCAAACTAGAGCTCAAACTCCGACTTCGACTTTGACTCCCCCAGGTCTTCCTTGATCAGCAATTTATCCGGACAAAGGTAAACTCCCCAAAGTATGCGCACTAAATTTGGACAAAGGCAATAAAATTTGGATAAAATATTAAATAAACTCCTTCAACGAAAAATTCTTACTGCAGAATCAGAGGTTCTCAAAAAATTTACAATTGAAATTTTAACAATTTTTTTAACTTAAATTTTTTATACAAAAACGTGTGCCAGCGATGTTGCAAAATGTCACAATATATATATATATATATATATATATATATATATATATATATATATATATATATATATATATATATATATATATATATATATATATATATATATAGAACAGGTAGCAAAGTAATTCAATGCATGAAGAGATAATAATACCAATAATAACAATAATAACAATAATAACAATAATAACATTAATAACAATTATAACAATAATAACAATAATAACAATAATAACAATAATAACAATAATAACAATAATAACAATAACAACAATAACAACAATAATAACAATAATAACAATAATAACAATAATAACAATAATAACAATAATAACAATAATAACAATAACAACAATAATAACAATAATAACAATAATAACAATAATAACAATAATAACAATAATAACAATAATAACAATAATAACAATAATAACAATAATAACAATAATAACAATAATAACAATAATAACAATAATAACAATAATAACAATAATAACAATAATAACAATAATAACAATAATAACAATAATAACAATAATAACAATAATAACAATAATAACAATAATAACAATAATAACAATAATAACAATAATAACAATAATAACAATAATAACAATAATAACAATAATAACAATAATAACAATAATAACAATAATAACAATAATAACAATAATAACAATAATAACAATAATAACAATAATAACAATAATAACAATAATAACAATAATAACAATAATAACAATAATAACAATAATAACAATAATAACAATAATAACAATAATAACAATAATAACAATAATAACAATAATAACAATAATAACAATAATAACAATAATAACAATAATAACAATAATAACAATAATAACAATAATAACAATAATAACAATAATAACAATAATAACAATAATAACAATAATAACAATAATAACAATAATAACAATAATAACAATAATAACAATAATAACAATAATAACAATAATAACAATAATAACAATAATAACAATAATAACAATAATAACAATAATAACAATAATAACAATAATAACAATAATAACAATAATAACAATAATAACAATAATAACAATAATAACAATAATAACAATAATAACAATAATAACAATAATAACAATAATAACAATAATAACAATAATAACAATAATAACAATAATAACAATAATAACAATAATAACAATAATAACAATAATAACAATAATAACAATAATAACAATAATAACAATAATAACAATAATAACAATAATAACAATAATAACAATAATAACAATAATAACAATAATAACAATAATAACAATAATAACAATAATAACAATAATAACAATAATAACAATAATAACAATAATAACAATAATAACAATAATAACAATAATAACAATAATAACAATAATAACAATAATAACAATAATAACAATAATAACAATAATAACAATAATAACAATAATAACAATAATAACAATAATAACAATAATAACAATAATAACAATAATAACAATAATAACAATAATAACAATAATAACAATAATAACAATAATAACAATAACAATAATAACAATCATAACAATCATAACAATTATAACAATCGTAACAATCGTAACAATCATAACAATCAAAACAATCATAATAATCCTAACAATTATAACAATATATCACTCACGCAACTGCATAATATACAGTATGTCTAAGAAATACAAAATCGTTAAAAGTAAATAAAAGTTACCCCATTAAGAGGTCATTTTAGTGGTGTATAAAGCTATCATACATGAATCTATTTGAAAATATGAATAGAAATAGGGCCGCGCCGTGCGGGTGGGCAGGTTGTGTCCCGCACAAAGGCGCCTGACTTTGCGGGGCGTCGTTTCAAGGTAGTAAAGTAAATAATAGTAAATTTTTTAAAATGCTATTCGTAAAGACAAAATTGATATAAAACTACAAATGAACATGATAAAAGTGAAAAATATATTTTTACCGGTTTCAGGATATTATTCCATTGTTTGAGGAATAAAGCACATAATTCGAGTATTTGTCATATTGACATGTCAAAATAATTGTTCTGTTAACCATAGCAATCTGAAAGTAGCGTTAATGAGAGAAATTCTAAAAATTATATTTATCAATAATGTCTTAATTTTCTGAAACCGATAAACTATTGAACAAACCATAGATATTATTAATCATAACAAGCCTTAGATGTCTTAAAATCCTCGCTGTACGAGCTCACTGACATCTGCGGCAGTTACGATGTGCATAACATTCCTAGGTATGTTAATAGCTATTATCTCCCGCTACCCTTAGTAAGGGAGGTATAGGGATCGTGCTAAAATCGCATATCGAGATTTTGGTAAATAACCACGTATTAAGATCCCTAGAATCCAATTTTAAGATTTTTACGATGATGTCTGTGTGTATGTATGTGTGTGTGGATCCTTCACTCTAACTCAAATACTATCATTCAAAAAAATTTGAAACCTTGTATTTCGAACTTTTTTTGTACTGGAAAGATCCCATTAGATTTTGGTGTAAATCGAATAACCGGAAATTGCACTTTACTAGAAGCTCAAAATAGTTTTTCGACAATAATGTTATTATAAAAATAATATAGTAAATCTAGCATTTTTGAAGAACACAAAGTATTATTTAAACTTTAATTTGCAAATTTTTCATCACGAGGGGGAAGGGGAGCTAAAATGTAACATAGCACAAAGGCGCCTAATACCCACGGAGCGGCCCTGAATAGAATAATCTTCAAAAGTAATATGTATAGGTACATATGCGTTGTACTGAAATCGAATTTAACATTGAAAAGGTTATGGAAAGTTGGTTTTTAAAAATTTCTCTCTTTATTCATTGAGCGACAAGCAGGTATGGAAAATCATATTGTCTGAGAGATACCACGCAAGGAGTACCTAACTTTATTTGCCACGTGCAACGGGTATAAATGTTATAACCTCAGAAGTAGGCACGTCATTAAGAATACAAATAAAGTAATTGGTACCATCTGTTAGTACTGTTTGTATTGTTTTCTAACATAGGTTTCTTTTCATCTCCCCGAAGCATTAAAATGTTATGAATTTATTAAAATGGCGAGCCCACCTCACACCTGTCACGCCATTTTGGAGTACAAATAAAAACAATGGTATAGGCCGTGCCAAACGTCTTGAGCTGTTGCGCAGAAAGTAAAATACTTTCTTTCTCTTTCTCTCTTTCTTATTGCCTGACCTTTCTCTTGCTGTCTCTCTGCTTGATCTGCGGATTTCATAGCTCATGATATTTGGCACCACCTCTACTATTCGTTAGTACTGTGTTTGCATTGTTTTGTGATGTAGTTATTTTCTTTATTTCCTCCAATCCTTCGAAAGTTATGAATTTTTTAAAATGGCGAGCCCACTTAACCCCTTGCTCGCCATTTTGGAGTACAAATAAAAAGAAAGGTAGGTACCATTCGTTAGTACTCTGTTTGCAATGTTTTGTGACGTACCTAGTTATTTTCTTTATCTCCTGCCATTCTTGAAATAAATAAAATAGATGCCATGCTTTAGTCCTGAGCTTGTGTTATTTTGTGGCGCAGTTCGTTATTATTGAAAAGGAAGGAAACATAAAATCCATCAAATAAAATGTGAATACTGTCTTAAGAATGTGCTCTAGCATAATATAAAATTAGTTTGTAATTATGAGTGTTATTATTAGTACGTGCATTAATAGCGAGCACATTACGTCCCATGAAAATTATACAATATAATAGGCCGATAAATTATTTTTAAAATTTATTTTACGTTGACCTTTTATTAATAGGTTATATTAATGAATAGGCAATCATTCATTAATGACACTTACTAATGCATGATTTTTTATTAATGAACGATTATATCGAACGATATCACATGTAATTGTCAAAATTTATGTGGCAAACGTTACTAACCTAAAAAAAATTGTCGTGGAAAAAATTAGATTTTACAATTCCGGAAGACACCGTCAAGGAAAAAATATTGTAACCAACACGTGTGTTAATTGGCGATTATTGATTGCAACAATTAATGCGTTCGCTGGTTCGATAGTCATTAGTCGGCCTCATTAACACTATTTATAGTTAAATAACTATTATTTTCTTCTTAACAGTAAATAGCCATTTCAAATTTGAATAAAAAATAAATATATGTTTGACATAATATATCAAGTGAAGTGTGGAGTTCCCAAGTATACAATTTTGCATTTTGTACAACAAATAATTTTATTAGAAACTGATTTACAAGGGAATTTATTTAAATATGTATATCTAAAATGACGAGAGGTAATATGCTGGCCACTTCATTTTTACAACTCGCTAAGAGATTGGATTTTGGATTCATGTTAAAAATCGCATATTGAGGTTTTAGTGAATAACCACGTTTTAAGGTCCAGATTTTACTATTTTTACCATGAGAACAAGAGATACATATATCGGTCTACGTAAAATCTTTAAAGAAAAAACAGACTCTTGCACAAACAATTAACACAGCGCATTCTTTCCAGGTTATGTTGTGGTATGTGATAAACCTACATGAAAAGAGCAATAGACCATATTACTTATTATAGCGCCTCTGCCGGCAGATTTGTAAAATGAAAAAAGCGTGCCAGGGTGACAAACTATTTTTGAATTTTTTGAATTATGATGGTAATACTAACTTGTTTTTTTTATTAGTCTAATTAGTCTAATCTAATCCAAGTAACTACTTTTTCTGATAATAAAATGAAGATTAAATTTTAAATACTGGGATAAAATAGAATTCACTAATCCAAAAATGAGAATTAGCTTGAACTTTTTTGCGAATAGTTAATTTTTATTAATTTTAATACATACCTATATATTTACATATGCTGTATTGATTTCTTTTCCTATTGTTCTATTTACTTTTATCTTTTTAAAACGTTACTATTATTAATTTGAAATGATTAGTTTTATGACAGTGATATTTATCTGTCAGTTACATAAATTTGAATAACTGCGCAACCAAGGAGTATTGTTTGTTTAAAGCGTAGGCTCCGGGATTTAAATTATGGATAACTTTATAAATTTATCCATAAAATATATAGAAAAACTATTAACGCAAATTTGTAAAAAATTTAATAGTCTTTCATTTTTATAATAACATTAATGTCGAAAAAATAACATTTAAAGGTATTTTTCGAAGAAAAACTATTTTGAGCTTCTAGTAAAGTGCCATTTCCGGGCATCCGATTTACACCAAAATAGAATGAACTCCTTCCATTACACAAAAATTTTGAAATACAAGGTTTAAAATTTTTCTGAATAATAGTATTTGAGTTAGAGTGGAGGATCCACACACATACACATACCCACATGCACACAGACATCTTCGTGAAAATGTTAAATTTGGATTCTAAGGACCTTAAAATGTAGTCATTTACCAAAATCTCGATATGCGATTTTTAACATGATCCTTATACCTCCCTTACCAAGGGTAGCGGGAAGTAAAAATGAAATAAAACTTATATGAAAAAAAATATTGTTCATTTACATCAGGATAAAATAATATTTTACTTTTAAAATACAATTTTTCCCATAATTGAACAAAAACGGTATATAGGGTGTTTTTCGGATACGGGACAACTCGATTATTTACTTTATTTTTAGAAAGAGAACAAAATTATTTAAATAAAAGTTGTACTAGATTAAGAGGGATATTCACTTATTGAAGAAAAAAATTTAACCAGTGGTTCTCAGACTATAAAATAAAGTTATATTTTTTAAATAGGATGGTATATATTTTTTAGGCTTAGTCGATAGGGTTTTTTTTTTTTGAATTCAACCATTTAATCATTTTATATCCTAACAATACAAAAATATTGAGAAAAATGCAATTCAAATTTAAATAAATTTTATTTTTATAGTTATTTATCAGTAGGCTGTGTATAAAAAACAAAACTGCTACCTGTCAATTTGAATTATTCAGTGCTTAATTCCTATTCTTCTTATTTATAAAGTTTTAACAAATATTTATGTTTCGTTTTAATTTAGGTAAATTTTTTTCATAAAAGTTATTGCTGGCTTCCATGTTGCTGTTTTTGTCTAGGTATGTGTACCATGATCCGCTATATGGAGTTTAACATAGAAGTTTTTTCTTGTATGAGCATTAATATAAACGTCTTAAATACTAAATTTGATAAGTTTTAGATTGTAACAATTTATTTTTCACGAAAATCTGTTGAGAGCTTGAAATAAGGTATCACTTCCGGTTTATCAATTTTATCAAAAATCTAATACCTTGCTCCCTTTTATATATGTCTTAAATACTAAATTTGACAAGTTTTGGAATATATCATAATATATTTTACACAAAAATCTCTTCAGTGCTTCAAATAAAGTATCACTTCCGGTTTATCAGTTGTATCTAAAATTTAATATGTTGTTCCCTTATATATAGAAGTCTTAAATACTAAATTTGAAAAGTTTTGGAATATATCACAATATATTTTTCACGAAAATCTGTTGAGAACTTCAAGTAAAGTATCACTTTCGGATAATAAATTTTAGCCAAAATTTAATATGTTCTTCCTCTTCATATATAAGTCTTAAATACTAAATTTGATAAGTTTCGGAGTACACCATAATATATTCCACGAAAATTTGTTGAGAGCTTCAAGTAAAGTGTCACTCCTGATTTATTAATTTTAGCCAAAACCTAATATGTTGTTCCCCTTGATATGATAGTCTTAAATACTAAAACTGAAAAGTTTTGGATTATATTTTAATATAGTTTTTCATTAAAAACTGTTATGGGTTTTAAAGAGTCACTTTCGGTTGTCCAATTTTACCCAAAATCTAATCAACTCTTTATTTGAATGTAGAAAGCTTAAATACGGAAAATAGAAATTTTCAAAAGTTTGCTGTAAGAGTTATCGTGAACGAAAAAATCGTCACGCGCGCGCACACACACACACACACACACACTCACGCGTGCGCGCGCTCACACACACACGCACACACACACACACACACACACACACACACACACACAGAGAGAGAGAGAGAGAGAGAGAGAGAGAGAGAGACAGAGAGAGAGAGAGAGAAAGATACAGCATCAAAAAATAGTAAAAACGTGTTGTGGGAACCTTATTTCGTCTTTATTTACTGGAAACTCACCATCGAATTTTTCGACCGATAACATTATCTTCCTTACCTTCGGTATGACGGGAGGTAGAAACAAAAGTTATAGAGTATACAAATTGTGAGCTAAATTTTCTACACTATTTTCATTTTATACCTTCAAATAATTAAAAAAGTTACGACTTATTCAAACTACTTAATTATTTGTTATTATCTTGTTTAATAATATAAGAGATATTATTACAAAATATCTAGGTTTTTTACCCAAATAAAATACAACTCACTACCGTACATCATAATGTGCTATAATAAGGGCTGGTTTTTTAATCTCTAGTTAATTTTTCTTTGCGAATTTCAGCACGATCCCCATACTTCTCTTGCCAAGGGTAGCGGGAGGTAAAAATCGGCAGCCAGAGTCGAAAATCAACTCGTCAATATTAAGCAGGAAAGCAAGTCCAGCTTGAAAATTGGCTCGAAATCGGGTCCGGCTACAGGCCGGACCGAGCTAAAGCTCGAAATTGAGTACATCCGGCAATCCTAATTTTGATATAAGAGTATATTACGTTTTCGTCACATAAACACTGTTTAACTAAATCGTTCCACATTGGTTAATATAAATTGTTCAAAATGAGACGTTTTTAATGTAAGCCTTTTAGCAAAAATTTGTCTTTATAAATAGTATTTAACACCCTGTTATTGAAGAGGTTCAAAATTTTATACAACTTTTTTAACAAATCTTGTACTATATTTTACGTACTGGATTATTTTATCAAACTTTTTTTTCTACTCAAAAATAAGATAAAAATATCATTACGCTACAAACCAAAATCAACCTTTTGCATTCGTTGTTGACTGACTTCAATTTTAATTTGAAACGGTTACAGAGGCGATGCTTGCATTCTTTAAGTACAGTAACTGTTTTCTTTTTTACTAGGATATTATTAAATTATTATGATCTTGTTTACAAAAACCATCTATTTTCCTTAAAATACTAAAGAAACTATGCATGTTGCTTTTTTACTATATTTTTTCGATTTTTTGAGCCAGTTCACGATGGTAAGTCTGACTTGGCTCGTCGGCTCGACTTTGCCAAATGATCGGCCCGAAAATGAAAATAGGCCCGACTCGATGATCGCCTCGAAATTGGGCTGGGTCAAAGCTAAATATCGTATACATCACTACACGCGGCATATTAATGATCAAGAATGAGCATTTCACATTCGCGACTAGAATCTAAATACATTTATGATGAAATTGCATCAATATTATTTTACTTTTAACGAGTAATATCATCCTGGATATTTTGATTTCATTTTTTGGCTTAGGGAGCTTGTGTGCCGTTGCTTACCGTTAAATCCGCCACTGTCCGAACTTTTTCTTGGTTGTGTTAGCGTCTAACAAGGAACGTTTACTTATAACGGCATACATAACTGCTTCAATACATACATCTGGAACCATAAGTCGCATGTTATCTATCCTAACCAATTCCAGTACAGATTTGATGTGAACGTATGGGTCGAACTGGCAAACGAACAACTTACTGGCTTCATTATGCTGCCGGATCGATTTAATGAAAGTGATTATCTTCTTTTTTACAAAACAATTTGCCTGAACTTCTAGAAGATTTTTCCAAAATTGTGCGACAACAAATGTGGTTTGAGCAAGACGACGAACCTGCGCATTTCAACCGTTTTGTTCATCTACACACAGCGTCTTTAAAAATTTGTAGATTCTTCGAGATGCTTCCATCTCTTACTTAGCCGCTTCGATCACCAGATTTTTACTTGTGGCATGATGAAAAGCATGTCGTAACCTGATTGTAAAATTCGTCTTTATATAAAACGACTACTTATTTTACATTTTATGTAACACGATCAGTTTGTCAAACCTTTGTTAACTTAGCAATGTTTTACAAACTGCATGGCTAGATGTTTAATAAAACGGCGAACGCTTACTGCTACATTGTAATATGCATATTTTATATATTTTACTTACAATTTCTCTATAAACCTTGACATAATTAGATTGTAATATGAATATGTGAATATTTTTAATTACGATTTCTCTAAATACACCTTAACATAATATAGTGTTTTCAAAAAAACCTAACTCGAAGTAGTCTATGAAAAGAGAATCGAATTATTATTCAATTCAAAAATCACGTCGTCAAAATTGATCTTGAAATATAATTTAAAAGAGAAAATATGTTAAATACGGATACAGTATATAGCCATTCGCCGTTTTGAAATTTAATTCCATTTCTAAAATTAGTTTCAAGAAGAAAAGCTTTGATTTCTTTAGATAACATTTTTGACAATATCTCGTGTCAAATTGACATTTAATTAAATATTTTTTAATTGACATACGTATCTTTCTTTATAGCCTACTTCGAAATAGATTTTTTTTAACACACTGTATAACGTAATGGTTGTGTTTTATGTTGTTAAATTTAGAGACAAGCTGAGTAAGCTATTCGTCGTTTTATAAAACGTCTATACTTTTTTATTGTTAAATTACTACCCAGATTGTAAAACATTCTGGCCGAGTTTTGTAAAATGATTTGAGTGTTTAATATATTTTTTTTTTAAATGAAATTTACAATGTGGTTTCTACAAGTACAAAACTTTAAAAAATAATGTAAAATGGTCATGACTATCTTCTGAGATTTAATATTTTAAAAAAAATTTTTTCTCTTATATTATATGATAAAGATATTTTAACATTTATCACTTTGTTTTGTAATCATAAAAAATAAAAATTAATACAGAAGTCCATAAACACCCTGTACATTACAATTATTATTGGAACGTAAAGAAAATGTAAGTTTAATATAAACAAACTGGAACATAGTCGTAACTATTATATTGTAACATGATCGCACATTCTTACAATTTTATTAAAGTGTAAAATTTAGGTGAGTAGACAAAATTAAAAATTAATCTCGTGTTGTGCGTAGTAAATCTCAGTGTTATACTCGCGGAAACAATTAATTACACATTTGTATGATAATTTTTGCTCGTGGGATAAATCAAGCAGTTGTGTAGTCGAGTCATACTTTACGCCTGCTCGTGCTCTGCTATAGTTCTCGTACACTGACAGCATTGTGGGAAGTTAGCGCAACGATGAGCGCGGAACTTTATTACATATACAAAACATTCTCATTTCATAAGGTAAATTTATGGTGGAGTTATCTCAAACTCCGACAGGACACAATTGCTGTTTACATCGCACGGATTACGCCAACTTTTCTAAACTCAATCTGCGATTTTATGCTGTTAAGAATTAATATCAAAAGCTATCAATCTTCCTCAACAAAAGGCGAGAACTTTTAACTTTTTAACTATGAAACTACTCAACTGGAAAATCTAATTACAACACAGTTTGATGGGGTAAACAATTGTATCGTTAGCGTTGCACTTTCTATCCATTAATAGTTTCTACATCTTAATGAGTATTATTTTTATTTCCCGCTACCCGCTACCCTATATAAGGAAAGTATAGGGATTGTGTTAAAAATTGCATATGAATATTTGTAAATAATTTTACGGTTTCTATAATCTGATTGTGAGATTTTCACGAAGATCTCTGTGAGAGTGTGTCTGTGTAAGTATGTAATTATGGATTTGGTATATAACATGACTCAATTTCTAGCAAAAAAGAAAAAATCTGATGTGGCCAGCACATTACCTTCCGTCAGTTCTATGTATTTTGTACAAATTTCATACAGAAAGTTTCTTATTAAAGATTATATTTCTTGTACTTTACCTTCCGGCAGTTGCATGTATTTTATGTAAATTCCATACAGAAAATTTATAGCAAAAGATCCTATATTTCCAGTAAAATTATAAGACACTATGACAATTTCACTTGACACTGACATCTTTCAATCAAAATTTGCTTAATATAGGTATGCTCTGTTCCATTTAAGCCATTCAGTAGATGGCACTGGCAACACCGAAAATCTGAACTAGCCTAAATTACATTGGGTAAACTTGTCTCTTGTCTCTAATTTCAGCCAATCACAGACGTCAAAACTATTCCCTATGCTCCGCAATACTGAATGGCTTAAATGGAACAAGGTATAGTAGTTGTTTCCATAGCTATAGCTACTTTATGAAATTTAATTTCTTTATAATTTTTTAACTCTATATCCATTTAATATTAAGTATAAAATACAGTCAAATCGTATAGAGAATAAAATATTCTTTAATATTTATAATAACATTAAATGTGAAAAAATGATATTTAACATAGTTTTTTCAAGAAAAACTGTTAAAATCTTCAAATGAGGGTACTTCCGGTTGTCCAATTCTAACCAAAATCTAATCAGCTCTTCACATGGATGTAACGAAGAGAAATACGAAAGAATTATAATTTTTAAAATTGTAGTATGCAAGTTATCGTAGACGAAAAATTTGTTACACACACACACACACACACACACACACACACACACACACACACACACACACACATACATACATACACACACACACATACAGACATCATAGTAAAAATAGTAAAATCGTATTCTGGGGACTCTAAAACGTGCTTATTCATCAAAAACTCACCACCGAATTTTTTGACCAAAGACAATACCTTCCTTACAAGGTGACGGAAGGTAAAAAAGATTGAAAACTTGAATTCACATTAAAATTAAAACAAGGGGCTGTCCTTAAATTACGTAACGCTTCAAGGGGGGGGTCAAGAGTAGCGTTACGTAACGATAAAATATAAAAAAAATATTGCTAAACTTGCTTCAATAGATTTGAAACATTCAAATTTCGCGGTGCTAATTCGTGTATGCAGGCAGTCGTTTGTTTTCAATAACAGTCAACAGATGTCGGGCACAGTGCAAATTCGGGCCAGTGGTCTTTCATTCGTGCAATGCAATTCATATTAAATTATGAATTCTAGTAGTGTTGATAAGGAAAAACTATTCAATAGTTTGTTAAAAGCGTATGCAAATGCATATCCAGAAAAGCAGAAACAAAAAGTGCAGCAGCATGTTGTTCCTGTGTGGAACGATATAACAAAGAAAGATGATTTACAGAAACTTGTGACCGAAAAAATTGAAGAGTGGACAAGAATTTACAAAAAAAAAAACTGTCAAAACTGCTTTCATATTGGTCTGGGGTAAGTATTACAATCTTATTTAACATCTTTACCGAATGATTTTATTTTTAACTGCAATAACCAACAATTTTGATACTTTTCTTTAAAATACTTCCCCATAGTGCTATTTTCAGTTTATTTGAATCATACACATGAAAATAAATTATTCATATTTACCATAAAAAAACATAGAAATGCTTATTTCTAATTACAAAACAGCATTTTTAAAGTTTTCTATTGAGTAGAAGTATTAAATACGTGGCTTTGATAATCAATATTTACAAATCACTTTTACATTTTTTCAAACCAAGTAACTTTACATAAGATTTGACATTTGAATAATGTCACATTATAAATCAATGCAAATAATTAAAGTGTTATTTCTTATTTCGTACATATGGTTAAACTTACACTAATAAAATTTAGAGTTCACTTGATTATAATTTTTTATGATAATTTCTATATTGGGATTTTAAAATAAGAAAACGCTAACTAGTGGCGAATATTAGAACTACAAACAGTGGTACACATTTGACATTTGCATGAAACTACAACTATATGACTACAAAAACTCTATTACACATTCTTGAATTATAAATAAAAAATACTAATAAATGAGAAAATAATACAAAAACTAAAGAAACAATTGACAGCAATGCTACGCTTACAAATGCCAACAAAAAATGTACCATTGTTTAATGCGATAAAAAAATAATTCAATATTTTGTTTTAGTTTTCTCAGAAAAAAGCTGAGAATAATCCTAGTTCATCAGCAGAGTTGTAGTCATTCTTCTCAGACTGTTTTAACTGAAGAAGAAAATCTACATTATTCAGATGCAGATGCAGGTTCTTCGTCGTCAATTGGTGCTAAAGGCACTGTCAATTTTGCCCAAGACAGAGTGTCGAAAGTCATTTCAATTCTGCGATCAGAGTTGAATAGTTTGTACAGTCACTTAACTTTTTGACTGATGATGACTTGAACAAGATGAAAGCAAAACAAAAAGAGCTGGAACGAAAGGAAAAGGACCTTAAAAAGTTAAAACAAAATCAAACACGCCAAACTAAATTTCGACAAAAACGCAAAGCAGAGATCCCGACATTGTTGCAACAGAATCCCGAGCTGAAATCCGAAATCCCATCTCTTCGAGAAAAAACAGGACGACCGAGGTGAAAACAAAGTAAATTTTATTTGTTCATGTAATACAATAACAAATTAATTTATCAGATAATATATATATATATATATATATATATATATATATATATATATATATATATATAATAATAATAATAATAATAATAATAATAATAATAATTTAAAATAATAAAATATAAAATAAACGTACATAAATATATGAATAGCTACGATAAAAATCAATGTTTATTTGCTTATAATAAATTATATTATACATAAATTTGTATATTGCATAAGACACTATTACTTCATTTCAAATTAAGAAAAATATACAATAAAATTATCAATTTTCTCTAATATTTAAATTCTTGTAACAGGTTAGAAGAAGATCAGCCTGAATTGTTGAAACCCATGGTTGAGGTAGCCATGCATAAATCTGCTGCTGAAGGGAGGAGAAGAAATGAGATGATTAGAAGTGTGAAGACTAGATGAAATGACCGAGGAACTACGTAAAGAAGGATTTGCTGTGTCAAGAAACGGCGTCTACATCTGCGGAAGGCAAGAGGCACGTCCTTACCGTTCCAGTGAAATTGATGCATGCCAGCAACGATAGACACGTCAATCACGTTGACGGTAAATTTTGCACGGCCACGATTCGTAATTTAAAAGAGGTTGCGTCATTATTGGGTCCGAATCAAGCCTTCTTCCTTAGTCAAGACGACAAAGCGAAAGTTTCGATAGGTTTATCAGCTGCGAGTAAGCAGGCTTCCCTGATAATGCACATGGAGTATCTAGTCAGTTTACCTGATCACGATTGGGTTATTGCGCCAAAGCATAAGCTCATTCCTTCCGTATATGCTGGAATGATTGTTAAAAAAAATTGTTTTGATCGTACAAACGCTGTTTCTTACTCCGGTCCGACCTTTATTGCAATCCGATCAGCAAAACATGACTCTTCAACAGCGTATTCGCCTGCAAAGAATCTTGAAACATTGTTGAAGTTGCCTGAGTTCGAATCTGCTACAAAATTGTTCATTGGAGGCCCAACTAAACCGGTCTTTATTTTCACCGTTGATGGTGGACCTGATGAAAACCCTAGGTATGAAAAAGTCATTTCTGTTGGAATACATCACTTTGTAGAACATAACTTAGACGCATTATTCATTGCTACGAACACCCCAGGAAGAAGTGTTTTTAATAGGGTTGAACGACGTATGACACCGTTGAGTCGAGAACTTGCGGGGCTGATTCTTCCTCATGACAAATACGGATCTTATTTAAACGATAATGGCAAAACTGTCGACACTGAAGAATTTCCAATATACTGGCGAAACTCTTGCTGAAATTTGGTCACACATGAACTGACAGTTACCCGGTACATGCGTCTTATATACTCCCGGATGAGTCTAGAGTAAATGAAGATACCTTGCATACGAAAGATATGATTTGGCGTGCAGAGCATGTACGTGAAAGTCAATATTTTACCCAAATCGTCAAGTGTCTAAATGACAAATGCTGCTCGTCGCCAAGGAGTGATTACTTCAAATTAATGCCACAAAGATTTCTTCCTCCACCTACTCCATTCGTGCAATCTAGCAAGTCCCTCGTTTGCCCAGTATTTCCCATTCCAAATCCAGATCTTCAGAACTACTCGTTTTCGTCTGTATTTGTCAATCTATCGATGTCTCAAGATCTCCTCCCAATCACGGCAAAATCATTCAAAATCACTCCTTATGACCTCAATTGTCCAAGTGTGCAGACTCAACTACTGAAAAAAAATTGCAGCGAATGTGGTCTGTATCACTCTTCAATTTATAGGGTCGGTCAACATTTGAAAAATGTTTGTAACAAGCAAACCAAAGGAAAAGATACTCCAATCATCCGCAAAGAAAGACCGGTTCGAGCTGCTGCTAAACGATCGCGTGAGATTTTTGCGATGATGTTCGAAAATGGAGAGTATGAATGGGTGGATGAAGATACAGTAGATTTCGAGAGTGACCAAATTCCAGTGCCAGAAAATAAAGAATGTGATACAATTCCCGTCATTACCACGAACGAGCATATGTCGACTCCGTGGGTAGACGAGTAACTATGTATATGTACATATAGGTACCCACAAATGTAAATGAGTGTTCTATTTATAAGCATATATATATATATATATATATATATATATATGCTTATATATATATATATATATATATATATATATATATATATATATATATATATATATATATATATATATATATATATATATATAGTTTATAAGAGTAAAACTATAGAAACCAATTATAATTGTGTATTTATTGATTGAAAACACCTCATTCAAAATTATAATAAAAATAGGGGGGGTCAAGTACTGCGTTACGTAATATATGGGGGGGGGTTCATGTTTGTTTTACAAAGGGAGAGGGGGTATCAACAATTGCCTAATTTTGCGTTACGTAATTTAAGCACAGCCCCCAAGGCAATAGATTTGATGTCTATCAGAAAAATGGTAGCAATATTTTATCCGAAATTTTAAATAATGTAAATGCGGGTCTTAATTTTTTTCTTAATAATTTATGATATCATAAAGATTAAAAACAAATTGATCTACCATGGTTCTCATATTTTTTAACATCAGATTTTTTTAAAAAAATTCTTGTAGTACGAGTCTAAATTGATATTATAAAAGCATAGAAATTTTATAATTGCTAGAGTAAAGTATGTGACGATATGACCATTTATATTTCACAGACCATTGAATACTAATAGAATAATAAATAATAATAAACAACGTAAGATGTATCCTTCCAAGTAAGATAAATCCTCCTGAAGGAAAAATGTGTTCAGTTCATTATAGAATTGACAATTTTGTCAATTCCTGTAACTGTAGACTTCTAGTGCTTCTAGACTCATTTAAATTTCGGAAATAAATTACCGTGTATTATAAATTAGTTGCTACTTTATAATAACAAGATTTTTTTTTTATAAATTAGTTCCTATTCTAGATCGTGATACAGTTCTTAACCTGCTTAATTTAATTATATTCCGTTGTTAAAGTAGTTCATCTGGTATTCAATTAAATTTTTAATCTGGTGTCGCGTAAACATGCTATATAGCAAAGTGTATCTGTTCGTATAGCAGGGGCGGCTCGTTCATAAGAACTGCAGGGCTGCAGCTCCTCCAATATAAAATAAAAGTTCCAATTTTATTGTCGCTCTTAAATTTTTATTTAAGAACGACTATACTATTTACTGGTTTTTCAATAAAATACTGCTCGATAGTAATTAACTTTTAAACAATTATTGAGTTTACATGCAGTTTTCAAAACGTTTTTAGTTTTGAAAACGTCATGTATACAGTGTCAAAACGGTTTTGAGTTCTCACAAACCGAAACTAAATTTCATGGGTTTGACTTGAAAACAAGTTTCAAAACAACCTGGTCATGTATACACTTAAAATTTATTTTCGACATTGCGTATGCGTACGTAGCATAACGTTTCTGTCGCTTTGTTTTACTTGGTATTACTAACCTACAAATAAACTGACAGTTGTGTAGTGTTAGTGCGTAGTCGTAAGTAGAAAAAATAAATTGGAAAAATTGCAAAACGAAGAATTTGGAGTGAAGAGGATCTATCACTTATATCAACCAAATGCGCCGGAACTGTTTTCAAATCAATCTATAAACCTGTTTTGAAAATTGCATGTAAACAGTTTCCAATAACTTTGACTGAAAACTGAAACCATTTTCAAAACTGCATGTAAACGTAGTATATAATTATTTTTAAATAGTCGGTATAAATTGCTACGAACCACCACTGTCTCAAAACATAGGTACTCATACTTCTAAGGTGAATTTTACTGCAGGTGCTGCAGTATAATTCGAGGAAAAAGAAAATACCTACAGATTGGCTTTAGTCTCTCTATAAGCTGCCGCCTAGTCTGAAAATGTTTACTTACGTTGTTTTAACTTCATAAGGACGTTATTACTTCAAATACTTTAAAATCGTTTTCAAAACATTTTTAGTTTCAAAGCCCCATGTATACAGTATCAAAACGGTTTTGAATTATCTCAAACCAAAACTAAAATTCGTGGGTTTGACTTGAAAACTGGTTTCATAGCTTCTCATGTACACACGAAAAATTCAGTATTCAATAAAATTGGAATACTGGCAAAACTAAATATTTGGTGTAAAACTGTGAATAGGATCTATCTCTTACATCAGGCAAATGCGCATGTACCGAAACTGTTTTCAAACCAATCTGTGAACTTGTTTCGAAAATTGCATGTAAACAGTTTCACGTAATTTTGACAGAAAATTGTAACCATTTTCAAAACTGCGTGTTATCATTTATTAATATACACACAAATATATTCGTTTTCAATTTAACAAGTTTCGTACAAAAATTTGCAAAAACGTACATATCTGTTTACTCTGAAAATCGCCAATAGAATTATTCATTCATCTCTATTAGATTCAAACTTCATACACGTTAACTAATATGTATTGGGACTTTCAACTATCAAGAGATGGCGCTGATCTCATTAACCAATGGTACACTTTTTGCTGACATTTGTAAGCGTAGCATTGCTGTCAATTATGTATCTTTAGTTTTGGTATTATTTTCTCTTTTATTAGTATTTTTATTTATAATTCAAGTATGTATAATAGAGTTTTTGTAGTCATATAGTTTCATGTAAATGTCAAATGTGTACCACTGTTTGTAGTTTTAATATTCGCCGCTATTTAGCCTTTCTTATTTGAAAATCTCAAGATTCTGTAAAAAACCATTAACAACTTACTTGAAAAGCGTCTATAGCAATGTAGTTAGTCAAATAATAAAGTTCCCATGCATCACAGCAGTAATTGAAATTTCTAGTGGGTGTGAAGCCCATACAATCTTAACAATGTCAGGAATGAAATGTGCAGGCAGTGGGGTAATCCAGGAACTATGTTGCCTGCTGAAGCTGGAGGTGCTATATTAATTACACTTTAATTAAGTTGCCAACAATAAGCCAGCGAAAGCAGCCAAGGTGGTCATGCAACGATGAGATTGTCTCAAGATCGGCACAATGCATTGCAAATTGTAATCAGAATCAAAGACTTCGAGTTATATGTCGATTTCATACCTCATTACGACTTGTCGTATAAATGAATAAACCCTATTGTGCTACAATAATCTCACTGGTTAAAATTTAAATAAGTACTCGCACAATTTACTGAGAAAATGTAAGTAGGTACATTATCTGTAGATGTTTCAATAATTCTTTCGTACCAAAACGAAAATATTTCGTAATACTTATTTTCCAACTAATGCGGAAAATTTGTGATTCTGAAATGAATATAACTTTTTGTTTCTTGTTTTGGAGTTTCAGAGTTACGCTTCCCACATGTGTAGCAAACAATATTTTTTTATAAAACTACAGATAGTGTTGCAGTAAACGTATTTGCTATCTACACAAACGAAAGGTGGTAACGGCCGTAAAGAGAATGTGGTCGTGAAATACCATCGGCCGTAAAGTATACTTTAACAGATGTCAAAAAATGTGATACTTTATGGTTGCCAGAGGATATACAATTATAAAAGAACTATTTATGTAAAAACCGCTTAAAAAGGTATTTTTTACGAATATTTTTTTGAAATATTACAGTTTTTAATTAAATTATTTTAATTCGCAGATAATGCACGTTTTATTTTATTATAATACAAATTCAACTGATATATTTATTTATGTTTATCATTGTATTGTTTTTTTTTTTAAATTTATGTCACTTGATTACATCTATTATGAATTATATGAGTGTGCTACTATATTATATTTTCAACATATGTCATTCTTCCGGCAAATCGACAATAGCTTTGCCATAATTCTGCAAATTGAATTTCGCGAGAGTGATATAGTTTCCAACATTTTTTAACATTGTTTCCCCTATCGAATATCGTGAATATAATCACTACTGCGTTTAATCCCGGATAGTTTATGCGGGTGCAACGATATTGGTTGGTAGACATTGTTAAGTGCAGAATAATTGTTAATTAATTCTTGCAGTGGGCGGAGGGCGATCTAATATTCTGATGATTACCGCGGTCTGCGGTGAGATTACCCAGGACAACCCCTTACACCGGGCCTGGTTAATACTTTAGTGTGCATTACCGTTGTCTCACGCGGATAGTTTCTGCAATTTAGATGAAGGTTGCATTATTATACCACTAACAGCTGATAAATCTATGAAGGAATCAAATATCTAAATGTGTTACTAAATCATCTGTACTTAATCTACTTGTGTGTTTCACAAAAGTATAGAATTCGTTTTATTCTTGTATTGAAACCAGAAAATACAGTAGCTGGTTTAAAAAAAAAACAATACAAAGAAAAATATTTGATTGCATTTTGGTTTACAGTCTGTTGTACAATTGTTTATTTATATTTGAATTTTTTTATAGTTAGAGAAAAGAAAGTTCTACAATTTAGAAAATGTACTATTGGCACTTATTGAAATTTTTTTAATTAAAAATAAAACGTTGTTATATAACTTTATATTTAATATTATACAAATATCGAACAGTTCGTGATGACGAAATCTGTATGCATTACTATTGGTGCATTTCGAAGTCGTAAAGAAGTGACAGTCGATGATATGCTCGACTTCTTCTTTATGTCCGTTAGGATTAAAGCTGCAAACGAGAATTTCAACGCCGGTAAAACGGAAGAGGATCTCTAACATGTACCTAACAGTCCTCCAATCTAAACCATTTAGACCACAGACTAACTTCGATAAGACTAGCTTCAAAATGCCATTCTCTAGCAGATGATCCCTCAAATCGCACAGCGAATTCCACAGGCTGTGATACGACGGCTTCTGGTACGAGCGTAATTTTGCGACCAGGTAGTAGATGTACCGCTGATGGTCTGCATTACCATCCTTTAGTCGTAGCGTTTTCCCAACAGTTGGACGTTGGTTGGCCAGTTTTGTCGTCGCCCAAATTTCGCCTGAAAGACTGAAACTATGCCACGGGACATCTTTAAGTCTTCTGATACGCAGTAGCCGAGTGAATAATATGGAGACACGGTGAACAGATCTCGGTGTTCTTCTTTCGTCACGCTGTACCGCGCCTTGAGTTCAAAGGAATAGTTCTCCATGAAGTCTTCAAAAGTTGGTTCTTGAGCCATGATCTGACGAACCGTTCTTCCATTATAGTCTTTGTGATTGTCTCCGGCGAAAGGGGCTAGCCGATTAAAGTGTGCTACTCTCGGCTTTCCGGTAGGTCGTTTCTTAATTCTATACACCACGTCGTTTATTCTTTTGACTACCTCACAGGGATCTTCTCAATTCTTTTGCACACCCAGATTGATATCGACCATTTTTGGCCTTGATGTCATACCGGTCCTTCATTCGGTCGCTGGCAGCTTGAATGTTCGTACGGGCTTGTTTATGAATATCATCCATTCTTCTCCGTAAGTCCGTAGCGTAATCTTCCCTGACCAGGTCTGCCCCAGGTTTACTGCCAAGTCGCATGTTAAACACAAGTCACGCCCAAATAAAATGTTCGCCGGAGTTTTTCCTGTTGTTAACCAGGCCATCAGACTGCGGATGTAATGTAGTTGTTCTGGTTTTATTAATTCCTAATATCGTACAGATATTTTGGAAAACGGCAGACTTAAAATTTCTTCCCTTGTCGGAATGACGTACACGTGATACCTCAAATCAGCATAAACATTCTTTAACTAAAGTTTCAGCGACTCTGGTGGCTTCCTGGTTGGGTAATGGATACGCTTTAACCCACTTAAGTAGTCCATGAAAACCACGATGTATTTATTCTCGTCGTCACTTTCTGGGAATGGTCCGGCCACATCAATCGCGATACGCTCAAATAGACTGCCAACGTTGTATTGACGCATTGGAGCTTTTCGTCGTTTATGCGGCCCGTTGCTTCTAGTACAAAATATATATTTTTTGCACACTTCTGGTACTCTTCTCTTAGGAATAACCAACTGAGTTCTCTTCCAAGTTCCGTCGGCGTTTTCTACCACACGCTTTAATAAACCATCCTCAATCACCATGGGGTACCATTGCGCCCAGTAAGATTTTACACTCGGTAAGTGCGGTGCAACATCTTCCCATACTGGTTTGCTCTCATTCGCTTTCTATTCCAGTATAATTCTCAAAGTCGGGTCGGTTTCCTGGTATTTGCGTAATCCATCAAGCTTTCAATTATCGTCGACTATTGTTATTCTGGCGACAATAAAGAATTTCTTTTCTAGTCGACTAAAATGTTTGCATTCATCTTGGCATGGCCATCTGGACAATGCGTCGGCATTACGATGACTGGTACCTGTCCTATGCTGGATTTTGAAATCGTATACCTGTAGTCTTTTAATCCATCTTGCCACCTGGCCTTCGGGATTCTTGAATTGTAGCATACATTTGAATGCAACATGATCAATTCTAACCAAAATTTCCTTCTGTACAAGTATTTGTAGAACTGTTCCCCGGATTTTACGACTGCCAAAAGTTTTTTTCTGTGAACACAATAAATCCTCTGGTTTTGACAAGGTCTTTCTAAAATAGGCAATAACCTACTAATAACACGACTATTATTTATACTCGATTTATTTCACTAATTTATTTACTTATTTACATTTATTTATGTTCACCACTCGCCGACTACTTATTTCTATTATCCACTATTCATTTCACGACACTTGTTTGTATCAGACTGTCTGGCTGTCTTCCTTGTCGAGTTCATATAAGATCAGGCTTCGTTTTCTAGAATATTCAGAACGATAAAAACATCGAATACAATAGACCACGTCACCCAAGTAATTAAACAAGTCTGTTTACATGGCACGACCGTCTGCTGCTATTGCGGCATCGCTAAAAATAGACAGTCGCTTTACGTTACAATAATAATAATATAATTTTTTTGGCTTAATTATGCGACATTATTAAATTGATTATATATCACACAAGTAAATTGCTTGAAAGTTAAGTTAGAAGGTTGCCTAGCTCTCTAAGAAGTGCTGTTATTTTGAGCAATAATTGCTCATATCGGCAATACCTAAGTTGTCGACATATCATGCCGTGGGAGGGGGCCGAAGATGCGGCCTTAAAGACGGTATAGTGGTAGTGTAAGTGTACTTCGTATAAGTAAGTATTTAACAGTTATTTATAAAAAATATTTTAGCCTCATTCCGCAACTTGTTTAAATTTAATAAATTTTCTATATAGTGCGCCCTGTATGGTGGATTGTGAAAACAAATTTGTCAATTGTATTGTTCCTAGAATATATAAACACAAAGGCAAGTAAAAATTAATACCTAATATATAATAATATTTTCACAGTTCAAGTACAAATCTTACAGTGTACATCTGTCTCGATAATAGCCACTCACATACTTGGACCAATATCCTGCTCAATGCTTTATTATCAATTTACAACAAGGTAGAAATATCACACGTCATAATATGAAAATAATTAATGCAAATCTAAGACAAAAATTGACTTTATAAGTTGATATTGAAGAAGCTTCTAATAAAGCAACGTTAGATTTACTAATAAAATTCCGACATTAGTCAAAAAATATATTACCTCTTAAGAATTAATTGATACGTATTTTTAACCCTAGTATAGTATTTCAAAGGACGAATCTCACAATTGTCATTTAATTCTGCGAGAAGGAAATTTGGGTCATGATATATGAAATGAGTTCTTTATACAGGGTGGGGCAGAAAAACCTATCCGATTTCAAATCCCTTTTTCCCAGAAGAGGGAGCAGGTAGAGTAGTGGGGTAAAAACCGTTAGAAAGCCGGTTTTATGCCATTTGTCAGTAGTCAACATGCCTTGGTCTGGTGAACATCGTGCTTTTGTTATTGAGCGGTTTATCGAATGCGGCGGTTCGATAATTGCTACACAACGTGCTTTTCGAATTCATTTCGGACTCGGGCGTCATGATCCTGTTCCACATCACGCTACGATTAAAGTGTGGGTGTCAAATTTTAGACAGACGAGTTCAGCATTGAAAAAGAAGTCGCCTGGACGTCCCAGGACAGCAACAGGACCTGAAAACGTGGCCAATGTGAGAGCCGCGATTGAACGTTCCCCGCGTCGTTCGGCGCGAAAACATTCGCTCGCTTTGGCGATTTCCAACCGCAGTATTCGGCGCATTTTGCACCGGGACCTCAAAATGCATCCCTACAAAATGGTTGTTGCACAGGAATTAAGTGAAAGGGATTTTGAAACCCGTACGAACCTGTGTCGCGATCTCCGAGAACTCCCAAACGACGATGTTGTGCTCTTCACGGACGAAGCCCATTTTCACCTTTGTGGTGCCGTTAACAGGCAGAATTTTCGATATTGGAGTGACGAAAATCCCCGAGAAATCCATCAGGAACCCCTCCATAGCCCAAAAGTGACTGTGTGGTGTGCTCTTTCCCGCCTAGGCGTCTGGGGGCCTTACTTTTTTGAAGAAAATGGGCAAACCGTAACGGTCAACAGCGAGCGCTATTGTTTCATGCTGGAAAATTTTCTTAGACCCAAAATGGAAGAAAATGGCGTGGAAAATGTGTGGTTTCAACAGGATGGTGCAACCGCCCACACATCGCGACGATCAATGGACATTCTCAGGGAACTGTTTCCCGGTCGCCTCATTTCCCTGAGAGGTGATCTTGGCTGGCCGCCGCGCTCACCGGATCTCACTCCATGTGACTTCTTCCTTTGGGATTACCTCAAATCGAAGGTTTACCAGCATCGACCAAGGACCCTTCTTGCTTTACGAAGGGAAATTGCTCGGGCAATTGAAGAAATTCCTGTGGAAATGACGGTGAAAGTCATGGAAAGCTACCGCGAGCGCCTAAATCAGTGTATTCGCTCCCAAGGACGACATTTGAGTGATGTGCTTTTCAAAACTTAAATTTAAAAATGGCATAAAATTTGCGATATGTTAATAAAAAATTTTTTTGACAAGTTGAGTGGTTTTAATTTTATAACGTTTTGAAATCGGATAGGTTTTTCTGCCCCACTGTGTACTATTTTTTTCTATTTTGCGCCTTTTATTTCCTTTTTTTTTTAAAAAATTGTGTCAAAGTTTAGGGAATTTTTGTGTCAGTTGATTATATTATTTAAAATTCATTTGTTGTTCAACAACATAAACTCTAACCTTATTTTTTAACACTAACTATGTACGATATTTTCTACTTCTTTCTTACTTTATTACTCTATTTCTTCTCTTCTTTTAATTCATACTTTTAAATTCAAAATTATATTCTTAACATTCGTTTATATTTGACATGTGATATACTCGTATTTTGACAGACATCAGATACCAACTTCACAAAAAAAAACTGCTAGCCTATTACAGCACTCAAATGAGCTATTAACGAACTCTTTTGGGTGCTGTAATATCTTTGCTATAGACGAAAAATTCAAAAATAATTATTAATAATTAAAACGCTGGTTCATAAATTTTTTAAGTAGCTAAGCAATCAAAAACCCTACTTTTATAAACGGATGAAATAAAAATTTCTTGAAATAACCAAAATTAGGTCTATGCTAGTCACGTGAATAACTAATGTATTAATTATTACATTTACGCTATATGCAAATTTAAGACATCCATTTTTATTTTGATATAAACAAGTAAATATGTAAAAAAATTGCACGTAAGATAAGATTTATATTTGCAGAAGTGAAGACTTATTAGAATTTTTCGTTTGTAATTTGTAGTAGGACTATATTAAATAGCAAAATAAAACTCTGTTTGGTGAAACTATACTTGCACTCATTTAATTTGCTCACAGTGTCGTTACACTGGTGTAGCAGAATTCGCTGACGACTCTCTAATACTTATTATCAATTATTTCGTTAAGCATTTACTAATTTTAAACACGTTTTATTACAGACATCACTCAATTGACCCCCATTGTTTTTAGAACAAAATCTGCATCTTAGTTAAAGAAATAATACTCTATTGATTTAATAAGTATCCACAGTTCTTAAGTGTTCCTGTTCAGGATCTACTTGGTCAAGTTACCGATAGTTGTTCTAAACTTAGTTTAATGCTTGGAAACTTTGAAATAAAGTAGCAGCTAAAGACATTGTAAATGTCGACATATTTGTTTTAAAAAATATATTTTGGAGAAATTTCTTAATGCAAAATTAACTAATAATATTCTAAGATACTTAAAACTTATTACATACGGACCCGGAAGATGCTCCATTAAAGTCGAGCGCTGAGTTTGCATATCCGCGAGGTATGTATACTATTTTATTTACAATCCGGTTAGTAATATGTGCGTTGCTAACCTACCAAACAATTGGGAAGTGACTAATTCGTTACTTAACTTTCCGGCTAACTGGAAAAGTTCAGCTAGCTAATGTTACTTTTCCGGCTAGCTAATGTCATTTTCCAACAGCTAAAATATGAAAAGTGTGCTCCATAAAAGCGCTTTTATTATAAAAGTGCGCTCGAAATACCTACGTGTCATTGTCTTTGTTATTTTATCAAGTCAAATTGTTATAATAATATTCGAGATAAAAATAACACTTTATTTAAAAAATAACTTGACAGTACGCAATAAATTAGTAAAGTTATATTTATTGAGAGAAACGGCAAACCTTCAAAACAGGTTAAGATAACTCAACTGACAGAATCAATCAATATTTTGTCATATTACCTAGCAACATTGTCATATATGTTAAAGTAAACTAAACAAGTATATAATAAAAGTATTAATAAAATTAATGTCTAAAACTTAAAGATTACTAACTGATTGTGAATAATATATTTTTTTAAATGATATGGTACTTATTTGGAGTTAATGAGGCTACCATAAAGACCGAAGCGCACTTGAGTGACGTGAAGAGCAGCGATGCAAAGCGCGGCGAAGAGAAGTTTTTTTTATTCAATGTATTCTTGTGTTTAGTCACCTCGTTGCATTGCTCTTCGCTACTCCAAAGTGCGCGAATACACATAATAATATATTGAATAAAAAAACTTTTCTTCGCCGCGCTTTGCTTCGGTCGCTCAAGTGCGCGATGGCCTTAAAGCTATTATTATATTGAACAAATATACGACGATTAATGAAATCCCGTTGGGAACATTATTTTAGTTATTTCAGTATTAAGGTCAGTAAGTGCTCCCTACTGATTGAGGATGATTTTGCAGATCAAAACGAAGTCGAGATCTCTAATATATTCGATCATAGATAAAATTGTTTTATTTTGATTATTGTTTATAGGCCCATTGTAAATTCTGCTTTATTATGTAATAATTAAGAATAACTCTTATTTATTCAACAATGTTTTGCGTTTACGATTTTATTACATACACAATTTACAAACTAACAGCAATCATTATTATCATTATTTTATTATTATTATTATTATTATTATTATTATTAAGTTTTTAAGTAAGCTTTATGCGCTAACCACTTTTGTCACTGCGACCTGTAAAATATATGGCCCCATCTCAGTTTCCTGAAAGTAGTTCCAGAGTTCTTATGAAGCCAGCTACCGCTCCATAAGTCAGTTTCTCGATCTCATTTTCCGCGAGGTATTTTTACCTAGTTGGTTAAGTCAACTTACGATCACAGTTGGACATTCGCATATAATGTGTTCCGAAGTTTCTCCGTCCTCTTCGCAGAGTCGACAGATAGTGTTTTCAGCAATACCAATCTTACATACACGTAGATGGTATTTCAGAGAACAACGATAATAATTTATTCTCGAAGAAAAAAATGTATTTCTTTAGGATATATCAAAGAAAGAAAATTATATAAATAAATAGCTTGTTATATCAATTTATATCAAAATGGCTATATATCAGATAATATATTTTTGTGTACATTACTGCGAACTGAGAACTAATCAATAGAAATCTAAATAAATAGAAATTGTTTTAATTTTAAACTAACGTATTTTGAATTCTTGTGAAATCTCTGGTTATATTCGAATTACAGATGGATATGATGAATTCCACGTTGAACACAATCACGCTATACGAGTATACAAATCAGGGAAAAATCATAGTAATAAATTAATTAGTTTAGTGTTACAATTTTTTTGTTAGTATGAGAAAATATGATGCGTAGCTCTTAATTAGTGAATAAATAGTGAAATGGTCGGATATCGGCTGCCGGATAACAAATATCCGTTTTCCGTTCTAACCGGATACCCGGATATTCAGCAGCCAGATAGCTGTTTGTGAAACAATATTAAGTTTGCAATCAGAAGCTTGCATAAGTTTAGCTTCTGATTGATGATTCTTTACGTTTTACATTCAAGTTTATTATACGAGTAAATTATGCCATTGCCTACGATGTTGTTTACGTCACCCAAATTTGTGTATTGTCATGCCCATGTAGACTATGTTTATTTTTAATTTTTTGATTAAAAGAGGACAAAAATATTGCTATTTGTTGCTTAGGTGGTTCAGAGTATATTATAATTTTGTTAAGATTCTCTTTTTTCTGTCTGCCATTTTTGTTTATTTAATATCAATGATTCTGGCTCTCAAAATAAGTAAGTATAAATTTATCTTCCTTTCGTTGAACCTGGGCATGTGCAGTACAAGTATATAAAGTTTTCATTGTTTACCTTCTCCACCTTCAATTGACATCATTATTTACAATGTTTACGTATCATGCACAGATTACGCATAGAGCGTAGACGAGCGGCCCTCACGAGTACTATCTTCATTTATTAAAATTGACATAATAATTTCAGCTAATACAGGAGGAGATTATTTAAGAAAAGATTAATATTACATATATACAAATAAGGTAACATTTTTAAAGATAATTAAATTCAGGATTCATAATGTTAATAAAACCTTTGCTGGAGGAATAACAACCAAATAAAATTTCGAGATACTTGAATTATTTCAAGATCTACTCATTTCAACAACAGACTCATTAGAGTAACCATTAACATATTATAAATTATTTCCTTAGTTACCTAATGGTTCGCTTTTGTTTCGTTATTATTTATTTATATTTTTGTACCCTGAAAAATAATGTTGCAATATACACGGAAACGTTGGTTTGTGTAAATATACAAAAAACTTTAAATAAAAGATTGTTTTATTTTTTTTGTAACATATTTTTATTTCATTTTTCATGGAAAAATTAATACTTTCGTATTTATATTAATTTCCTTTTTATCACTCTCTGGTATCTGGCTAGATAATTGTAAATTGGCCGGATAAATCAGAATCGGATATCCGTTTTGCAACTCTACAATATTTTTATATCTTGTAAAAGTGAAGGCATTGAACTAAAAGTGAAATGTATGATTGTCTGTATTGAAAAAAAGATATAATCTATAATACGTTCAAACTTTTTATTTTAAAACATTGAAAAAAATTAGTATAAACAAATAAAAAATAATTTTAAATAAAGTAATAAATGGTACTAGTAATTACTTTTTGAACAATTTAAAATTATAAAATAGAATATACTCGCACGTGGTTTGCTAAATTTATTATATTCACCTTCTAACCACTAACACCGTTTTCGCTAAATGAAGTTTCTTAACTCCTCTTCGGCGACACCTATAAAAGTTAGTGGAGAATTATGATGATAGTGTTGGTTGGAAATTGGCAATGTCTCCAAGTGGTGAGTTCTCCGAATTAGAATATTCCGGATGATTGTTGGCACTCAGATGGGATATAAAGTAAATAAATTACAAATTGTGTTCCACAAGATTAAAGTCTTAGTTCTTTTTAGTGGCGGCAATAAACATAATTCTCTAGCGCTGCCCGGAGCTCTGGTTTCCGGGTAATCCGCTCCGGCCTGGCTCCGGGTAGACTCCGGACTCTACATGAGACGTAACCTAACCGGCTCTTCATTTAAACCCGCGTTAATTTTACGTCTTAATATTACAAGCATATATTATCCAACAGTTTTCTCACAGAACACGTTGCGTTAAACTTGTTCCTCTAAAAGAAACAGAATTCCATAAGAAGAAATATACAGGGATGTGCCTGTAATTTATACTATGTAAATTAAGTCATTATCTACGCGTAGACAATGTTATATTTCACGTCATAAAAAATTGTATGTCGTCTACGCCCATGCAGACTATATTTACTTTTAATTTTTCTACTTAAAATATGACAAAAATATTACTATTTGTTGTTTAAGTGCCTCAGAGTACGATTTAATATTGTTAAAATTTTTGTTTTCTGTCTCCCATTTTTGTTTATTTATTATCCATGCCTCTACAACCAAAGTCAGTATGAAATTATACAAAGTTTATATTGTTCACATTCTCTACATTTGACATCATTGGTTACACATTGTTTACGTATGCCTGTAAACTATCATAGATTACGGGATTACACGTAGACGACCAACCCTGGAATTATGTACAATCACAATCCTAAGAAAACAACGGTGAATGGAAGTTGTTACAAATAATTTTTAATAAAACTAGACCTTAAAACTGTATGAAATAGTTTTAAAAAAATTATTAGTTCTTAACATCCTTGACATTCAAAACTTCTGCTATATTGCCTTTCTGAAATCCGGAATCCGTTTTGAAGGAAATGAATGCAGATATTAACGACGAAATAATGAAAGTAAACCAAAAAATAGGTAGGTATTACTTGTTTAAAATTTATGATGCCAGATAGAAATCACGTGCATTTTTATGAATATGAAAAATATTTTGAATAACTCTGGCTGCCAGTGGCAATTATAACGGGCTATAATATACGTAGTTTTTTTATTAAATATTTTATTAACCCTCAACTGATACAATGATTTCCTGTAACGTAACTGATATAGTGGGGTCTTAAGAGACTTCAGTGGAAAATATAGATAAAAAGTGAATCTTCCTAAGAAAAGTTGATATAATCTTTATTTACATATATTTCCACACAATAAACACAAGAATAATGTACTAATTGAACCATATGTGTTGAAGAAAAATAAGAGTTCATTTGTTGCAGTCTCTTGTTTAATGGGGCCCAAAATCGCCAAAATATTTTTTAAATGCCAGACGGGAAAAAATACATTTTTTTACTTACATTTACACCTCTTCAGAAGTTATACAGATAAATGATTGCCGTGAATGAGGTTGACATACAAATTTGAGACATTGTATACAATTTATTGGAATATTTTCTGCCATTTTTTCATGGACAAAGGGCACAACGTTGTTTCTTATTTCCTTCATTATTTTCCCTTTCTGTATTAAATATGTCGGTATCACTCTAATTTATTTTCTCAATAGGTGGTTGTTCGTCATAAACATCACTTTCATTGATTAAAATATCGTACAACTTAAATATCAACGTCGAGTCACGTTATATATATATATATATATATATATATATATATATATATATATATATATATATATACAGGGTGTAAATGAAATAAGTGCATTAATTTTAACCAGTAATGTAACTCGATGAGAGCAACAATATTTCTTAATAACTTTTTTTTCTAAGTCTTTTAGATTTTGAGTTAAAATTCTTTAAAGATTTGCTGCATATTTCGTTACCCGCTCATGGAGAACAAATTAGCAGCTGCCATTCAAGTGGGATACAAGCAGCTCAAAAATTGTCGGTTATCGGTTACACTTACAGTCACAGTAATTAATAAACGAATCAAGGGAAATAACATTATTATTAATTAATACGTAATAATACAATTTTTAAAATAAATAAATTTAAATTTTGGATAACAAAATTATAAAGTTGTGTATTGAAACAGGCTTTTTATCTTTACCTGTGAATAGTGTGAATAGAGGAAGACAAGGAGTGACGGGGTAACTAGAGGAAGAGAAAAAGCATAGTTATTAGGTTATGAGATGATTATTTATCGTCGATAAATCATAATAGTTTAAATACGTTATTCAAAAAATGTAAGTACAAACTTTTGTCCATTTAAAAGAGGTACATGAGTACCAATAATTAGTCGTCCATTTATTGTTCCCCAAACATTTTTTAATGAAATTTTTTACAGCATTTTCGTCTGTCAAGATGTGTGTTGTGCATAATAAATACACCTTCCCAAGTAAATTCAGTCTCATGAATGAACCTTATGAGCCATTCCCAAAATTGAAGTCTGTTATGTGCTGAAAACATTGAACTTTTTGCACATGGTATGGATACAGATGTACAAGATTAACAAATGTGCGAATATTAAGAACAGAATGATTTGGTGATGATTTGGAAACGCTCCGTGTAAATGCGTTGGCAACTCCATGACACTGTCTTTATGAGAACCGTGATGTCAAGTAACATGTATTACAGATACGAGTAAAAAATAAATAAATAAACCATAGGTAAGTAATTACAATGTCTGTGTACTCGCATTTTGACAGAATTTTACCTTATAAACAAGTTTATTACTGTCAAAATTTAATTGCAACAATTGACAGGACTGTCAATTGCTAAAACAAAATTTTTCATAGCTATTGCTGCTGCATTCAATTATCACAAAAATATTTGGAACGACTCGTCAATTTACGGGGTGGTAAAAATGCTAAAAAAATATGCGATTTCGAGAAAAAGTTATTAAGAAATATTGTTGCTCTCGATGAGTTATACTACTGGTTAAATTTAATGCACTTATTTCATTTACACCCTGTATATATATATAGGTAAAACTGAACTATTCATGTTGGACAGTTTACTACATCAATATATATATATATATATATATATATATATATATATATATATATATATTTATTTATTTATTTATTATTATTAAATCCAACAGGATCAAGGATCCCAATGGACCTTTTTCACTGTAGATATGCGCATGCTTACTGAGTTAAAGTGAGAGATCCTATGAATGTGCTGAACCTAAAATTCGTAGTTAAACAAGTCGAAATAAGTATAATAGTAATTAAAATATGCTATCGTCATAACGCGGAAAACACTCCGCCAACATCTAATATTAGTATAAATGGAATAAAGATTCATTTATAAGCCAAAGTACGCGCAGGCCAGTCTCAACTTCCCACGGGCTAGCTATACATATTTCTTTAAACATAGTTAATCTAAAGAAAATGTGTCGTGACATTTGTTTCCCGCTAATAATAAGATAAAGCAAGAGTGGTTACGAAGAATTACTAGAAGAACTTAAAATGGAACTATATAGCAACCAAATCATTTTCACATTTGTGGAAAGCATTTTAATAAATCGGGCGAAAAAGAAAGCCACAAGTAAATACCCAATATACTTTCCAACATATTATTGATAATTTTTTAACATTTTCTGAAAGAATCACTAAATATGTCTACGTCAGTGTTACAATTATAAATTAAGTTATTAAATATACTAGTAATTTGTCGTAATGGAGACTTTAATTCATAATTGGTCCAAGCATAATTACATTTTAAAGGTAGTATTTTCCTACAGGTAACGCGCGGAACATTTATTGATATTAAACCAAGAGAAACAGTATCGCCTGTTAGACCATTTAGTAGTTTATGTAGGTGCAGACAACTTTGTAGTTTTCGACATGAGACTAAACTCAGAATATTTATCTCGCGAAATAAGTCATTATAGTCCTAGTCGTAACTGGGATACTGTCTGCAAGATCTGAAATATCAGTATTTCAAAAATTTTCTTTGAATAGATTCTAGATCAGAAATATACTTAGCATAAATAGGATTCCAAACCTGCAAAGAGTATTCTAGTTTAGGCCTAACAAATGCATAATATAGACTTTTTAAAGTACATATATTTTTGAATGAGCTACTGTTTCGTATAATGAATCCTAAGTTTTTAGAGGAAGATTTAACTATATAAATAATATGCTCATTGAAAGACATTTTCTCATCAAAAATAACACTTAGGTCCTTAAACTGTTTGACTCGATTTAAAATTTTACCTTCCATATTATAATGATAAGAATAAACAATTTTTTTAACAAGATAGCTCATTATTTTGCGCCTTCTAAAATTGAAAAATAAGTTGAAGGGGTGACACCAATTCATAAAATTATCAATATCCTTTTGCAAAAGTGTGCAATCATGAAATGAATTTATAGTTCTAAAATTCTTTAAGTCATCTGCATAGAGTAGTATTTCAGAATTCTTGACAGAATTGATAATGTCATTAATAAAATTAGAAATAGTAGAGCCTAAGTTGGGGCCTTGAGGTACCCCTGAGGTTGCAAAGTATAAACTAGAAATAAAATTATTATAACGAACACTCATCTCGCGAGATTTTAGACATGATGATAGGATTTAAATGAGATTTGATGAAAAATGGACAATACATTAAGTTTTTCTATGAGAATACTGTGATCTATACGATCAAACGCTTTCGCAAAATCAATATACTGTGCATTGTCATGTAACGAATTGTACTCAGTAAAATTTATTAAATTAGTTGTAGTTGATTTTCCTTTTGTAAATCCGTGTTGGCGAATAATAATATTACGGGAAACTGAATTATAAATATAGTTATAAATAATCGACTTAATTTTTTTTGAAATATTAGACAAAATGGAAATTGATCTATAATTTACAATATTTGTTTTATCACGACTTAAATATTGGACAGATAAATGAAGCTTTTAAAGATGTAGGGAATCTTTGCATTCACAGCAACTTTTTATTTTATAAGAAGGAATTTTGTCAGCTCCAAGATTTCGGAAAGATTTAAGTTTTTTAATAGCATTAATAATATTATCTTCAGTAATGTAGAATATGTTTATACAGTCGTAATTACCGGGTACTTTTAAAATGGGAACGGATGGGTTAGAATTATTAGTTTATACACTACTAAAGAAATTTACAAAACCTTGTACAATATCCTGTGTGCTGTTATAATTATGTTCACCATTTAAATGCATACGTCCAGGAATACGTGAACTTCATTGTTTACTATTAATACGGGACCAAAGTTTTATTGAACCAGCAACAATAGAGTTCTCTACATTGCTCATGTGTTTTGCATATGCTGTGTTGATGTCCTTTTTTATCCGTAAACGACGAAATTCCGTTAGATGGGTTTCATCTTTATGCCTTTTGTATAATGTGTGAAAATTTTCCTTTAATTTCATATTTTTAATAATTTGGGTTGTGAACCATGGTGGATAGGAGCACCGTTTCTTATTTACTTTGGGTATACAACTATCCATGATCAGACAGACTGCCAATCTGCATGTAATAATGAAGAGTACAATAAATCGAAATTAGCTAACCGAATATTACAACATGATTCATTAGGGTTATACGCATTAGTAAATGCTCTATGTATTGTAAGGAATTTTATGTCCATACTGAAAGTAGTACTTCCGGTTTTGGAGAAATTGATTGGAACTTTTAATTTTCAACTGGAACACCCTATAAAAACAGTCGTATGTTGTATTATTAAAAAATATAATGGCGGAAACCGTTGAAGATCGGACCCATGTTGATTAAGCCCTTTTTCTCTTTGGTTAGTTTTATAAGCCCTTTCATTTTTTCCCGAAGTATGATTACAACCCGTATAATAATATCTTCGTTAAAAAATAGGGATAGTTTTTGTAGCATGCCCCATTGAAAGTTCATAGATTTTTAGTTACATGGAAAATATTTAAATTGCATTCATTTACACTAGTTACTAAATTTAATTTAAGTGGGACATAGTGGAAAAAGGAGAAAATTATGTTTAGTACCTATTTATAATTTTTTATTTTAATGAATTTTTATGAATTATTATCATATTTAATGTAAAATACGAAGTAAACAGAAATAGAAAATATAACATGAAGCTAAAACAAAATTTTCATAGCCATCTAAACTAGACTTATAAACAAACACTAACGCATGCAATTTAAATATTTTCCATTTTGCTATAAAACTATCAACTTTCAACATAGAATATGCCCTACAAACTACCCCTATTCTTTAGCGAAGAATTCGTCAAAATAATGAAAATGGGGTGTCCTTTTTAAAAATATTGAGTTTTTCTAATTGAACTTCAAATTTACGTTCAGGTAGAAATTAAAATTTTCAAAAATTGTCTATTATTAATTTATATTATTGTAAACACTATAGATGCAGTATATATATATATATATATATATATATATATATATATATATATATATATACTGCATCTATAGTTTGAAAGATCGATGATGACAAGTACCGATAGCTTTCTATAAAGCAGTTTGGCAACACCTAACAATAGATAAAACGCAGGGTGATATATTTTTTTATTTATTTAACTAATGCCGGTTCGAAGTTAGGTTCGGTTCAGTTAGATAAGATTAACTTACGAGTAAATAAAAAATAATAAACTTTTCCAATGGGCTTTGGTGAATACAATACTGACATGACCCGGGCAATCTTAATAGTCAGTTTTGCATATCTTGCAGACTTTGCCCATAACATATAAATATTTTATCTAAATAATTCTTCGGTTAGGATACCAAATATAGCTTAGCGTACCCACATATGAGTGGAATGAAAACACAAACATAAAGGTTTACTCTGGTCAATACTCTCTGAAATTCCAGCTGTGTATGTGCAGTAATATCGGCTACACGGGTTTCATTTCAGTGTAATATTTGGATATTTAATGATGTGTCCATAAACCGAAAAGCAAGCTACTAATAAACACACAATGTTAAGCAATAGAAAGATAAACTGCCCCATGTTTCGCAATAAAATTTTACGAATCCTTGGCCAACGATCCACTTCTCCAATTGACTGTAGAGCAGATACTAACATAGCCGGAGAAAACTTCCCCGATGAATATTTCACACGAAGTTTCAAATCGCCCATTCGATGGGATTAAATTATTGTAAAAGAAAAGGGGTGTCTTTCATTTCAATTTAATTTATTGGGCTCATATTCATACAAGAGTAAGTAAACTACCTATATTGAGTTTATTATTGAGAGGTTTATAAAAAATGATACTATGTAGCCAGTACATAGCCCCGTGTCTTTACGTTAATAAAGTACATACAGTTGCTGGCCAGCTAGCAATAGTAGTAAACATTACTATATAAACATAATTTGATTTTTAAATATGTATTGTAAATCACAAATTTTATGCCGTGTTGATAAATAAATACAATCATAACTAACGTATGTTGCCAAATTTTCGGAAAAATTTGACTCTTAAAATTTTATTACTAAGTGAGGTCTAATCTACTTGTCACTGGATACAATAAATACATAACAGTTGTTTTATAATATGCCATGTTAAAATAGCCAGAAAAAATTTTGAAAGTTGTTATACAAACTTAAAATACGCAACTCCATTGTAACGTTTTATTTATATAGGTGAAGTATATAAATTAAATAATGATTATTAATTAAAATAGTAGTTTATTAAAACGATAAATAAGTATTAAAAGATAATAACAATGAGGTTATGGTTAAACAAATATTAAATACTAATTTAAAATAAAAATATAATTAATTACTTAAACCCTAAGATTATTTATTTATTTTAACAATACGACTATTTATTTTCTCACTACTTATATCACTATTTATTTATATCATATTCAAATGTACGAACTCCACGCCGTCTGTATACTTAACTGCCCGGACATAATTCACTCCTTTCAACTCTCTTCAGCTCTACTAATTGACTCACTGACAACTGCTTTCGACTCTACTAACAGAACTCTTCGACAGCGTCTGTATACTCAACTGACTTCCACAGCGTCTGTACACTCGACTGCCCGAGTTCACCTTCCCTCACGGGTGTTCACTCGTCAGCTTACTTCTACTCAACTGTACTCTCTATTTACACAACTCTTCCACAACGTCTGTATACTCAACTGACTTCCACGGCGTCTGTATACTCAACTTCCCGAGTTTATCTTCTCTCACGGACCTTCACTCGTCAGCTCACTTCCATTCAATTCTACTCTCTACTTGCAGATCTCTTTCACAGCGCCTGTATACTCAAATGACTTTCGCAGCGTCTGTAAACTTAACTGCCCGAGTTCACCTTCCCTCACGGGTCTTCACTCGTTAGCTCACTTCCACTTAACTCTACTCTGTACTAACAGATCTTTTCCACAGCATCTGTATACTCCACAGCGTCTGTATACTGAACTTCCCGAGTTCACTAACGGAACTGAACTGAACTCCACAGCCTCTGTATACAAAAATAAACTTCACAGCCTCTCTATACAGAACTGAACTTCGCTGTCCGACTTCACTAACGAAACCATTCCTATATAACTGCCTCTCACGCTGAGATGCTTCGGTTCTAAACTGACTATGGGGCAGAGTTCCGTCGCTTTTAAATAGCGACTTATTACACTTATTACCTTCTGAAGAGCTCTCGAACATTCCATACGATAATGATATCGAATATAAAAGCTTCAGGCGACCGGAAGTAATTAAACCGGTCAAGACTCGTTTGTTTACTTCGACAGTTGCTCGCGACGAAAAAATAATTTTTTTGGCTGTCACATTCGGTATGTCTTGTATACAAATTCTGAAAATATGGAAGATAAAGACGATTGTCGATGAGCAATAAGGTAGAAATTGCAAGAAAATTAGTTAAAAATTGAAGCGGGCGCCAATACCAGTGTGACTGACTAGAGCCAAGGTGTTGAAATGCAATGCTAGTACCGAGTATTACATTACAAACGTTTCAAAAAACACACGAATGTTCATTTTGTTCGTTGGTTTAACAGCTCTCCACTCTCATTTCGTTCAAAAATGTCGAACCTAAAAGTTGCGATTGCTGCATTTATTTTTTTATAAATTTATTATAAAGTTGTGGGTCCTGTGGATCCTACAAGATTGATTGTAGACGATACTGATCAATAAAAAATAAAATCTTTTCTTGACACAACTCCATTTTTTATAATCACTATAAACAGCAAATAGTTTCACTTTTTACACTATAATAAAATAAATATATTATGGCTATTAACATACCTAGAATTGTTATATTATAATTGCCGCAGATGTCTAAGGCTTGTTATGATTCATAACATCCGTGGTTTGTTCAATAGTTTATCGGTTTCAGAAAAATGAAAGCGTTATTAATAAATACAATTTCTTGAAATTTTCTCATTAATACTACATTCAGAATGCTATGATAAACAGTAAAATTATTTTGACATGTCAATATAAAAATAAAAAATATTCAAATTATGTGCTGTATTATTCGTTCATTATTTTAGAATAACATAAATCGTATTAAGGACGATACACTAACATTATCTGTATGTATTAATGAAGAGCATTATACTTCATTTTATTTTAATTTCATTTTGTAGACTGTTGTTGACATGTCTGTATGGTAATAATATATTACCGTACAGATTCAGTTATTACCTAGTTACCAGCCTACTTTTGTACATGTAAACATAGGCTTAATATCCTGTAACCGGTAAAACAAGTAATCCATACATGAACGACGGAACTATGACGACTACTGGTGCTGAATAGACATGAAAAGTAGGCTCAGAACGAACAAACTACGACCTGAACTGACTTAAAATTACTACGTTTACATGCAGTTTTGAAAATGGTTTCAGTTTTCAGTCAAAGTTTTGCAAAACTGTTTACATGCAATTTTCAAAACAGGTTTATAGATTGATTTGAAAACAGTTTTGGCGCATGCGCTTTTAGCTGATGAAAGTAACAGATCCTCTTCACTCCAAATTCTTCATTTTGTCATTATTCTAATTATTTTTTGAACTTTGTACCAGTACGCACTAAAATTACACAGTGCGATAGAAACGTTATGCTATGTACGCATGCGCAATATCGAAACTGAATTTGAAGTGTTTACGTGAGTAGTTTTGAAACTAGTTTTTAAGTCAAACCCATGTATTTTAGTTTTGGTTTGAGATAACTCAAAACCGTTTTCACAAGGTTTACATGGCGTTTTCAAAACCAAAAATGTTTTGAAAACGATGTAAACTCAGTAAATGTAACAATCAAATGGATTTCTGAAAAAACCGACAGTCAAGTGGAGCACTATTTTCGACTTGTTACATTACAACAATTTGGCTCCAGTCAGTCGCCGGCTTTAAACCTCTTTCATAATAATACTTACCGTTAATACTGCCGTCCTAAGCAAGAAGGGCGTATCTACAAAATTTGTCAAAATGGGTTTACTATATGAATATACAAATGTCGTAACTCTCCATCTTTTGGCCACGGTTTCAGGCGTATGTACACAGATAATCCATAATACTAAGCAATAAAGACGTATGTGACAATTACTAAGTAAAACAGTCGTATCTTAAATTTATTTGCAGATACGACTTTTTTTACTTAGGAAATTTGATATAAATTAATCACATACTCATCATATACGACTTATGGCTAATGTCAAAAATGTGAGTTTAGTTCAATTATTGCAGTCGAAAAAGTTGAAAATGGTGTACGTGTAATAATATGGTATAATTCGAATGCATATTGGCATCAACAAAATATAGGTATAAAATATTTAAGAAAAATGAAAAAATAAATGCATTTACGTCTTTATTGTTGTAGTTATTTCTAGTCTTATAAATCGTATCTACTTTTAATCATAATTATTTAAAAATATTTAAAAATTATTAAAATCGTTACATTCTAGTGAAAAAGTTACACAAGTATGAAACTATAATCAAATGTAGGCCAATGGCACGCCTCATTTTAGAAAAATGTAAATATCTCAAAATTACAAAAATTCAGATACGCCCTTCTTGCTTAGGACGGCAGAATAGTGTTATGGTTAGAGCAGAAAGCTTTACATATGCAGAGCTGTACTGCAAACTGCAACATTCAATATAACGAAATTAGCTCCACGCAGGTCTGCGCTAAATACATTTAGCGCAAGAGTTTACATAATTGAAACTTTTGGTTAGTGGTTAAGGAGGAGCCAATCACAGAACAGAATGTAATGATGTAGATGTATTGTAAAAACAAAAAACTCTTTTGGCATTTGTTGAGTTTGACAGTTGTTTTAAATAATGAATTACATTCGTCTTGAAAAAGTAGAAATTAATAATCTAACATACTGTTATATATATATATATATATATATATATATATATATATATATATATATATATATATAATAAACAAAGTTCTATAATTCAAAGTCGCAGAAAAAATATAGTCCGTATTTTTTCCACCGTTGTGAAACCAATTTTAACGTTTTCATTCGGGTAAAAGTTTTCTCATTCTCCACTTGTTATAGAATAAACTATTCATATAATACTCTATTAACAAAAAGAAAAAAAATATTTCAAAAGTATTAATAAAAAGATTTTGGCTGGAAAGTTTGACCTCTACAGTAGGTAGCTATAGGTATAGAATTATTAAGGGTTCCTCATAAAGAAATAGAAAATTGTTAGAAATATGCTTTCATTCTTGTACTTGGAACAATCATTAAACTAAGGTATCTCATAATATCTTTTATTCGTTTTTCATAACTGATTTTCTTCTGTAACTATCTCTTGCGACATTCTTGTGAGGGGTTTCTGCGATACGGGCTATCATTTCTCCATAAAGCATCCACAGCTACCTTTATCGCTAGTACTCCTGCTGCTCCTCGGCTGCAGGAATCACCGTACACCGGTGTTTTATTGCCACTTATGAACCCCAAATGAAATGTAACGTACGCTCTTGACTCCAAAAAGTTTACAGCAGAGGCGTAGACGGAATCAAATAAGATGAAATATAGTTGGAAATAATGTAGTCAAGTATCAGTGTAATAGTGATAATTTTTTGCAAATGAATAAATGAAATACAAATAAACAATCAAATGCCTTACACAATTCCTTATTATTTTCTAATTTTAACGAATTTGATTAAGAGTATATGGATGTACTTAAAAAAAATGAGACAATTTTCAAGAAAAATTAAAGACTGATGCAAAAAGTGGGCAACTCCAAATTCGGCGAAATTGAGATTTGTTGGTGTAAAAAGGATGTAAATCGAATGAAATTCAACGGAGTTACAATCATACAAAACATATCCCTTATATGTGATTTGTGCAAGAATGATATAAATCACTTTAACTTATTCTATTTTTACATCATAGTCTCATATTGTTATTGTATTCTGTACGGACAGTCCGTGTCAATTTCTGTTCAGTTATTTGTGTACGTTTTAACCTCAAAATTACAAAAAGGACGGTACTAAACAAAATACTAAAGATCTTACCTACCGTAACGTTGTTGCCTGTTTGTGAAATAAGCGAATTAATTGTAAAACAGAATTTAATAAAAGCAAGTTAAAGCGTGCAGAAGGCACGGTAAAAATTGTAAACAAAAATGTAGAACAACTTGTACTACAATGAAACAGAAACTAAGTTCCAAAAAAAGTAGTAAAATAAACACACTAATTGCTGAACCCTAAACCCATAACCCAGTTTCGGGTGCTGCGTATTTACATTTATATCATTTCGATATTATACCAGTTCAATCGTGGGCTACATGCCAGTTGAGAAGAGCTTTCTTGTTGAATTATAAGTTGCAACAATGTAATGAAATAAAATGACCAGAAAATTTAACTAGTGCATAATATTTCTTAACAACAATAAACATACTGAGCTGAAGGCTCCAGCTTTATACATGAACGATAACTGACGCTATGCAACACTTCAATCATCAAAAATGCGTCTGAAAATGAAACAATAATCATATGAATAAAACGGCAATATATAAGCGTCAAAATAAAACTTACAGCAAGGACACTGTGATAACAATCCTCTACGGCAACACACAAACTTAAACTTCAGCTCTTCCTCGCAAAGGAACACAAAACGGAAGAACGATGTTAAAACCAAGGTAATGTACTTAGATCATGTGACGTGTGCACGGCTGAAAAGGGCTGTGGAGTCTGGCGATTTCGACGGATGGAACTCAAGCTGGTTGATGTCCCAACAACCGAAGATGTGATGGTAGAGTGGCCCAATCCTCCCTTAAAGATTAACAACCAGAACAGAAATGTAATGCTCGTGAATTCACAACGGCGCACCACTGCCAAACCAACACTGGACAGTCAACAAGGCACTTCGACGCTTTCAAAATCAGCACAAAGCGAAACCAAAAATATTGGTTCAAGACGACAGCGACTGAGCACTCTATATTTACATCAACACAAAAAAAACTACATTAAAATCCACGTCGAACAATAGCCATGTGCCACAAATATGATAGTCCGAATAATAAGTGCACCTCGCACAACGTCAGGAACAATTAGAAAACACAAAGAGATATACAGGATTGACAGCATAACAGTACATATTTGATGAGGAAATTCCAAATTTAAGATGACAGAAAGGTACGTAAAAGATAAGAATAAGAATCTAAAGGAAAAATGCAATAGGACAAAATTAATAATATTCATCACAACAATGAAGCATCAAATAATGTTTTAGAGGGAGGATACTGTAACCAGAGTCCTCCTAGGCAACAATGTAACTCTTAAGTTGAACTCTAAGTTCTTTCCGCGCAACAATAAGCACAACAAATGGGAAAATATATGTTTAAAAAATGTACTTATCTAAAGGAGCGTGTTCGGAGAATTGTGGGCAATGTTGTGGGGGCGATGGTGACGACGGAAGGGACAGACCGCTGTTGGGCTTCGGCCAGGTAGTAGGTGACACTGGCAATGATGACGCTTACTGTAGACTCGCAAATCCTCCAGAAAGATGTGACTTTTAAGACCCAATAAAGATGCTCGCGATACAACACGTAGATACCCACCAAAATATACAAAACTGGAAAGTTAATTAGGCATTCTATGTTGTCCAAATCCGCGACAATTCACAACCAAATACTGGTTCTAAAACAACAATCAGGCAAATCTGAATCACGTCGACTACAGGCCACGCGCCAACACGCTAGTAAAAAAGCATCCATCCTCCATCCCGCAATATGATTCGTACTAGAGTTAGCATATGATGCTTAAAAACTTTTCCGGTCACAAATTTTCGCCAGAAGCAAGACGCGCTTCAATACATAAAACATAAAATAAAGAAGAAACTACATTCATGCCAACCCCTCACTACAGAAGACTAACAATGAAAAAGAACAAGACATGGATCACCACGTGAAGAAGATTATTACCCAAAGATTCTGATATAAAATAAGTCAAAAAACTATAATTCTAACCAATTTTGTGGCTTTTATAACTAAAATAATATTTAAAAACGTTCAATAAACGAAAACGTGTAAAAAATTCAACAAGTCTACAAGGTCGCCAGATAAATAAATTGTGTGAGAAATACCAAATAACACACAAATAGGGCTAACGGAACCAAAATAATTAAACAGGTAAGTTATAGTATAAGAATAATACATATATTGCATAACATAGTAACACTGAAACACAAACCTAACAAATAAAGAAGATGAGCATAACAACAAAAGTCAGCATTCAGTTGACAAATACAAAGATAAAGGGGATTTACAGAAAGGAAGGTAGTAATACGACGATGACGATGGATAGCTAGATTTGGATTAAGGTAAGTACATATAGAGCAGCAAAAATATGTGGCAAAAATGTCGTAGTGGAAATTTGGGCCGTAACATGTTTGACGTATACATGAGTGATCAGTTTTTTTTTTTATATAACAATGATTTGTTAGCTGATGATAAATACTAAAAAAATAATACCGAAACAGAATTATCCAATACAAATAAATATTGTTTTAAATTCTATCTAAGAGGTCATGGTTGTACTTTACTGACTCTCCTTTCGAGCTTGTCCACGTTGTCTAAAGACGTTACTACAGAACTCAGTAGATGAGAACAGTAAAATTCTAAAACATGTCCAACTTCACTGAATTGCGGTACACTTATTATGGCCGGTCCAAATCATTGTTTTCCCATATTAAATTCTATTGTGAGTTATTTACAGATTTGGCATGTATAGTAGTGACATTTAGTTACTATTTCAATTGGGAGAATAGTGTCAGTGTCTTTGATACTCTTCAGTCTTTGTCAATGAAGTTTAGAAATGCAAAACGTGTCAGTTTATTAAGAGTAAATACAATACTTCAAAATTTAAATACTAGAATTAACATTTATTTGTAAGAGATAATTTGTCAAAATGGTACAATGATACTCTATGCGGGGCGCCACGTTCTTTTCCTGTAATTTTCATATGTGTAATTTCAGTGATATATGAGACGGCCATAATAAGGTTAGTGCAATTTAATGAAGTTGTCCATGTCTAAAATCCCCATTGCCTTTAATTGATATTTGGCATTCACTTCAGCGTATGCTGATTGGTAGAGTATGTAATAAAACGAATGAATTTGTATGTACCCACTGACGCTTTTGTCTTCGCTAGTCAAATATAGCTAATGTCTCAATATAGATAATAAATAAATTAAATTCTAGACATGCAAAAAAAAATTCACATGATTAGAGAAATATTATTTGAATTTTTATTATAATTAATTTTGTTTCCAAATTTAAATAATAAATTTTACTTGTTCAACAGATTCTTTTAGAATATGCCCAAACTTCATATTTCATTTTCTTTAATGTTTTGTAAGTATTACAAATACACACCTCTTCATTGAAAATACTCTGTATGTAAGGTAATTTTTATAAATGCAAAACCTAAATGGAACTATAAAAGTAGAAAATATGAAGCATTCCATTGCTTGGTTTGTTTATTGTTGTTTTAGTCAGAGCTTTATTTGTATTGTGCCGGTTAGGGGTCCCCAAGCGATACACGTCATCTAATTTTAATGTGCCCGGGGCTACAATTGCATTCGCTCTATTTTTGCGAATATACGACGGCTGCAGTATTGCAGCCTCTGCTAAATTTAGGTTACGTTCATGGTAAGCTTATTTTCTCCTCAATAATTGTAATTCGCGAAAAATAATTGTAGTCACATATATATCAACACTTCTATAACTACATATATTCTTAAAATAACATTCGTGATCATGTTGGAAATATGCATAGATAATTTGCAAAATTTCATAAAATAATTTATAGAAAACTACGTATAATGTAATCCGTGGTTGGCTTTCACTGATAACGCGATGCAAAAGTAATTAAAGTAATTTTTGCTTTTATTTTGATAAATTGTGGCCTTTTACCACAGAAAATGTTTTGCGAGGACCTTCGTCCTTCCTTACTGTAACTCCAAATGGCACGGTCCTGCCATATTTCCTTATGGAGTAGCTACTTAACAAAAAAAGACTAGAGTATGTGTATGCTTCTTGTCATAAAAATGAAATAAAGTAAGCTTGTGTGCCATACTTTTTTGTGAAACTCGATGAGAATGACTACGGCAACGTATGGCAAACTTCAGTAGGCTTTAGGAAATGAGGTCCAACACTGCATTATTTTTAGAGCAGTTTTTGAAGCCCAAAGGAAACTGCAGCTCCCTTATTCACCCGATATCGCTTCTAAAACTCAAATTAGTAATAGAAATACTTCCCTGTACATTATTCCATTCTTATGACAAGAAGCATACACCCGTCTTATTTATCAAGCAGGTACACCATGAGTCTCCCCCTCTTGTTGCTTATGCCTCTAGCGTGGTTGACACGTCAGGTAACCTTGTTTAAGACAGTACTATTCCCCTTGCTTCTGAAGATGCCCCATACGACTGCGGGCGAAACGTTGAGCTCTGACACAAAATATGACACAGTCCATTCCCGGAAAACAAATATTTCTCAGGTACACCATATTGATAATTGTTGACCGTGCCACTTCGAGTCATATATGGGAAGGACCAAGGTATAATATTGCCTGTAGCAAAAGACCGTAGGACTGCCAAAATAGAGGTAAAAATTACTCTCCTTACTTTTGAGTCGCACCCCATTTCTTATTCAACATATCTTTCATCTTTTTATAAACGCCTGTAGTGCATCATAAATTCAAACAAGTATTATATGTTAGTTTATTTTCGTTGACTTTTTCTGAATTCATTTACTTGAAAATGTATGTGGGATTTCAAAAAGTCGCTAGCAGAATGCTTATAACTAATAAGAATTTGTAAAAAAGTATTCGCGTGAGTGCGGTATAGATGATAAGGTAATTGAATACTAGAATATTTTAAAAACTAATAACTTTTTTCCATTTCGGTGTCTTCAGGCGTACTGAAAACACGTCGTTAAAAAGGTCTATAAAGTACTGTTTTTGACGCTTTTCGTTTTCTGGAAGTGGTATTAACTGCTTTCAAAACTGACATATGAATGATATATAACCTCAAATTGCTGTCAGCCAACAATGAATATAACTGATAAAAAAACAGTTTTTTGACAAGTCGCATTTTTTAAAAATCTAATCAAATTATAAAATTACCTCAATAAAAAAATATTTAAAAATATGTTTTATAAGGCCTGTTAACAGATTGCTTTATGAAACTTGTTTTTTAATGTACTATTTTTAAACTAAGATAGTCTCTATCATATACTTTTAAGGCCTAGTTTTAATATAAATAACCCATTTACTAAATTGTTACATTCGCGAAGGACCCCATTCCCACGAGTAATTGAAAAAAAATAAAAACAAATTTGAAAATAGTGGATAGATCATTAATGTATTACAAATTATAAAAGAACACGTCGTTTAACAAAATACCGTATTGTTTACTGTGTTTTATATCCAGGATCGTGTACATTACTATGATGAAACCACAGTAGCATAGTACTACTCCTCCAAATTGCATTCCGACTTGACGTATAGCTAATCATGCTCTTGTCACTGTTCCTGTCGTCCTTCTGATAAATGCCACATCCTGCCAGTGCGCTATTGAAAAATATAATCTCTCTAGGTCTCCGGCTTTAATTACAGAAATGAAATGTTGCAGTGCGTGGCCTGCATGTAAATAGCATCGCATATAATAATGCAAGAATGAGCCGTGGCCGTAATGAGTTAATACTTTTTGTTTACTCTAAAACATTAATTGGTTGGGAAAAGAAGAACAGGTTTTAATTAATTTAAAATATTCATACTACTCGTATATTGACTGAAAAGTTTAAAAACTAAGAACAAGACTTTGTAATCATGCAATTTTAATTAAATATAAACTAGTTGGCGGTTTTCATAATTAGGAACTAAGTGAATGTTTATGGACATATATTTATAGTGCACAGTTTAATATATCTTCTACATTAATAAAGCTAAGGCGCCACTTGCGTGTTTCGTTATAACGTCGAATATAAAATGAAGTTCAATAAAATCATGTGAATGAGTGTGTTAAGACCACCTTGATTCAATTCCGATCAACTTGAAATTTAAGAATTAGTTCTAATTTCATATAGCACATGAGAGATTATTGCGGAGCACTCATCACAATCTCCACTTAATATGACACGTGTGGAATGTGAATGTCTTTAATGATTAAGTTTATTACCTGAATAATAAAATAAAAGCAGATTGGGCGCTTTTAGAAATAAATAATAAACCGTGATGATAAGAAGCGTAAAATTTGTAAACATTCCAAGTGCCATTTTTAAATTAAAAAGTCTTTATTCTTTTTCTTAAATCCTTTCTGTGCGTCACAGTCAATATCATGTTTCGTTCTAAAGTGTCAAAAGCACACTATGGGCTTTGGAAGTACATACTTAGTTTGGTGCGTCACAATAGATGGTGTTGATGGTATTTCCAAAGTAGGGTACCTTTTATAACCAGGGTATAACCAGAATATGACCATAGGCCAAGATCACAATCATTAGTGGACCATTGTCAAACATACTGAGAATTCATTTCTCTATTTATTTATAAGAAATGTGATTATAAAAGGATATTAATTTATCACACTATGAATTTATAAAGAAAATAAAAATGAATTTATTTAACAGATACACAATGATTACGACTTAGATTTAGAGGTTAAGTCGATATAGGTTATAGGTTGCTATTATCACATTTAATTTTATATCTATACTTATTATTTATGCAATATATCAAATATCATACTTTCTTAATTTCCTGCTTCCCTACTTATTTTAGGTAAAAATGCTTCAAATAAAAGTCGTAGAGCATATAATTCTTCATCAGAATCAATAAACAGGATTAATTTTACATGCTCTATAACGGCAGAAATTAAATATGAAAATATTGAAAATTAGCTCAAAATAGGGATAGCCTTGGAAATGAAACAAAATTGTAAACATATGGTTGACCTTTTATCTATTAGAAGAATTTTTTTTTTTGTTTCATGAGTTTATTGCTAGCAATTATTTATTAGTGTTCAATTTATAAAATTAATTATAAGAAAAAAATGGAGAACAATTACGAGTACCTACTCAATTAGAGAAAGAAATGAATTTCTTAAGTTTTATTATGGTGGTAATAGTCTAAGAAGAGTGCGAGATTTGTTTGCGCGTTCGTATCCTCACAAGCCAATTCCTTCAATACACACAATTCAAAGAGTTATTAATAATCAAATCAAATATGGGTCAGTGTTATATCCATGCCACAGTTGCATTAAACAAACAGTTACATGTTGCACCATAAGAAGAAATTGAGGTTGATGATATCGTTAATAAAATAAATGTTCTAGGTTCGGTATCGACTAGTCCCAAGTAACAAAATTGACATAAAATCGACATCACTGTGATGTCCTAATTTACGTCAAATAGTCGTTGTTTAGACGTCATTTTAAGATGTTTTTAGACGTCATTTTAAGACGTAGTTTCGAAGTCAGTTTAAGACGTGATTTCGACGTAATTTTAAGTCGTGATATCGACGTCATTTTAAAATAATGTTTCGACGGCATTATAAAACGCTTTTTAGACGTCTTTTTAATATGTTATTTCGACGTGTAGATAGATTTCGGTTATATTCCGAAAAAACATTAATAGGTAGAAGATATTACAAGGAAATATAAACAATTAATTTATATAGTATATTGTATGACAAAAATTAAAAAAAAAATACAATAAAATATTAAATCTAACAGAATTTTTGAAAAATAGAAATATTAATAAGAAAAATCAAATTAATTAAATAGTGCATGTAGCGATTTTATACCATCCACGTACATTTATTTAATAGATACGAAGAATACTATAATACACGAAATTAAGTAAAATGTTCGGATCTTATTGGATGTGTTATTAGCTGCTTAAGGCAATTTTGTCCGGAAAATCTTCAATAACTCTTCTTAACAGGTATTCAAATTAATATGTAACAAAAATAGATAAAATAATAACTGTTTGTTATGCATTAGCATATCTTTACCCAGGAATAGTTTCTTTGAGAACTATATGATCTTATTAGAATTATAATCTAGCTTTACTTTTAGAGTATTTTATTTTTGTAATTATTATGAAATAAATAGTTAATCACTTAAATCCGAGTAAATTTTGCTTTGCCTTGTTGCAGGAATGTCTTGTTTTATATTACAAACCATTTCATGTTTTGATTTTAACCCTCCGTCTATCGGGTGGCTTTGCTGAAACACTTTCGATCAGGTGTGGTCTGTAGAGAACAAAATAAAATATCATGTGAAGGGTACGAACATATTGCCTTATAAGAATATTTATTTAAAAATTTACAAATTATTATAAAAAAATATAAAAACTGAAAAATAAAATTCTATGCATATATATATATATATATATATATATATATATATATATATATATATATATATATATATATATATACAGCTGTCCCATTTAAGGTACGAATGCATTGGGATCTCGAGAACCGTAAGAGCTACGAGGTTGGTTAAATTAGACAAAAGTTGCCCCATTAGGAGACCATTTCAATGGTATTTTGTTATTTGCGAAAAAATGCATAGGTCACTAGATCTAGGCGAGAATGTAAATTTTGCAGTTTTTTATTTTTGCAAATAACTCCGAAGTGTGAAATTAGACTGGATTTTGGTTTGCACATCTTTAGGGCACTTTTTTATGTTCTTTCTACTGGCGATGCTCAATTTTTTTATCAATGTTGGTTTTTGAGGATTGATGTCAAAGTTTTAATTTTTATATGGATCCCATATTGGAAAGTTACGCCATTGAAAAGAGAATTTTTTTAGCTTTATAATGATATAAAATAGTAATAATTTATTTTTATAATTAACAGAGAAATTAACAAAAAATATTATTGATACTAAAATTTACAGTACAATATTTAAATATTAGATTTGGAGGACAATGAATAGGGACCAACAGCAAAATCAAGTGGCCTGCTAGATCTCCAGATTTAACACCTTTAGATTTTTTTATGGGGATACTTAAAAAATAAACTTTTTATATCAGAATGAAAATGAATTAAGAAATGCCACAGTAAGAATTATAAATCGAATTAGGCCAAGAATACTGAGAAAAGTTATAGAAGGAACAGATGGCGTAACTTTCCAATATGGCGTCCATATAAAAATTAAAACCTTGACATCAATCCTCGAAAACCAACATTGATAAAAACAATTGAGCATCGCCAGTCGAAAGAACATAAAAAAGTGCCTAAAGATGTGCAAACCAAAATCCAGTATAATTTCACACGTCGAAGTTATTTGCAAAAATAAAAAACTGTAAAATTTACATTTTCGCCTATATCTAGTGACCTATGCATTTTTTCGCAAATAACAAAATACCATTAAAATAGACTCCTAAGGGGCAAATTTTGTCTAATTTAACCAACCTCGTAGCACTTACGGTTCTCGAGACCTCAATGCATTTGTACCTTAAATGGGACAATATATATATATATATATATATATATATATATATATATATATATATATATATATATATATATATATATATATATATAGAGAGAGAGAGAGAGAGAGAGAGAGAGAGTCGCGAAGTAATTGTGTTACCATTGGGATCTCGAAAACTATAAGAGCTACGAGGTAGGTTAATTGGGCAATGTTGTGCAGTTTTGATGAGTGCTTATTCAGATACCGATGAGAAATATTTAAAATTCAGAACAGTTTGAAAGTTATTTAAAACTTATGAAAATTGCGGTTTAAGATAATGCAAATAACTCCGTAATTATAAATTATATAAAAATGTGTTTTTTTATTTTACGATTTATTAATTTCAGAGGAAAGTTGTAAATACAAAACTCAATGATCCCTTTATAAATTTTCTTTTAATAACATAAGATTTAAAATTTACTTTTAAAGCACTATTAGATTTTGTTTAAAATGTTAAAAATTTCTAATATATACTTTGACTTTTGTACCACAAATATAACAGATATAAATTGTTTCTTTTTACAGTCATATGTATCTACATAAATGTAAATTTGTTTTAAATAAATAAAACATAAATATCATCACGGCGTATACATTTCGGTGGTGATGACGGACAACCATGAATAAATAAAAAAATGATTTATATTACATTTTTTAAAACTTTAAAAATTATTTTTCAATATTTTTGCATTTAGAAAGAATAAAATTAAATAAAATATCAATTTGAAATTTAAATAAAAATAATATACTCCTTCGTATGTTAATAACTATAAGTTGTCAAATTAAATAAATTTAAAATTTGAATATAAATTTTTAGTAATATTAAAAATAAAGTAAAAATAATCGCCGCAAAGACGTCAAATTATACGTGTGACAAAGGTTTAAATAGACCAAATTATGACCACATGGACGTCATGGCGACCACTAATCTGACGTCTAAATAGTGTCCTATTTCAAACCAAAAATTAACGTCGCAGTCCCGTCGCAGAGACGTCAAATTATACGTCTAAATAGTCCTATTTCAGACTAAAATTCAACGTCACAATGCCGTTGCATACACGACAAATTAGACGGCCGCATATACCTTAAATTCAACCGATAATCGACGTCACTTTTGGTCGACCGTGTAAGTGTAAGAGAAATTGCATCGGGATTAGGAATACATCGTACCACGGCCTTAAAAATATTTAAAAATCATAAATACAAGTCTTTTAAATTTTCTTGCCATCAAGAAATTTTTGAACACGATAGAGTAAACCGCATAATATTTTGCGAAACTATACTGGAAATGGCGAATACGGACAGAAATTTTACCAAAAATATTTGCTTTTCAGATGAATCCATATTTAGTATTAAGGAGAACCAAATGTTCAAAATTATCGTAGTTGGCACAAAGAAAATCAACATTTAGTTTTAAATAACCATTCTCAATATCGCAAAAGTGTGAGTGTTTGGATTGGAATGTTAGGTTTCAATATTATTGATGGCACACTAAATTCCCAGGAATATTTGGAGTTATTCCAGTCTCATTTTGAAACCATAGTTTCCCAAATTGCTGGATAGGACGCGGTAGTCCAGTAAACTGGCCGGCTCGATCGGATTTTTCCCTAATGACATTCAAATGTAGACTCTTTGAAACGGAAAATTGTGGAGCAATGCGGAAAAATTACTAACCGACAATTAAAAATAAACAATGCAATTTTTATCATTGACTTGGGTTTTGTTTGACAAACAATGGTTATTTATTTGAGTGCTTAATTAAAGATAATTCTGATTCATTATGTTTTAAATTTAAAATCTAAAAGAAGATAATTACAAAAAAAAAACGATCCTTTTCAGGAGCATAAACAATTTAACAAAAAGTATTTTTATAATCGATTATGCAGCGTATTGTAATAATTTATAATTAAAAATTAATATACATTTTTCATTTCCAAGGCTCATGAAACAAGAAAAATTATCCTTCTGACAGTACTACAGTTTTGTTTCGTTTCCAAGGCTGTCCCTATTTTTGAGTTAATTTTCAATATTTTCATACTTAATTTATGCCGTTATAGAGCATGTAAAATTAATTCTGTTTATTGATTCTGATATAGAATTTTATGCTCTACAAATTTTATTTTAAGCTTTTTACTTAAATAATTAGGGAAGCGGGAAATTAAGATAGTATGATTTTACATGTTAAAGTCCTATGTTCCGGGGTTACGGTCACCACCCTGCACATATATATATATATATATATATATATATATATATATATATATATATATATATATATTCTAAACTTACCTTTTAAAAAATTAAATATTTATGCTTAAAGGATATCGCGCACTTGAGCGACCGAAGGAAAGCGCGGCGAACAGAAGTTTTTCGTTCAATATATTATGTGTATACGCGCATTTTGGAGTAGCAAAGAGCAGAGCAACGAGGCGACTATACACATAAGAATATATTGAATAAAAAAAGTTCTCTTCGCTCCACCGCACTTCGCGTCGCTCAAGTGCACGACGGCCTTTATTGTGGTAATTTTTAGTTGTTTTCAAAACTGTCAGTAATCGAGGTATGTTAACAAAATAGACCAGTAAATAAAACGAAATTATTACTTACACTTTAAATGTGTAAATACATATTAAAACTATATGTAAATGTGTTTTTCATTAAAATATACCAAATAGCCACGCAAATACATAATAATTTGGGGAACGACACATATGACAGTGGTCTGTAATAATTGGCGGACGAAACACGAGCCGACACACGAGCCACGCCATGGCCATACCTTATATATGTAGAGGTACCCTATTTCAAACGTTCTATGTCTTTCCAAATCGTCTGCCACAATTATTAAAACGGAAAAACTATTCATGGGCGTAGCCAAGGAAAATCAGCACCCTAGAAATGGACTAAATAAATATTGGTATAAAACCAATAACCACAGTCAACTAAATTCAACAAAAAATATATCTTAAACATAAAAATTATATTTTCGTATGAAATGTAACAAATATCTATCATTTTTGACTATTTAACGCACGCCCAATGAATTGTAAATGCCTCCATAATTTATGACTCGCACTCAGGGCTGCGAAAAAACATCGATGTGATAGATCTGTTCAGAAGATCGATTGATCGATTAGAATGATCACAAACCCCCTCCATTGCCCCACCCTAACATTAATCCTGGCTACGCCCCTGGTCGTGTTTACTGTTTTCTTCCATAATTAGTGTATAGGATAAAGAATAAAGAAGAGTCTAGTACTCCTGAACATGAAAAGTTTTCTGGTATTTCCCAGAGAATAATATAAAAATCGTGTGTCGGAGGAAACTTAGATTTATACAAACATAGAAAGAGATATTGTGAATATTTAAATTTATAAAATCAATGATGTTTTAACTATATTTTTAATTTTAATATTCAAGCAATTATGTGGTCGCGTGGTTGAATGAATTAAGTGTTAGGTGACCGAGTTCGATTCCGACTAATACGAATTATAATTTTAAGTAAATTATAGTCGTTTTATTAAACACGTTTTTAATTTAAACAGCTCAGCACCTAACATGTAAGTAGGTATTGCATTTTTACCTATTCCTGACTAATTATTTTTAAATATACGAATACATATAAAATCAATAGAAAAATTAATTATATACATAATTTTAATTAAAAATAAAGTACTAGATTAGTGATTTGCATAATTATAATGTTAAAGTAGTTTTTGTATTAATCTAGTACTCGTATAGCACAAATTTATAAAATATAAATAATTTAAAATTAACTTTCATTTAGGAGAAAACCACGGAAAATGTAACAATGATATATTTCTTAAATTATTTTCTTTACTATTGTTTATACGCATTATTAATCCCTGTCGTCCCTGTGGTCTGATAGTTTAAAATTAAAATAAATCGAATCTATGATACTTGAAAATTAAAATAGAATTAATTACCAATTGTCTTTAAATGCAAGAAACTACATAAAATATTATACTGTTTATTTGTTAATACGGTCATATAATAGTTATTTATGTATCAAGGTATTGAAGTTCTATTTTTTATTACAAATGTGGAATTTAGTTGCCGAGGCCGTAGGGCCGAGGAAAATAAACCCCTTTATTGATGAAAGGAACTTCAGTGCCGATGTGAAAATGGAATCCATATTTATTTTTATAGGTAATGTTGACAAATCTGTCAGTTGGTGTCAGTCAAACAAACGAACTTATGTTCAGTGTTGCGAACCTCGGGACATTGAATGCTCAAAATTATGTGTGTTACCTCCAACTTCTTCATCCGAATTATTTAATTCGTTCTTCTTGCACATATTTTTTGTCATTTTAAATACAAATTTACATTTGCACATCGTAAACCTACCTAAATAATCTTACATGAACAATTATTATTATAAAAGGTTAGCAACACTGCATTTACATGAAATCTTCGTATGAGGCGCTTTCCTTTTACATACAAGAGAAAGGGTGTAACACTATAACTTATGCAGTCGTTATTTCACCTATCGTTGTTCCTTTTAAATCGGGTAGACTACTCTTATCTACTCGCTATCCTCGTCCCTGCCCCCGCAAAGCATCATGAAAATATTCGAATGAACTGGTCACGCTTAAATAGTTTTACAGGTGTTGTAAATAAAAGTAGATTTTTGAAGGGAAAAAAATACCGGAGTTTTGAAACGGCACAATTATTCCCTGATGTCTACTGTACAACATAGTAAAGTCCCCATGAGTGGGGAGTGGGCGAGGGGTTGAGTACCCGTTTAAAAGTGGTCTTCTCACGATTTTTCCAGAAATCTCCGAAACTGTAGGCTCTACTATATAACATTCTATTTACAAAATTAAAGTAGATATAATTTCTTACAAAAATAGTCTTATCAATTTTTTTTGTAGGATTAATAATTTCGAAGATTGTAGGCGGACAAAATAGCGACTTTTTCAAAACTTATTTATTGGAGATTTTTCGTCATAATACACAGCAAATGGCTTGGCGAACAATACTTTCTTTTAAATACTTACTATATTTACGTTTATATACCGGGTGTAACACGAAAAGCGGACCAAAGGTGTTTTACATGGGAAAACAGTCTTACCACGCGCAAAAGTGGCCTATTCATTTTAGAAAATAATGCTTCAAGTACATGTTTTAGAGAATAAAATTCTGCAGTAATCATATTTTACTTTGCAATAGCCTTCGTGGACGTGGGTGTAGGATTTTTGTGGTAGAGCTGACTGAGATGTTTCGAGCATGTCTTATAACAAAATCAGTAGACATCTTCTGGGTTTTAGGTGGAAATAACCTTCAAAAATTAACAATAACAAACTTTTAATATCGTACGTTTTACAAAAAAAAAGTTTTAGCGCAGTTCGCGGTATTATTTAAATAGTAAACAAACATGAATAAATGGTCTAACCCGTATACAACCCAGCCTTTCTCCACTGGGCTTGGTTACGGACAGTGCAAAATAAAATATGATTACTGATTTAGATGCAGAATTTTATTCTCTAGAACATTTAATTGAAGGATAATCTATTTTCCCATGTTAAATGACTATGGTCCGCTTTTCGTGTTACCCCCGGTATATAAACAAAAATATAGCAAATATTTAGAAAAAAGTATTGTTCGCGAAGCCATTTGCTATGTATTGTGAGGAAAAAAATTGTTATTTTATCCGCCTTGAATCTTTAAAACTATTAATCTTACAAAAAAATGAATGAGACCATTTTTGTAGGAAATTTTATCTACTTTAATTTTGTATATAAAGTATTTTTTGATAGGACCTATGGGTTCGGAGATTTTATCAAAAATCGTGAAAAAACACTTACAAACGGGTCTCCCCCCTCGCGCTCACTCCCTACCATCGTGGATTTTTACTATGTTGTAGAGTAGACATCAAGAAATAATAGTGCCAAGTTTCAAAACTCCGGTATTTTTTTCCCTCGATCAGCTTCAATTGATCTAATTTGACTGGGCTATTACTATTACTAATCCTCATAAATATAAAACACGAAGTAAAATAAAATAACTTATTAAAATCATTGGCAGACAGACAACAAAGCAATTGTTCTTGGTACTTTTATTTTGTCCAGGGGGAGTTGCGGATCAGTTCAGTTCAGTGCTACCATTGATTTTATATACTTCGTAGACTATTGGCAGTTTTGATGTTAACTTTGCTTCTTTGTTAATTTATAGGTGAAGCAAAAAAATTGTCATTATATTTACCACATTTTTTTTATTTTTATATTATTTGATTTCTACAAAATATAAGAAATAAATTTAACGACCATAACAAACTATATAAAGACCAATGTAGAATTGCAAAGATATATAGAATACACCTAACACCTAACTGAAAATAGAAGAAGTACAAATGTATCAGAATGAGGTAAGTTGTGCCCGTAGCTATTTGTTGTTCGTTGGCATACAAGCGACCTGCAGTGCTGACATCTATTGGACGTTGGTACTAAGTGGCTGCCTGGATTAATACAGCAATGATCAATCTGTTTACGAAGTATATAAAATCAATGGTGCTACTCATCCTTGTTGTGCATGTGAAAAGAAAGTACTATTTATGGATCATTTCAGTGCTGATGTTTGAATTTTTAATGACGATTTTTGTGCATCTTAGTGACGATATCAAATAAACATATTTATACATAAATTCCTATTTAAATTTAAACAACTCTCGTAGATATTTGGCTTGAATTTAAATCGTCTAAAAAATCGTGTAAAAGACAAGAATTTGAAGTTATCAAATAAAAATCACTTGTTCAAGTAGCTGGTTGAATAAGGTGAAAATGCATTTTTATAAACAAGCTCCGCTCGTGGCATATTCCTGAAGTCGGCGTAGAGCGTAAAGACAATTCAAAAGAAACCAACCTATAATTTAATTTTCAGAAGAAATACCAAATTTGCTAATTAAATTAATAGGGATAACAAGTATAATGCAAGTGCAAATGGAGTACGAAGTATGAGACAGCGTGAAAGCATAGATTAAATTCCGTTAGTTCTTAAGCTCATCTTCACCCAAGTTCCCTTATTCTTAAGCACAGTCATTCAGTTAAACAATAGGCTGACCAATAAATTAAAACATTGAAATTCCTTGACATTGTCATAATTTTCTCTAACAAATGTTAACGCTACTCAATTTAGAAGCTAGTCATGTAATACGTTTGGTGCAAAAATATAAGAAAAGTTAACCATATAGATATATTATTATTAAAAATCTTTAAAATGAATGAAAAATTATTTTAAAAATTCTCGACGTGCAAGTAGCAAAAAAAATCCAAGCATTTATTAAAAATATATAACATTTCTAGACAATGAATATTATTTGTATATAAAAATAAAATGAAGTTGATGGGGAACGTATCTGTAGTATAAAGAAATATTATGATAGTTATAAAAGATTACGGGATTTATTTTCCATACGTTAGGTTGACGTTTGACGTTCATAAAAAATTATGAAAACCCGAAAAATATAAGTGCAATGGCTTTTTCTACTAATTTATTGAACTTTTTATATTTCTTTTTAAAATTGTGAAGAAGCCAAACACATAATAAAACATGTATAAGCAGTTCTGAATGTAACTTTCAATTCTGTATAACTTAGCACTTTTCTGCCGAAAAATGTAAAGGAAAGCAGAAAATTGCATAAAATTGAAAATCCATGATCTTTATATTCAACCTTAACCGCCGCCACCCGGTATAGTTCAGTAAAATGTGAATATATTGACGAACCTCCTGTAGAGTAGGTAAGGAATATTCATTATATTAAATTCTCCAATTCGCAAATATTTGACACAAAGTGGTATAGGTGTTTAAAATTAAGTTACTAACTCATGTAGGATAGGGAAACTATTTTATAATTAATTCAACTATTCGTGATTCAAAGTAGCATCGTCATACTTTATATTAAATATCGCAAGGCAGATAAATGTCATTATTAACCCATGTAACACGTGGCAGCTAGGGGGTGATGTATTAATATATTTATCATATAATACTCAAAATCTCGCTGAAAATGATCTTAATGCTTAATCCAATTCATTATGTTCCATTCTTCTACAGCTAGTCACTAATAGGTAATATTTGCTTTTCTTTCTAAATTTACTACTTTTTATCGTGTCGCTTACCTTGAACCGGCGCACAACACTAAACAATATGCAGCGTACATCCGAAATCAAAAAGAAAGTCCGAAAATTTAAATATTAACGAACAAGCGGTAATCAGGCCTAACAAAAATTTATAGGTGTCAGTGATAATATTAGCTAATTTGAAATATGAATTTTGGAACATTATGTTTCAATAACAATATTTTACTAGTATTTTAATTATTTATTTTTTAAACTACCACTTTTTTAATTACAAATATTCAATTTTAAGATTTTTTTTATTCCATAAGCAAAATATATATTTTTTTAAATAACAACTACCATTTTCTAAAATTACGTTTTGTTTGAATGAGATATATATTAAATTTTTAGCTATTTTCCACTTTATTTCAACAAGACTAATTTGTTTTAAAATATTACAAATTTTATAGTTTTACACGTGCGAGTGTGACGTACATTTTCCCAATGACATTTAAAAATACAACTCTATCTATAATTTAAACAATGTATCACACTTTAAACTTACTGTGCGATGGGCTGGAAAAAGGGAATTATTTAGATGTACCCAGGTTTAATGTAATTTTTTTTCAAATTCGTGCAAGACAAAAGATTAAAATGAATAAAATATAATTATCAACTGACATTTATTCATTTTATGGACACTATTCCGTGGGGAAATCTACAACACAAGTTTTACGCTAAACTATATTACACAAAATAACATTTTAATTATTTTTTAAAATATATAATCATGTATCAAGGCATTGAAGTTGTATTTTATATCACGAATGTAGAATTTATTTGCCCAGAACCGTAGGGCCTAGAAAAATGAACCATATTAGTGGTAAAAGGGAATTTCAGTGTCAAGGTGCATATTAAACTATAAATTGGAATATTTATTTTTATAGGTTATGTTTACATATCTGTTAGGCAAACAAACGTACTTATGATCAGTGTTCCTAACCTCTGGACATTAAAGATATTGTAAAGAACATTCAAAATTATGTGTTATTTCAAACATCTTCATCGGAGTTATTTACTTGTACATATTTCTTGTCATTTTACTTACAAATTTTCTATTATACACCTTACACCTGCCAAATTATATTGTACAATTATTATCATAAGGTTGCAACACTAAATTTGCATGAAAACATGAAATGTATGTATAATGGATTACTTTGGTGCCAATTTGTTAACTTCTGATGATTTCAAATAAAGAGTATTTTATGCAACATTCTATTATTTTTTGTATCCTTGCAATATTTTTTTTATCCTACACGTATTGAAAATAACATTTTCCTGCGTGTTAGCGCGCACGAAAGTGGACATTTGCATACCCAGGGAAGAAAAAAATAGTTTGTACTCGGACTAACAGATGGCGTCTACTGCTCTAAATTAAATATAAAAACAAGCGTTATGCCAACGTGTTTAAAGCATATCTGACATTTTCTTGTTGTTTGTATTGGTTTTTATTTGTATAAGCAGTATTTCTTTTTTGATACAAGATTTAATTTAAGGTTGAGTTAAATGTCAAAATTTTCAATCTTCGTTTTATTATGTTTGTTGTGTAGGATAAAAAATATTGTGTGCTACATGGTAGGAAAGTTCTTCTCCAGTCCTCGGACCGGAAAAGTACAACTTTCCTACCTAGCAGCACAAATAACTATTACCTTAAATTCTAGTATATTTGTATACCCCACTCCAATTTTTTTTTACAAAAATTAATAAAGAGATGTTATGAAACATAAAATTTTCTTTGATAAATGAAATATTATAATTCTGAAGTAGCAAGTAGCACACATAAAACCGTGTTACTCAAATGTTGTTGCATTGTTGTAACCATTGCAACAGATGTATGAAGAGTAAAGCAACACGACAGTGCAAGCATTTTTCAGTCGCATCTCACGTGATGAAACTGAACTACGTCAAGGAAGAAGAAACTCTCAATAATTTGGTAATTTATAAATATAATTACTTAGGCTTTCGCGGTATCACTGTGTTCAAGTTTGATTTACTAATGTCTGAATCATAAAATTGTAAATATTATAAAATGTACCCAAATGAAGCCAAGACAATATTAGTCTGATATAAGTACGAATATATAAATAGTGAAAACATTTTTTTTTTTTTTTTGGTTTAATGGAAGAAACTTCTATTTTGTACTTTATAATCGTTAATACATCTGTGTCTAAGTGGCCTGCAGCATACTATAAACTTAAATCCTTAAAAAGATTGTTAACAATAAAATATTAATTGTCCATGAAACTGGTAAAATTATTGACGACTCATTCGCTAGCATTAAAACATCTCCGTCGCAGGTATTTTAATGAGAGTCCGAACATTATTTCTCCAGATCTGAGTCAATCTCTTCTTATCTTTCTAGTAATTCATACAAGTTTTGCTCACCAGTTTAGTGATATGCGATGTGAAAACAGGTAGAGAATGTATTTGGACGACTGTACAGCCAAGTTTTTACAGTGAAAGAAAACGGCTTTGACGCGTCGTAGCTGTTTGCACGCTTTGATAAATTAACTAATTTGAAGTCAGTGCACCGAGCACTGAAAACTGAGAGAACGGAGGGAATGTCTCAATACTGTGGAGTGTCAAATGAGGGGAGAAGTGATTTTGATTTGCTTTAAGCTACGAACAATATATTTTAAGAAAAACAGTACGATATGTACAAAGAAAACAAAAACAATATCCTGCTTTAATCAATCATGAATAGTTGAAATATTAAAAAAATATTGTGTTATGCAAAAGAATGTAAAATTATTAAGAAAAAAGGAGAACAGTTAATAAATGCAGAGTTATTGTTTTTGTTTTTATGTGGGGTTGATAAATGTACAGGCAGAATGCACAATTCTTACAAACAAGTGCAATAGCATCAACTTGAAATACGAGGCACCTTCATGATAAATATTAAGATTTTATAATACATTTTGTTGTCATGTACGTCAAACTCTGAAGTGGGTGGCCTAGTTTATTCACGTATTCTACTTGTAAATTGTTTTAATTGTAGATTTTAACGTAAGGGTTCATCCCTACATCTTGCATTGATAAAATTTGGCTGGGAACAGCAACAGTTTTCAACTTCTTTACTTTTGATAACAAATTTATAAAAATTATACTTACATCACTGTTAATTTTATTAAAAATAATATAATCTTCTTTAGTAGAATGAAGAGAACATATTTTCATTGTGTGACACTGCTTTTCCTGTTTTCTTATCCAGGCTTGTCTTTTACCTTTCTGTTCTTATTGGTCAAGTTTATTTTCTACATACACTTTCCTCTCACTTACCTTCGAAAATAGCATACTAAACCTTAAATTTACGTTTAATTGACTTTCGAATGACATCCATACACAACAGTTGACATTGCTATTTCTATACTTCGGAGAGTAAAAGTTGTTATTATCAATATTGTAGAAGACAAAAGTTGCTACAACTTTTGTATTTACAATTTTTTCTGTGAGCTATACTTATCGAACTACAGAGTAGTGAAATTATCAGAATTTTTGGGAAATGACAAAACACGCGCATATCACAGAAATACTGATGTAGTCCGGATGTTAAGTGCTAATATTTGCCATTTTGTGATACAAGCAAGCCGTTTGGTTCACATGTTACTAGGACCATGCCCTAACGATTAAGAGTTATAGCCACTCGGAAATGTCCCGCAGGCACGACTTAATGCGGGTTGTATACCTCATTGGCGTGGTTTTCTTAAAGTCGCAGTGGTGCGCAAACCATTGAATCTACAGAGCTGATTTTATTTTCATATTACTTGTAATGATAAGGACTTTTAGCATACAGTGCAAAACGGAAGTTGAGTTACATATAACGTATCCATTTTACTCTTGAACATAGCACTTTGTGTTTTTTTGGAGAAAATTTTGGCTTCCTCCGCCGATTTCGCGAGAACTATACATTATTGTGACGCGTTCAAAGAACTATTGATGCAGAGCTCACTGGTGTTTCTGTGACTATTAGAGGCCCTTCGTCACGGAACTTTCTAAAGGAATGCGTAAGTGCGCCGTGCCGTCCTGCGCGAGAGAGACCATTGTTACGAGTGGCTACACTTCCTAATGAGTAGATTATTGTCCCGCCAACATACAAACTAAACGGCTTGCTCCAATTGACGTAACAATGGTCTTTCTCGCACAGAGCGGTTCGGCGCACTTACCCGTTCCTTTAGAAACTTCTGTGGTTATTTTTCGGTATAACGTCGCGTTCTCGCGAAATCGGCCAAAGAAGCCAAAATTTTCTCCAAAAAACCGCACAAAGTGCTATGTTCAAGAAGAAAATAAAAACTTTCTATGTAACCCAATTACTTTTTTGTACTTTATGATAAAATACTTTATCATTACAATTAATATAAAAATAAAATCAGCTCTGTAGATTCAATGGTTTGCGCACTACTGCGACTTTAAGAAACCCGCGCCAATGGGGTATACAACCCGAAATAAATCGTGCCTGCCGGGCATTTCTGTGTAGCTACATCTCTTAATCGCTAGGGCATGGTTCTAGTAACATGTAAACCAAACGGCTTGCTCGTATCACAAAATGCAGAGTAAAGGCAAATATTCGCTCTTAACATCCAGATTATATCAATATTTCTATGATATGTGTGGTTTTTATATACTTAGCCACCTAGAATATTTGAATAAAAATAATTTCTAATATTTTTTAATTATCTTATTTTGCTCGATATTTTTCACATTTTTGATTAACAAGTGATTGAAAAAGAGAAAATATGTCTGTTTATAGAAGAAAATAAATAAAAGTTGATAGTCGTACCTTGTAAACCTGACTTTATAAAAAATATCTACATCTGCCATCAAACAGTATATTTAAAATAACTGCTCACCCGGCAAGCAATCTCTTCCGGACATATCATAAATTAGTTATTTCAAATAACCATAGTAACAAGTACTAGTCGGTGTTGAATAGTAGATATTTATACATCAATGTTTATTCATGAAAAGAAAGTTTAAGCCACGAGCCCATAGGGTTTCTTATCTCACGTGGTTTATACAATATTTTAGTAAATTTTGAAGAAATAATAATAAAAACCAGTATAATATTTAATTATGACAAAATAAAAACTGATCAATAGGCGTCAAGTCGTTTATTTATAAAATATAAATAAGCTTCATTTTCTGCCATTTGTGCCGTGAAAATGGCTGATCTGTCTAAAAAAAACTGTGATAAAATAAATAAATAAATATATCATCACGGTATATTACCCATTGCTGGGTGTGCCAATCGGCCAACTGTGGTGAAAGTGATATTTTCGTAACTGATGTAATTTAAAATGCATTATTTTTTGCAGAGTAAGTTAAAATTCTGTGAAAGTGATTAATTTTCTTTATTAATTCACTAGCAAATAAACAGTTACTTATAGTTGTTGTTATTGAGTTAATAATGATAGTTTAATTCGTGAAAATTTAATTAAAATAAATGTAAATGAAATCACAGACTATTTCTATTTGCATTCTTTTATAATTTACGTTTATTATTTCAATACAAAAATTTCACAAAAATATCTTAATCTTGCTTGTAAGTTAATTATTTTCTAAGAAAACAGTAGATGCTGCCTCTTATCTTTTTTATAAACAGTACCAATTTCAGAACACGTGTTCAATATTCAATAACACATGAACCGTTGTTGGCTGTGGGGTGATGTTTTACTTTACGAGTCTTTTGTCTTTTTGAACGTCGCGAAAATACTACTCAAAAATAATAAACAAATGTGTTGATGTTCACTGTCTTCCCTTCATTTTCATACTCCCATTGTCCGTACCAGAAAGAGTTTCACATTTTACTTATCGCTGGCTCAAACTAACTGTTTTATGTTGTTATCCATACACAGAATGTGTCACGTTTACAATACTAAATACTAATACTAATGTCGATATATTGTGTGGTTTGACTGCAAAATTTTCCAAAATTATATGTAAGCTGCATTACAATATCTTTATTGTTGTAGGTTGTAATTACTATTTTCTTACCCTTAATTTGGCCTAAGCCTGTTGGGTAGCTATTTAAAAAAATAAATATTGAGAAAAATACTACGTAAATAAAATTTAATAACGCCATGCAATACTGACATTGCTGACATTCCCCGGGCAGCATTAGTTCTTCACTGCACGTCTTACAAACTTTGCCTATAATGTAAACATTGCTAAGGGAATGAAAGTTTACATTTAAATTAGGCTCGGTCCTATAACGGCGAGTAATTTAAATTTCAAAATTGTAATTGTGTAACTCTACATTACATTTATGTGCGATATTCTCCAATGTTTTAGCTTTTACTTTCTCTATAACCATTCTTTTCCCTTAAAAATACGTAACAATTAACCTTTATTTCACCATTTCTCCACCGTGCATAGCGCATCGTCTCTTTCTTCCGTCTCCGGTCTTCCTAGCTGATGTAAATGAGAGGGCGATGCTTAAGAGTGCACGCCTGCTACACCACAGAGGCTGCTGGTATGACATCGCCGGAAATGAAATTTCACGGGTGATAGGCGGCGACGCTGGCGTCAGTAGTGGCAAACGACGGCATTACGACGCGACCAGATCACCTTGTTTTTTTCACAGATCTCAATTCTTTGTTATGGAGATATGATTACAATGGTTTTTGTAACGAAATTAATTTTTGAAGTAATGTGGCGTGGTTTATGAAAGTTTATATTCTTTATGAATAAGAAAGTACAATGCTATATAATTTATAATCCAGAAAGAATTGCCCCAGTCCTAAATATGTTTCACACTATGGAAAAAATTAAATTTTTACTTCCGGTTACGGCTACGGGTTACCCTAGGTCGGGAAGGTATGTCTACGTTTGAAACTTTGCATTCCTAGTTTTAACATTAATGAGAAAAGCTGACTAGTTTTTACTAACATTTGGACTATTGAAATTAATAGTTTACTTGACTCTGTGAACAATTAAAAAAAATCTGATGTGGTCAGCATATTACCTTCTGTCAGTTCTATGTATTTTGTATAAATGTCATTCAGAAAGTTCCTTGCAAAAGATTCTATTTCTTGTACATTACCTTAACGCAGTTGTATGTATTTTATACAAATTCCATACAGAAAGTTTCTAGCAAAAGATACTATATTTCCAGTAAAATTATAACACAAACATACTGTCTACTGCACTTGACACTGACACCTTTCAATCAGATTTTTTTTAATGTAGCAGCTGTTTCCTGAGTTGTAGCATAGCTGGCTAATATATGATATTTAATTTATTTATAATTTTTTATCTCTATATCCATTTAATGAAGTATAAAATGCATACAAATCGTTTAGACAATAAAATATTATTTAATATTTATAATATATATTTACCATCATTTTTTCAAGAAAAACTATTAAAATCTTCAAATGAGAGTACTTCTGGTTGACCAATTATAACCAAAATCAGCTCTTCACATGTATGTAACGAAGAGAAATACGAAAGAATTATAATTTTTGGAATTGTAGTATTAGAGTTATCGCATTAGCAAATTTTGTCACACACAGACACACACACACACACACACACACACACACACACACACACACACACACATATATATATATATATATATATATATATATATATATATATATATATATATATCATCGAAAAAATAGTAAAATCGTATTCTAGGGACCCTAAAACATGCTTATTCTTCGAAAACTCACCAACGAATTTTTTGACCAAAGACAATACCTTCCTTACCTAAAGGTGACGGAAGGTAAAAAACGTCTGAATATTATTTTTTAACAATTTATTTCATTAAAATTATTAAATTTTCTATCTGTTACATTTGTATTTCTTATTATATTTCCTATAGATTCAGAAATTAAAGATTGTGTATTTAAAATTATGTTGTAATTTGTAATAAATCTCGCAGCCCGCATACTACTTCATGGAAACCAAAGGGCTACTTGCCTGCCATTTTTAATGTAATATTTTTGAAGACACGATAAAAACTTGCTACCCATATTTTTTCGTTTTACAAAAGTTTCATTAATTGGTATATATATATATATATATATATATATATATATATATATATATATATATATATATATATATATATATACGTTTTCAACATAACTTTAGGTACCTATATAGTTTTTGATATAATTTTGCTGGAAATAAAAATTGTAATATTATTGTATTTCTCCTGTTACGTATTTCATTTCTACACCCGGTATATTGTCATTACTGAAATCTATGTTAATAAAGCCGGGTTTATGCAGTAATAACACAGTCACTATCATAATCATAGTCATAAGAAAAGTCTTAAAATAATGGCCGTTTATGCAGAATTTTTGATGTGATTATTAATTTATCACTTTCTCTACTCAATTACTTAAATATTTTATTTGCCGAATAACTAAATATACGAGTAGATATGTATGTAATCATTTCCCTTGTTGAAAACTGACACAGATATAACAAATAGAACGAAGGAAAGGGTTGACGGAATAAAATATCAAAAAGGGTTGCGGGGTGAAGACTTTTCTAAAATTTATATTGAAGTAATGGAAAAATATAATGTAACTATGTATTTATAACGAAAATTGTAGATGTATAAAGAAGAATCTAGAACATTATTTGTGAGTATTTTTGTAAGGTTTGCAAAAAGTCCTATATTATATAAAAGTAAAGGATAAAAGTGGATAAAGTAGTGAGTTACAGGGTAGATAACTTCAATTCGATAACATTCTATGTAGAATCTACATCGTTTAAAAATCTTTTTCTATTTTGGTTCTTTATTATGTACTTTATGAAACCGATTTGGATGAAACTCATTTGGATGTCATAAAGAAGTACTTTATGACATCCAAATGAGTTTCATAAAGTACATATTAAACAACCGAAATTGAAATTCCTGGATATGAAATAATGTAGATTTTTTGACAAAATGACCAAAATAGAAAAAATAGTATAAAATACACGTTTCATAAGACATTTAAGCGCACTTGTCCCCTTAGAAAACTCGCGGTAAGCCGCTCGTTACTAAGAATGACACGTGCGTTAAAATCTTGTCGTATGAAACTTGTATCTTAATGTACTATTTTAATACACTTCAATTTCCAAAAACATTTTAAAGTAATTATATTAATTTTATGATAGTATAGTAAATTAAAATACAAGTTACATAAGACATGATTTTAGCGCACGCGTCTTTCTTAGAAACAAACGGCTTGCCGCGAGTTTTTTATAGGGACAAGCGCGCTGAAATGTGTTATGAATCGTGTATTTTATAATATTTTTTCTCTATTTTGGTTGTTCCATAAAGTACATTATTAAAGAACCAAAATAGAAAAAAATGTTTCCGTAGCCCAAATTTTTATATCTTCTTATTTATAAAGTATAAAAATTTGTTTACAGACATTTGATTATAACAAATACTTTAATAATTGGGCTAGAAAATTTCAGAAATAAGCCAGTCGGTAATGAAACACATTTTAATAATTTCTTGGCCAAGGTATTGCGCTTTTAAATTAAACCTGAATGATTTAAACTAGAGGTGGGCGCGTGAGTAACTTTACGTTCACGATTCGCACGCGCACGTAAGTAAAAATGTAAACACGACCAATCACTCACGATTTTTAATGTTTCATTCACGATCACTCACACTCACGAATTTATTTTGGCACTCACGCCCGTCGGGTCACATTCGTGTCACGTAACTGTTTCTTTCTTCATTTAAGCCTGTTTAACACAGTCAAATTTGGTAAATAAGTTAGATAACAAATTGGTTTCATTGGAAACGAACAAATATCATTATAAATTTGGTAAAAAATTTGTTAACAAAATTATGATCGTGTGAAACGGGCTTAAAGATATGTATATCTTTAGTGAAATTGGAGCAAATCTATATACAAATTTGAGTACAACAATAACACTATTTTTATGTTGATAACTTATTTGGACATACTAATAATAACAAATAGGAATGTAATATAAAATATAGAAATATAGACAATAATTTTTAAATAAAAAAATAGAAGAAAACTTGTAACTCATGCCCCATTAAATTTCAATCACGCCTGATCACGCACGATAATTCTTTATGTCTCACGCTCACGTCCAACCACGATGCAAATTATATTTACGATCAAGCGGGTCACGTCGTGATCCGTAGTTTTCCGACAAAATCACCGCCCGCGCCCCTCTCTAATTCGAACACTTTCAACCTAAAACTAGGTATTAATTACTGATATACGGCAACTTTGGATTCTGTATAAAATTGAATAAGATTTTCGCCTAATTAGTTCAACCTTTCTGAATAAAAATGAAATAAAAAAATGACTAGATCTTATATTAAAAAATAAATAAAGGAATGAAATACGAGTCAATGAAATGGAAAATACAAAATCCACACAAATAGATCCGATTTTGATCATTTTTTAAAATATTTGTTATATTCAATTATTCAAAATCAGACACATTCCAGCTAGGGCGCTCCATTATTTATACAGGCTGTCCAGGTTTTGAAGGTCACCATTGGGATTTCAGAACTATAAGAGATACGACTCCGGTTAAATGGGATATGTGATGTACCCTTGAGGGGACATCTTAGATGTGGTCGATTTTTTAAATTTTAAAATTGTTTGTAAACTGTCAATAATGGAGAAAAATGTTTCAAATAGAAAAGTTAAATAAGTTTATTGTCTATCCAGTAGTATACGAAAATAATTTTTCGGTCGATACATTTTCCCAAAGTCCCACCTCAAGTCCCATTTAACCGTTGTATCTCTTATATTTTCCGAAATCCCATTTGAGACTTTTAAAAACCCGAACACCTGTATAAATAATTGAGGTCCCCAGCTGGAATGTTTCTGATTTTGAATTTTTTAATATAAAAACTTTTTTTTTTAAATTATCACAATCTGATCTGTTTTTGTGGGTTTAGAAGTAAAAACTTTTTTACTTAAAATCTTTAAATGCGGGTACTTCTATTAAACCAATTATAACCAAATTCTAATCAGCTCGTCATATGGATGTAACGAAGTGAAATAAGAAAGAATTATAATTTTTTTTATTGTATGGAACTGTAACGTGGTACGCCTCCCGTCGCCACCGCTGTGAGCGAGTGTCTATTTATAGCGATGACGTGATCGCGCTAGTAGCCGGGCGACGTAAGCAAACAGGTCGCAACGTGTTTAATTACTTTCGGTCGCCTGAAACTTTTGTGTTCATTGTTATTATGCGGTCGAACATTCTGGGCTTTTCTAGAAAATAATGGCAGCTGTATATAAGGGACGTAGCTATGCTCGGGAGACTCAGTTAGTTACATACAGTCATAGAGTTAGTTACATGGAGTGTTAGAGAGCAAAGTGTTACTGAGAAGCAAAGCAGTGTCGTAGTGAGCGTCTGCAGTTGGTGTCGAGTAGGTACTCGGGAAGTTACTGGTATATTGGGATAGCTGCGGATGTGAATACTCGGTAGTGTTGACGAGTATTAAGAAGCTATAGTGTACAAGGACAGTAACGGTGAATCGAGAAGTTACTGGTATACCGGGATAGCTGTTAAAGAGAATACTCGGTAGTGTTGAAGAGTATTGTGAAGCTAGGTATACGGGGACAGTAACGGCAAGTGGAAGTGAATACTCGGCAGTGGTGTTGAAGAATTGTGGCATACGGACAGTAGCTGATACTGAGGCTGTAGAAGTGAGAGAGTTACATAAATAGACAGATAGTGAGGTGAAAGGTGTTACTTCTGTCCGAGCAGTTGAATATACAGACGTTGTTGAGTCAGTTGAGTATATAGACGCTGTGGAGGTCGGTAGACGGACAGTTGAATATGATATAAGTAGATAGTGACATAAACATGATATAAATATCGCGTAAACAGTCTACAAGAGTCTGCAACAGACCGGTAGTCTAAGATTTGAACGCGTAGTGGAAATAAATAATTAGTAATATCGTGGAAATAAATAGTAGTGTTAATTTGTTAAATAAATAATTAGTGTTAGTGTTATCTAGTTAATTATAGTTTTAGTCTTAATTAGATTTAATAATTGTTTAATATTAGTAATAGTAATTTCCATTATAGATTAATAAACACTTATTTTAATTAATAATAATTGTCTAATATTTACACTTCACCCAGATATTTTTTTGTTTTTAACCATTTTAATTTTCATAAGTAGAATTTATTTAAAAGTTATAAAAATAATACCTCTACTATTCAACAATAATCTTGGAGATAGAATAAATAATACGCATTCACGGCAAATCTTTTTGCAGTGTCCAGGGTGCATACTGCCCAGACTGGGGGGTGAATAATAGTCGCTAGCGAATCAAATCTTATAAACAAGAAAGGACCTAGATAAATAAAGACAACATGTTGTCGTAGCACATATTATTTGCTAACATACATATCTACTCGTATATTTAGTTTTAAGTAAAAAAGTTTTTACTTCTAAACCCACAAAAACAGATCAGATTGTGATAATTTAAAAAAAAAGTTTTTATATTAAAAAATTCAAAATCAGAAACATTCCAGCTGGGGACCTCAATTATTTATACAGGTGTTCGGGTTTTTAAAAGTCTCAAATGGGATTTCGGAAAATATAAGAGATACAACGGTTAAATGGGACTTGAGGTGGGACTTTGGGAAAATGTATCGACCGAAAAATTATTTTCGTATACTACTGGATACACAATAAACTTATTTAACTTTTCTATTTGAAACATTTTTCTCGATTATTGACAGTTTACAAACAATTTTAAAATTTAAAAAATCGACCACATCTAAGATGTCCCCTCAAGGGTACATCACATATCCCATTTAACCGGAGTCGTATCTCTTATAGTTCTGAAATCCCAATGGTGACCTTCAAAACCTGGACAGCCTGTATAAATAATGGAGCGCCCTAGCTGGAATGTGTCTGATTTTGAATAATTGAATATAACAAATATTTTAAAAAATCTGATGTGGCCAGCACATTACCTTCCGTCAGTTATATGAGGCATTTACGAAAATTCTACATGTGAACTGTTACCAGTAAACAGCTGTTTATCAGGTTATAGCTACCGGAATCGATATTTTAAGAACGCAAGTGGTAAACAGGGTAGATCCATAACCTATAAAAAATTTGAAAATTTGAAACAGGTTAGAAATTTGGTGTAGTTAACAAACTGAGCAGAGTCATACTTTGAACACATTTCCACTTTTAACGCGTGCACTTCGCTTTGCATCACTACCTTTTTTGAGATTAGATTCTTCATGAATCCGGTAGATGGATCTGGTAGATATTGTACAATTTTCGAACACGGTAACTTTTTACCAGTCGTGTTATCGGTAGAATTTTCGTAAATGCCTATGTATTTTCTATAAAATCCATACAGAAAGTTCCTTGTAAAAAATTCTAAATTTCTTATACGTACATTACCTTTCGCCAGTTGTAGGTACTTTATAAAAATTCTATACAGAAAGTTTCGAGCAAAAGGTCCTAAATTTCGAGTAAAATTATAATATAACACAAATATACTACGAATATGTCAATTGACACTGACATCTTTCAATCAGAATTTTCATAATATAGTAGCTGTTTTCATAGCTATGTCTACTTTATAAAATTTAATTTCTTTATAATTTTTTAACTCTATATCCATTTAATATTAAGTATAAAATGCAGTCAAATCGTATAGAGAATACAATGTTCTTTAATATATATAATAAGATTAAATGTAAAAAAATATTTAACATCGTTTTTTCAAGAAAAACTGTTAAAATCTTCAAATAAGGGTACTTCCGGTTGACCAATTATAACCAAAATCTAATCAGCTCTTCATATGGATGCAACGAAGAGGAATACGAAAGAATTATAATTTTTGGAATTGTAGTATTAGAGTTATCGCAGACGAAAATTTTGTTACATACACACACACACACACACACACACACACACACACACACACACACACACACGGACACATACATACATACATACACACACACACACACACACACACACACACACATACAGACATCATCGTAAAAATAGTAAAATCGTATTCTAGGGACCTTAAAACGTGCTTATTCATTAAAAACTCACTACCGAATTTTTTGACCAAAGACAATACCTTCCTTACCTAAAGGTGACGGAAGGTAAAAATGATCAAAATCGGATCTATTTGTGTGGATTTTGTATTTTCCATTTCATTGACTCGTATTTCATTCCTTTATTTATTTTTTAATATAAGATCTAGTCATTTTTTATTTCATTTTTATTCAGAAAGGTTGAACTAATTAGGCGAAAATCTTATTCAATTTTATACAGAATCCAAAATTGCCGTATATCAGTAATTAATACCTAGTTTTAGGTTGAAAATGTTCGAATTAGAGAGGGGCGCGGGCGGTGATTTTGTCGGAAAACTACGGATCACGACGTGACCCGCTTGATCGTAAATATAATTTGCATCGTGGTTGGACGTGAGCGTGAGACATAAAGAATTATCGTGCGTGATCAGGCGTGATTGAAATTTAATGGGGCATGAGTTACAAGTTTTCTTCTATTTTTTTATTTAAAAATTATTGTCTATATTTCTATATTTTATATTACATTCCTATTTGTTATTATTAGTATGTCCAAATAAGTTATCAACATAAAAATAGTGTTATTGTTGTACTCAAATTTGTATATAGATTTGCTCCAATTTCACTAAAGATATACATATCTTTAAGCCCGTTTCACACGATCATAATTTTGTTAACAAATTTTTTACCAAATTTATAATGATATTTGTTCGTTTCCAATGAAACCAATTTGTTATCTAACTTATTTACCAAATTTGACTGTGTTAAACAGGCTTAAATGAAGAAAGAAACAGTTACGTGACACGAATGTGACCCGACGGGCGTGAGTGCCAAAATAAATTCGTGAGTGTGAGTGATCGTGAATGAAACATTAAAAATCGTGAGTGATTGGTCGTGTTTACATTTTTACTTACGTGCGCGTGCGAATCGTGAACGTAAAGTTACTCACGCGCCCACCTCTAGTTTAAATCATTCAGGTTTAATTTAAAAGCGCAATACCTTGGCCAAGAAATTATTAAAATGTGTTTCATTACCGACTGGCTTATTTCTGAAATTTTCTAGCCCAATTATTAAAGTATTTGTTATAATCAAATGTCTGTAAACAAATTTTTATACTTTATAAATAAGAAGATATAAAAATTTGGGCTACGGAAACATTTTTTTCTATTTTGGTTCTTTAATAATGTACTTTATGGAACAACCAAAATAGAAAAAAATTTTTATAAAATACACGATTCATAACACATTTCAGCGCGCTTGTCCCTATAAAAAACTCGCGGCAAGCCGTTTGTTTCTAAGAAAGACGCGTGCGCTAAAATCATGTCTTATGTAACTTGTATTTTAATTTACTATACTATCATAAAATTAATATAATTACTTTAAAATGTTTTTGGAAATTGAAGTGTATTGAAATAGTACATTAAGATACAAGTTTCATACGACAAGATTTTAACGCACGTGTCATTCTTAGTAACGAGCGGCTTACCGCGAGTTTTCTAAGGGGACAAGTGCGCTTAAATGTCTTATGAAACGTGTATTTTATACTATTTTTTCTATTTTGGTCATTTTGTCAAAAAATCTACATTATTTCATATCCAGGAATTTCAATTTCGGTTGTTTAATATGTACTTTATGAAACTCATTTGGATGTCATAAAGTACTTCTTTATGACATCCAAATGAGTTTCATCCAAATCGGTTTCATAAAGTACATAATAAAGAACCAAAATAGAAAAAGATTTTTAAACGATGTAGATTCTACATAGAATGTTATCGAATTGAAGTTATCTACCCTGTAACTCACTACTTTATCCACTTTTATCCTTTACTTTTATATAATATAGGACTTTTTGCAAACCTTACAAAAATACTCACAAATAATGTTCTAGATTCTTCTTTATACATCTACAATTTTCGTTATAAATACATAGTTACATTATATTTTTCCATTACTTCAATATAAATTTTAGAAAAGTCTTCACCCCGCAACCCTTTTTGATATTTTATTCCGTCAACCCTTTCCTTCGTTCTATTTGTTATATCTGCGTCAGTTTTCAACAAGGGAAATGATTACGGTAACAAGTGTGAGCGATGAACATCCCTCCATGGCAGCACGGGTTGTACTGAAGTTTACAGGTTCAGATAAACATCGATAGATGTCAGCCGCGACGCGATGACGCACGGCGGCGCTGAGAGCGCTAGTCTCGACAGCGGTGGCGCCACTAGTAGGACGCCCCTAGAGGATTGATATTGTTGGCATGGATCGAGAGAAAGCATAGGAAAGTGAAGTTAAGATAAATTTAATTTTTACAATTTTAAATTTATTCATAATATATTGATATTGCAAATATATTAATTAAATTTTAAAAATGAAAATATATTGAGCAGGTTTTCAAAGCAAATAATTGATTCAAAGTAGATTACATCATTTTTTTTCGTATTGTTTTAAAGTAATTCTTAAAATGAAATAGCAAAGTATAAAGTAATCCAACTTAAGAAGAAATCTAAAGTATTATTTTGCAACTGATGTTTATTATTTTTTATACTATTTTTAATATCATATTTATTCTTTGGATATATTCGTATTATAGTATGTACAATATTTTTTTAAATATTATTAATCGCTTTTTGATGCATTAACAGTATACATGATGTTAATAAATACTTGTTACAAATTTATAATGTATGTAGAAGATGCATAGTAGACTAATTATCTACCTTAATTTTAGTTGGTTGTGACCTGTCTCTTGAGTTTTTATTTTGTTTATTTTAAATTTTTAAATAATTTTATCCATTTTTGTAGCACATATTATATTTATTGCTCAAAATGACGACTACCTGCTTCAATACAAGCTTTGCACCTTATGCGCATATTTTGATAAATTCGTTCAAAAATGCCAGGATTTTTTTGAACTTCTTGTGCCGCCATGCCGTACATTAGTACAATGTTAGCGTGATCGCACAGTATGCTCATTAATAATATACGTATGTAATTCAATGCTATAATAGTTAAAATAAACAAAATAATAACTGAAGTGATAGGTCGCAGCCGACTAAAATTAAGGTAGATAATTACTCTTTTAAGAGCCTGTAGCTCGAAAGCAGTGTGTTTTCGAATATGAGTTAATTAGCAAAAGTTGGTCCATTTTGTATCCTCCATATATTCTATTAATTTGTAATACGTATTCATTAACATTCTGTATAAGCGGTGAATGATGAACATGAGATAGTTTACCTATAAACTTTTTATAGCTTTACATTTCTTATTCGAAGGTAATGAAGATAAAATTGTGAAAAACGCAAACATCATTTATTCCTTTTCTTACTTTGTATTACACGATTTTAGCGAATGAGTGGTTCACAAATAAAATACACTTCAATTCCAAAGAAATTTCTAATATACCTACCTGAAAGCTCAAAATATATGTTTTTTTTTCGCAATCGTCTAGAAAATGAGCTGTTTCTGTTCACTTTCTGGACCGAAAATTTCTTCTTTACTGAGATGATAACTGCAGTCAGTAAAAGAAATTATTTTATCTACAACTATTGAATTACAAATAAATATATTATGTAGCCAATTGAAAATAAATTATACTACTGATACTTTTACCTGTGTAGGTAAATATTGAGTGATCAATTAAAAATATACTAGTTAATTACACTTATTAATAAAAAAATAAGTTACTCATGCCAATATGAGACATCAACATGAACATGTGACATATTGTAGTTACCGCTGTAACGTCCATGTCAGTAACATAACCACACATATAATTATTTACAATCTGTAAAATAGTTGTAGATAAAGTACAGTATTTGACTCGAATGTAATGGTTATATTACTCTCGTGTAATATATCCTACATTATATGCTTGTTAAATAATGTACCATTATGTTAATCATATCAATGTATAAAATAAAATTTAGAATTATATTAAAAATACCAAATTACTTTAATTATTGATAGCAGAATATTTTAACTTTTTTTCTGAAAGCAACGGTCAAACATGTACAAAAAATATTAGTGTTAAATAGCTATTGATCAGAAGTGATATAAATACGTGTGTTAAGGAATGAAATCAACAAGATCAATACAATAATTGTTAGTTTATCTTTTATGCCAAATCTTTTTTACCTTTCATTTTAGTTAGATATTATTGTACTTATTGTAGTAAACATTGAAGAGTACGTATTTTGTGTTCAACCTCATACGTTAATTAACAGTTAAATGTTAAATATTATGGATGGTGTATTATGAAACAGACCAAATTTTGGTCTGTTAAATAAGTAAATACCCTACAAAGCAAATAATTACATAAAGTTTATATAACCTTTATTTAGCTTTAAGCAATACATAGTAAATTATACTAATGATCTGTTCAAAGTAGGTAGTCACCTACATGGATATTTTTGTTTAATGTACTTGTCACTCCTCCAGAAAGCAAAAATGTATAGATATCGTAATCAAATCAAATATGATGAAAAATGGTGGACGCCCAAGTGTGAAGGATGAATTAAAGGAAGAAGGTTTTTAAATAAAACCGTAAAAGTCTAATTCGCACTGTTCAAATTTATTGAATGAAATTACCGACCGGTTTCGGTCATTTAATGACCATTATCAAGGTACCGGTATAAATAATAAAATTTAACTAATACACATTACGAAAATATAGAAGAACGATATGAAATAAAATGTAACATTAAGAACGTAAATCAACGTAGTCAAAAATTAAAAAATCGTTTCGAAAAAATATTTTTCCGAAAAAACGTGCAAGGCAAACAAGCGATAATGCGCAACTGCAACGATGAAAAAGCATGTAAGGACGGAAAGGAGCAGAAAGGACATGAATGATCACGTAATGGCGTCGAAATCCAGTAGGATGTTAATATTCGCGCTGTTATTTAAATTTGTTTGATCGTTTAGGCAGAGGGCTCTGTAGTTGACAATTGATTTTTTTATTTCTAAATTTTCTAAAAAGTCTAGGGATTTACTGTTTGGTTTGATGTGTAGAAATTCTATTTTATTAATATCAAAATTATGTCCTGTATCAATTATGTGTTCTGCAAAGGTTGAAGTTTTTTTATTATATTTTATGCATCTTATGTGTTCGTTTCTGATGTTAAAGTTCCTTCCTGTTTTCCCAATATAGCTACAACCGCAATCACAATTTATTTTATAAACCCCTGATTTCTGAAGGGTGGAAACGCAGTCTATTTTGTGGCAAACTTCATTTTCAATGGTTGACAGCGGCTTGAAAACTATGGTTATGTTCAGCTCTTTGAATATTTTTTTATTTTATGGCTTATATTTCCAAGGTAGGGTAGACTAAATCTAATTACTGGTTCGTTAATTGGGTTATTGTTATTGATATACGCTGATTGGGTAAATAATTTATGTTTCTTTTTATTAATAAGTGAATCTATTGTTTTTGGGGTATAACCGTTGGCGATCGCTATTGGTTTAATAATATTAACATAAATTATTTACCCAATCAGCGTATATCAATAACAATAACCCAATTAACGAACCAGTAATTAGATTTAGTCTACCCTACCTTGGAAATATAAGCCATAAAATAAAAAAAATATTCAAACAGCTGAACATAACCATAGTTTTCAAGCCGCTGTCAACCATTAAAAATGAAGTTTGCCACAAAATAGACTGTCACCCTTCAAAAATCAGGTGTTTATAAAATAAATTGTGATTGCGGTTGTAGCTATATTGGGAAAACAGGAAGGAACTTTAACATCAGAATAAACGAACACATAAGATGCATAAAATATAATAAAAAAACTTCAACCTTTGCAGAACACATAATTGATACAGGACATAATTTTGATATTAATAAAATAGAATTTCTACACATCAAACCAAACAGTATCCCTAGACTTTTTAGAAAATTTAGAAATAAAAAAATCAATTGTCAACAACAGAGCCCTCTGCCTAAACGATCAAACAAATTTAAATAACAGCGCGAATATTAACATCCTACTGGATTTCGACGCCATTACGTGATCATTCATGTCCTTTCTGCTCCTTTCCGTCCTTACATGCTTTTTCATCGTTGCAGTTGTGTATTATCGCTTGTTTTGCCTTGCACGTTTTTTCGGAAAAATATTTTTTCGAAACAATTTTTTAATTTTTGACTACGTTGATTTACGTTCTTAATGTTACATTTCATTTCATATCGTTCTTCTATATTTTCGTAATGTGTAAGTATTTGTTAAATTTTATTATTTATTTATACATTTTGTACAATTGTTACTTTTTCTTTGTAGTCAACCGGTACCGTGATAATGGTCATTAAATGACCGAAACCGGTCGGTAATTTCATTCAATAAATTTGAACAGTGTAAATTAGACTTTTACGGTTTTATTTAAAAACCTTCTTCCTTCAAATCAAATATGTTTATATTTATTTGTGCAGTATTTTTTACTATTTGATCAGTATTCTTTTACATAAATCCCAATCGTGGCCTTCGAAATCTGGACACCATGTATACATGCCAATCAAAAATATATGTGGTTATAGTACCTACTTTTACTTTTTATATTTTTATTAATAAATTGTTTATGTATCATCCTTAATCTTTAAAATCTAATTGTTTAAAAGAATATATAACCTTGGTGCGCAGATATATAATTACAGGTTTGATTTCTACTTTCATCAATTTAATATAAATAACTGTTAAAATGTATTATTTATTGAACCTCGTTTTTATATAATCATTTCTAACATCATACATTATAAAACTACTTGAAACATTGAAATACTGCATCAGACTCATCATAAATAAGATTTTGTTTTAAAAAAGCATAATTTTGTAATTTTCGTCAAATACAGGTACATTTCTTGTTGACAAAAATAAATATGTATTAGAATTTTTTTTTGACATACATAAATGTTAAAATTTTGATAACAGAATGTTTATTTGTTTTTTCTGAATTATTAATTCCAATTAATATTTATATCACTAAATATTTCTGCAGATTTTGATATTGTTGTTAATAATAGCTATTTATTTATTGAGTGAAGTCCATTTTATCCTTAAGTATATGCATAATTAGAATATGCTTAACAATTGTGAGTCGGTAAGAAGAGTAGCAATTTTGCGGGGCTGAAGAAAGAGACACAGGACAGACTATTGTGGAGGCAGCATTTCCGGTGACACCTGGCCAAGGATAGAAATTCACGAATGACGATATTTTTTATTCATGTTTTCTTAAATTTTGCAAAATAATGAATTATTTTTTTGTAAAAATCAAGTGGGTTAAATTTAATTTTTTTAATTGTACAATGTTTCACCAAGTAGGCATCTACCAGTTATGTCCTTTATTGCAGATACGAGTACCTACATCTTCCTTTATTAATTTTCTTTTCTATTTGGTACAAATTGGAACTAAACAATGATGACTTACAGACGTATAAATAAAATCATTTTGGATATTGTATTATTTTTACCTACAGGTACTACTAATTTTGCATAAAATTAGTTTCAATTTCAACTAGTGATGCACGCGAGGCGAGACGAGACGAGACGACACGGGAAATATAAAATATCGATCTCGTCACGTTTTCGGATCTATAATCCCGCTCTCGTTCTCGCACATTTTTGTGGGTCTCGTCTCGTTCTCGCACGAGAGTCTCGCTATAAAAGTAAGCGATTGCGCAATACGTATTTACGTACGTGTACTTGCAGTCGTATAACTATAATAAAGAGACGAAACACTAAATTCTTGTCACCAAATTATTTCAATACGAACATAATGGTTATTCATTTATATTTTATGGTCACCAGAAAATGTGATAAGTTAGTGAATAATTTAATTTATCTCTAAAATATCCAATTTATCACCAACTTGTGATCTCTAAACTATTTTAATACGAACATCTTTTAATATATTCTGTCATTAGTAAAAGTTTTAAACATTAAAAAAAAAATGTAACTAAAAGGCTGAAATATTGGAGAAAGCTATTTCTATTGAATGCAAAACTGATTTTGTTTTTATTTTGTATTTCCTCGCTTTGGATCGATACCAATCGACTCTAGATAGATTAGAAAATATAGTAAATTCACATAATTTTCACATTTACATGTTCTTTAAGCGTTGACACCACTCCATGTACGGTACTTTTTTCATTAAATTTATGAATCAAAGCTAAAATGTTACAAATCCTTTTTATTGCGAGACTCTCGCGAGATTTCGCGCTTCTCACAGTTGTTATATCGATCTCGCCTCGAATTAAACTGTAATCTGTAACTGTAAGTAACTTTTTTCTCTTTTAAATTTCGTTGATGTTAATATATTAATACACTCATGGCCAAAAAAGTTGAAATATGAACAACTGACCTATAAAGTAAGATTAGAAAATAAAAAAGTCTAGTAAACACTTAATTTATTAAGGAAAAAGAAAAGAAGAACTAAATTTGTGCAAAATTATCTGTTTTCAAAAATTCAATCATGATAATAAATTATTAAATTATCATTGGTTAACGACTATTGGTATTTTATTGCACTCTTAGCACTTATAGTACTGATTGCGAAGAAATTTGTTATAATTCAATCAGAAAATATAACTTAAGCAAAAACTTCAGGTGAAGATGATCACATTATACGATACATCGCTGTAGCCTTGATTATTCCCAGAAGTACTGCCCAAAATGTAACTCGGCGTTATTATCAAACAGGAAATTATAACAAATAACGAATATCAGGAACACTATGCATTACAAATCCGTTTAAACATCGAATTATAGCAATATTTGTACTACAAATATGGGGCTTACTATCAAATGTTGTCTGTTACCAAGTGGCAGATGCTCGTGGAATTAAAATTTCTACACGAACCGTTCGCCAAAGGTTAAGATACTATTGCCTAAGTCCTAGGATGGCCATTGCTTGCTCAGTTTTACTCGCAGCACATCGAGTATAGTGGCTATGTTTTGCGCAAGAACATAGGGATTGCAATATGGAGCACTGGAGATCCCTATTCTTCATGTATGAAACCCATTTCTGTCGGTGTTCATTAGATAAAGAAGAATGCGCGTGTAGAAAGTCACGAGAACCGTTTACAAGATATGCAATATCCTGAAAACGCCATTTGACACCATTTGACAGTGGTATTAAAATGGTATGGGCTGGTATTTCGATGTATTGAAATGTTGATCTTGTTTTGGTTAATTATGGTGGTCAACATGCGTCTTAATTTTGCACATATAACATTGCAGCATTTAAAAGAAGTCAATATTCAATTATTACGATAGTCAGATCGCAGCCCTGACTTTAATTTTTGAGATAGTTATAGAATTACGTTGAGGCAAAGAGTTCAGCATCAATAATCCTTACTAAAACCGGTCAATATCTAACAGCACCGCTTTCTGAAGAATGGAAAAATAATTAAGACATAGAGTTACCAACTGTATTGAAAACCAAGTCATATAGTAGAAGTACTTACAGCTCGGAGAGACAATACACCCCATTACTTATTCAAAATAAATCATACCTTAGCTATAAAACTTAATTAATAAGGAAAAAGAAATTTGCTACTTTTGTTCATTTTTCTGTTTCGGGACCTTTTCTTAATAAATTGTTCCCTAAACTTTTTTGATTTTCTAATCTTAGTTTACAGATCAGTTATTCATATTTTAACAAAAACAATAACAAATAAGACCATATTTTGGTTGTTACAAGTCGACTAAATACTTTTTTTTTGGTATCCGGATTTTTTTTTGCCACGGGTGTACTTATGAAACATACATTTATCATATTCAATTCTGTTTTGTTCACAATAAAGAAAATTAATTATAATGCCATTTCTAAAATGAGTAAATAAATCTATTTTGTGTAACACGAGGGGGGGGGGTGTCTGAATCTGATGGCGATTCTACCGACTGTTCCACTGTAACACGAGGGGGGGTCTCTGAAGCTGATGACTGGTGGACGCTTTGATGGCTGGCGTCCACGGCTGTGTGAGAAGGATGAACACACAGACACTTCACTTTTTACACTTTAACTGATGAACACTACGGACATGAACTCAACTTGTTGATTTCAAAACTAATACTTTTATTTACATGATTATTAATTAATACTAAGCCTAACATAACTAACAAAACTGTTACATTCTGTAACACAGCTGGCGAGCGTCGCCCAAAACTAAAACTCTTACATGTTCACTCTCACGAGTATCTAAAACCGACTCTCCCATATTTATCCCATGGATAACTAATACCGACTATCTTAAAACAAAGACGCTATCTTTAGGACAGGATTATCTTTAGGGGTTCGGGGTGCATAGGCGAGGTCATTCTAAAGTCAAGCACGTATAATAATTTCCAGACTTAAGATCAACAAATAAATGTCGTGACTATCATAATATGATAAGAATTTCTAAACTGAATTTTGACATTTATAACTTAAACAGATAAACAGAGTTAAAATATGAATATTGAAACTATAATTTAGAAGAGTTTATAAATATTTATTTATCTGTTATTGTGCTTACCCTCGCCTTGTCACATTTGAAATATCCATTATGCTCTATTGACCATTTAGCTTAGTGTCGACATCAGAGATATAGCATTCCGGCTAACATGTGTAGAGATTAACTTTGGTTGTAAGATAGAAATCCACAGGCACTCCAAGTTAAGTTAGATGCGTTCCAGTAGTTTACAGTTCACTTTATTGCATGCTTGTCTCCATCGTAAAATGCCAAATTACAACTGCAGATCAAAATTAATTTACTGCTTTTCTTTACAACCCTATGAAGATTTTACTTCTAGTTAGACACCAGAAACTAAATGTTACAAACAATTAAAGATAATGAATTTGGGTGAAGTAATTTGTATAATACATTAAGCACGTTTCACACAGTGCAATATATTGCACAAAAATACATGTATCAAAGTTGAAAAATATTTTTAATTAAATGATATTAAATTTATTCGATTATGGTAGAATCATTATACCGAAATCTGCATACAAAGCAGATTGGCACACCCAGCAATGGGTAATATGCCGTGATGCTATGAGTATCTTGCTGATGATGTTTCACTTCACTAACCTTGCCATTATAAAAATATAAAAAATTTCTTTTTGATTCGTGATCAGTATGTATGTACGTAATAAGTACCTGCGATTTAATTTTTATCGTGTGAAATATCATTTACATATGTCCTGCAAATGTTAATAGTATATTAATAACCGAGGTAGAAAGTGTTTAATTATCGATGGCGTAGATAGCTAAAGCTAACCAAGACGCAAAGCGCCGAGGTTAATTATAGCTCAAGACAACTTTCCACCGAGGTTTGTACGCTATTTTGTTCAGTCTGAAAAAAAAAATTTAATTAATAATAACCCAACATAAATAAACGAGATATACCTATACAGTGTAGACGTACATTTTTCAGTTTTTATTTATTTATATAGTTTGCTGGCTTTTTCTGTGTTATAATTTAGATTTTGTTATCATTGTGTTACGCATTTTGTGATCTTTGTTCGTGTGTATTCTGTTTCTTCACTTGGTTTCTCAGGGGCGAGTTTCTTTGAATTCTGTTATATTTTTGTGGTATATTTTTCTATTTTTGTCAGCGTGGTTGAGCAGTTTATTTATTCCTGTTAAGTTGCAGGCTCAGTCATATTTATTCGTCATATACTGGGTGCTTGGTAACTTTATATACTGGTTATTTTTTGTTCTTTTTGTCATTTACTTACTTATTGTACATAACTTAATGTACTTCTCCCGGTATTTTTGTCGTTTTTACATACTGCAATGGATACTGTGTGTGTTTGTTCTAGTGCGAAAATTGCGGAACATCGACTCATAACCTGCTCATTGTGTATAAAGTGTCATTGTATGTCTTGTGTTGATATATCTGCTGATGATGCAAGGAAAATACGTTTAGGATCTTCTGGGCTAAAATGGACTTGTCTAGGTTGTCGCAATCTGTCTAACGATATTGACAGCCTCAGAGGAGCTCTGAAAATCTTACAGGATAATATTGTAAAGCTCAAAAATTCTCTTACAAGTAATACTGCAACTCAATCTCCCATCGTTTTTAAGGAAATTAATCAAGAGGTAGTCGAACGTGTAAAACGATCGCGTAATATTATGATCTTTGGTCTAATTGAGAACAAGTCACATTCAAAACAACAGCAATTGGAAAGTGATAATGAGACTGCTAAGGATCTGTTGAAAGACTTATGCATAAATACGAATATAGTTAAGCTCACCCGTATGGCTTGGTTTGATGCTTCTACAACTACCTTTCGTCCACTTAAAGTGTATCTTCCTTCGTCCATTGAAGTCACTAATTCCATAAAAAATGTTAACAAATTAAAGATTATGAATAAATGGAATAATATATCTATCTCCAATTTTATAAATCAGTCAAGATTGAGCTAAACAAAAGATTAACAATAATCCAGTTTCTTAATTATTTTTGTATTATCAAAATGCACGGGGACTTAATTCATCCTGTGCGGACATAATTTTATTGTCTGAAACGTGGCTTAATGTATCTACTTATAACATTATTCGTTGTGATAGAGACTTTTCTCGCTTCGAACGTCAAAGTGGTGGTGGAGTTCTCATAGCGTTGGCTGATCATATTCAGTTTAATATTCTTGATAAGTCTCACTTAAAAACCCTTACACCATTAATCGGCATTGCTATATGTAAATGTTTTGTAGGAAGTTGTCATTTTCTTCTATGTGTTATCTATATCTCGCCTGATATAACTGCTACTATTCTTGAAACCTTTAAAGATGTTCTAGATGTTTTCCTAATTAATGAAAATATTATATTAGTAGGTGACTTCAATTTCCCGAATCTCGACAATGCATCAGTCAATTGTAATAAATCTACTACTCTTCGCAACTTTTGTAATACTTTAGATCTCAATCAATAGTATATTTTAAACATAAAAGGTAATAAACTAGATCTCATTCTCTCTAATTTGCCTGGTGATTTTGATATTATTAGATCTCATGCTCCAATAGTTCCTGAAGATGTTTATCATCCTGCACTAAGAGTAAACTTACCTATGTTGTCATCTGTCAAGCCAGTGAAATTTCCATCTGCAAACAATGTTCGCTACAATTTTAGTAGAGCTAATTTTAACGAGCTCTATGATAACATATATTCCGTAGATTGGTTAGTTTTAAATCGTTATAAAAATATTAATGATGCTCTTGTAATGTTTTATAACATGCTTAATGCTACGCTGGAAATTTCTGCACCGAAATTTATATATTATGAAAATAAATATTCACCATGGTTTAGAGCGGAAATAAAATACAATATTAAAACTAAAGAATATTACAGGAAGAAATGGGTAAAATATAAAAAGTAGTGCCATCTCAATCAATTTCAAACACATCAAGCTTCAAATTCATGAGGCTTACAATTCTTATCAATGTACTGCTGAAGCCAATATTAAATCTAACCCAGCTGATTTCTGGAAATATGTTCACCTAAAGCAAGGTACTATACGTATTCCGGGAAAATTACGTGATGATATGAACGAATTTGATTCTCCTAAAAAAAATCGTTGATGCATTCGCCGTGTATTTCTCTAGTTTATTTTCAGCCAATTCTGCACAAGCCTCTCCCAATAAAATTAGCTTGCATCTCTCTTTTAATATTCACGGAATTAGTGAAGATGAACTTATTACACTTATAGCATCATTTTCCAATAAATTCACTGGTGGTGATGACTAGATATCAAGCTTTTTGGTCAAAGATGTGAGGTTTATCCTGGCTAAACCCCTTTCACTTATTATAAACTTAGCAATTCAAACCTGTACTTATCCTACACTTTAGAAAAGAACGAGAATTGTACATGTTTCCGAAAAAGATGACAAATTTATTATTAAAAATTACCGCCCCATATCTTCACAAAGTAATTGTGGGAAGCTTTTGGAAATGATAATTTACAAATCTATATTTAGTAATACGAGATCTCTAAATTCTCCAGTCCAGCATGGGTTCGAGAAAGGGCGATCTACTACTACAAATCTTGCTTCCTTTTTACAGTATGTATCCGAAGCTATTGGTGCTCGTGGACAGGTGGATGTTATTTATACAGATTTTTCGCCTGCCTTTGATTCCATAGATTATTGGCTCTTGCTCGATAAAGTTAGCGCTTTGGTGCTTCTCCATCTCTTTTGAAAATCTTCGGTTCGTACCTTGAAGGTCGTCTGTGTTAAGTCTATTATAATGGTTTTACGTCCTCGGAATTCTTGGCAATGTCAGGTGTTCTACAAGGATCCAATCTAGGCCCTCTTCTATTTTTATTATTTGTCAATGATCTTGAATCTTTCACCTGTCCTACACTAGCATATGCTGATGATATTAAGTTTTACTGTAAAATATCCTTTGTCCAAGACGCTCAAATTATTCAGTTCAATATTGATATTTTAGCACTCTGGTGTGATACTATTAAGCTTTTCCTAAATGTTGACAAATGTTGTTCTGTGTCGTACACACACCGGATCAATCGGTCTGATTATATATATATATATATATATATATATATATATATATATATATATATATATATATATATACCCAATTTCAGGAACTTTACTCGAACGCAAGTCCACCTCAAGGTTTTGGAAGTTACATTTAGTCCTAATTTCACTTTCTCAGAGCAAATATAAAAGTATGTGTATCTCTGTTAGCAGAACATTAGGTTTTTTAATGCGGATATCAAGAATGTTCACTGATCCTGCTGTTTTAAAATCATTATATTTTGCATATATTGTCAGCAAACTTAAATATGCCATTTTAGTTTGGTATCCTTATCACGCCAGTCAAAATATAGCACTAGATAGAATTCAACGCAGATTCTTGAAATTTTTATCCTATAAGCAGGATGGAATCTATCCGGTTGGAGGCGTTGACCAGGATTCTCTGATTCAACGTCACCAAATAACACCACTATCTACAAGATGAGATATGATTTGTGCCAAATTCTTATGGATGCTGTTGCACAATAAAATTGATGACTCTTTTTTATTATCACGTGTGCCTATTAATGTTCCTAGGTTGGACTCCAGGTATTCCCGAACTTTCCACTTACTATCAGCGCGCACTGATGTTCTGTTGCGGTCGCCGATGCACATCTTGTGTAACATTGCGGAGACCAAGTATGAGGATATATTTCTACTCGTATGTTTTTTGATTTATTTTATTTGTCTGTGAAATTTTACACAATATATATATATATATATATATATATATATATATATATATATATATATATATATATATATATATATATATATATATATATTGTACCCTACACTTGATTTTTTTATTTATAATTTGAATGTTATATTAAATGTATTTATATAGTATATGTTAGACCTGTAACTGGATTCTGTTGGGCAATAAAGTTATTATTATTACTATTATTATTATTAATATTATTATAACGGTATGAGATTGTTCATTTGTCACATGAAATGTCACTTTGATTTCTAAACTTAAATTTTGATTTATCTACACTTATTTATATTATATACCAATTCATTCGTTTCTTCACATATAAAAGGTAAAGATATTTGTATTATCTAATTTAAGCAGCTAAACTACCAATGATGGGGACATAAATATAAGTACCAGTTTTAATAAAATTACACATGAACTGGCAGTTTTATTTCTAACCTTAAAGGTTGATTTCATTCCATTGTTTACTTGCTTTATTTACAATTTTATTATATTTTTTATCATATAAATTGTAAAGAAGCTTTGTTTATATGTAAATACCTATCACTGATACGCATTGATCTCTCTAAGCGGAGAGCAGCCATTTTCCGCCTCATTTACGTCAATGGTTTAACATTTTATTAAAAATAATAAATAGTCATTTGATGAATATCAGTAATATCACTGGTAATCTTACATGGCGTCAAAAAAATTATAACTGCTTATGTGCAGATGAAGTTGCAGCACCGTCATTGTGAGATGCTGATACCTGCAAGTTGTATAATTTAACATGTATTGTGTTTTCTGGTGTTGACTATCCATGGATAAGTTTTGTTTAAAAATAGAATTAAAATATTTGCACGATCTTTTTTTTCTTACTTGAGGTTTCCAAGGCAGTAGGTTTCATATATAAATTTCTGATCGGTAAGTGATTGTGATTATTTACCGATCAGGAAACGAGGCCGAGGCGTTAAGTAAATAAAAACAACGAACAAAGCTTACACTCTCAAGATTAAAAATCTGATGTGGCCAACACATAACCTCTCGCCAGATATTTTACCTGGTTGTACGCATAATACGAAAAATATTTTTAAATACAAATACATATATTCATGTCTCACTACAAAATAATTCTCACATATATTTGCAAAATCTATGGGATATTTTAATATAAATTATGTACAATACATACATTTTCTTTATATTCAATATCCTGAAATTTTCTTTTTCTATTTTCTTTTTTTTATATTCGTCATTTTTTCGCAAATTCCTTTCATATTCTTTTTTACGTATATTCTTTTGCGTTGTTGCTTTTTTTTATTTTCATAATCTTCATAATAATGTACAAATATTTATGACAGAGGCATACAAATATTTTTGACAGTAACATTTATGTGTCAATTACAAACATTTGAATTTCTTGCCTTGTAGTCTCATCTGAGATTTTTTACATCAAATAATTTTATATGCCTTTCTTTATCTCTAAATCTATAGAAGATATAATAATGAATTTGTATTTATCGAATAAAGAATTTAACGTTCTTTAATATAAGTATTTACATAAATTTTCGATAAATAATATTTAGATTATTTTTTTCTTGTAACTACAACTACCGCTTGTCTAGTTGTTACCATTATTGTTAGATTGAGGAATCCGTAGTTAAAAATGTCTTAAGTCTTATAGTATTTGAGAAATCGGGAATCCAACATCCACACACACACACACACACACATCCACACACACACACACACACACACACACACACACACACATACATACATACACACGGACATCATCGTAAAAATGTTATAATCGGATTCTAGGGACCATAAAACGTGCTTATTCACTAAAATCTGGATATGCGATTTTTAGCATGAATACAATAACTCCCTTAGCGTGAGGTAAAAAATGCGCCAAATTAGCTCATATTTTAATCTAGTAAAAGATCAAATTGGCGTCGCACTCTTTGATTTAAATTAAATATTTCAATCCTTGAATTATTTTAGGTCTTTTGAAGATTAAATATATAATGTAGTTTAAAATTTTAAAGTCTAAATTTAATCAAAAATGAAAATTATATTGTAAAATATACTATGTAGTGCATTTATATGTAAATATTTATCGTTACTTACCTTCTAATTTTCTTACTGTTTCTTCATTTATTCATTCTTGTATCCAGTAGGTTTCCATTTCTTTAACAGTCATATGTTAACCATTTCAAACATTTATTTTTTTAACAGAAAAGTGATATATGTAATTTATTTTAAGTCAGGCTGAACTAAACTATTGTTTACCCAGTAAAAGATATGAGAGTGTACTTTCAAAATGACAACTAAATTTTTAATGTCAAAATAATTTTCAAATCTCATTTATTATTTAATGTTATCGGTCCAAAAATTCTATGGTAAGTTTTCAGTAATTAGGGTCCTGACAACACGTTTTTACTATTTTCACGATGATGTGTGTGTGCGTGCGTGTGTGTGTGTGTGTGTGTGTGTGTGTGTGTGTGTGTGTGATGTGCGCGCGCGTGTGTATGTATGTGTGTGCGTGTGTGTGTGTGTGACGATTTTTCCGTCCACGATAACTCTTATAACAAACTTCCAAATATATTTTATATCGAAGGGAACATATTAGATTTTGCCTAAAATTAATCAACCAGAATATATTATGATATATTCCAAAACTTTTCAAATTTGGTTTTTAATATTTTTATATTAATGAGAATATGTTAGATTTTTTAAAACATTGATAAGCCGGAAGTGATACTTTACTTCAAGCTGTGAGCAGATTTTCGTGAAAAATTTAATATATATTTCAAAACTTGTCAAATTTAGTATTTGACTATTATATAAAGGGACGCAGCATATTAGATTTTAGCTAAAATTGATAAACCGGAAGTGATACTTTATTTGAAGTTCTGAACAGATTTTCGTAAAAAATAAATTGATACAATCCAAAACTTTTCAAATTTGGTATTTAAGACTTTTATATTAACGAGAACGACATACTATATATTTTCCAAAATTGATAAACCAAAAGTACTACTTTACATAAAGCTATAAATAGATTTTCAAAAAAAAATATATTAAAACATAATTCAAAACATCTCAAATTTGGTATTTAAAACTCGTGTATAATTTGAAACAACATTATATTTTGACTATACCTATATGATATACCGGAAGTGGAACTTAATTTGGAGCTTTTAACAGATTTTCGAGGAAAAACAATAAAATATAGTCCAAAATTTGGTATTACAGACTTTTCTAATTGTTGGAACAACAAATTAGATTATGTTTACAAACGATCAACCGGAAGTGATACTTTACTCAAAGCTCATTGCTATTTCAAATATGGAATTGACGGGAGATCATGTGTTGGCCACATCAGATTTTGTTAATATGTCAAAATAATTTTCAGATCTAATTTTTTTAAATTTTGTGCGTCTACCGTGCAAAAAATGAAATAAACCTTGCGGTATCGGATGTGTTGGTAGGCTCGACTTTGCCTCGATCTCCAAAATCATCTTAAACAGGTTGGAAGCACTTACTGCCCTTAATACTTAAATAACTATTTTGTAACTTTGTCATCAGACAATTTACTTTGTTTTGTTCATAAAATTAATTATTGAATTTTTAAGTACACATTAAAGTATTCAACCCTTAAATTTTGGAAGGGGGGACATTGTCGACCCCACCATTGTTTGCTTTTTTGCATTTGTGTAATATGTAAAGTTAGCTGCCCTGCTCTCATATATCTATCAGTTAACCTTTTGAGCTTATATAGGTACATTTTCCTTATTTTTTTTTAGAATATCTGTACATTTTTTGCGTATGTTTTCTATTATTTTTAAATTATTTAAAGTTTTATTATATTATTTATTATTGTAGATTATTGAAATTGTAATATTTTTTAGTGTACTTGTTTAGAGAATAATTAATTGTATAATCACTTTCGAAAGTATCACCTTATAATTTACTTTTATTTTTCTCTCTCGTCATTTGCTATTCATATCTCTGACACTATGACATTGCGCTAGTTTTTGTTGTCATAAAAAGGACAAGCTAAGCATCGTTAGCCCCTAAAAACAAAAGAAAATCTAAAACAAAGCATCAACAGTCGACGGAACCAACATTCAACTATTCGAGTTACGAAACACTTGAGCTTCTACACATTCGGTCGTATAAAAAACAGATAAGTTTATTGCCTAACAAAACTTTGCAAATGCCTGGGTTTTAGCAGAGCGGCAAACTAAAAGTTCTAGAGATAAACGTGTTGGCTTATGAATGAGATTTTATTTGAATTATAAAAGTCAGGATTATTGTAAAACATATATTTTATAACAACTGTGAGAACTATAAAAACTTTACGCAGACTGTTTTTTAAAACAGAATTTATTTATAAAAATTTTATTTAGTTTTCATCATCAATGAAACGCATTTAAAATTTATTGAACATTACGGTCTCATCTATGTTTTCTTATTAACGAGACGTAGTATAATATTACAGTTTGAAAGATTACTCTTTTTTAAAAAATGATGTAATACCGTTTAACCAACAACTAATTTATTCCCAAAAGTATAATAATCATAGCTAATGTAAACTGAATCTGTTCGTATCGTTGTCTTCGAGATGCGACTCATAACTGCCCGTTGCCCTTATACTATTGAGCTGTTGTGTAGTTGTATGGTCAATTTATATTTTGTTTTATATAGATAGATATTTTTTGTTTTATGCAAATGCCATTGAAGCATTTGTGAAATTTTTGTCTACAAAATTTTAGTGTAAAATTAAAATTTTAAATGTTGTTAGTACAATAAATCGATTCTCTATTAAATACTTCGTGTTTTTAGTATATAATTTTCGATGTGAATTTAAAAAAATATGTCAAGATTATGAAGATGGAATTTGGTTGTTGACAACTGTCAAAAATGAAAAACGGGTCAAGCAGAAGCGTTCTCGTCGCGACCCTGGGTACTGGTTTTTAGTCGGTACATAATTCTGCAACAACGAACTAGTATTCTTCAAGTATAGCTAAGAAGCGGAAGACAAATTAGTGATTTTTGACTTTTTGCTATTGTTATTATATTAGTTCGACACGAATAAATAAATAATGGTCAACCGATTTACATCGTCAGTAGAAAGTTACTAAGCTTTTCAGCTGATTTATATGAGACTGGATCGTATTATGTTGTGATTGTTCCCTATAGTGCGAGTCAAAATAAAATAATAAGCTAAACTATAACAAAGAAATTTTGATTACAATAATGAAAATGACTAATAATGCAAAAGAAAGAATAATTATTGTCATACTGTACTGTAAAAATTGGGATTTTATTTTGCTTTTATTTTATTTTTTCAGGGGACACAGAAAATATGTCGCATAGAGGCCCAAGAGTTCTATGCCACCGTATATGTAAATAATGTAGGGTCCTAACCCTTATTACACAACTACTGCATCAGTGTCTGTTTTTTAGTAACTTTCGGTAGGTATCTGGTATCAATCTAGCAGATGAGATTCACTAGGAATCTCAGTTTGTATAAACCCATCCTAAAAATAAGTCTTGCTCTGATAATGTACTTCGTTAGAATAAGTAAAAATAAAGTTAAATAAATTTTATTTAAACCATTCCATAAAATTTCTCTTTAAGACTCAAATCCTGATTTAATTGGCGTTGTCGCTGTAGGATGCCCAAAAGACTCCAAACTCCGAAGATTTGTGAAATTCGAATCTCCAATTCATTAAAGAGTTCAAGTCGTCACTTTTAAGTGTTAAAGACGACATCCACGAACCATCACATTTGCAGAGTATCCAAATGTCCGAAATCTTAACACAATAATTAATTATTGGTGAGATCAATTCGTTGAAGATTTCACACTCCAAATAAATGGAAACAAAATCGCAAGTACCAGGCTACAAGAGCTAATCATATCGTCGTTAATTCCAAGTTCCGAGGGCCATCGGAGGCGGATCGCTCGACTCCACCACCTGAGCGGACATCATGAAATATCCCAAATTCACTCCACAAAGTAAATGAAATTGGCTACCGTTAATTTATTTTTAATATTAATGTAAGTTTATTACACTTTATTATTCATTGCTACAGTACTGTCCGCTTATAACGAACACATCTACAATGTTAAAGCTGGGTTGCGATCACAGCAAAACACAGAGAACCGAGAATTAAACACTTCACTGTTGTTGACATTCTTACTAAGCCAAGTTTCCGTAAGAGCAAGGACGTTGTACGTGCTGGTCGTACCATTCATATAAAGTTCTGATAATTTTGTGTTTAAACCACGCACGTTTTGATAATAGATAATTTCATTTAATTCGTCTTTGAGTTTTTTTTGCAGCGGCACTATGGACGGTACACCATTTCTGTATTTGATTGTAATAATATTACTTTCCCCGTTAACTTTTCTTTTTTCAACTTTATATGTTCACGTTGTTTTGTCATGTCACTGGAAATTCGCACTTTCTTAAAGTTAGTAGAGTCCTTAAGTTTTTTTTAATGTTTTAACACTTATAACATAACTACGGTTTTTAGTGAGATTTTCAGTGGACGGATTTTATTATCAAATTTTCTACCAAGGCGAATCGAATTTAAGTTGACTGTAACATTTACATTTGCGGATATGCTCGAAATTAGTTTTTTAACTTGCTGTTTTTCATCGGCTGGATTTTCAGGTAGACCAAATATTATTAGATTAGAAGCTCATTTATTACGTTCGAAAATTTTAGAGACAATATTTTCAGCATCAACAGAGTTTTGATAATTTGTATTATTGTTAGCTAGTTGAAAATCAGATGTGAGTTCCTCTCCAAGGCCGAGTATAAGATTTTTCAATTCAATAATAGTTAAAGTAATATTTTTATATTCTTCCAAAGAAGCGCTGCACAGATCACAAAACAGCTCGTAATTCTTTATAGAACGAAGAACACGACTATAGGACTGAAGAACATTTAAGCACTCTAGATGACTTACTGAAGTACACATAGCACATTTTGTATAGTTATTTGACGAATATCTGTGAGGGAATAGAAGAATTTAGAGCCATCCAAATGAGCACAACGGAGCAGCATGTGGATATGCGGCCGACGAGTATACAACATGACCAGAATGACGCGACAAAGATTACAAGATAGCTATCGTAACATAATCCGTTTGCGCAAGTCGACAATTTGATCTCCATCAACAGTAGCGTCGTTGGTGATGAAACATTAAATTGCCACATGGCAAAAGTTCTGGTGTTGCGGCTATCGCGAAGATTGTGGGCAATAATTTTGATGCGGTAAAATTCAGGCGTAAAGATACAGGTCGTTCCTTGCGAGTAGCTAAAAGCAGTGTCAAAGTCGATAATATTCCCATTGTCATCAATCTCCTGTTACTGTTTCAAAGAATCTGTATTGCCAAAAACGGCAATGAGAAATTGAAGTATTATTTCAAATTTTAACTCGCCCCATTTGCCCTGTTACTATTTAATGAGAACGGTATGCGAAAGGGAACGAAATCTTTACTATTCAAGGTATTTTCTCCAGTAAACCAGCCTGTACAAGTGAATAACAGCTTGCATGTACTGGATAGCAGCTTTTTGTTGCAGCGAATTGTATGCAATATGTCAAAAGATACTATGGCCCTAACATAGTTATAGTTTTTGACGGTTATCCAGCGAACGTAGCTGACCGGAATACCAAAAGCGCAGAAAGATATCGACGCTTTAAAGCACATGTATCCACTGATGTAATTTTCGATGAAGCGATGATTCCACCTGTTTCGCAAGAACGATTCTTGGCAAACGATACTAAGTTTGAAGAACAAAATTACACAGTGAAGCACGCAGCGGAAGATACGGATGTACTTATCATCGTTTACGTGTGTTTTCGTTATCGGAGAAGATATAGATTTGTTAGTTCTATTAATTGCAAAGGTGGGAAATCATGCAAATATTTTTTTCTGTAACCAGCAAACAGAAATTTGCGGGAACTGTTTATTCAACGCGGAGCCTAAAATATACGGAAACTGTTGCAAAGAACATTTTATTCTTACATGCAATCAGTGGTTGTGACACCACCTCTGCTCTTAACCAGAGAAAATTGAAGTATCTGTCTCCAAGATAAAAACGACGCGTTACTTGACACTATAGTAATCTTCCAGGACCTCGAAGCAGATACGGATGCTCTCTCTGTTACTGGTGAAGCGTTCTTATTGACACTGTACAGCGGATCATCTAGACACCACATATTGGATTCCGTTCGCTACAAAATTTTTGTGAAGAACGTGTCCAAAAAAAATTTAATCTCGCGTCTCTGCCACCCACAAGAGATGCTGCAAGGCAGCATTGTCTGAGAGCGTACCACCAAGTCGCGATGTGGTGTTGCGGTGAAAAAGATCCTGAGTAATATGGCTGGCAGAAAACGAGATATGGGCTAGATGCTGATCGCGCTACTTCTGAAACAGCCTCCAACACCATTTTAAAATCAATATTCTGTAAATGTAAAAAAAGTTTTGCAGGAGCGTGTAAATGTCGGAGGACGGGCTTAAAGCGCTCGGTGCTGTTTCTCTATTGTAATGGGACAGCATGCGAAAACATTAAAAGGTTAATAGCCGATACCGACTACGAAGAACCATACGATGCTTGATTTGTTTGAGGACACGGGAGACGAACAAGATTCTAAAGTTAGTGATATTGAACAAAATGAATCACGAACAACGCGTAGTGCAAAACGACAGAAGCCGCGCATGTAAATAAATACTGGGGATACCACGTTATAAAAAGAAAACGCCGCTCAATTCTACCTCATGGGTGGTGTGGAAACGAGTTGATAGAAGATCAGGTTTTATTACTTTATTGCATGGAACTATTTAAAGTACGCTAATTGGCGAATAATTGGCAAATATAGCGTGCAAATGCCGCTTTTCTGCGTTTTTAAAAAATTCGTCCTATTGTTCGGCCTTGTAACTCGAAAAGTATTAGTCTGACGAAAAAATGTATAGGAGTAGTTTTATAGTAAATATTATCCTCTATAATTTTATATAAAAAACTTTTTTTCTAAAACCTACAGGAATAGACTTATATGCTAAAAACTGCATTTGGCCACCATTTTTACAAGATGGCGGCGCGAGCGGCGGTCCCTCAAGGTCACAAACTTAGTGTCATACTTAGGGGGCCAAAGTCTTTACTTGTGCCAAGTTTTAGAACTCCGCCACCTTTCGCACCAAAAAAGTACCTAATGATTGGACTATTGTGACACTCAAACTGTACAACTGCTACATTGCACTATAGTATAAATAGAGCTAAAAATAAATAATAATTTTGAACTTATTAGATGCAGTTTTTAATTCTGAACATTTTTTGTGTTAAACTTTTGTTGTAAAAGTAATACAGCCATATATATTATTTACCATCCTTATTATTAATAACAAAAGTAAATCCCCCGGTATACTAAACAGTGTATGATTTTTATAAATTAATTTATTTACTGGTACTGTGCAATTTTCTTGACTTTTATTTTTAAAATACTTACAATGAGCAAAATTTTAACTATTTTAGTTTTGATTTCTATTATTTACCACTTAACAAATCGGTATTACATACCTAAAATTTATTGTTTGTCATAAAACCACATATACAGGTTGTCCAGCATATTTTGTTCCACATGAGGATTTCTAGAACTATAAGAGATACGAAGTCGGTTAAATTAGACGAAAGTTGTCACATTAGAAAACCAATGATAAATGGTTTTTAGCATCGCTTATCGAAAGAACATAAAAAGTGCCCTAAAGATGTACATATAAACCAAAATCCACTATTGTTTCACAATTGGAAAAAAAGAAGAAAAATTACAAAATTTACAATTGCGCTTATAGTTAGTGATGTATGCATTTTTCGCAAATAACGAATCACCATTACAATGGTCTCCTAATGGGGCAACTTTTGTCCAAATTAACCGACTTCGTATCTCTTATAGTTCTTAAGATCCCCACTTTTGGACAAGTTATCCTGGACACCCTGTATTTAAATACCAAGTCAATAAGTTCTTCTTGAAATAGGCAGGAATCAAAGTTTATAAATAAAAATTATAATTTAGAATCTTAACTTGATGAAAATTTAGAAAAAAATTATTAGGATTGTAAAAAAAACATAATATTTAATAAAATCGTACCTATTAGGAGCCTTAACGCTATTTACATTAAGCACAGATATGAAATAATTTTTTTAACAAAATGTGTATAACTTCAATACTTTTCGTATGCGGTGGAGGCCAGGATAAATATGAATGAATACATGACGATTTAATAAAAAACAAAATCATACTCATGTAGTAATTCAAATTTTAAATAGCACAAAATTGAATCCTGTGATGCACTCTTCACGCTAACGATGAGAACCCGCCTGGTAAACGCCTACATGGTCCAAATATATCATTATCATTACCGAAATCTGTGTACAAAGTAGATTAGCACACCCAGCACTAGGTAATACGAAGTAATGATTTATATTTATTTTATGTATAACCTAAATAATAGACAAAATAATCAAATTTTTATCTGGTTCAGTTACAGTTACGGATACTTGTAAATAATATGGGGTGAAAAATTATTTTATTGGTTAAAATTTATGGTAGAATATCTGAGATAAAAAATACAGCAACCCAATCTAGAGGTTGAGTTTGTAACTCTGCGCTTCTCCTACGTTTTTGCTTTGGGTGTAAATCATATCGTTCCTTTCCATATATCATTGTTATGTCTATTTATTTTGATTTAGGGGTTGCATTTACAGTTCTCTTCGAAGTGGATAATCGTGCAAACAAGATGGAATTATTACAAGTGTAACTATGGTCGCTTTTATTTGTTTCTTTGTTTTCTTAGATCGTCAGACATTCACGTAATGTTGCTTTGCTTTTATTAAAATTAAGTCCAATCCTCAAGTTAATGCAATCAAAGAGATTTTATCTTTTTCTAGTTAGTTTTATCCTCAAAGTGTATTTCCTTAATATTCTGTAATAAATACAATACAATTGAATTAGCGTTGTATAAGTGTTTATATTCAATTAATTTTCAAGTTTATATTAATCGCTCAAATGTTACTCTGAAAAAATTATGTAATTAAAAATAAATACGATTTCCTAAAAAAATATCGTTAGGTGGAAATCAAACAATGTTTGAAATTAAATATTTTTTTTGCAGGTTTTAATTAAAAATTAAATTAAATTTGTTGTTGATACAATAATTGCAGTTTTTGTGTAAATTGTACCTTATAGAAAAACCAAAATGTTATATTTTAATTTAAAATTAAATATTTTTCCATTATTTCTGTAAATATTTTTTCTATGCAGGTAGCCATCTGTTGGTTTTTTAGTAAGTCGATTAATTTAAATATTATGAAAAAAATTCAAACAACGTTTAATTTATATTAAATTGTATTTAAATCTGCAGGTTGTTCCATATTCACAAAATGATACCTATGTAACTTTATATTTTAATTGCAAAATGAAATTTGCTATCCAATAGGTAACATACAATCATTATGTTAAATTATTGAAAAATACAAAGGCGATGGATTAAAATACTACATTTTAATGGAATACAGAATACTATCTTTAATATAGACATTTGATAATGTGACATTGTTATTGTACATTGTGATGTCAGCTTGGGAAATATGCGTGATACATTTTAATTGAGACTAGAGATATACTTGAACATAGGCGAGACGTAAGTAGGCAAAATTTAGAAAATTCAGGAGAAACCAACTTAAAAGTCTTCTGTCGATTCTACAACAGTTCAGTTCAGGATTTGCGTTCTTCGGGCGAACATAAATAGTAGCTTCACGTACATCAGTTTTAATTTGTTTTTTTTTCTTTTAATAAGAATTAGAGCCTCCTAAATCTGACCAATTACATCTTAGTTCAAAACTTTGCAACTATATGAAAACGTGTTCTCTGAAAAAAAATGTTACAACTATCACAATTGAATAAGATCATTGTCATCGCGGCAGATTTACTATCAATGGGCTTAGTTCTACCACTGGCTGAGCGTTTTACGCTTACTTAAATAACAGCAGGGCTGGATGGAAATATGTTTAGTGCCGGGAAATCCGGATGGGGTCGGGACAGGCCAGTCATTTCAACGGATTTTTTAAAAATAATTTTATCATAATATTTTGTTTAATAATTTACTTTTTAACTACCGCTACCCTTGGTAAGGGCGGTACAGGGATCGTGCTAAAAATCGCATTATCGAGATTTTGGTAAATGACCACGTTTTAAGGCCCTTAAAATCAAATTTTAACATTTTCACGATGATGTCTGTGTGTTTGTGTATATGGATCCTCCACTCTAACTCAAATGCTATCATTCAGAAAATTTTTAAACCTTGTATTGCTACCTTATTTTAATATGAAAAGAAGCCAATAGATTTTGGTGTAAATCAGATAACCGGAAATGCCACTTTCTTTGAAGCTTAAAATAGATTTTCTTCGGAAAATACCTTTAAATGTTATTTTTTTGCATTTTATATTATGAAAATTAAGGATTATTGAATTTTCTATAGGCTTGCATTAATACTTTTTATATTTATTTTATGGATAAATTTATAAAATAATATATAATTTAAATCCCGGAGCCTACGATTAAAACAAAACTCCTTCGTTACATAGTTCAGATTTCCAATATACGAAACTGTCAGATAACTGTCACTGTCAAAATACTAATCATTTCAAATTAATAGTAGTAACGTTTTGAAAAGAAAATAGTAAACTGAACATTAGTTATACGGAAAAGAACTAAATATAGTTTCCAACATGAGTAAATATGTAAGTACACCTATGTATTTAAATTAATAAAAATTAAATGGCGAGAGGTATTGTGTTGGACACATCAGATTTTTTCTTTCAAAACGTCTATGCATTTTTGATAATCATTAATATATCTTTTTCACATAACAATCATGAATCCTAATTTATTTAGACAGAAACAATTTGTGAATCTGTTTAAAATGTAGGTACTTTAATTTTGAAAATGATCCTTCGCAGGATACATGGGTTGATAACAATGTGACAATAAATTTGTAGATTAAAAATAAATTTTAATATGCTAACGTATGTTATAGTTATTTATGCAACAAGAGTTAAACACAAGCTTTATGCCATGAGGTCAAGTATTTCGTGACGAAGCTAGCCGAGTCACGAAAATTATTGACCGAATATCATCTGTATTTATATTTTTCTCATTTTTTTATTGATTAAATCAATTATTATATGAAAAAGTGTATCAGGTATGTTATTATTTATAATTTGATAAAAGTTATTTGGATCCAAATAAAATACATCCTTATATAAATACTCATTTCATGTGTATGATGTCGGTAATGCAAAAAATAAGTATGTATTGCGAATTTAAGAATTGGGTGTCAAAAAGGAAAACAGCTATAAATATTGGCGCACATTCAAGAGTAGTAGGGAATTATTTCTAAATCTAGAATTTATGTAATTTTTGTATCGATTTATTTATTTTTTCAACTTTAAATTTTTATAATTTATTTTAAGTTCGTCAAGCCACGAGCCGTCACGGGCCACCGGGAAATTCCCGGTATCCCGCCGGGCCAGTCCAGCCCTGAATAACAGGCTGTATATGAATAGTTGGGAACTGCGTATATTTTCAAACATATCATATAATCAAAAAGCCTGAGATATCAAACGGCAGTCATTGTCAGAGATGCCAAGCTTCTAAAATATCTACGCCTTTCGATTTTTTTACAGTGACTCAGTGACAGCTAGACAAGAAGTGGGACAATCATTTGCAGAGATAAATTCGGCCACCATTCAACTATACACTTTCAGTAAATAGTCCGATTTAGCCTGAATAAAATATTCACTCGCTGACACTGTTAGTAATTTTTAAAAAAAATATATATGTATAGTTACACATAAATTTATCAACTTAAACTTATCTTTTTTTAAAAAATTTATTTAAAAATTATTGTAATTAAACTTATACTTGTCTGTTTAAATATCAGCCAATATATCTGAAATAGAAATATTTCAAGACACAAGAAATTGACGTCTGTATTTATTTTCAGTATATTTATATATCTGTACATAACAACATAACAACATCAACAACTGTTGTAATTATCATAGCAACATTCAGCCTACTTATTTATACATATATAATTATATCAAGATATTTTATTTCTTTTAAATTATATCTTCCAACACTCCTCCTTAATTTAATGGAAATAAAATTTACAATACATTGTTACAACAAAATTTACAATAAACATTTACAATACATGATTACAAAAATTATTTAACTAGCTTCTCTTTTAGGACATTAAATTTTACATTACAAAGAGGTTTTGTTAATAAATCTCCTAGTTGTTTGTCTGATGGACAAAAGATTATTTCAAATAATCCCTTTTTATATTTTTCACTGATAAAGTGAAACCTAACGTCGATATGTTTTCTTCTCTTGTTTACTATTCCATTTTTAATCAAGTGTATGGCACTTTGATTATCAACGTTAATTTTTGCTAGTATATTTTCTCCCGTCAATTCTTCGATAAGGTATTTTAAGTAAAGAAGTTGTTTTAAACATTCAGCTGCGGCGATGTACTCTGCTTCGGTGCAGGATGTCGCTACAACTGGCTGTTTCCTTGAGCCCCACGATATCGGACCCCCACAGTAGAAAATAATATATCCTGTGGTACTTTTTCTACTTTTTGTATCTCCAGCAAAGTCCGCGTCGCAATAGGCTTCCAATATCTTAGAGGTCGACTTATTTGAAAATAAAATTCCATCTCCTACTGTACCTTTTATATAACTTAGCGTTTTCTTAATGCTGTTTACGTCTTTCTTCTTAAAATTTGTCATGTTTCTACTCTCAATATTCGTCGCAAATGCTATGTCCGGTCGTGTCTTATTTGACGAATATAGTATACTTCCAACTGCTTCTTGGTATGGAAACTTAATCTTTTCATTATTTTTTTGATTTTCATTATAAATATCTGGTGTTATTGGTGTTGGAGCTGCCTTACAATCCGTCATTCTAAATTTCTGTAGCAGACTTTTACTATAATCTTCTTGATGTAATTTTAAAATCTCATTTCTTCGTTTAATTTGAAGTCCAACGTAAGTGTCAACTGTCTTAAATTATGTCACTTTAAATTCTTCTTTTAGTTTTCTCAAAATTTGATTAATACTGGTAAGATCTTTTCCAATTATTAATTCGTCATCTACATAAATAGCTACAAAGAGAAAACCATAATTATGTTTGAATAAACAATTTTCAGATTTTAATTCCTGTAAACCAATATCATTAACAAATGTTGTTAAACGTTTATTCCATTGAACTGGTGCTTGTTTAAGTCCGTAAAGTGCTTTTTTGAGAAGACATACTTTTCCAGTACTGCCATATCCTTCAGGAACTGTCATGAAAATTTCATCTGTCAAATTTCCATATAAGAAAGCTGTTTTTATGTCAAATTTTTTTCATATAGTAATTTTTATTTGCAATGAGAGCAAATATAGTCCTTAAAGCACTACTGCCTATTACTGGACTGCATGTTTCTTTGTAATCTATACCTTTCTCTTGCTGAAAACCTTTTATTACTAACCTGGCTTTGTATCTTCCATTATCTTTGATTTTAAATACCCATTTGCAAGGTAATATTTTCTTCCCATCCGCTTCTTCTGCATCTACCATTTCCCAAGTATTATTCTCCTGCAAGGAATTCTTCTCCTCCTCAATTGCTACTAACCATACGACTTCATACGACATTGGTTCATACTTTTCCTTTTCTGAATCACATGAATATGACATATTGAGTTTGACAGGTTTCTTAATATTTTCTCTATTACGTAGATTATACCTTGGATTTTTTCCTTGTGTGCCATTTTGACATTCTTGACTGACATTTTGACATTCTTAATTGACATTTTCTAAAAATGGAATTAAAAACTTATCATCCCTTACCTGACTAATATCATTTTCAGTTAAATGAAAGTCGGTGGTGGGATCTCCAATGTTAGTTTCTTTTCCTTCATTCTTTAAATAGCTAATTTTCTCTTCAAACTTCGGACAGAATATAAAATTTCTTGCAATTTCCACTTTATTTTTCGTACTGTCATATACTCTGTATCCTTTGATATTTTCTTCATATCCTACAAAAATGACTTTCTTACCTTTTGAGTCCCATTTTCTTCTCAATTCCTTTGGAATATGAATATATGCTTCAGAGCCAAATATTTGTAAATTGTAAATGTGTTATGTCTGGCTTTTTCTTATGAAAAAGTTCGTAAGGAGTTTTATTATTTATAGGATATGTTCTATTTAATACATATACTGCATTGTTTACTGCCTCCGCCCAGAACTTTTTATCTAAATTCTTACTTATCATCATTGTTCTTGCAGCTTCCACTACCGTTCTCATTTCTCTTTCAATTTTTCCATTTTGTTCCGGACAGTATTTTACCGTTCTCTGATGTCTAATACCATAGTTTTCCAGTAATATTCTTGTTTCATTGTTTACAATTTCTAATCCATTATCGGTTCTGAATATTTTTATTTTATTACCAGTATCTGCTCTCACACTGGAAATGTATGATTTTAATCTAAAATAAACTTCTGATTTAATCTTTAAAAAATATACTGTTTTGTAGTGACTAAAATGATCTTTAAGCAATAAAAAATATTTTGATCCGCCTATGCTACGTTTCCATTGGACCGCATAAATCTGCCGAAATAATTTCTGCAGGTGAATTAACTTCGGTTTTACTATGTTTGTATGCAGATTTATGCTGCTTTCCTTCTAAACAATGACCACAGAAATTATTTTTATTGTCTTCAAATTCTATGTTAAATTGTTTTAGTGTTTTACGTACGTAATCAAAATTTTGGTATGCCATCTTTTCATGCTAGATTGATAGAGAAAATTTATTTGATGTACTTACATGAGCTTCACTTTCCTTTACCTTTATCATCATTTTAAAAAGTTTACCTGCTCTTTTAGCCATAGCACAAGTTGAACCATAATTATCCACAAATACGCATTCTACTTCATCCATTATCATTTTGTAACCTTTATCCAGAGCTGCAGATACTGAAAATAAATTAACTTTTATGTCTGGTATATATAAAACATTATACAATACTGCTTCTGTCCATTTATTGCCATTGTACATGACAATTTTTATTTTTCCTATTTCTTCTGCAAATAGACTCTTACCATTACTTATTCTAACTTCCTTCTTACAACTTTCTATATTTTCAAACCACTCGCTGTTACCTGTCATATGTTCTGTTGCTCCGCTGTCCATTAGCCATGCATTTTCCTCTTGCATTTCTAATATTGTGTTACTAACAAATGCATAAGTTTTATTATTATCCTTGTTTTTCTCAATACCTTGTTTTTCTTTCTGTAATCTAAATTTGCATTGTGAAATATGATGTCCAATTCTTTTACAGTAACTGCACGTTGTATTTTTATTTCTAAAACAGTTTCTTTTAATATGCCCTATTTTACCACACTGAAAACATTTAACAGTGGATTTTTTTGAAGATGAAGCAAATGCATGCTCTGGTAGAATCGGTTCTTTAGTTGTCTTTCTTTCTTCCTCTATTAATAAACGAGACAACAACTCGTTTAAATTTCTTTTTTCAGAAGGTGTTGACTCCCAAGCAGAAACAAAATACATAAGTTCAGAGGCCAAAGACATTAAAATTTTTGTCATCAGCATGTTCTCTGAAACAGAATCTCCTAATTGTTTCATTTGATTAGCAAATTCCTGTAATTTAGATACATATACAGCAATACCCAGATCTTCATATTGGTAGTTAAAAAATCTCTGCTGAATCACATGTAGACTTACTTCAGATTTTTTATCTAAACAGATAATAATTTATTCCACATATCAGGTGCTGTTCTTGAAACAATAACTTCTTGTGCTAAGTTATCTTTACCAGACCATTCTTTATATTCTTTACTAGTATCACTGTCCGGTTTCGACATTTTTATGCATACATCAAAAGCATTTTTTGATTTTAGTAAAATAGTCCTGAACTTCCAGACCGGCCAATTTGCATTACCTTTTAACATTATGATATGATCCATATTCACAGGCAATAATTCACACCCAGTAATTAAGTATTTAATTATTCAGAAGCAAATATCTGGGCCCATAACCAATTAAACTTATACTTGCCTGTTTAAATATCAGCCAATATATATGAAATAGAAATATTTCAAGACACAAGAAATTGACGTCTGTATTTATTTTCAGTATATTTATATATCTGTACCAGTCCGCTGACACTTCAATGAATTCCCGCGTCTAACGGTTTTAGTTCAGCCTAACGTCGGTAGTTGCGCTGAAGTCGCCGGGTCGTTTGTGATTGTTTCAACTCGTTCGATTTTAGCCAATAAGAATTTGTTTTGTCAAACGTCAGCGAGATTCACGTTTGAAGTTTACTTTCCGAGCAAAGATGTTTAATAAACTAAAATCGTAAAATCTCTTGATGAGTAAAGTAAGTATCAATTATCTATACTTATTTTAATGTTTTAAGTTTTGTTATAGTTTTAATAAATAGTAATCATTTTAGTTAACTATATTATTAGCAAATTTTATTAAACAAATTTTTATCAGTTTGGGAACTGAAGATTAATTATCTATCTTTTTATAGAAATGTGCATACGAAGTATGTGTGACAAATACGTTACCAATGGAAGAACATGGCACATTATTTTGTTTTCCAAGAACGAAAGTATTAAGACAACATTGGCTACGTAATATGAATAGGCTAGATTTAGTGGATTTGCCATTTAACAAGCTCGTTCATCGATGTCGAGTGTGTAAACTTCATTTTGATAGACAATTTCAAACACCCGAGAAGAAGAAATTAAAGTTTAGACAAATACCCCGTCCTATACTTCCTGAAGGTATGTACTCAATTTTTATTCGGTATCTTATGTAGAAGACCGTGGTGGTATAATTTGGGTTGCGTTATTATGTACTTATATGAAACCTTATTTTTTAGTACGTTTTCTGTAGTTAAGTAAAAACTCTATTTAATATATGAGATCCTACTTTAGATTGTTAACAAATCAAACAGATCGTAGTTTAATATAGTTTTTACATATCTAATATCTCAGATTTGAAAATATATGGATTTCTGTAAGTGTCCTGGTCAATGTAGCACTATATGTTTGTAGAACACGGCACAATTGAAGAATATGTACCTCCTGAAGCTCCTGAACGTACCAGTCCTAATATTTCTTCGATAGGTACGTAATTATTATTATTATTATTATTTTTTTGTTAAAAGCTTCACAATCTTCTATGTAAATAACATGAATAAAACCGTTACTTATTTATTTCTTATCGTATTTTGCATAACGAATTTATGAAATTAACATTAAATTAATGTTATTGAAAAAGTGTTTTTTTTTTATTTTTGAAATATCAGATAATTAATTACACTCGCATTATAGTTATATACTAAATTTACAATTAAGAAATATGTATTATAGTTTCTTTCTGGTATAGGAAACGATCACGGTACAACATCTTGGAGTCAAGAGGAAAAATCAGTTGACGCCGAGAAAAGGAAATGTGTTCCAGGCAACAAAAGACAGAAAGACTTCTGTCATTAAACAGGAAAAGTGGCAAGATTCTCTTCCAGAAGTGTAAATAAAACAAAGTAGACACACTTTCAACGAAGTCATATAAATTTATTCTCGCTGGTCAATTTATTAAAATATACTCGGCTAACGTTTCCACTTTTCTCAAATCTTCTTCAGGGTTGCTACAATTATATGTACATAATTTTATTGTATCTTTAGATAATTCGAAATTTCGACTGAGCATATTTTAACAAATTAACTAACGTGACTGGAGTTTTCATAATACATTTATCTTGTTTTGTAAAATAATAAATTGTAAATAAAAAGCTTTTTACCTAATTATTCTTTTATTTATAATATATTTCTGTAATAATTAAAGTCCTTGATTTAAAAATCCCGGCAACTGGCGAACTTTCATGTATTAAGGGTGCATGGAGTTGTTATTAGTTCACCCTAACGTCGGTAGTTAGCGCTGCGTAACTGCAGTTTTAAAAATAACACTATCTGTCGTGTCTGTTGCCGTTATGTATAGAAATAGATAGTCTGTGGTTGTTATGTTGTTATGTACAGATCACAGACTATCTATACCTAATCTAAAGATACAATAAAATTATATACATATTGTTATGTATTAAGCGGGTGTGGTTTTTAATATAACTTTATTTTATTATCAAACATTTATAACTTTATTCCCATTTTACATGCGCCACTTTTATAACCCTAAAAAAACTGCCAAAACGTGTCTGTCAAGACGTACCTACATGACATATATCCCTAACTATTTCCTGTCTTTACCAACTGCGCGCTCGCGGTAATAATAAGAATACATAACAACAATAATAGGAAGTTGCAAGCGCGCCAAATACAAAATACCTGTTTACATGACAAATTACAATATATAACATCCCTCCCCTCTAATTATTCATATACTAAACGTTGAGGCGGTCGGCGCTGCCTCGCTGGTCGACCACTCGTAGGTGTGCCGGGGCTGCGGATTGGACCAACGGGAGGAATGGCTGTCTCAACCATGATAGGCTCCGTCGGGACTGCTTCCACAGCTACGGGCCTGTTTTCTTCCCCTGCGGCTGCTGGTGGAGGTGACGCATTCACTGGCGTCACCAGGCTTGACCTCTTGAGTCGCAGTTGATCGGTATGCCTGCGGTGTCTCTGGCCGTCGCGTTCTTGAACTTCATACATCACGGACCCCACTGGCTTGCGGACCGTGGCTGGTACCCACTTCGGACTGTTGGACTGAAATGAACGCATGTATACTTCATCGTCTTGCCTGAAAACACGAAAATTAGACTGAAACGCTGCGGCCTCATTCTGCTGTTGTGTCCGCGACATGTCATGTCGATCTGGATGTAAATTATCCAACAGAGACCTTGGACGTCTGTTCAACAGTGCTTCGGCTGGACTAATCCCCGTCGTAGGATTTGGAGTAATATGTTGATTAAACAGAAATTTGAATAACCGATTCGACCAGCTACCATGTATAATTTTTCTCAATGAATCCTTTGTAACTCCTACCATCCTTTCAGCCATACCATTCGAAGAAGGATGATAAGCGGCGGTTTTGATATGTGCAATAGCGTTAGCCCTCATGAACTCTTGAAATTCCATGGACACGAATGAACGACCATTGTCTGTAACGATGGTCTCTGGTAACCCATGCGTAGCGAACAGCTTTGCGAGTTCATCCACAACGGCAGTCGACGTCATACTTGCCATTCGGACAACTTCCAACCACTTCGAATACGCATCTACTACTATAAGAAAAATGTTACCTTGAAACGGCCCTGCGAAATCCAAGTGTAATCTGGACCACGGCCTACTAGCCCTTGCCCATTTCTTTTCAGTAACTTTAGGTGGTGCATGTCGAGATTCCTGACACACATTACAGCTTCTCACGACTTCTTCAACCTCCTCGTCGAGGCCTGGCCACCACACGTAACCTCGTGCTAGTGCCTTCATGCGCACCACCCCCGGATGAGCTTCGTGTAACAACTCTAGTACCTTTTTCCGTAGTTTTAAAGGTACTACTACCCGGTTACCCCATAGCAAACATCCACGGTGTGTTGATAACTCATCTCGGCGACGACTAAATGGTTTTAATTCGTCTTCTTCAATTGGGCTGTCTGGCCACCCCGATAGTACCCAATTCAGTACTCTTGATAACCATTTATCGCTTCGTGTATCTTTCGCAATTTGTTGAGCGTCGATTGGTGGGTTATGCAATGCTTCAAGTAACAAAATGTCTCCCAAATATCCTTCCTTTACTTCTGGTTCCATCTTCGGCAGTCGACTAAGTCCGTCTGCGTTGCCTATTTGTTTACCAGAGCGATAAAATAGTTCGTAGTCGTACGCACTCAGTAACAGGCTCCAGCGTATCATTCTCGGCGACATAATACCTGGCATTGCTCGATCATGACGCAATAACCCCAATAATGGTTTGTGGTCTGAAAATATCTTGAACCTCCTACCATAGAGATATTGGTGGAATTTTTTTATAGCGAAAATCACTGCTAATGCCTCCTTGTCCACTTGTGCGTAATTACGTTCCGCCTTACTCATTGTCCTTGAGGCATATGCGATTGGAGCTTCGGACCCATCTTCTAATGTATGAAAAAGTACAGCCCCCACCCCATAAGATGAGGCGTCACATACCACCCCCAATGGTAATCTCGGGTTGTAGTGTATTAGGACCGAAGGTGACTTCAGTAGCTGCTTGGCTTGATTAAACGCTGTTTCATGAGCTCTTCCCCACCTCCACTCGCTGTCCTTGTCCAGCAGTCGATGGAGTGGTTCTAAAATAGAAGCTTTGTCTTTTAAGAAACAGTTATAAAAATTTAAAAGCCCTAAAAATCCCTGTAGCTCAGTTTTATTTGTCGGTCTAGGTGCTTTTTGTATTGCCTCTACTTTCTCTTCTGTAGGTCTAATCCCTTTTCTATCGACCTTGAATCCGAGCACCTCCAGCTCTGAAACCCCAAACTTGCACTTTTCTTTCTTCAGTCGGATGCCTACGTCTTGTAAACGACGTAGAACCGCTTCTAACCGCTGCAAATGTTGTACATCACTTGTCCCCGATATGTAAATATCGTCCAGGTAAGGTTTAACCCCTTCTATGCCTGCTAAACAAGTCTCTATAAATCTTTGAAAAATTCCGGCGGCTGCGTTGATACCGAACTGCAATCGCGTAACTCTCATTAAACCCTTCGGAGTATTAAGTGTCTGTAATTGAGCCGTAGCATCGTCTACTTTTAACTGTTGATAAGCCTGTGCTAAATCAAGTTTACTGAATACTACGCCGCCCGATAATGTTTGTAAAATCTCGTTCACTGTAGGTAAAGAATAAATGTCAGTTTTCGCAGCTTTATTAACCGTACTTTTATAGTCTCCGCACACCCGCAATTGTCCGTTAGCTTTAGGCACGATCACGATAGGTGTAGCCCAATTTGAATGACGTACCGGCTCGAAAACTTTTTGTGCTACCAGCAAATCTAGTTCTTTGTCGAGTTTTCCTCGTAGTGCAAAAGGAACGGGTCTACATTTCAGAAATACCGGCGTAACATCAGGATTAGTCTCTATAGATACCGGTGGCCCTTTGTATCGACTAATATCCTCACTAAAAACTTCTTCATATTTACCTATTAGTTGTTTTATGATGTCATTGTTGCTTGTACTGCATGAGTGGATTCCTTCCACTCTAAATCCCAGTGGTTGCCACCATGGTCTCCCTAGCAAACTGTTTCCACCTATTTTGGCTACGTAAAGTGGTAATTGACAGTTGTGTTGTTGGTATTTGACATTTACGTGGCATACTCCGATCACATCAACTTCTTCTTGCGACCATGTGCGTAAATTTTCACCATTTTTTACTATTTGTGGACCACCCTCCGGCCATAGATTGTGATACGTATCTAAACTGATTATTGAGCACACTGCTCCGCTGTCTAGCTCCATATTATGTGGTATACCGTTAAGTTCTACGAGCACTATATTAGACTGGCATTCACGGCCTGAAGTAGAGTGAATATGTTTTAATTCATAGAAGTTTGAAGATTCTGGCTCTTCTACAAACGTTAGCGAATTAGTATGCGTAGAACGTTGTCTGTTCTTACTTGATTTCTGTGTTTGCATGTTAGCTTTCTTCTTACTGTAACATGCGCGCTCTATATGTCCCTGCTTCCCACAATATCTGCATTTTTCGTCTGCAAATTTACATGAATCTGGCTTGTGCTCGCCACAGCAACGGAAGCATGGTTTATGTTCCTCTTTATTCTTGTTGTATTTATAGTGCTTATACTTAGTATTTGTACCTACTTTATGAATAGTGTCATTGTTGGTTGCTGCTCGGAGTTCTTGCGTTTGATATTTTGCTGCTTCAGCTGCCAGTGCAGCTTTCAATGCCTTGTCGAATGTGAGATCTGTTTCTGCCAATAATTTCCTTTGTAATGCTTCATCTTGAACTCCGCATACGAGACGGTCTCGCAACATTGAATCTAGGGACGTACCGAAATTACAGAATTCTGCTAAACTTCTTAATTCAGCAACATAACTTGAAACTTTTTCACCTGTGTGCTGATCCCGCTTGTGGAACTGGAACCGCTGAACGATCTCTGACGGTTTTGGATTGAAATGTGCGCTTGCTATCTTTAATATTTCAGCATACGCAATCTCTGATGGTTTTTTAGGTGATGAGAGCGACCTAATCGTAGCATATGCAGCTGGGCCACATACTGAAAATAACACAGCACGCTTTACGGCACTGTCTGTAATTTCATTAGCTTGAAAATAGAAATCCAATCTCTCTGTGTACATGCTCCATGAATCCCTATTTGGCACAAATTCTTCTATATGTCCTAGAGAAGCCATTTTCTGGTTTTAATCTACAATTATAATCCATTTAAACCCTCGTCGCCACTGTTATGTATTAAGCGGGTGTGGTTTTTAATATAACTTTATTTTATTATCAAACATTTATAACTTTATTCCCATTTTACATGCGCCACTTTTATAACCCTAAAAAAACTGCCAAAACGTGTCTGTCAAGACGTACCTACATGACATATATCCCTAACTATTTCCTGTCTTTACCAACTGCGCGCTCGCGGTAATAATAAGAATACATAACAACAATAATAGGAAGTTGCAAGCGCGCCAAATACAAAATACCTGTTTACATGACAAATTACAATATATAACACATATAATTGTAGCAAACCTGAAGAAGATTTGAGAAAAGTGGAAACGTTAGCCGAGTATATTTTAATAAATTGACCAGCGAGAATAAATTTATATGACTTCGTTGAAACTATGTCTACTTTGTTTTATTTACACTTCTGGAAGAGAATCTTGCCGCTTTTCCTGTTTAATGACAGAAGTCTTTCTGTCTTTTGTAGCCTGGAACACATTTCCTTTTTTCGCGGCGTCAACTGATTTTTCCTCTTGACTCCAAGATGTTGTGCCGTGATCGTTCCTATACCAGAAAGAAACTATAATTACATATTTCTTAATTGTAAATTTAGTATATAACTATAATGCGAGTGTAATTAATTATCTGATATTTCAAAAATAAAAAAAAAACACTTTCAAAAACATTAATTTAATGTTAATTTCATATATTCGTTATGCAAAATACGATAAGGAATAAATAAGTAACGGTTTTATTCATGTTATTTACATAGAAGATTGTGAAGCTTTTAACAAAAAAAAAATCTTGGACTATCGAAGAAATATTAGGACTGGTACGTTCAGGAGCTTCAGGAGGTACATATTCTTGAATTGTGCCGTGTTCTACAAACAAATAGTGCTACATTTACCAGGACACTTACAGAAATCCATATATTTTCAAATCTGAGATATTAGATATGTAAAAACTATATTAAACTACGATCTGTTTGATTTGTTAACAATCTAAAGTAGTATCTCATATATTGAATAGAGTTTTTACTTAACTACAGAAAACGTACTAAAAAATTAAGGTTTCATATAAGTACATAATAACGCAACCCAAATTATACCACCACGGTCTTCTACATAAGATACCGAATAAAAATTGAGTACATAACTTCAGGAAGCACAGGACGGAGTATTTGTCTAAACTTTAATTTCTTCTTCTCGGGTGTTTGAAATTGCCTATCATCAAAATGAAGTTTACACACTCGACATCGATGAACGAGCTTGTTAAATGCTAAATCCACTAAATCTAGTCTATTCTTATTACGTAGCCAATGTTGTTTTAATACTTTCGTTCTTGGAAAACAAAATAATGCGCCATGTTCTTCCATTGGTAACGTATTTGTCACACATACTTCGTATGCACATTTCTATAAAAAGATAGATAATTAATCTTCAGTTCCCAATCTGATAAAAATTTGTTTAATAAAATTTGCTAATCATATAGTTAACTAAAATGATTACTATTTATTAAAACTATAACAAAACTTAAAACATTAAAATAAGTATAGATAATTGATACTTACTTTACTCATCAAGGATTTTACGATCTTAGTTTATTAAACATCTTTGCTCGGAAAGTAAACTTCAAACTTGAATCTCGCTGACGTTTGACAAAACAAATTCTTATTGGCTAAAATCGAACGAGTTGAAACAATCACAAACGACCCTGCGACCTCAGCGCAACTACCGACGTTAGGCTGAACTAAAACCGTTAGACGCGGGAATTCAACAACTGTTGTAATTATCATAGCAACATTCAGCCTACTTATTTATACATATATAATTATATCAAGATATTTTATTTCTTTTAAATTATATCTTCCAACAATTGTCATTAAACTTAATCTTTGCATGACTAACCTTTTTAACTACATGAAAGACTAGGTGGGGTAAAATCTGACTCCAACTATTTTAGGTCTGTGGAAACCTTTTGAGTTTTTATTGTTTAAATTGTTAACCTATAACGTAAAATACACTATTCAGATGACAAAAAATAACATTTTATTTCATGGATATTAAATGCCATATAAATATTAAGAATCCAAAATTAAATTATAAATATACTTTTTTCTTCACATCAGCTACAAATTAGTGCGGCAAGTGTTGCATATTATATTTTTTTCGATATAAGAATGGTGTTTACAGACAAAACACATACATTTATTGCACTTCGTGCAGGTTAGCATATCCCATAATAATAAAAAAAAATAGTCATTTTGTATGAGGAAAAAATTTAAGTAATATGACAGTATGCGTAAAAATATTCAGTTAAAAAAACCCAACAAGAAATGCATTTATATTTCCAGTTTTATTTAAAAAAAAACAAGCACTAGGGTCAAAATCTACCTCGCTTGGTCATCAGAAGGTTAAACAGTAAAACTTGTATGTTAAATAACATTTTTGCAAAAATCATTGATGCCATGGAATAAAAATTTAAACAAATATCACATAAACAATTAGCAAATGTCAGGCAAGAATTATAGAACAGATTGGGTCATTGTTTAATGGTAAATGGTGGTTTGTGGTATGTTATTTTATATTATAAATTCATATGTTTGTGATAGTAAAATAAAAATTCTTTTTCCAAATACATTTTGTCTTTTAATTTAATTAAGTTAAGGATCGTATTCATAGTAACTTCTTAAAAAAATCTTAAATTTTGTTCTCGTTAAATTACATTGTTGTCATTAACCACAATAAAGGTGTTTTTATTTTCCTCGTTTTGTAAATAAGTTTAAACGTCAAGAACCTGTGACAGATGTTTGCGCACTTTTGTTAAAATTTTTGTTCCATGGCACCAATGATTTTTGCAAAAATGTTATTATTGTTTTCGATTATTTTTACGGTTCCGGAAATTGAAAAATTATAAACAAAGGCATATTCGGATGCAGTATTTTTTTTCTGTAACTAAAACTTAAATACAATTTTGCTCTAAAATAATTAGGGGAGCAAATAACTGCAGATTAAGATTTTACCATTGAAACCCCTATGCTGCGTCGTCCAAGTCACCACCCTGTATATTATAAGTGTAATAGTGTATTTGATATATTCGGCCTCTTTTTTTATTAGCAGTGTCACTCGGTCTTGTGTTAAATGACAGCACTAATTATTTCATTCATAAGGTAAAGGTAAAACAAGTCGATTTGGTGGCCGAGCGGTTTAGCGTACATCTACTAGCTCGCACTGATATCACCCGAACCATGCCAACTTATACATGTTAAATAAATGTAGCAATGGCTGAAATCCAACCGGTAGTACAACAGTGGTAAAACATTGCGGGTCGATGAGTCCGGTAGGAAATGGTAAACGACGACACTCTTTATACAAGATAGAGGAAAACAAAATATAACAATGTATACACTGTTTTTCAAGTCCTGATTAACATTTGGAAATACATCGAAAATAGTTGTATGGTTGTATGTATGACTGGGAAAATATATTTGATATCCATATCATCCCGACAAGTACCAATTCCAACTCAACCCATGCCCAACATTTTTTTTTTCAGATCTGACTTATGTGATGATTGCATTGCCATAAAGAATAAATAAAAAAATAAAACAAAACATATCGAAACTTAACGATAAATATCGAAACATCGATAAATATCAACACTTGTCGAAAAAATAGCAATAAATAAATATTCATATACATTAAATCCGGATGAGAAATTAATATGTGTGTACAACTATCTTATGTACGATATCCGGATGTCGAATGCCACCGTTGGCATCTCGTAAACTATAAGAGATACTACTTTCATTCAATGAGACATGTGGCGCGCATTTGGGAGACCATCTTAGATGTGATTTTTTCTTTACAAAAATTGTCATAAGTTATTAGAAAATGGCGGAAAACTGAATTTGTTTGATATTTTAATTTTGCAATAACTTTCAAACTATTAGTAATAGAGAAAAATGTTTGAAATAAAAAAGTTATATATTTTTTTGTCTATCCAGTAGCGTATAAAAATCGGTAAAATAAATTTTCGAAATATAAGACAAACTTAATTTTTTGTAAGTGGAATACATATTTCATTTTTGGTTCAAAGAAATGCTTATTTTTTTTCTCTTTCGATTGGTGTAAGCGTTTTTGTGTTTTAAATCATTTTTTTGTACTTTCGTCCAATTTGACTAGTATTACAGAACTCGAAATCTTCCAAAAATGCGCTGTTGCTGACCTAAGCCGTCAAAATGAGTTGGCATTACTGCTCTGGTGATATGTCAATTAAAGATTATTTTCAACACAAATTTTGGATCTAAATTATTGTAACTTAAATAACTATATTTTGTCATAAAAATAATAATATGCTGTCATTGCTCTCATCTCGTTTAGATTAATTATAAGTTCTAACTTTCGGACTAGTTTGTTTTGTAACTCAAACTACAACTAACTTCACGTGATACAATTATGAGTTTCCACCATCCCCCATTGAAAATATGCGAAAACACAATGTAAAAATATAGAAGGTGGAACAACTCATCAAAAATATCCGTGTTTACGAAGTTGGCATCCGCCAGAAGTCTCAGCGTGTAAGGTTAGAAATGTTCCCATTACATAGGTAACTGTCATCTGCCAATTTAAATTGACATACGTTAATTAATTTTATGTAAATATTCAATAAAATGTACAAATATCGAAAATACTGTTTCGTTGAAGGTTGTAAATCAGGAAAAACATTCAATGAAGAAACAAATTCCAATTTACCATCCCTTCGTTAAACATTGTGATTGTGAATGCCTGGCGGAAAGTTTTATCCTCTCCAGCTAATAAAATCCTTACTTACAAATATAGACCAAAAAAGTATTTTTAGTACATCCTAATACACATAATGATATAATTTTAGTAGTCCAGACTTACTCTTCAAAGAATATTGAATCTTCAAAGGAAATTTTTATAATGATAGAATAGAATTCATTATTGAAAATATATATATTTACTTTTCCATGCAATACTCATAAGAATGATTTACATCAAATACTTTAAATTATATATAATTAATAATGCGGCAATATTGCAAACAAAAAATAGAAAAACAAAAAAAATATCAGTTCAGACAACTGAGGTATTGCCTAGGGGCGCCAAAAATTGAAGTGATATCATCAGAGACATATATTAATTAAATTAGATGTACAATTATGTACATAGCCCGATTGTACAATGACATTCCACTTGTTATTTATCATGTTAGTTCTAGAATATTATGTGGCAGAGCACATTGACGCTACATTTAAGGTTAGAATCTCGGCCTACTGATCGCCGACATCAATCTGTCAACAAAAATTGATGAGTATATTTATACACCGTGGCAAAAGTATATATATATATATATATATATATATATATATATATATATATATATATATATATATATATATATATATATATATATATATATATATAACTAATGTATATATGATATATTTTCAAGTAATATAAAATAATTAGAAGTTGGCACAAAAAAACCTTGTGTATGACATGCCCAGAAACTGTTTTGCAAGATCTCGTATTTGCAGTGAAAATAAACTCGCTCTCGCAAATGTTCAGTGTCTGGCCTAGTGATACAAATAACTATTTAAATCATACCTAATATACCTACTTTTGTGAATCTAAAAATATAGTTAAAAGTAAATTATCAAATAGGGTAGTTATGAAATAAGTTATTTAAGTAAAATAAAATACTATTTTAAAAACCTAATGAAATTACTGACAAAATTAAGAAATTTCATGAAAAATAAAGAAAAATCTAAAATTTTAAGGGTATAATAAATTTAAAACACAATAACCTTTATACCAGTCGAATGAAAAAGAATAAGTATTTTTTAGACTAAAAATTAAATGAGTTCCATTTAAAAAAATAAAGTAAATTTGCGTTATATTTCGAAAATTTACCGATAGAAATAGTATATTACTAACCGAGGTGGAAAGTGTTTCATTGTCGAGGGCGAAGATAGTTAACCAACGCGCGAAGCGCCGAGGTTAACTATAGCCCGAGACAATGAAACTTTTTACCGAGGTTTGTATAATTTTTTATTCACAATCTGAAATAAAAAATTAATATTTGATATTTAAATAATAATAACCTAACATAAATAAACGAATGGTTTCAGATTATTCATTTGTCACATGAACTGTTACTTTGATTTCTAACCTTAAATATTGATTTCATTCATTACTTGTATTATTTATAAGTTTATTTGATATTTTTATCATATAAATTGTAAAGATGCTTTGTTTATATGTAAATACCCATCATTGATACGCATTGATCTCTCAAAGCGGGGGGCAGCTATTTCCCGCCTCGAAATTGGAAAGTGTTAACTTTCCAACCCCAGCTATCTTCACGTTATACTTTCCAACCTCTTGGAATAAGTCAGAAATCGTCATATTACTAAGCGATTGTGAATAAAATTATTTTCCTACTTCACGGAATTAACAATAAAAATATATAACTTTATTATTTAAAACATTTTTCTTGATTACTGATAGTTTAAAATTTATTTCAAAATGAATATATCGGCCAAATTCAGTTTTCCGCCATTTTCTAGTAACCTATGACAATTTTTGTCAAAACAAAAGCACATCTAAAATGGCCCCCCAAAGGTTTACCACATGTCCCATTTAACCAAAGTCGTATCTTTTATAGTTTCCGAGATCCCAATGGTGGCCTTCGAAATCGGAGCACCCTGCATAAGAGATTTCACTATGCGTATGTCCGTATTTGTCATACAATAAAATAAAGGAAACTTCTTGTGTGAATTCAATTATAAATTCCGATAAAGAAATAAGGCTTTGCTGGTTGCCTTGTACGTTGTGTGTCAAATGACTTCATAGCAATAGGGATAGTTTTACTTAAAAGATTTTGGCGCGATTTTCTATATTGTAATATTTCAAAAAAATAATGTACGTATTTGAATGACATTTACAATTTTTAAATTGTACAAAGGTGACCTATGTAGTGCTCTCTCCAGTGAAATTTGCAAACAAACGAGCAGATTGCACGCAAAGCAAAGCAAGCAAAGCACTGTATTATTATTAATAAGTCGTGAATCATAAAAAGTCATTTAATTATTCGTATTGAACTGATACGCACAAGTACCTACATACATAATACTTTATAACAGTAGCAAAAAGTCAAAGAGTTTGTACATATCCGCTACTTCGATAATGGCTTTACTTAAAGAATATCCACAACCACAAATGAAAATACCGTGTCTTAGGCCCGATATTTTCAAGTCTGGTTAACTGTCAGTTTACTATCAGTTATAACTTATAAGGTAAAATGCCGCAAAGATTTTGTAGCATAAGTCTTAAAAATTATGCCAATTTTTAGTTGCGACTAGGGCTATGAAAAAGATCGATTGAACGATATTTATTTGTAAAAATCGGATTGGTCTTTAATTTTGAAATTGATATCGATTTTCTAGATTCTGAAAATCGGTTTTTTAAAAATGTAGTTACTCCAATATACATGAAAAAATCTCTTGATTTCATCAGTATTTAGCGTTTCACGGGCGTTAGGTGTACTTTTTCGTAATTTTATGTGCGTATACAAAGTAGAATTTCAAATCAGTAAAATCGATATATTAATAAAACCGATATTACGATTTTTTTGATCTATTATTAAAATCGACGTTTTAATCCTTTAATAAAACATTTTTGATAAATTATTAAAATCGATATTTTGATTTAGTATTTATAGTATTTTGATTTCATATTAAAAAATATCGATTTGTTGCTATTGATCGATGAAATCGATTATTCGGGATAAATTGATTTTAGCAAAAGATCGAAAATCGGTTTTACATTTCTAAGATCGCACAGCCCTAGTTGCGACATTTTTCTGTATAACTGACAGTTAAGTTAACAAAAAATTTAACAACTGGATATGAAAATACTTGGTCTTCGAATGCGTAAAATGTCTTTATTTTCTTGTAGCATACTTACACAATTTTTTCCCATATCTACCTTCCAGACTAACTTTAAAGATCACATATAGAAATGACATTTAATACTTACGGGATGAAGAATTTTTTTTTGTAACTGGGTTCAGTTACTTTTGGTTTAGGCATATAGTTTGCTCAGTAACTTTGTGTTCGGTAATTTGACATAACTATTTTCTTTAATCTAAACGTCATTTATAAAACGATAAAACACAAAAAATTCATTTTATAAGTGTATATATTTTGTATAAATGTCAAAATTGTCATACACTATCTATACCTTAGACGTGCAGAATCGTGTGTCACATTTTTGTTAAAATTGAGAAAATGCTTCGTATGACATACCGGGAACTTAAATTGAATAATATTAAAGGATCGTCGTCCAATATTTCTAATTCCAAAGAACGATTATGGACAAATGGGCTATGGAAATTGATTAAAATTACGAAAATTTATAATTTCATTTTTAAAAATCTAAACTTTTGAGAATTATCGGCCAATGTAGCTGTCAGAAATTATTTAAATAATAAATACAACGAACTACTGACAGCAACCTTCAAATTGTTGCCAACGCAAAATGACAGTCTCACGGGCTCACCCCAAACGTGGATTGCCTACAAATTAAGGGTCACGTGTGTGCCCGTGATATTGTAAAAAGAAATAAATATATTTTAAAAAGAAATCAATTTTGTTGTAGTTCTTCGCATAGTTTTAATTTTATACAGCTTTACAGCAAATATGGCCAACTCCTCCGGACTTACACTATAAATTATAACATATGTGTCAATATTTTGATGTAATATTTTTCTTATACCTGATAGTTCAGTTAACATATAATTTAATTAACCATTGGTTTAACCAGAGATGATTATACCATGTCTATAATCACCAGCGAAAATTTTGTTGGTTGCTGTTGATTTGGGTTTCTTATATTTTTAATTCTATTGTCGTCAAAATACTATTTTAGAATGAGATTTTACAGCCACTTTATAAGTGATAAGATATAAAATAAAACATTTCACCACCACAAAAACAATTTAGGTTGCATCCTTTAAATAAATTAATTTCACCATTCGAACCTTTATATTCAAAAACACCTCATAATGTATTCATTCCCAAACTTCCAGCTTCGTTCTCTCATCCACTTGTAAACAAGCAGCACGTGTTTGGGGCACATGCGCATGGGGTGTACACTCTCAACGTCGTCAGAGCGTCGCCGTTGTCGGCGTCGTCAGTTCCGTGTTGGCGTCGAAAGCGTCGTGACGCCCCGAGCTCTATTCCCCGCGCGCGTCGGTTAATAGTGCAACGGACAGTGAGTTAGTGAGGTTAGCTGCACTGGACAAAAGATTACGGTAAGTGGATGAAGGAATAGTGGGATTGAAGTAGTTTCAGGGAGTTTACGGTAGTTTGAAAGTGTTAGAAAGTTTTTGAAAAATGTTTTTAAAATAGTTTAATAATTTTTTTTATGGTTATGTGTCGCTTATTTTGAATTAAAGGTAGATTTGGTTTAATGTGTAGAATATCTCCAAATTTAAAACATGTATAATTAATATAAACTTTGTTTCTAAAAATATTTTTTCTATAAATATATTAAAACTAGGATTTTTAAGGTTTTTTTAGGGTTAAAATTGTCATTTTGTGACAGCAGTGTTAAAAAGTGAGATTATTGTTGCTTTTAACACAAGTGTTAAAAGTGAATTGGTTTGGTAATGAATTGAACAACAAATCGACATTTTTAATATAAGTCAAAAGGTTATTAGAAATATAAATTTAAATGAGAAAATAGTGTTTGTAGAAAAAATAGTGTGTGATACGTGTTAAAATAATTTTATTTTGTGAGAATGTAGTTTGGAACACGACGCAAAGCGGAGTGGTCCAAACCTTCGATATAATAATTTTGGAACATTTACCTTAATTTTGAAGTAATATAGCATATTTATAACATATATTAATATAGGGAATTTTGATATCATCAATAAGAATACCATAAAATGTAAAAAAAATTCTATCATTTTTTTCTAAAAAAAAACTGTATTATACAGGGTGTTATGTAAGTAATGTGCTATATGTTACCACTTAATAAACAAGTTTGCAATGTTTCGTAATCTGCAACAATTTCTTTTCTTATGTGTTTGGTGCAATTATAAAAGCATTTCAAAATGAACCAATAAGAATAATTTATTTGAATAAAGAATAATTTAAACATCACAGTAGTTTGAGTGAGAAAAACAGCACTTGTCATTTTTGAAGGTTTGAAGTCAGAGCTGGAGTATGGATAAAACATTTTTTATTAATGAAAAAAATAGTTATAACAAATGTTTAAAGTTTTCACTATTTTGTCTGGGAATAACTCACTGTAGCGTCTCACAGCAGCACGACTGTTTTGGCTCATTTCTCCGTGCACCAAATCCATGTCGGTGTATTCTTGGTTAGTGAAAGTGACAGGTATTTCTACATATCAAATTACTGCGCCAGTGAATACAAATTCAACGTCATGTATAACAACTAACAAATATATTTTTTTTTTTTGGAACAACTTGATTTTGGTTTGTAAAAGGTCGACTTTACAGTCCAATAACTTTTACAACTCAACAGATAGAGCAAAGTAAATTTCAAGTTATAACTTGTTTCTGTTATCTTTATCATACCATAAACTATGGTATATTACTTACATAACACCCTGTATTTGATATTAAAACTACTTTTGAGGGCTTGTTCGATTTCTTATTGTTTTTGTTTCTTTTTCTTTAGAAGTACGTAGTACAATAAATAAGTATATATTTTAATAATAGAAAATAGCTCATATATCTGAAAGTGTCAATTTATGGATCCATTGAAAAACATTTTTCACTCATTATGGTTTGTATTTATTTGTCTAAATTTTTAGAACAGTTTTTTTCTTTAAAGGGCACGTTGACATAGCCAAAAGCTAAGTATACATAATAATATATGACGCTATCATTTTAGTACCGTAATGTTTTACGGTCGCACAACTGCTAATGTTTAACGGCGTAATTTTTTATATTATGTGTAGTGTATTATTTTTATTGTTTGTAAATAGGTGCAGTTGAATTTATAATCTGAATGTACCTATTTTCTATTATGAAATTTTTATAAAAAATGGAAATTTCAATAAACTCTGGCATATAAGAAATTGATATGTAAATAACACAAGAAATTTCATACGAAACTTTGTTAAATATTGTGTTAAAATAATGACATTAAAATTTACATTAGAAATTGAAATTTACCAAGCATTCTTTACAAATTTAAAAATTCATGAACAAAAAGTAGTAGTAGTGCAAACTTAATTACAAATGTATATCAGAAAAATTTTAATAGGGAAAAATCAGCTTTCTAAAATTTGGATTATAAAATCTACTTATACTGTAATTTAAGCCAGATAAATATAGATAGATACCTTTCTTAAAATTGGCGAGTAAATATTTGCTTTTGTAATTAAACTTTAGTTATTAAATTATTACTTTTTCGTACTTTAATTTTTGTTTATAATATATTTCCGCTTTAATTTTTTTCTGTATAAATATATTTTTGCCCATATTTCGTTCATTTTTAGTAATTTTTCATCCTGTGGATAGATTGTATAACATCAAAACGTAATTAAGAAATTTTTCACAGGAAACTTCAATTTTAGATCCTTCAACTTCAATAGTATAATAAAATAACCGTAGAAGTAATTTTAACAAATACAGTTTTCTTTGCTTTATTGCTCTGGAAATGATATTGAAAGAAACTAATAACGAGAATAACTTGTTAACAGCTGAAAACCAATAATAAAATTGAACATTTATTTGTGTTGAATCACAGCTAGTCTTAAATAACGTCCTAAATTATTAAGAATTTTGTATTTACTCTGTCTAGTTAAAAGCGAACTGTAAAATATATTACCAAAATTGAGAGTTTTAATGAAATTTTGGAAATGAAATTATAAATTTATTTTTTCTAATAAACATTTTATAAAACCTAGAATTGTTTAACAAAGAAACACTGATTATTATTCTGTGCACCCAATTTAGTAAAAAAAAAACAGGTGTAGCCGACGAAATAAAATTTATCGGCATATTCGGTGGCAAATCATCTTCTGTCCTATTTTAAAGCCTATCAACTTTTATTTTCTAGCTCTAGAGTAAACAAATTTACATATGATCATAGAACTTCTTGACTGGAAATTTGATGGGTTAAGGAAAACTTCTGGAATTCAGTCAATGATTAAAAATTATTTATTTTCGGCCTCTACTAGTTTCAGTACAACATGTGCCTTCATCAGAAGCTACAAAATTATTATAGAAATAATACAAATATCTACATCCAATTAGATTTTTTTGTACTTACGTGAAAATGTGTTTTATAATGGTAACATTGAAAATATATATAAAAAACATAGAAATACATGTACAATGGTTGTCAAAACTAATATAAATTAATGATAATGTTCATTTTGAAACATGTCAGATTTTTTTGAAAATATAAATTATTTTGAGGATAACACGTTTTTTGTTATACACCCTACGGAAAAACGAATGTTGTGACAAGTACTTATGTTGCGAAGGTCATAAATAAACTGCCAAACTTTCAGTCATTTATTTCTTCTTATTGTTAATAATTTTAAGTAAGTATTAGCAATTAACCCGCGAAATTTTAGTTAGAATTGTATTACATATTACATCCTATTTGTGAGATTGTTTTGTTGTGATGCTATATTTTTTTTGTTTTTAAGTCTTTTGATTTTATTATTAAATTTTAATAAGTTTGTACAAATTTTACTAATATTAGCACTATCTGTTTTTAAATTAATGTTACTATCCTTATTAATGTGCAGCATTTCAAGTTTAAGTCTCCTGTATAGATTATATTCAGTGTGTATAATTTTTACGTCGTCAAAATTAAATTTACGGTCAAGTGATTGGACATGACTAACTAGAGCGCATTTCCATTTTTTGTGTTATTGTTTCAATTTCTTTTATGTTCATTCATCCCTATATTCAAGTAACGCTTAGTTTGTCCTGTGTACTGCGCCGGACAGTCGTTGCACGGTATTTTGTATACTACATGCGTATATATATATATATATATATATATATATATATATATATATATATATATATATATATATATATATATATATATATATATATATATATATATATATATACAGAATAATAATCAGTGTTTCTAATTTTAAATTATCGCTACGAAAACGATTATTATTCCACTACTAGCAGAACTATGACTAGCTGGATAAAAGTTTATTTGGGAGTACACAATACCAGCCAATCATTATTTCTTATATATATATATATATATATATATATCACATATTAATATTATTTTCGCGAGTGATTTTGTATAGTGTGAGAATATACGAGTATTCCTATATTTTAAATAGTTGATTGAAAACCTATAAGTTGTAAGGTTATGGTTAATTAGTGATGATAGCTTTCCTTGTATGGTTTCTTTAAAGTTGAACAATTCAGTTTTTAATGTGTTTTCATTATGAACGCTTTATATTTCTAAATTTCTATTTGTTAATATATATTTTTTTACGAACATCTTAGAGAAAAATATTAAATTCTTCAAAGATATGTATCCTGCATTATTTGCTACACACGAGTATTAAGTACATATTAATATCTTCGTTTTTCATATTAAGTCTTTATTAAAAATACTTGGATATGTATCAGATTATATTCCTCAAATATTTCAACACTTAAATTTAACTGTTTTTTTATTATATAAAACAAATATTTATCTTTCAGTAAATTATTCATAGCTAGAAAAGTTTTCAATTTTCTTGCAAAAATCAAAAATAAATAACTGTGTACTCTTGCCAACATCGCAACTCAATACATTTTAAATTTGTAAATAACATACTTTCAAGAAAAATTAAGCTTCAGTCAGTTTTCAAATATTTTACGAGTGCATTCAAAAAGGTAAATCACGTCATATTTTTAAATAATACGTGTATTAGATGAAAATGCGAAGTAATAGATATGAAGGCCTTCAAGTTCCAATATTAACTTTATTTATTTTGGACGTTTCGAGCTAAATCCGCTTATCTTCAGCAACAAACAATAATTTGAAATAAAACATAGAGATGATGCAGAAATAAAATGGTGTAAATAGTCAAAAGTTGTAGAATGTACATACTTTTCGTGCCGTTTACGGCCTGTTTACGTTACTTTTATTATCACCTCGTTATCACCGTTTTCTGCCGACTGTCAATACCTCTCGGCGGGCTACTAAGCGTTTATTTATTTATATACAACTTGTGACAAAGCGCTCAATTTTTACTGACAACCGGTATTTATACAGTTTCTGCCAACTGTAACTTATGAACTTCCTAATATAACATCGATGACGAAACAAATAGCCCTTAGTCTATATATAAAACGTGTATGTCAATCGATATATAACCTTTTATCGAAAGTTTCAAATAATTCGCATTCCTCTTTCGGGGAGGATGTAAACAGGCAGATGTTTACATACCCCTAATCAACGTTTATGCATGAAATATTGCCATTTGGGAGCGATTTTCATAGTATACGAGTACTTACTATTCGTGCGAGTTAACATCACTAACTGCTATGATTGTTGACTGGAACCCCCTTAGTCACTACATTAGACTCCACTAGTTTTCAATGTTATTTAGGGTTCATTTTAATTAATACCAACAAAACTAATTAATCATGTTATAAGCTGACTACTTATACATCTTAAATAAATGTTGAAATTCAACCGGTAGTACGGCAGTGGTAAAAACACTGCGGCTTGGTAAGTCCAGTTGGAGGGTAAACGGCGACAGCTGTATACAAGCCCTAAATAGATAGACGTACATTTTTTAAAATTTGTTCTACACACATTTTCCTACATTTTGTTGTATATGAGCGAGTGAGCGCTGTTTTAATGAGAATGAGCAGTTTTTCGTTCTTTATTTCTTAATAACATATACATATTCATATTAAATGTCGTTGATGAAGATAAAATTATGAAAGGGACACAACAAACAACCATACCTTACCCGCGGGGACCCTTGGGTCGTAAGTCGACCATTTTGCTCACTACACCACCGGGGTAGGTTACATATTGTACATATTTATAAGTAATAAAATATAATAATATAATAATAGTCGGCTTGGTGGCTGAGCGGATTAGCGCACATCTCGTAACTCGCAGTAACGTCACCCGAACCATGGTCCATGCGTTCGATTCCCGTCGACCGACAATGTGTGATTTGTCGTAAAAAATAAATACAGCTACTTTTATTTATCACACTCGGATGCTATAAGCTGGCCACTTATACATCTTAAATAAATGTAGCAATGGCTGAAATCCAACCGGCAGTACGGCAGTGGTAAAACACTGCGGCTCGGTGAGCCTGGTTGGAAGGGTAAAACGGCGACAGCAGTATTCAAGCCCTAAATAGATAGAAATATAATAATAAATGGAATAAACTTGGAGTTACATGCTAGTGAAATGTAAATAATTTATTAAAAATAAATCATTTAGGTAAATATTTTATAATGCATTTGCGTTTGAAATTTGATTCGTTTGAGAAATAAATCGCTTTGTTCAGCACGATTTTTCTTGGGTTATGTGACTAAATTTTGATTTTTACATAATGATACTGAACAAAAAATAAAATACCCGGTTTTTTTAATCGATTAATTATTTTTTGTAGTGTCCGAATATAAATTATTAAAATTTGGAGAAGGCATATCGTGATGTTGGCTTGACTGTAGTAAACAAAGACCGATAATATGCCATAGTAGTTAATAGGGGTAAACTCAGGCCGTACTCACGTCACCATATCCCTTCTCCAAAACATTCAATTGCAGATTAATATTCTATCACGAAATAAAGATTAATTTTTATTATTACATACGACATAATGAGGAGCTATAATTTAGTATTTATGACCCATGTACGCATTTTTGAATTTGTTTTAAGTATGAATAACTGATTAAAGGTGATGTGTTGACTAACATTGTTTCCTCTCGGTCAATCATTTATGGATTATTTTGGAGAAAAATACTTCAAATACCAGTTATAGAAAATTTTGTCTTTGATTTGAAGTATTTTTCTCCAAAATAATCTATACATAATTAACAGTGAGAAACCAATGCTATTAAAATTCTCGCTACTCACCTTTAATCAGTTATTCGTTGTTATTATATTAATTTTCTATTTCATATTTAATTTATATTTATTTCAATTTTTATTTATACATATGTATATTTATGTACTCGTATATAATATAATTATTTTTTATTCATTAATCACTTTAATTCTTGCTTAAATATTTACACCTAAAACAAATACACTTTCAATATAAAATAACTACCTTGTTTGGTTAACGTAATACTCTAAATTGTACTGGTGCTCCGTATTAAGCAAGTAATAAAGCCGATGAACAGACGAAATCACAAGTTACCGTAATGGCAACTGCCCGCCATTGCTATTGGGATATAAGAATACGAACCTAGCAACAAAAACTGGAAATGGGGCATAGATTAAACAGCTAAGCTGTATCAGTATTTCGTGGCGTGAGATACAGAGTTTTCAGCGGGGAAGTATATAAAAAATAGAAACAGGTATTATGTTTTTGGATGCAAGTCATTTTCCAATAGAAACAGAACAAGTAGATTTAGTCGCTTTTTAAACAATATAGAACGACAAATAGCGATATAGAAGAAATTGGGAAGTAAAATTAAGCGTAATTAATTTATGGTGTGGATTTGAGCTTTGAAAACTAAAGACAAAATAAATTCAAATAAAATCGTATGTATACATTAGATTTACAAAATGATTTTTTTTTATAAAAATTCATCTAGTTCGAAATATTAATTTACCAGAAACACTAGTTCATCGAAGTAGAAAATCGAATTGAAAATTATGACAAAATCAGGTGTATTAGAGAAACATATTATGTATTAATATTATTGCTTTTGGTGTAGGAAGAACAAATGCTGATTGACTGCGATTTCGAGTAATTGTTAACACCTTATCCTGAGCCTTATCCACATCACAGCCAAGAAATTTCCTACATTATTGCTTTTATATTAATTATATTCGAAGATTTTAAAACAAAGGCGTTGTCAAAAAAGACTCTTGTGCCAGTAAATTATTTGTAGCAGAAGGATGTGAAATACAACATGCTTACTCCACTATAATGATTTTGAGTTTTCCCGTGGGTGTACAATAAAAAAATATTCAGGATGTGGAAATTGGCGCTTCTACAAAAATAAAAAGCTGTTTAAAATTAAATTTTACATTAAAAATGTTTAAATTCGTTGTAAAAACATATCTGCAGCATGAAATATTTTTAAAAATCCTGATACAATTTCGTCATGAATCTTACGGCCATGGAAATAAAACATAAATGTGACAGTTTAATAAAATATTACTGCAGTCATGATTTTCATATAATTATGGTTCTTAACCTAAAACTATACTATTTTACTTAAGCCATTCAGCAAATGGCGCTGACATCAGCGCCAGTTTTAAGTAGTCGAAATTACATTGGGACAACTTGTCTCTTGTCTCCAATTTTAGCCAATCAGAGTGTTCAAAACTATGTCCTATTTTCTACAATAGGAATGGCTTAAATGGAACAAGGTATAGTTTAAATGTTATAAACTATAGTGTAAATAGTTATTAGAATATCACATTGATATTGTGTTTAATATCCAAGGCCGTCTAATTCTTGACGAATTTGTAACATAATCTCGTGCTGCAAATGTGCTGTTACAGCAAATTTAAACATTATCAATGTAAAATTAATTATATTTTAATAAAAAAATATGATAAGTTTCAATGTACCTGACCTTCGCCCACCTCACCCCCTACCTGTTATCCTAGAACAAAAAAGTGCAGCTCTGAATTTTTCAAATTATATCCTCTGCACCTTTTATCGAATACGTTGATAATGAATTGAATTTGTCAACAGTTCCACGGTATAATATAGCCACTAAGTATTTAAAATTCTTATCCTTCAACCATACTGTGACAAGATACAATACAGTATACAAATTTGCATATTGTGTTTAATTCTTAAATAATGTATAAGTCGATACACAGTTTGATGTTATACATTTTATTTTATTTTTCTACCATTTTTTTTTTTTTTTTAAATAGACAAGTATAATTTATACAGACTGGTCGTAATATCGAAGTTTCTATTAACATTTCAAATAAAGGACCTTTAATTTTAAAAACACAATAGTTATTTACTTAAAAAATACTAATGTAATTTTTATTTAAATAATGGCTCGTACCACGAGCACGGTTTTAACTAAAACGCTGTTCTAAAAAATGTCAAATTCAAATTTCAATATTTAATTTCGCTCTTATGTTTAAATAACAATTTTTTTAAATATTTGTTTAAATACAAACTATGTTCTGCTTTGAAATCATATTTTGATAAATTTGATATTATTTATTATTATTATTATTATTATTATTATTATTATTATTATTAAGAAAATTTGACATTTCTTAAAACAACGTTTTAATTAAAACCGTGCTCGTGGTACGAGCCATAATTTAAATATTTCGTAATAAGAAATACATTATAAAAAACAGACTGGGAATTAATTATAAACAATTCTATAGTTTGAAAATTCTACAAGTATACATTGATATTGATATTTTCTACATATTTTTTAGATAAATTTATATAAAGTTTGTTTTGAAGATAAATAAAACGTTTTGGTTTCTTGTTTACACATTTGCAACAATTCAAATGTAAATTAATTGAAAGATAGATGTCAGTCAAAAAATAATCATTTGTAATTAATAATGAGTTTCAAGAAGAGATTATTAAAATATAAATTTATAAAATACTTAAGCAATAATTTTTTTTAGATATCTGTAACTGACAAGAAATAAACATCACTGTCACAAAATAAATTAAAGTTAATACAAATGTAAGATTTTGGAGACGAAAATATGTAAATATCTAATAACATGAACAGAAGTTATATGAAAACAAAAATAATACAGGAATTTCTTTAAATTAATAAAAATTAATTGTGGGTTGTCGGTAATGTATTTATTCAGCCCAATTCTGTAACCGAATTACTACGCAAATAGTAACCATTTGAGTTACTGTTGCTATAAACATGCTCATTCATTGTTACTTTGCATTATTTGGTATTCTGTAATTCGAATGTCTTTACAAAAATAGTAACTTGTTATTATAAAAGTTCCTATTCATAGCAACTGATGAAACGTGGTAACTTACTGCAAAAATGAATATATTTCAAGTAAAACTATGTAATAAACTAACTTGCTCATATTTTGTAACAACAAATAAACTGTATATGATATAAAAGTTTATAAAGGGATAAAAAAAACCTCGTTTAGTCTTCTGATTAAAAGTATAATTTAACCTTTTAAGGGAGAACGCTTTCAAATAATTATAAGGATGCTCTCATCATTTCATTTGAACAAATTCTAAGAACTAAATAAACGTAAGGTATAGTAAAGAGGTAAAAGACAGTGGTACAATCCCAAGTAAAAGAAATAATCCTATATGTTTCTCACTCTGAATCGTTCGGAGTCTCAAACTAGAGTTTCGAGTGTAGTGTTACATTTTATTTTTTCGTTAACTAGAATCTCGTGTGGTAGTTTTAATCCGCACTATACTGAAACACTTGATTGCTAGTGCATTAATGTTTTATATTTCGTATAGGTACTCCGTAATCGTTGGTACGTTGAATTAAACAATTGGTTTATTAAAAGTAATAAATTTAAAATATATTAAATTTTAATTAGCTTCCAATCTTAACTATTACATCTTGCACTTTTATTAAATCAAATACTTCCTTTTCACTGAAAAATATATTTAATGCAATTAAGAAATCCTTATTTTTCCTTGAAATTAAACAAAATTTCTAACTGTAGCGCATTCACATTCCTATTTCACTTCGGCACGTTTCATTTTTCTGACATTTCATAAATGACAAATTGTCTAAATATTTTCTAAAGTATTCAACATATTTTCAATTTTCAGATTAGGTAAATGTTTAGAAAATATGGTACCTATTGCAGTGCGCATGTGCAAATAGCAACGTTCTACTAATTTCACTCAATAAAAAGTATACAATATGGAGATTACAACCATATACAAATTACACTTATTTACGTAAAATATACAACAAAAATTATTTTATGAAATACTTTTTATATTTACAGAAATGGTTAATTATAAAATATAACATACGAAACGCCCATACGACTCATTGGAGATAACAAGGTGTAGATTTGAATATATATATATATATATATATATATATATATATATATATATATATATATATATATATATATATATATATATATATACCGGGTGTTCACTTTTTTTATAGGACATAGGAAATACAATGTTAAAATTTTCATTATGCGATAGTTCGTTCCCTATGAATTTTAGAACAAAAGTGTAAATAAAAAAAATGTTCAGAATTAAAAACTGCATCGAATAAGCTTTAATTTATTGATATAATTCGTTCCTGTCATGAGATAAACGTAACATAAAATTTATAATTTTTAGCTATTTACAGTGTGCCATGGAAAACAAAACATACAATTCCATCAGTCGTATTGTTTGAGTTTGACAGATGACATTTGTTATTGTCGTAAAAATTTAATAATTATTGCCTTCATTTAATTTATTTATCAGTAATTATGAATACATTTAATATCTGTGAAAAAATTTACGAAAATATTAATGAGCTGAAAAATGCAATTGTTGAAGAATGTAATAATGTCATATTTACACAACTAAGTCATGTTCGACGGGAATTTTATGATAGATTAAGGTATTGTTTAGCAGTTGATGTGGATTTGTTTCCATGACACACTGTAAATAGCTAAAAATTATAAATTTTATTTTACGTTTATCTCATGACAGGAACGAATTATATCAATAAATTGAAGCTTATTCGATGCAGTTTTTAAATCTGAACATTTTTTGTATTTACACGTTTGTTCCATAATTCATAGGGAACGAACTATCGCATAATGAAAATTTTAACATTGTATTTCCTATGTCCTATAAAAAAAGTGAACACCCGGTATATATATATATATATATATATATATATATATATATATATATATATATATATATATGTATATATCAAGTACATTATTTTTAACTGGAACCCAAAAAAACTCAACAGCTCAACTAAAAATTGAAATTTTCAAAAAAAAAATTAAGAATTTTTATTAACAAGTACAAGCAAGTATTGGACAAAGTTAATTAATCTTTAAAACTTTACTTGCTCGTCCGTGTTACAAAAATTCTTAAATTGTTGAAAACACGTTCTTTAAAATTTTTTTTTGAAAATTTAAATTTTTGATAAGCTTTTGTGTTTTTTGCTTTCCAGTACAAAATAATTGACTTGATATATACAAATATATTCAAATATTACACCTTGATATCTCCAATGAGTCGTATGGGGGTACCATATGTTATATTTTATAATTGACCATTTCTGTAAGTATAAAAAGTATTTTATAAATTGTGTGGAAAAGTAAAACACAACTTTGATTTCGAAAATACGTGTATATCAGAAAGGGAAAAAAATTACATAAACGACTCACATTAGAAATGTTACACATTAAAACAGATAAAAATAATGTTTACGCTAAAACAGACCTTATAGGCCTTAGTACTATTTACAACACAATAAAAGACAAAATAAAATAAAATATAAGTAAAAAATATTTTTAATTAAAAAAACGGCGACACGTACTTAAGTCACTTCCTTTTTACAAGGATAAGTAGGTTTAATCCTGCTTTAAATAAATGGTTTTTGCTGATACTTGCTATTATGTCTATGTGCTTCAGTGAGTGTGCATTTTATTACTGACATATAATTTATTCAAATTATGAACGCCATTGACGGCAAAATTTTATACATCTTTTAATGTTAAAAATAATTATTTCGTAAGTGTCCATATACTCAGTTAAAAGCAAATATTTATTTTTTATTTCAATGAAAAATTGTTATTCATAATTTTCTTTAGTTCCTGAGGATGATCCTGGTAGGTAGTCGAAGTAAATAATAAAAATTACATGACTGCATCCCAAAATTATTTTACTCCATTTTATAAATTATTTTTTGTTATATATTTTACGTAAATAAGTGTACTTTGTTTATGGTTGTAATCTTCATATTGTATGTATACTTTTTAGAGCACTGAAGAAGACTGTAATTACAGTCGAAACGTAGGCCAGGAAATAAATAATATCCACTAGACTGCATGTATGATTATTTTCCGATTTTCCATACTCTACAGACTTCAAAACATGCTTATTCATAATACCTTTTTCATAATTCACTTATATTCAAGAATTAAAGTGGTTGGTAATAAAGTAATAAAATTATAACCACGAGTACGTTTATAAAGTTTATTCAATAAAAGTTAGGAAAATTCAAGAAAATATAAAATCATACTCTTTTTTACACTATACGCATTTGCATAACAAATAACTTATAGAACAAAATTTATTTATTTATTTATTACTTATTTTGCTATTGCAATGACTACATGTATTTGTAATTTTATTTTGCATATAAATAATTTTGCTGTTATAACAAACAACATGTATTACTAATTTTAATTTTTGTTTTCAATAATGTAGACTCTTTCTGATTTTTGATCAAAATGCAATATTATTTTGTTTGTGAATTAGTTTTAAATGCGATATTTTCATAATGTTTTTAAAATAAAAAAAAAACACATATAAAAGCTACATAACATACGCGTTATGAATTTATCATATAAATTTAGCTCATACCTATATTATTGCCATTATTTGAAATGTAAAAACATATTTCTCTGATAAAATATATGTACTGGTATATGATTATTTTTTCCATTAACTCTCATAATTTTATACCCGGTACACGGTAATTGGGTAACGGACAACTGGGCGAATCACACTGGGCGATGGACAACTAGGATATAGTCAAATGGACGACGGTCCTATGGGCGATAGAAACTTAAAAAAATTGCATCCTTAGCAGGAAAACAAGTTGATATTCTTTTTAGAACAGGAAAAGTATGTAGTTGGACGTGACGCACAGATTTTTCTAAACATATAACTGCTCGATCAAAACTTAATATATCATACCTGTTTTTCCAGGGACGGTAATAACTCAATTATGGACGGGCTGGAATTTAATGTCAGACAAAAACTAGTTTAGTTGGATGCAATTAGTTTATTCAAACAATTCTGGTTTTATCAAAAGTTTTTTATTTTTCATTTTTTCACTTTGGGACCGACACCAATCGACTTTACTCAAAGAGTAGCGTCTTAAAATACATACATTGGGTTCATATGAATGACCAAATCCTAGTTGTCTCTCGCCTAGTTAACCATAGTCCAGTCGTCCTCGTCCAGTTGATCGTGTCCGCTTTCTACATAATCTAATGAAGAGTATATCAACGCTCTAATGTTCATGACTACCACATCGGCGGTTACAAAATATACATTTATGTTTATAGGTAATCTATGTTGACATCCTTATTACGATAATTCCATTTCCGTAATTCGTACATGATTGTTAAGTTAGTCTGAATCTGAAATTACACTAGGCGTATACAAACTCACGTAAAACTTGTCGGAAGTTATAAACATATTTGAATTTAACACCGGTAATTTGATTACGCGAATAATGGAATCATTGCGGAAGGGCCTAAAGCTTGAACTAATTTTATTATTTAGTTATTGTGAGACCATTGTTGTAGTATGACTAACATGGGCGCCGGCAGAAATTTTTAAAAGGTGGTGCTTTGCATGTGACTCATACAGTTGCTTTAAAAAAATGGTCATAAATGTTAATCTTTGACACATTCGATTGACGGTGTTTGTCGATGATACTACTTGAAATACTCGTATACAGTACATATCTAACAATATTTATTAGAATTCAAGAAATTTAAAGAAAAATATTGATATTTTGTTTATAAATCAATCAAGGAAAATATGTAATTTGTGGAAAAATAAAATTGACGACCACATTTTTTCGTAATTGTACCTACTCACCTATTCACAGACAACAAATAATCATTGTTCAATTTTGATATTTTATAAAAAATATTTATATAATTTCAAAATTGAACTGTTTATTTTTTGTGCAACCGTATGTGAACTATATATTTCGCAGACGCAATACTAATAATAATAATAATAATAATAATAAAAATAATAATAAAAATAATAATAATAATAATAATAATAATAATAATATAATAATAATAATAATAATAATAATAATCCATATTGAAGCTGTTACCACACTCAATGATCTACAGCAACATGCTAAAAAATACCTTCTACAACAAAAATGTGCAAGTTGGAATAATTTCCAAGGTTCAAATCGTTTAAAAACTATTAAAGCAGACATATCTCCATGGGCAAAAATGAGATTCGAGGGTCTCTCACGTCGAGAACAAGTGATAACCAGGCTAACAATAGGACACAGTAATCTCACTCAAAATTATATACTCAATAATTCTGAACCCCCTATGTGTCAACAGTGCGACACCAGATTATCAATCAAACATATTTTTAACGACTGCACTATTTTCGATATTTATCGTAATCATCATAATATTTCTCTTGACAGCCTGCGCGATACATGTGGATGTGCAATTCACTCTGAAACATGCTGTGTAAATAATAATATACAAAATAACATTCAGAGAATATTTTTATTTCTCAAGGACAAAAATATATATAGTAAAATATAACAATGTACCAATTAACAAATAATAACGGGAAAATAAATATATGTAACTAAATAAAACAAAAATTGTCAATGGGCGTGATGACCGAAGCAGTTATATATATATATATATATATATATATATATATATATATATATATATATATATATATATATATATATATATATATATATATAAATATATATGTGTGTGTGTGTGTGTGTGAAAATATTAAAAATATTTTTTTTTATTTGCAATCCAAAGGTGGTGCAACTACACCATACACCGTGCTGTCGGCGCCCATGACAATTAATACGATTACAGAAAGCGAAATGCCCCAGCTGATCGATTGTTATTGTTTTGTTGTGACAATGTGGTAAGTTGTTATAGTTTTATCCTATATTGTTTTGTAATAGGCCCAGGGGCCACAAATGTGGATTGAATAATAAGTTGAACAAAGGGATTCTATTGAGTGAATCTGTGAGCATATGAGTAGGTTTTTGTTCTATAATGGAACACAGGACGGAAGTTCTAATACTATCAGCAGCAATTTTACTTATTTCAAATTAAATTTACAGAGAGTTACAAATGGCATTGTCACCCTGAATATAGATCTGTATAAATGTATTGCCACGGTTTATTTGCCATTTCTGAGTGTGTTAATTTGCTCTCATTTAAATATTTTGGTAATGAGGACTTAGATTTTAGAATTTAACTCTTGCCATGGGCAGAGTTTTGAAGTACTTTTAGACAAAGACGACAAGCTCGAAGAAAGAGACACCAAAGCACTACCATGACCTCGTAGATAAAGTCTAAAACATTATTTAAAAATGTATTCCGAAATTGAACCAATTTAACTGCGGTTACTTTTTCAGTAACCGGTTGTGTTTTCGGAACGTGGTTACTGAAAGCTGGTAACTTTTCTGTAACCACATTAACCGCGCTAGATCGGTGGTTGTCGTGCGGTTATATTTTGATGCATGACAAACGAATTTTTAAATTTGTAAAAATGAGGTTAGCTGTCAGCTGGTCCGTTTTTCTAGTCCGATGTCGGTAACATTGTAACCGTGGTTAAACCGTAACCATTTTCAGTAGTTACCGTGGTTTAATTTCGAAATACACTATTCGCGAATAAAATTAAGCCGTAGCCATCTGGTGGCAAAATAAGAACTATTTGTTGTCGTACTTCACTGAAAACGCTATTTGGGTTAGTGTTATTTTATTTGGTTGTTATTTGTGAACAGTAAGCTTTTGTTTAATTATTTCTATTTTACGTGCTCACTCACTACTTCAATACATAGGTATTGACTAAAATCAGACTTTTTGAAGACTACTTTCCAGTTTAAATCTGTTTCATCCTTAACCTGTTTTACACTTTCCTATTTAAAGGCTGTTAGTTTCCCGATTTATCTTCATTTACTCAATTTTCTACTTAAAATTCCTTGAAGAATTAATGGAATTTAAATAATTCTCTTTATAAGAGGTGAAGAATTTTTTCCAAGAACATTGTCATATTTATCTGCAAATAAACAAATTTTGAAACGTCCATGCACCAAATTGAAATAATAACATTGAAACTTAATCTTCAAACTATCAGTCAGTTAAATAAAACCTGACTAAATATTTTAATAATAGAATAAAACACTCTTGAAAACTGCGTTTATAACATGTAAACAAACACGTTTGAAAATGATAGTACGACAATCATCCGACATCTTGTTTGATAACAACGCCGCCACCGGTGATTTTATTCGCGAATAATGTGTTGGATAATTTTGTGTGCGGTATTATTATTATTTTTAGAATTTATCATCAGCTAACAAATCGTTATTATAACAAAACTGATTACTCATATGTTCGTCAAACACCACCGCAAAATAAAACAGCAAATATCAAAACGGTTTAAGATAGTACGTTAAGAAAAGATAAGCCATGGTAATACAAAAAATTCTCTTTCTTCGAGTTTGCCGTCTTTTTCTAAAGACATGTAGTACTGGAAGGGGATATGTGTGTTGTGTGATGTCAACTTCATAAGTCCCCATTCCGATACACCACGGCAGAACTATTGTGTAGCAAAGAATAATAAAATGACATGATAAATATTTTATATCACGGTTTGTAATACTTATAGGTGTGGCAACTTACCGTATTTTACATAGAAATGTCATTATTTACGAAGTTGGAATCCGCCAGATGTCTCAGTCTATAAAAGTTAGTAACTTTACGGTATATTTAGCTGTCATTTTCAATCCAAAATAATTTTACTATATTCAAACAAACATATACATGATTTAATTATGATTATATAAATTTATTTTCTGATGAATATAAAGTATTCTTTATTATAATACAAATGACGCCATTTACATTTCTATGAATAATTATGAAATATTAGTGGTTCTTCGTAACTATTGATACACATTGATATATAGTAAATTGGGGTGTTAATTTAAACATGAAATGTATTGATTATTATGATAGAACAACATTTATAGTTATTTCACTTGTATTTATGCAAGGTAAAGTTTATATTTATTTATTTCATATTGTGTTACATATATCCATGTTTACAGGAGTGATTTCGGTCCGATAAATGATGTTTTACAGTATTATTATTTTTTACGGTACTTTATTGTTACTAAGTAACCTACTTCTTATTGAACTGTCAAACAAATATATCATATCATAATTTATAACGACATTCATGATGTAATCGCACATTTTATTTGTTATAACATTCATTTCCAATCAAACATTTATTTACAAATATGTGAAATATCTACACTTTGTACGCCAGGAGCATAAACCCATTGAGTATTTTAACCATAAGGAAGAACTAATAATTTTTTCGACTACAAAATTATAAAAATTCTATATATGCGAAAAACTGTAACATAGTAAACCCTAAAACTCATCAGATCTAACATATATGCCAAAATTACATCTCTTATGTTTGTAAAATAATTTTCTTTTCCCTATACTATAAAAAGCTAATATTCGTTCTACATCTTTCAGCGGATTTTTTCAGGATCATTTTTTCCGTTTGTTTCTTAAGGTTTTAATAGGATTTTATAGGGAATATTGTTTTTCGTATTCTTTTTTGAAAAATAAAATGTCTACTGTTTTATATTTATTAAGACCAAGACGACATGACTTTTTTTAAAGGAATGGGGAATAGCAAACTTTCGTCCAAATATGCGACACAGATATGAAATAAAGTATTGTACGTCATACGTCTGTTAAATGTTTTACACAGTACCCATTTTGAAATCCATCACTCGGCTCCTACGTCGCCTCGCCCGCAAACATATTATTATGCGTACTATAAAAACTCATTTGCCGGACTTATAACGTCAATTACTATATAGTCATACCTAACACGAATATATGTCATTTTGTCATTGTTTTATTGACAGTAAGGGCCAGTTTTACAATCTCTGGTTCAAATTTTAATTGTCAGTTAAGTAAACAAAATTGAAACGAAATGGGCTGTCAAATGATAAACTGATCATTGCTGTCAATAATTCCATATTGTTAAAGTTAAAATTCTAAACGAAGATTGTAAAACTGACCCTAAGTCGAGTCCTAGGTACTAAGTGACGGTTTACATTCAAGTGCTGGTTATCATATGCAGCGGGTTGAAATCAGGGATGTGCGTCTATGCATAATCTATTATAGTTTACTTACGTACATAAACAATACAAATAATAATGTCAAATGTAGACAATACGTAGCGAATGTAAATGCACATGCGCAGTAGAGGTATAACGAAATGAAGATAATTTCATACTTATTTTGACAGTCAACACCATTGATAACAAACTCGATAACAAATAAATAAAAATGGGAGGCAGAAAAGAAAACAAGAATTTTAACAAAATTAAATTATACTCGGATGAACAACAAATAGTAATATTTTTGTCCTCTTTTAACATATGTACAGGATGGTGACTCGAACACCGGAACATAAGGATTTAACATGTAAAATCAGATTTTCGTAATTTCCGGCTTTCCTAAATATTTTTGGTAAAAAAAGATTCAAATTAAAGTTGTAGAGCACAAAATTCATAAATAAAAAAAAATCAATGAGCAAAATTAATATTACTTGCTTTGTAACAACAAAAATTAGCTACGAAAATGCCGAAAATCACCTACAGAATAGCGATAGTCATGGAATTGAGACAAAAAATTAACAAATATCTAACGGTTTATCTGTCAAATTAGTTTATTTTTTTCCGTATCAGGGAACAATAATCTATTAATATAAATTGATGATAGTTCATTTGAACAGAAAATAAAAATATAAAAAATAAACTAACCTAACTTGACAGATAAACCGTTAGATATTAGTTGATTTTTGCCTCAATTCCGCGGCTATTACTATTTTCCACATTTTCATAGCAGATTTCTGCCGTTACAGAGCAAGTAAAATTAATTTTGGTTATTAATGAAATGTAGAATTTTAAGCTCCACAATATTTATTTAAAGATTTTTACCTAAAATAATTAGGATGTCCAAATTGTAAAAACTCATTTGCAATATGAGGAGGTTTTCACACACGATGTGTCGAACACGCTCTCTCGTGTGACAATTTTTACATGTAGTGCGAAAAATACCCTAATATTGCAACTTGGCACATAGTGTAGTTAAGGAATTAAAAAAATATATTTAATAAAAGTTTTATTGTCTCTAAATAATTTAGATATTAAATATGTAAAATTGAAAAGAAAACTTTCAGTCATATTAAGAATAATATAGCGAGGACATATTCCTAAACTCATTGAAATAAAATTTTATTGAATCGTTCTAGTTTTTTTTTAAATATATGACTACAAAAAAAAAACCTTCACAAAGATATATTTGTCTCTTTTTAGATTACAAAGACAAATAAATTATTGTTTCATGGCAATCTTAGCATTAACATTACCTTTTTACTCTTTTGTAGTGTATCTGTTTTTATTATATTGATTAGGAAAGCAGGAAATTACGAAAATCCTATTTTACATGTTAAATCCCTATGTTCCGGTGTTCGGGTTACCACCCTGTATACAAATTATAATGACGTAAAACACAGGTAATTGTGTACGCGTAGACAATTAGGTAATATACGTGGCATAGATTACAGGCACATCCTTGGTTGAAATATTTTTCATTAAGTTTCTTGAGTAAAAAACGAATGGTCTACAAATATGTTGCTAGGATTTCGCAGATAGTAAAATATAGGAGGCTGTATATGACGACACATATATTTAGAGACATAGTTTTGATGAAATAGTTATAAATTTATAACACAAAATTATAAATTGAGAACACACGAAACACATTTTAAATATGTCATTTTATTGTCAAGGATATCTAAAGCATCGCTATCTATAACTAATTATTGATACAACAGAGGTGTATAAAAATGAAATGTGTATACTTAATTTTATATGTTTCTAAATGACATATAATACATGAGTACAGGTGACAGTTTTGGTAACGTGTAATAATGTACCAAGTTTAAGTTTTGTTATTGAAATTGAAAGTACCAAATTTCTTTAGATTATATGAGGAATATATACCTACTTGAGAAAATAACTTTTCAGCAGAAGTCTTCTACTAACACGAAAACTACTGTTAGGTTTACATATTTTCTAATTGTAAAAGATACTTATAGCTAATAAAATACAAACAATGGTCATATGATTGAACAGTGAATAAAAATGTGTTTCTTAATTTAATATTTGAACAAGACGCTCAAAATGTGTATATCACCTACATAAGGTATGACGAAAATCTCATATGTACCTTGAGTCGCACAGTACAATTTTTAGTCATGGACGCTACGAGTCTTGGCGTTGCAAAATGCATCCTCGACCGAAAAACTGCATCTTCGACTCTTGGTACATAAATAACTATTTTTTACAATTTTGTTTAATTATAGTGACTTTTTGTTATTATTTTAAATGTCAAAATAATGGCTATATTGCCACAAGTGTCAAAATGGCACAGAATTGACCCCTGTGGTGCACTCTCCACGCCAGCAATGAGTGCCCGTGAGGTGACGCCTGGTAAGCGCCCGCACGGTGCAAATATTTCATCATTACCGCATCTGTGTACAAAGCAGATTGGCACACCCAGCAATGGGTAATAAGCCGTGATGATATATTTATTTATTTTATTTATAGTGTCAATATAAAAAAACAAAACAATTTTGTAGCTAGAAGCAAATTTACATAGATATTAATATTATAATAATAGAAATTTGAGAAATGAACATCATTTGACGAGGAAACATTCACTTCATCCAATATATAAATATTGGACTGTAATTAGTTTTACCGGTTTCAGAATATTAATCCATTGTTTACATGTACAAAAGTAGGCTGGTAACTAAGTAATAACTGTATCTGTATGGTAATATTATCATACTGATTTGTCAAGAACAGTCTACAAAATGAAAATAAAATTAAATGAAAATATAATGCTCTTAATGCATACAGATAACGATAGCGTATCGTTCTAAATACGGTCTCTAAAGTAATAAACATGAGGAACGAAGCACATACTTTGAATATTTGTCATATTGACATACATGTCAAAATAATTGTTCTGTTAAGTCTAGCATTCTGAAAGCAGCATTAATGAGAAAACTTCAACAAATACTATTTATCAATAATGTCTTCATTTTCTGAAACCGATAAACTATTGAACAAACCACGGATGTTATGAATCATAACAAGCCTTAGATGTCTTAAAATAAATTCAAACGACATCTGCGGCAGTTATGATATGCATAACATTCCTAGATATGTTAATATCTAAAATTGTAAATGATATATTTTATTTATTGTATGGTGACGTGACGTTCACATTCACCAAGGCCACCAGCATATAATTTTATATGATAAGAAGAATATCAGCCTCCTATTTGTAATAATAAATGCGTGAAAATGTCATAACTTTAATATTTTTTTAAAATTTGATATCAATTGATAAAAACTTTTTTGCAATATGAGAAGATTTTCACATACGACGTGTCGCACAAGCTTCTCTCGTGTGACAATTTTTACATCTAGTGCGAAAAACACCCTCATATTGCAACTTGGCATATAAGTAGAGATTTAAAAAAAACATTTTATAGAAAGTTTTATTGTGTCTAAATAATTTAGAGATTAAATATGTAAAATTTAAAAGAAGACTGTCAATCATTTGAATCCTTATAAGTATATTAAAAAATAATTTTATTCATGCGATATTAAGAATGACATAGCAAGGACATATTTCCAAACTCATTGAAATAAAATTTGGTTGAATCGTTGTAGTTATACGTATGTACATTTTTTTTAAATATATATTTCTATAAAACAACCTTTACAAAGGTATTTGTCTCTTTTTAGATTACAAATTAATAAAGACAAATAAATTATTGTTTCGTGGCAATCTTAGCATTAAAATTAACTTTTCATTATTTTGTAGTGTAACTGTTTTTATTATATTGATTGGGTTTAAATATTTTTTTTCTCATACCGATCAAAAATATTTAATGGAAATTCAACAGAAATTATAGGACGTTTCTACGCAATGTAAATAATGTATCCAATAATATAATATCCTCGGTGTATTTGACAATAATCTGCAATGAACAACAGTACGACTTGATGAAATCTGTTTGCGTGGCAGTATATTACATTATGACAAGTATTAATATGTAAATATGCATTTGCAGAATGGCTGCTCTAAATTAATTCATTGTCCAAAATGCATAGATGCAAGCGCTAAATCCTGGAACAAGTGAAGGTGCATTACCATCAGTGTATATGTATGTATATAGGGTGTTCTACTCATTATTTATACGGGAAATTATGCTACCATATTTATTTATTAGCGAACGCACCTGTGCTGAATACACTGTTCACTATAATTATAATTCATTTTAATTGCCGCTAGCGCGAACTGAACTATGATTTAAATAAAGATAAATGTTAAACTTTCCAAAAAATTGTAGTATATTTTGTCAGTAGGAATAATTATTTATCTTATATCAGATTCTTCAATTTCTTTGCGATATATTACCTATTTAAACAACAATTGTATAATTTGATGGAACAGAATGCAAAAAAGGTTTACCCTACAGCTATGATACTAATCAATTTTATGTTCTAAAAATCCCAATTAAAGTAAAAATTAGTTTTAAGGCGATATTTGATACGGAGAAGATGACCAAATGAGACAGTATGCTGTATGCTATGAATTTTCTGTAAATATTCGATATGAGTCATTTAACACTGACTTGTTTAAGAATGGTACTGTACTAAACTGATAGAGATTAACAGCAGAATTAACTGTGTTATTCTTCCAATTTTTGTTTTTGTTTTGTTCCTATACACCTACTTATATTATTATTTCTTTCAAATACTTTAATACATCTGTAGTTTTTACATATATATATATATATATATATATATATATATATATATATATATATATATATATATATATATATATATATATATATTTAAAAAAATGAGTTCATATTTTTAATTCTGTGGTTATGACGTACATATTAACGATGACATTTGGTAATTTGTACTGCTAATAACGTGATCTATAAATTAGAAACGAAAACATTTTTGTCTATAAAAAGTGAGTGGTAGGATTTTATTCAGTATCACAGAAAACATACATTGTGGGATTAAAGTATGGAATATAAAAAAAACCAACGTACTCAACGGGTTTTTTAAAAAACGCTATAACACGTCGATTTTAGTTTTTAAAAATACACATTAATATATGCGATTCACCTTCCGACATTCATTTGTTTTTAAGTTAATACGTCATCAAAAAAAAAAATTAAATGGCAATATAAATTTTTAGTAGCGGAATTCGATAGAGATATTTCATCCCTTTATGATCATGCAAATACATCATAAGGTTGCATAACAAAAATTCTGAGAAAAATCGAACTGAAAATTTAATAATAATGAATAATAAAGATACCTAATTTCATTTTACAGTTTAGAATATTTCGTTTATTATATTTTATAAGTTATAAGTACCACAATAATAACAATAAATGTTTAAAGATTTCAAAAATTTATCAACGAAAAATTCTAAACTGAAAAATGAAATCTAGGTATCTTGATTATTCATTATTTTCCAATTTTCAGCTCGATTTTTCTCAGAATTTTTGTTATGCAACCTTAAGATATATTTGCATGATCATGAAGGGAAGAAAAATTACTATCGGATTCCACTACTAAAAATATATTTTGCCACTTATTTTTTTTGTGATGACGTCATAACTTCCAAACAAATAAAAGACGGAAGGTAAATCGCATATATTAATGTGTATTTTTAAAACTAAATTCAACGTGGTTTAGCGTTTAAAAAAAACCGGTTGAGTTTGCTATATTTTTTTTTAATATTCCATACTTTAATTCCACACTGTATATAAAAAATTCATCGTTTGAATTTATTTTGGTATAAATTTTAAAAAATAAAAAATAAATTTACATTTCTAGTTTTGAAAATCTGATGTGGCCAACACCAAACCTCCCGCTATTTAATTTTTATTAATTTAAATATACATACTTACATATTTAGTTATTGCGGAAACTGTATTAAGATCCATTACATATAACTAGAGTTCTTTTTACTATTTTCTTTTTAAAACGTTATTGTTGTTAATTTGAAATGATTAATTCTTTGGCAGTGACATTTATCTGTCAGTTACATACATTTAAGATATGAACTGTGTAACCAAGGAGTTTTGATTGATTCAAGTGTAGGCTCCGGGATTAAATTTATAGATAATTTTATGAATTTATCAATAAAATATATAGAAAAAGTATTTATGCAAATCTGTAGAAAATTTAACAATCTTTAATTTTTATAATAACATTAATCTAGAAAAAATAATATTTAAAGGTATTTTTCAAAGAAAAACTATTTAGAGCTTCCAGTAAAGTGCCATTGCCGGTTAACCGATTTATACCAATATCCAATGGGCTCTTTCCATTACAGAAAAAGTTCGAAATACAAGGTTTCAAAATTTTCTGAATGATAGTATTTGACTTAGAGTGAAGGATTCACACACAGACACAACAGTAAAAATGTTAAAATTGGATTCTACGGACCTTAAAACGTGATCTATTAGCAAAATCTCGATATGCGATTTTTAGCACGATCCCTATACCTCCCTTACCAAGGGTAGCGGGAGGTAAAAATGATGATACATCTACCCAAATTGCAATGCAATTAAACTTTGCTTGGATTAAAAAAATTGTTGCGATTTATATTTAGTTAAGACATAGTATGAGATAGGTTCCAAAACAATTTTTGGAGGTAATAGAAAGAATTCTTTTACTTTTCAACATTAACATCCTTTATATTAATAAACTTGTCACATCTTTGAACTAAAATTTGTATGCCCTTGAAGAAATAATACAGTTTTATCTGCAAAATAACATAAAACTGCATCTTTCATTTCATTATCATCGAAAAATTATCTTCTTCGATTATTTTTCTTCAATTTTGAGAAAAAAGTAGAAATCATTGAGTGCTAAATCTGAGCTGCAGGTTTAATAATATATTTCGTGAAAGTCACAGTACTTCATTGCAGCCCACGCTGCAGCCTTTGAAATAAAATCCGAGAAGAGAGAAGTCGGGGCTTTCTTCTTGCAGCTGACATCGCACGTGAATGATCCGAACATCGGTTGCTACGGAAAACCTCAACCTTGCTAAAATTTATTTCAGCTTCAGCCATCTACCATTCGGCAGTTCTTTCCCGACACTAAACACTGGCCGACCATCCTATAGATCATCATCAGTGACATCTCTTTCCAGACAAAACTGTTACGCTTACAATTTCACGCTGGAATATGAATAAGAAGCGTCCCTGTAAATACTGTTGAATCGCTGTATGATAACAATTAAGGAGTTTCTGGTAAAAACAACCTTTAGTCCATTATTTTTTATCTGAATATCTGACATAATAAAAAAAAACTTTCTACTTTCTTTTACGTTAAAATATTTTTCAAATTCAATATAACTCAAGTTCATGATTAAATATTAGAACTGGATGTTAAGTAACAGAAATTAAACAATGAACAGCAATTACCTATTTACTAACGATTTTTATAGATTAATGGTTGTTTTTCTAAGAAACAGATAATTTGCAAACAGGAAACTTAATGAACATGATCTTTTATTGAAAGTAAAGTCCACTTATTACACATAATTAGCATACGCGTTTACTTCATAAATCAGTGCACTGCGACTAAAGTTGTTTTTGCTGAATCTTTATAGGACTATGGTTGTTTTTGAAGAAGTACTGAATCTTTACAAAGTAATAACTTATGAGTAAGATATGTTTTGAGAGAAACAGTTTTACCAAACTTTTAGACATCCTTCAAAGTATATATATATATATATATATATATATATATATATATATATATATATATATATATATATATATATATATATATATATATATATATATATATGTCAAATTTACAGAATTTGGACTATGGTTGTTTTAGCCAGAGGCTCCTCAATTTGGAAAAGCGTTTCTTTGGTTAAGCATTTTATTACAGTGAGGAAGTCTTCGACATTGTAGTCATATAGCGTGTAATAACCTTATTTAAATAATTGTCATTAATTGATAGTTGAAACTAATATTTACATTAACCTCTCCATAGATGGCGCCATGTCTCACGTATGATTCGTATGATATGTTAAAATTTGCGCTAATATTGTGAACCAGGCCAAAATACGTTGGTACACAAGGTGTTTCAAAAATACTGTAAAAAAATTTAAGGGCACGTAGTACTGACCAAAATAATTAAAAAAACCTTAACCAAGATAGGACAAAATTTTGTCTATGTCAGTAAATAAACTACACTGACCGGCACGAAAAACGGGCCATTTTTTTTTTTTTGTAACAAAAATGCTAATAGCACTTTATTTCAGTAATTTCTATAAAATGTTGTTATTGATAGATGTCAACTGAACTCACATCAATCATCAACTCCTAAAAACATCACTAATTAACTCCAATATTCCTATTCTTAACCTGTCATAACGAAATCACGAAATTAACAAAATGTATTAGTAGGCTTATATTGGTTTCATTTATTTCATTTGCTTGTTCCATCGTTTATTTGTCAATTCAATGTTTTGAAAATGTCACTGAACGCAGAAACTGTAGCTTCTATTGTTGCATTAATAAATAAAAAGACGAAAGAAGTGTACGTTATGTTGTACAACGCGTGTACACGCGTATAAAATGGTCGTCTGTAAACCCATAATAAAAATATGTAATGATATTACAAAATAATAAAGCAGTACCAACATTTTTTTATATATAAAAAATGGCCCGTTTTTCGTGCCGGTCAGCGTATAAAAAAACAATTAAATTGTATATTTAACGTTTTTCTCAATTTCTAATAGTTAGGAAGTTATTTAAAAATTAAATATTGGCCAAGGTAGCTACAACATTTAACATAGTACAATTATTTGACTTAAAAAAAACAAAAGCACATCTAAGATGACCTCTGAAAAGTAAACAAAAAATCCCATTTAATCAAAGTCGTAACTCATATAGTTGTCGAGATATCAGACGTAAACCCCATAGAAACTCATTTTTCACTGAATCTCGGAAACTATGGAAGATCGGACCCATGTTGATTAAGCTGTTTTACTCATTTTGGCCAGTACTATATGCCCTTAAAATATTTTACCGTATTTTTGAAACACCCTGTACTTTTGCTCTAATAAAAAAGTGCATGCATAAGGGGTGCATATTGTAAAAGATCTTTGCAGTATAATATCGAGAAATAGTTCTTATCATATGTTCAAATCTGCTACCATGAAAATGGTAAAATTTGTTACTGCAATGAATATAAAAATATTACGCATAATGAATAATGTCTTCTTTTCGTTTCTAAAACTTTTTCATATAATTTTTCACGTAAAAATGTTGATCGTATCTGAAAATCAGAACCACACAATATATGTATCTAACTTTTATAAAAATAAGACTTTCCCAGACTACAAGAAAATCTGCCTTATAAATGTCTTTCTCTAGGATACCAATTTATATCAAACACAAAAATTTTAGCTACAATATTTTTATGTTGGCAACAAATTTTGCGGCGATATTTCACGCAGTATTTTGCCTTTTTGTGACTTCCTTGCATACTAATATCCAAAGACGGAAGCCACCTATCTCAAGATATCGATTCGAGGTTATAAATTGAATATATCTGGAATTAATGCTCTCGGGATTCCATGTTTACATGATTTTGCTATAAATAAACAAAAGTTATTATTCTTCTGTTTTTGGCGTTCAATGATATTTAAATAAAAATGCGTATTTTTTCTGCAACTTTGCGTTTTACATAACAAAAAGCAAACAGATTAGAATTATGTTGACTGCCATAGCGTTTAACATTACTAACTCGCTCGTTGAGGCAAAATATTCATTTTTGCTTTCTGTTGCCTCCATATAATAATTTTAGTAACAAAAAATATTTTTTTTTCCTTAGATATCTTCTTTGTACTTCTGGGATTACTTGGCTAACACGGGAATCTCGAGAACTATAAAAGATACGAAGTCGGTTATTTAGCCAAAAATAGGAGGTAATTGATGGCGTTTTGTTGTTTGAGACAGAAAAATAGTAGATATGGGCAAAAATGTAAATCATGCAGTTTTTATTTTTGCGAATATCGTCCAAATGTGAAATACTACTAACACATTTTTTTACATTCTTTCGAATGGCGATGCTTATATTAATATTTATATGCACGGCCGTTACACTGTTAAAAAAGAAAATTTAGGTTTTCAACGATGTGAAACTTACCCATAAATACCTTTCTAACTCGTACCTAGGGTGGCGAGAAGTAAAAAGTATCAGTGCAATGAAAAAGGGATTATTTCAAGATAAACTTCTTATAGCATAAAAGATGCTATTTATTTTATTTATAACTATTAGATGCCACCATTTTCTGATTGATAAAATATGAACAGATATGATCTATACACATCCACTTACATACAGACATATTGGAAAAAAATGTTAAAAACGGATTCTAGGGATCTTAAAACATACTTATCAAAATCTTGATGTGCATGAACCCTATAGCCTGTACCTTCCTTAGTACGGGTAACAAAAGATAAAAATGTTTGCATTTACTAAGTATATTTAATATTTATTGAATATATTTAGATTTTACATACAAATTACGTAATTCAAAAAAAAAAAACTGCGTTGTAAGCACAATTTATCTAAACGAAGTTTATACATTATTGTTTTGAATAATCAATAAACTGCTCCATGAGATATTGGACATCTACCAATTTTCCTAGTTCATTAACACGTTAATCGTTTCATCAAGCGTATATTTCCGACATTATCAAGTTCTTTATGTAACGTAACGGATATATATATATAATACTCGTATGGCAGATATAAATAGTTGTAATATTAATAAAAGCCTCGTTATTCTATTATCTATTCATATGCTATTGTAAATTTAATGACTAATTGAAATAATTTTTTTTTAAAAAACATCCTTTTTATTTTGACAGGACTGAGAACTTTTTTTATTTATTATTAATTACGATATATCAAGTTACAGTACATAATATACATATGTGCGAATGAAGTTGGCGTTCATTTCTAATACTTCCCCTCGACAACATCATCCATGTCCTTTCAATTCCGCAGTTCGAGTACCTTGCAGCGGGGTTGTTGGAAATCGGCACTTACTCAAATTTGAGTTGGTTCGTGTCGACTTTTTCTCGAAAAAAGAAATGTCGTAGGTCAATATACTTACTTTGCTCGAATGATGCATACTTTTTCGTGAGAGCGATTGCACCTTGTAGAATTTGAGGCGATGGTGAAAAATTTTTTCCTTCAATTTCCTGTAACAAATTTCTTAGCTACAATACCTCTTTTGCTGCGTGGCACATTGATAAGTATTCTGCTTCCACTGTAGATAAGGCTGTACTATTTTGCTTCTTGCTGCTCCACGATGTTGCGGTACCAGCTATTTTTACTACGTAGCCATTTACTGAGCGTCTGTCAACCTTGTTACGTCTCTTCTTCTTAAATGTCAATCCCTATTTTGTAGTCTGTCTTACATATCTCACAATATGTTTGACTCCTGTCCAGTGTTCCACACTTGGTCGATCGTTAAATTGGCTCATGTAAGCAGTCGCAAATGCCAAATCTGGTCGAGTTCCCCAGGCCAAATACAACAGTCCACCGATCGCTTGTCTATAACGATGTAATTCTTCATCTACGGGAACATCTTCCGCCGTCTTTACACACTTCTTTCCAGGATTCAGTGGCGTTGAAGCTCCACGCAAGTTCTCCATTCCCATGGTTTCATGCTATTGTAATAAGTATTTCATCTACATAAACGTCGATAATCAACCCTTTCTTCTTATCAAAGTAAATGAATGAATCAGCTTTTGGTCGTATTAATTAATGAAAGCATTCATGTTACTATAGAAATAAATATGGAAGAGTCAATTACAGTAAAAAAATATTTATTAAGTAAATTGGGAACCGGTTTCGGATATATGTCCGTCCTTTGTACTGTACTGTAATTGACTTTTCCATATTCGATCTTATTAGCCCACATACCGTCAGAAATTCATTCAAGCACAGGTTTCATTCTCTTCCGGATTGATCCAACCCGTATAAACTTTTCTTCCCTTCTTCTTCAAACGGTGTCGGTTGCTCCATGTATATGATTTTCTTCAGAGTACCGTTGAAGTAGGTATCAGTCTCGTCTAGTTGATGCGCTTCACGTCCTCGTTCCACAGCTAAAGTCAGTAAAGTTCGGATGGACTTCATCTTCACTAGCGGCGAATAGGTCTTCTTGAAGTCGATTCCATATACTTGCGGAAAGCCACGTGCCACTAGTCGTGCTTTATATCTTTCTAGATTTCCGTTGACATCAAACTTATTCCTGAAAATACATCTGCATTTGACAACTCGTCGATCTTCAGGTCGAGGTACTACTGTTCAAGTTTTATTTCGTTTCAGTTTATCCATATCTTCTTTCATAGCAGCCTTCTACTGCTCTTTATCTGGTGCGGTCAACGCCTTTTCAACTGTTACAGGATCTGCTGAAAACTCTTGTTTGACGTCATTACACACATGGCATGTTGTCTGTTCGGTTTGTTTCGCTGCCAGCCGTTCTGATCGTTCTGGAAGTACATCTTCCTCTGTATTTAGTTGTTCTACGATTGTATATTCTCATTAACTGGTGGCAGTGTTCCTTGCATTTATTTCATCTGGCTGCATCATTCCATCATTTGGTTGCAGCATCTCGTCTTGCGGCTGCATTATTGCATTTACCTCATCAAAGAAGTTGATGATTACGTCATTTGAATGTGATCGGTTAATTTCATTAACAATCTCACCATCTGCTTTGAATGGGAATGAATTCTCGTCAAACTTCACATCTCTGCTGACGTGAAATGTATCGTCGATGTGATTCCAGAATTTATATCCTTTTACGCCGTCTGGATATGCAACAAAGACACATTCTTTTGCTTTGGATCAAATTTACCTTGTCGTTTTCGGTTACCCATCCATGCTTTGCATCCATAAACTCGCAATTATTAAGTGAAACATCTTTTCCAGTACAAAAAGTCTCAGCAATTTGTCTCTCAATGACTTTGGAGGCACATTTGTTGAGTGTATGTCATGCTGCAATTATGGCGTCCGCCCATAAATAATCTGAAATTCCTGATTCGATTAGCAGGCATCTTGTCTTATCCATCAACGTCTCAATCTTCCGTTCTGCCACACCATTTTGTTGTGGCGTTTACTCATCAAATTTGTCAAGAACTTCGGACTTCTTCATTGGATAAACTGTTACAAACCTTGTCCAGTCGTCAATGAAAGTCACGTAGTAGTTTGATCCACCTTTCGATGTTGGAGTAATTTTTGACTTCAACGATCTGGTTGCTTTTCTGGTGGGTAAACTCTTCCTGCGCATCTTATCTTTGATGCAAATCGCGTAAAGGCCATGATGATTGTCTACTTGAATATCAACTGAGTTATTTTGTTTTCCCAGTTGCTTCAGAGCGTCAAAATGTAAGTGACCGAGTCGGCGATGCCATAAACAGTTATCAACTGTTATCGTCATTCTTGCAGTTAGTTTTGCCTCTTCAATTCTGTAGTTTTCTACTGCGCAGCGCAGCACTTTCGGGTAGATAATCGCAGTCTACGCACTTCCAACGTGTTCGTCGTCTGCGTATGTTGAATGTTTAATCTACCGTCTTGTTGAAGGATCAGGCGATATAGGAATACTCAAAAGTATATAATATATATATTTGTCAAAATTCATAAAAATATATTTTTATCTGACCTTCTCTACTGATTATCTGACGATTTCTATATTAATTCACTTAATGGCGTCCTGCGGCCCATAACCTGTTAATAATTAAATAATTGAATTAAAAATACACAGCCTTTTTATTTTGATAGAACTTGGAACTTCTTTTATTTATCATTTTTACAATATATCAAGTTACAGTACATAATAATGTGTGAAAAAAGTTGGCGTTAATTTCTAATATACTTACCGTACCCTTTAAAAGTGTAGCCTTTGATAAACGTAAGCTGAGAATTATATAGTGTTATGCGAAAAAGTACTGAATTTGTGACAATGTAGTTCACAAATTATATTTTCGATCATTTATTTTATTGTTAACATTTTGTACTTGCTGAGGATGGACAAATTTTGTCCAAAACGTCCTATAAACAAGGAATCTACTACGGTATATTCATTTAACTCCAAGACTGTTCCCAAGTTCCCATTTTAAAATATTAATTAATAATTTAAATTTGGCCCCGAGGGTACTATTACCTCAAACTATCTAGCCGAGTAATATGTTAATAACGTTACTCAATTGAAGTTTCTCAATAAAGAGTTTTCACATAACGCCAAAAAAAAAAAATAAAGTCAATGTTAAACTCTCCGTGGATCATGCATACACATACCTACGTTATATTCTTAATGTTATTAGTTCAACGTTTAACTTTATTTAGAAATTGCGTGTATCGAAATTATACATCATTTATGATGTTATGAGAAACATAACCTCATTGAAATAGAAATAATAGTTTCATTCACATATAATATTTAGTTTTATAGCTAATACATTCCTACATTATATAATCATATTTCGTACAGTGTAGAAAAGTTGAGTTTAGGGTTCATAACACCGATTGCAGACATAAAATTTATGTAATAGTCATCCTTTGTAATATATTTAATCAAACACACTAAATTCGTCTCATCTATAGTCATATTTAAATTCATGCATTATTGTTTCTTCTATTCAAATGTTATATTTATCTCAGTAGGCTTTTATAAAATATTACATATTGTATAAATGAATGTGAAAAAAATAAGAATTTATATTTTTTTTTGTATTTTTATTCAAAAACATAACAGCGAAATTAGAGGTGCACAAAAATAGTTATTTGTATAACAAGTGCTGATATTTTATTTTTGTCGAACCAAAGCGAAAGTTGCAGCCTGAGAGCAGCAAAGGTTGCAATCCTTTGTGTTCGACAAAGGACTTTCAACACGTGTTATACACACTATTTTTTCAAGATAAAAATGAGAATAAAATTTTATAAAAAAATAATTTGACATTTAGTAACAATTTTTGTATGTGTGATGCGGACCTATGACTCCAACAAACATTCTATACAAAATTCATAAGTAAAATTAATTGCTAGGATATCCAAGCGTGCTGCATAGAGTAGCTTTCAACGTGAAAAACAAACCAAAGAATTGTATTTTCAAACCAGAAGTATAAAAATCAAATTTTTGTGATATTTTCTAAAGAAATATTTAACTAAATTTGCAAATTCACATGGCAAATTTTAATTAAAAATAGCATTAGTCTAGACTAAATACCGAGCAGTATGTGACAATCTTTATTAGGAAGCTATATTTGGTGTTATATTGTCATTTGCTATTTGTTGTATGTGTGGAATTGACAACACAAACATGAAAGCCAGAGCGTTGATACTTTCTTAGCCTTTTCCTCCTAATTTTGCCGGTTTGCGTATAATAGTGCAAAATTTATGTAAACTAATGAAATTACTGCTGTACGTATAAACATGAAACTGACGTTTCATAATAATAGCAATATCAGCTCGTACACCGCAGGTCAGTGGCGTAGCCAGAATACGTCGTCCTAAGGAAAGTTATTTCAGAAACTTATGTTGTTAATACACTGCTCAAAAAATTTACAGTAACACTTTTTTCAAACTCTGTAATTTTTTAAATTATACCTTTGTGTTATGTGAACAATTTCTAATAAGCCCGGAATCTTGGTTTTTGAAATTAACAAAAAATTAAAATTGGAAAATTGCAAATTACATGTAACTCACTCTGCGAAATGTAAAAGACTGCACAAAACAAAATAAAAATGTTTCAGTATGCTTTGAATTTAGATTTAAAGGCTTACTAAAGATAATAAATGTATTCATTTGTCAATATATGTTGATTAGAAGGAAAATGAGGCATCTTAGTGAACTGCAAGTCACTTATGATGTCGCCCTTAGTTAGAACTGCCACTCTATTCGATAAGTTAGCAGAAACCTTCTTGTTGGCCCTTCTGTTATCTAGCGTTTATGGAATCGGTTTCGGGAGACTGGAAAATATATGGAGAGAGTTGGGCCAGCTCGAAAACGAAGATCTAAGCAAAATCAAAGTGACTGCTTGTCCTTTGTTACTTCTGTAAGCGTACTGTTAGAGCACGAGACCTTCTAAATGACCCGAGACGAGCACATGGAATGGAAATTTCTGACCAGAAACGGATTAAAAGAAGCAAATTTGAAACTAAATGCAATGAGTTACATTGAAAATGTCTTGCAGGACCATATGGTGCCTGTTACATATGGTGTCGGTCCCAATTCCATTCTAATGCAGGACAATGCAAAGACACATACTGCATGCATCACCACAAATTTTTTATGTGGATTTAGGACTCTGGCCTGGCGTACCCACATTAAGAGGAATGGAACCCCTGCATACTAGATATGAAGCGAAAATTCAAATAAATTGTTCCTATACTTTTTATAACATTTTAAAAAATTCAATATTAGACAAACATACATCTGATATGAACCTGCATATTCTAAAAAAAGTTTTATTGAAATCTATTAGTATTTAACACTTATTTTATGGGGAAAACGGCATTTCTCGTTTTTCCTACAAAATCAAGGTCAAATACTAATAGGTTTCAATAATACTTTTTTAAAATATAAGAAGTATGTTCGTCTAATGATGAATTTAAGAAAATATTAATAGTTCAAGTATAGGAACAATTTATTAAAATTTTTGCTTCATATCTAGTACGCAGGGGTTCCATTCCTCTTAAGTCCTGACCCGAATTCTTTTAAACACGTATGTGATTAGGTTAACCGGCGTGTTCACAAGTGTCTTAATTCACCACAAACCAACAGAAACTGACACAAGTCAAGCACTCATTGTGGAATGGGAATGAATATCTCAACAATCCTTTCGCGGGTTGTGCGAAGCATACCACGCAGGTGTGAGGAAATGATTCATGCTTGTAAAGGACGTACACGGTATTGAATCTCGCCAATCTACAGAAAGCCCGATTCTCATCAATATCGTTTTCACATTGTTTTACTTTATCTATTTACATTTTAAGTGTATTTTATAAATAACGGCGAGTTATAAAATTGTTCTTTTGGACTCCTTAAGTATAAACTTAACAATCACACATTGTTGACCTCTGACAGCTGTGATTTTACACATTCCATGACTTCACCACACCGACTACGGAAATAAACACCTACATTTTAAGTTTTAGGAAGCCATTACTAAATAAAATTGCTTTGTAATAATAAAGAGTACCTACAAAAATGCTAAATACCGCAATTTATCGTTTAATAATAATAGTAATAATAATAATAATAATAATAATAATAATAAGAATAATAATAATAATACATTTATAATAATAATAATAATAATAATAATAATAATAATAATAATAATAATAATAATAATTTGAATAATAATAAAACTTAATTTCGTTTAATTTATTCTGCTAGCTCCATCTGTTAGGATACAATCATTCTCAGTCGGCAATGTCAAAATTTTTAAATTATAAACTTGAAAGATTGACGAGAATTGTTTATTTTATTTCAAATGTATGAAATTCATTTTAATAAAGAATGTCGAAAAAGTTAGGTAACAAGAATCAATCATGTAGTCTGTTTAACAAGTACGTATATGTAGGAACTAGTCTAGCTAACATTAATTTTCTACTAGCATATAGACATTTCTAAATGAATCAAATAATTAAAGTGAGAAATCAAAAGAACGTGTAAATTGTTGGTCCCAAACTCTCAAAAAAGCATGAATTTTTAACTGTACATGAATTAAAGTAGTTTATTAATTGAACAATGTATTTATTAGTGTGATTCTTAATGCAGCTCGCTTGATGCCAATAATGGTTTAAGGTTAACAAGCAAAATTTATAGAAAATACATATTTTAATGGATATCTCGGCCAAAAAATTTAATACATGTGTTCGTTAGATATTTGTACAATGTTCGGTTTAATTACAGCACTTCGCTGCACGTCGTGCTGCAATATAAAACCAATAGCTATTTTTAATATTTTGACTAAAATATATGTCGTTGGACCATACCTAATTTTATTTGCCTAAAGCTCTTATTTAAAAAGTTACAGTTTTTGAAAAAAGTGTTCCCCTGATTTTTTGAGCGGTGTATTTAAATAAAATACCGAGTAAAATACTAAACACATCTATCAAACCAGTGGCACTAAAAATGTTTATTTCAAGGAAGCAACACTTTATTTTACGATTTTTTTTAAATCATGCTTTTTCTCTTTTCAGTATAGCATGTTATGTGTACCTTTCAATTTTGATCCATAACTATAGAAACAGCCCGTATATTTGCAATTTACTTATACTAGCCAAAAAAAAGTATTATGATGGCCTGAGTTTAGTGAGTGTGAGTTTTGGGCTTTAAGTTATAGCAAAAACAGGCCCTAAACAACTGTTAACATACCTAAGATTGTTATGAGTATTATAACCGCCGCAGATGTTGATATGAAATCCTAGCTCGTAGAGCGAAGATTTTAAGACATCTAAGGCTTGTTATGATTCATATCATCCGTGGTTTGTTCAGTAGTTTATTGGTTTCAGAAAATGATAACATTTTTAATAAATATTATTTTTTAACTTCTTTCATTAATGGTACTTCCAAAATGTTCTGATAAAAAAAGTAATTACTTTGACATATATGACATATATATTCAAATTATGTGCATTGTTGTTCATGTTTATTATTTTAGAATAAAGTAAACCCTGTTATGAACAATACACTAACGTTATCTATATGTATTAATGAAGAGCATTATAATAATAATAATAATAATAATACTTTATTTGTTTTAAAGCATACAGCTTTGTACAAAAGGCATTATACTTTCAGTTTAATTTATTTTCATTTTGTATAGACTTTTGTTGAGATGTCAGTCTAGTAATATTACCGAAAAGATACAGTTATTACTTAGTTACCTGCCTACTTTTGTATATGGAAACATGGAGCTAACAACATACTTGAGATCGGATTTTAAGACATCTAAGACTTGTTATGATTCATAACATCCGTGCTTTGTTCAATTGTTCATCCAGAAAAGGAAGTTATTAATAATTATTTTTCTACAAATCAAAAAAACGCGGCATATATACATCGTTATGGATACGCGAAGTTCGTGATTTTTATGTGTGAAAAATAACTATTATTTTTTCATGTGTAAATAAATATATATATATATATATATATATATATATATATATATATATATATATATATATATATATATATATATATATATAGTTTACCCAAGAAAATAATTTTAGCTTCATTAATAAATAAGTTTGCCATGTTATCAACTACTTCCATAAATTTCCAAATATCTTCCCTACTTAAAATTTTTGATACTTAAGCTCGATTGACTTTTATTCAAAATAGTAGAACATTTTTCAATACTTTACCCATATTTTTCCCCGCGCCATTCGCGAGATTGAAGATAACACTTCTCGTATTGATTTTTTGATCGTGCGGGCAAAGATTATTAATTGCAACATTGGCAATCTCATATACTTCTGTTGGAATTTTAATATAACTCTTCGAATCCATCGTAGCTCGCACAGATATAATCAAAATGACTTGACGATGACTTTTGCTCGTAAAAAATTATCAACAACGTACGTAAAGATAACAACCATAACAACTCTCATTTTTCCTTAGTTACCAAAAGAGGATTTTGAATTTTATTTCGTTTTATTTCAATGAATAATATAATAAATATTTCAATAATTCTACTTACTTATTATATTAGTTGTAGAAAAAATATTGTTTGTATTTTGTGCGCGGAGTGTTTTTAATGCCTTCGAATGACTTTTTTGACTCGGAAAGCCTCGTCAAAAAAGTGACATTCTCACGCACTAAAAACACAAACTTCGCGCACTTAAAAAAATAGTACATTAAAATACAAGTTTCATAAGACATGATTTTAGCGCACGCATCTTTGTTACAAACGAGAGGCTTGCCGTGTGTTTTCTAAGGGTACAAGTGTGCTGAAATGTGTTGTATTTTATACTATTTTTTTCTATTTTGGTCCGTTTATCAAAAATATTTACAAATATACGTTATTTCGTTTTGAGGAATTTCTATTTTGGTTGTTTAATATGTACATTAGGTAACTCATTTGGATGTCATAAAGAAGTACTTTATGACATCCAAATGAATTTCGCCAAGTACATATTAAAGAATCAAAATAGAAAATAACTATTTATGAAATATTTTTATTAATGCTACTTTCAACAGAACAAATATTTTGACATATGTCAATATGACGAAAATATACAAATTGTGCTTCATACTTTATGCTCATTATTTTAGAAGAAGATAAACCGTGTCAAGAAAGATATATTAACCTTGTCTGTATGTATTAATGCACAGCATGTTATTTTATTTTCATTTTGTATATTGTTGTTGACATGTCAGTATGGCAATAATATTATCCTACAAATACAGTTATTACAAAGTTACCAGCCTACTTTTGTAGTGTGTTAAAAAAATCTTAACTCGGAGTAGGCTATGAATAGAGAAAACGTATGTCTGATCATTATTCAATTCAAAAGTCAAGTGGTCAAAATTGATCTTGAAATGTAATTTTCAGGAAAAAAGATAATAAAGAAGGATACGGTGTATTGCCAATCGCCGTTTCCTCATTTGTTTCCATTTCTAAAACAATATTCGAGAAGAAAAACTTTAATTTCTTTAGATAATATTTTTGGCAATACCTCGTGTTAAATTGGCATTTATTTAAGTATTTTTAAATTGACATACGTTTCTTTGTTCATAGCCTCCTCCGAGTGAGGATTTTTTTTTGAACACAGTGTATATGTATGAAAACACGGGCTTAATATCCTGAAACCGGTGAACAAAATAAGGTTATTACAACTTTGAAATGCTATTTCATTTAACTGCCATTGCCCTCGCAATTCTTTTAAAACTCTCTAAAGAATATTCTTTTAACCATTCGAAGAAACAAAGGTTTATATTTAACCAAACTAAATAATCATTTTTCGATTAATCCCTTCCGTTCCGTGCATCATTACCGAACTCCCAAGAAATGACTACTCCCCGTCGTTTTGTGGTTCATTCAAACGTTTGGTAACCGTAACTGTTCGCAAACCGTACAGCGTGTAAACGGTATCGCTTAGTCAGCGATAGAGTTATCACCGACAACTTCGCCAAACTTAGCAGAAGCTGGACTCGTGCAGAATGCCGGAAACGCGTACAGGACAGGCGATGCTTTTTATAAACAAACTTCACGATTCCTCAACCCGACACGCTGTTTATTATTCGATGCTTTATTTAACAAGGGAAAAGTTTTCATGAAATATTTATTCACGAAGAAACCGAAGTAGGAAAAGGATTAGGTAAATATGAAAGGAAGCATAGGTTGAAAAGGTGTGACTGAATTAAATGACGTAGCTTCGATTCGAGTTTGATTAGTTTATAAGGGTTTATTACCTCCCATTTATTTACTCTACGTGAAGGAGGTACATAATTTGTTTTAAATAATGCAGCTAGATCTTGTAATTACATTCGAGATATATGTTTCATTATATTCGAGGGCTTATGTATAATACCGAGAGCCGAAGCCTCGAGGTTAGATAACCGAAGTGGAAAGTGTTTCATTGTCGACAGCGAAGATAGCTAACCAAGGCGCGAAACGCAGAGCTAAGCTGTAGCCCGAGACAATAAAACTTTTCACCGAGGTTTGCATACAATTTTATTCACAATCAGAAAAATTAATAATTGATATTTAAATAATAATAACCTAACATAAATAAACGAATGGTCTGAGATTGTTCATTTGTCACATGAACAGTCAGTTTGATTTCTAATCTTTAATTTTGATTTCACATTTATCTACACTTATTTATATTATTTACAAATTCATTCGTTTCTTCACATATAAAAGGTAAATATATTAGTATTACATTATTTAAGCAGCTAAGCTACCAATGATGGGGATATAAATAAAACAACCGGTTTTAATAAAATAACATATGAACTGTCAGTTTGATTTCTTACCTTAAATATTGATTTCATTCCATTAATTACTTGTATTTTTTACAATTTTATTCCAATTTTTTATCATATAAATTGTAAGGAAGCTTTATTTTTATGTAAATACCCATCACTGATACGCATTGATCTCTCAAAGCGGGGGGCAGCTATTTTCCGCCTCGAGGTTGAAAAGTATAACGTGAATATAGCTGAGGTTGAAAAGTGTGTACTTTCCAACCCCAGCTATACTCACGCTATACTTTCCAACCTCTTGGAAAATGAGGGTAACAGCGGTAACAGTAACTAACTTCCCAACTTTTTAAAAGTGAGAAATCGTTATATTACTAACCGATTGTGAATAAACTATTTTATTCATAGTCATCCTCCTTTTAAATCAGTAATTATCAAAATAACCCTTTGAGTTATAACCTTTAATTTTATTAATATTTTTTGACAGCTCTATTAAAATTTGTTTAGTCTACCTACTTTATTATAGGGATCTATGACTATGTTGCTAGGCAACCACTACATAAACATTTCCAACCTGCAGGGTGGAAGAGAAATCTGCTATGTCCCACCCAAGAAATTGTCATTACAGTTCGGAATTACGTATTGCCCAATATTTAAAAGGTTAGCAATACTCCTCCTTGAGGCAATAAAACAGTTACCTGGTGTGCATTTTACAATTTTTAATTTGTTACTTGTATCTAATTGAAACAGAAAATTATAACCAAAACCTAGCAATTGCAATTGACATATATTTTTTAATATGTAGTAGAATATGTATGGCAGTAATAAAACATGTAAACAACATTACTAACTGATAAATAATGAAAAATTAACTGTCAATTTTAAAAGTTAGCATACTCGCCGTCAAATGAGTATGAACTATTGTTTAACTTTTCCCCTTTTCGCACCCTGTCCCTTGCCCTGCGGTATTTTTGCTTCTTCATAACTTAACATTTTCAACATTGCCTATATGAATTGGCAACAGTGTAGAAATTTCCAGTTTAGTTGCCCTGCGGTATTGCCGCTTCTTCATAACTTAGCATTTTCAAAATTGCTCATATGAATTGGCGGCAGTGTAAAAATTTCCCGTTTATACTTATTTGACGGCAAGTATAACTAGTAAAGATTAATTTTCAAAAGTAGTACGCGGTATCAATCAATGAACTTTACAAGTTAGTAACAAATAAACATACAGAGTGATCAAAAATATCTGATTCAGGTGGCAGTACGTTTCTGGGGATCTTTTTATTCTACAGTTTACAAAACACCAGGTAGAAGCGGAAATACTTCGTGGCATATCATTTTTAGATAAATACAAATAGGTTACGTCAGAGTAGGGCCCTGACAGGATTTTGAATGATTTAAATACTTTAGATTATTATTTTGTTGCTCATGAAAGTTATAAAAGGATATGGGTAAGGGGAACAACGAATATTTTAATAAAAAAAATTAGTCAAATTTAAAATTTTCAAATATCACTGTCGACAGCGTCAACGACAGGATATAAATTTATATTTATAAATCTTTCCAGTTTCAAGTAAATTTTTTTATTGCCAACTGAATCAGTTATTTTTGATTAGTCTGTATTAACCAATAATATTAGAATATTTTGAAAATTATTTTACTTATTATTCACCGTAAACATCATTTACTGATACCGCCTACTACTTTCATTTGTTACTCACTTATAAACTTGATTGCTAACGTGTTAAAATTTTACAAGTAGTATATTAAATCAAAGGTGGGATATGTTTCACTACAGCCGAGGGCTTAAGCATATTATCGAGAGGCGAAGCCACGAGGTGAGATATAGCGCGAGGCTGTGATGAAACTCCCACCAATGTATGTATACTACTTTATTCACAACCATCCACTTTTTAAATTAATTTTATAACCTTTAATTTTATTAATATTTTCGAGACTACTATTAAAATTTGTTTGGTCTATTTTATTATAGGGATCTATGACAATGTTGCTAAATAATCCCAAAATAAACAATTCCAACCCGTGAGCTGGAAGTGAAATCTGTTATTACCCACCCAATAGATTGTCATTACAGTTAGGAATGACGTAATTCCCAACCTCTAAAATGTTAGGAATCGACATATTACTATAATGATTGTAAATAAAATATTTAAAAAAATATTTATCCAATGCAGGAACAATCAACTGTACAGAATATTAATTAAAAAGCGGGCCATAGGTTTAACATGGGAAATAAGTTTTTCTTTGCACAAAACTTGTCAGTTAATTTTCGATAAAAATAAGTGTTATAGATTAAATTAAATTTTTAATTTTTCAATTTATATTTTGCATGTTTAGTAACCTACAAAAAAGAATTTGAAATTATATAAATACTTATTGTTCATTTGTAGTGATGAGCCATGGAACTGAAATAAAATTACAAATTAATGTAGATCGTTTGAAATGTCAAAAATACGAGTATTATAAATTATATACTATATTCATCTTTAACATTTACATAACAAAGTGCACACACACACATCTACACTTGTCAGCATCTACTCGAGATTCAGACAGATTAAGGAACCGTCTCATTTGGAGTTATAGCTAGGGTTAAGGATAATGGTAAAAAATGATCTGTTGTAGCTAGCCGCAGGAATACCACAAGTGTCAAAACATCATTCTCATTACTTTTATTATCAGACCAGATCTCGTATATTGTAACGTTTTTATTTATTTGGGTGAAGTATAAATATTAGACAAGTATTAATAATGAAAACAAAAGTTTATTATAACGATAAATATAAATTAAAAGATAATAAATTTAACTAACACTACGATTATACAAATATTAAACACTAATTAAAACAAAGAATATTATAAAACACTTAAACACTAAGATTATTTATTTAAACAATATATAGATCACTTATTTATTTATATAACTGTATTTATTTATATTCACCACTTGTCTACTATCTGTTTATATCACTAACTGTTCAACACGCGACGCTTATTTATATCGGACTGTTCGGTGCCTTCGCTAACGGTGCTATATACCCTAGCCGAAAATTCCAGAACTCACTGGAACACTTCTAGATAAAACACAATAGGTTACATCAACCTCGTAATTAAGCAGGCTCCGACCAGTCGCTTGCGTCATCGCTAACAATAGACACTCGCTCGTCCCTGCGACAGCGGCGGCGACGCCGACGGGGACAGAGGCGGTAACAGTGGCGGCGACGGCGGGCACTGCACATTACAACATCAATTGGAATAGTTGAAATTACCCATTATTTCATATTTGGGTATATCAGTTTGCTATTATTCCCAGACTTTGTAATGACTATACATATATTTTTACACAAAAGAAAGCATCATCTTAAGAGCTCTCAAAGCCGTCGTGAAGAGATCATCATTATAATTTAAATACGTTGATACATTTGACAATAACCTCATGAAATAATTTTATCTATAAACATCCTACATTTTGAATGCAGATAATTAGAGTAAATATAATTCTTGTATAAAACCGCCTTTGGTATACTAGACAAGATAGTAGTTAATAAAATAAGAACTGAAATTCTATTAAGAATATTCCAATATTTACCTTCTTATAGAGTACAAATTTAAAGTGAAGGTATAATATGTAATTGGTATTAATTTACAGTAAACATGTAAAGTTCGGAAATTTATGAAATCAATTTTAATATAAATCGCAGACGTTATTACATTTTAATTGTTCAATTTGATTATACGAACATTGTTGTACGATGTAAAATGAAATTTTCTTTCAATCTAATGCAGAAAACATAAACATGTTCTGAAACTAAATTGAAACTTCAGAATAATTGAATTTCTTCCCAGTGTTTAATTACTCCTCGGAAAAATAATCAAAGAGTGCAATAGAAAATTCTACATGGAACAACAAAATAAACAAAAATTAACGTCGAAACAAAAATCAGCTGACGCTATGTGGGTTAATTGGCGTTCGGACGCCAGCCGACGCCAACTGAGATTTTTCAGGCGTCGCTGCGGTTGTCCCCGGACAAATTAACAAATGAACAAATATTTAACTCGCGATGTGCAACTGTCTCAACTGTCGGCTGACAAGGGAATTAGATTTGTCGATTAGCGCGCGTAATTTGTTCTTGAAATCTCCTATACAGACACAGGGAATTTTATTAACTTAAAACGATTACTCTCTCTTTGTACTGGAAACATTATTTTTATAAAAATAATACCTTTCATGTAAAAGGAAATAAATTCCTTTAGTAGAAAACTATTTATTTGTAACTTAAGGAAGAAAATTTATATTTTTATGGTACGAAAAGCAATGATTTTATCAGTTTCAAATATAAGTTTCCTTATTATTTTATCTAAGTACGAGTATATATTTCCTAACTATTGTTATTGTATCTATAACTGTTGGTATAAGCATTTGGAATCATTCAATTAAAAAAATATTTTTATGCTGTTTATGGGAAACTAATTAATAATAATAATAAACAAGTCACTATGACATTTATTTTTGAAAGAAAGAAATATATAAAAGTTGAAAATTTGTAACATTCAACAGAAGGAAAGATGAAAGTTGCAAATGAAATGAAGTGGGATACCTGATGCTACTAAATAAAGCATTACATTAGGTATATCAAGTAGCGACATCCTAAATCACCTTCGGATAAAGAGCAAGGATTTCACCAACGTCAAAGATAATTGTACCTAAATTTTAGAATGTACTAGCATCCCGGAAAAAATTCAAAGTTTATTTTGCATTAAATTGTCTATAAATCTACAATATAGGTTTACAACGCAGTGTAATTTAACTTTGTATTTTAAAGTGGAATACCCTACATATTTATTCAAATTTAAAAGTACATAAAATATGCTATCTCTATTAGTATATTTAAAAATAATCATGTTATATTATTGAAAAATTCAATGGCGAATGATTAAGATATTACAATTTTATTAAATTTATGAGACTTTTCAATAAAAAATTTACATCCCTTCATACCGTAGGTGAGATCCAAAATTCGTGTTTTCGGTTAATAATCACGAATTAGGGTCGATACAACACGTTTTTACTATTTTTACGATGATGTCTCTCTCTCTTCCTCTCTCTCTCTCTCTCTCTCTCTCTCTCTCTGAGTGTGTGTGTAGTATGTGTGTGTGCGTGTGAGTGCGTGCGTGATACTTTACTTGAAGCTTTGAACAGATTATCGTGAAAAGTATATTATGATATATGCCAAAACTTTTCAAATTTGGTATTTAAAATTTTTATATTAATGAGAACGACATGTAGATTTTTTCTAAAATTGATAAACCGGAAGTGATACTTTACTTCAAGCTCTGAACAGATTTTCGTGAAAAATATAATATGATATATTCCAAAACTTGTCAAATTTAGTATTTAAAACTTTTATATGAAAGGGAGCAACATATTAGATTTTAGCTACAAGCGATAAGCCGGAAGTGACAAATTTTCTTGAAAAATACATTGATACAATCCAAAGCTTTTTAAAATTTAGTATTTAAGACTTTTATATTTATGAGAATGACAGGTTAGATGTTTTCTAAAATTGATAAACGGGAAGTGATAAATTACTTGAAGCTCTGAACAGATTTTCGTGAAAAATATATTATGATATATTCCAAAACTTGTCAAATTTAGTATTTATGACTTATATAAAGGGGAGCAACATGCTAGATTTTGGCTAAAATTAATAAACCAGAAGTGATAATCTACTTGAAGCTTTGAACTTATTTTCAAGAAAAATACATTGATACAATCCAAAACTTTTCAAATTTGGTATTTAAGACTTTTATATTAATGAGATCGACACATTAGATGTTTTCTAAAATTGATACACCGGAAGAACTACTTTACAGGAAGCTATAAACAAATTTTCTTCAAAAAATATATTAAAATATAACCCAGTACTTCTCAAATTTAGTATTTAAAACTCGTGTATAATTTGAAAAAAAAAACATTAGATTTCGATTATGCCTATAAACCGGAAGTGGTACTTAATTTGAAGCTCTTTACATATTTTCGAGGAAAATATAATAAAATATAATCCAAAATTTGGTATTACAGACTTTTCTATTTATTGGAACAACAAATTAGATTTTGTTCACAAACGATCAACCTGAAGTGATACTTCAAGCTCATTGCTATTTTAAACATGGAATTGACGGGAGGTCATGTGCCGGCAACATCAGATTTTTTTAACTAGACTTATATAACACATTTTGACATTAAATAACAGTTGTAATTATTAAATATCGTATTGAAATAAATGAAAAATAATTAAAAATAAAATAAATAAATACATCATCACCGCATAATTACCCATTGCTGTGTATGCCAATTTGCTTTATACGCAGATTTCGGTAATGATGATGATATATATGGAATATCTAATTAATTAATTTTCTTTAAATTTGAAAGGGGTACCTAATGTAAAATACGTGAAATGTTAAGTCTTCTATATTAAAATACTTTAATTATTCTCTATTGTTAATAATAATAATATATTTGAGTATTTATTAACTATTTGATAAAAAAATTTATGTACTTTTTAAATTCGAATAAATATAAAAATACAAAATTTCATATCACTGATTGGAAATGTAGAAAAACCTTTGCTTGAAACTAAGTTTTAAAATTTACCCATAATATTTAAAATAATCATGTTATTAAAATAAAAGCAAACCAATGATTCCCCCTGTATATGTATATACAAACTACTGTAAGGAAACTGCAGCTAAATGGTAGGTATTGTATTATTGAGATATAGCAAAAATTTTTATTTATTAGTTGTAAAAAAATGTAAATTTTGCGGTATTATTCCTGGAATTATTGATGTTTGATTCAGATATATTAATGGGCCCAGTGCTCATAGGAACTATATTATAATTATACGTATACAGGATTTTCATCAGATATCCGAACATAAGGAATTAAAGTAAAAAATTAGATTTTTATATTTTTCAATCCGCATTGCACTCCATTTAATTAGTAAATGAATGAAATTCTACAGTTGTTGGTACCAAAGCTTTTGTTGATCCAATAAACATTATTTAAAAAGTATGTAGATATATCTACGAATAGAATGCGACCAACTATAAAATAATTTTTTTTATAAGTTTATAGTACTACCTACGATTATGTTGCATTAATGATATAAAATTACCAGTAATTTTGGATTAAAATTTTACCAATAATTTGTTGATTAATTCTAGGTAATAATGTTAATTCAACTTTACATATAACAATGTAGGTACATTCTGAGCTTAGTAATGATTTTTGTTGATAAACACTTATATTATATTGGCCTATCCCTATTAGTAATTAAATTTGCTCTTTATAAAATAACAAGTATTTATGCCAGTAATGAATCATAAGATTAATAATAATTTTTTATTTAAAATTATTTTTCATTTTACCTTTAAATACGAACACTCGAAAAGCAGTTTCTGAAAGTGTGATACAATAGCTATTTGTGTATTAAGAGTGCAAAATGGAACATTGTCGATGAGAGGTTGTTGCCGCGCGGCATTCTGTCAAAATCGACAATGTCCATTTGCACTCGAAACACACAGTCGCCACAATGGGGTCCTCCACCATAACAAAAAATTATTTCTTTTAAGAACATTAAACTAGTGCAGTGAAAAAGCGGATATCCATTGGGAGCGTTCACACCAAACCTTTGCAGGTAGCACAACAAGTGTCCACACAATTTATTTTATATTTAATTTTAATTTGTCGTTATTTTCTATTCTTCTTGAGCTATTGCTTCAATTTAATCTAAGCATTTTATACTTTCGTTTTTCTAAATGATTGTCCCATTTTATTTTCATAGCCGTACGGAATTTTGTTTGGTTATGTATTATACCGACAGAGCTATATGTCAGATTGACTTGTGAAGGTGGTAAATGTGCCATTAGTTCCTAACTAAACATTTCCATTAAGAATGTAAACAAGTGACATTTCTCAACATTGTATAATTAGAAATTTGGACAGCGAGCGGTTTTCTATTTTGTCGCGCATGAGCAGCAAAGTGATATTTTTCATTGAACAAAGATAGCGAAAATGGCTACTTTGTATATAGACTGTAGAAAAAATATTTTTTGACTCGACTACTCCATATATTTATTGTCCAAATATAAAATACTAGGGATTTTTTATGTTAGTATCGTTGGTAGATTTGAATTTAAAATTAGATGGATTTTCAGACATTACCTAAAAAATCAACAAAAATTTTTTATCGGTTTTTTCATGGCAAATTCAAGTATAATAATATTAGATTAAATAATGTATAACTAAAATACGTAATAATATTATTCCTCGTGAAACTTATGGTCTAGCATTTAAAAATATCTAAAGATAAATTATTCTTAGCACAGTATTGTTTAATAAATTCTGGAATAGTAATTATATTTTTTTAAATTTCTATTTACTGATAATTTACAATCGGAGTGAGACTCCATACAAATTGTTCACAATACTAAACATGTATTTTATACATCATATTAATTATAACAATTGTAAAGATTATAAAAAATAATATCAACAATAATGAATAACCCAATGTAACACAGATATAAATACTTATTATAATAAAGAGTGATTTAAATTTCTTGTACCTTAAACTGCTTATCCAAGTAAATTACACATGACAACTTTTCCTAAAGCAAAGCAACTAAACAAAGAATTATGACTCATTCACGCAAAAGCTTCGCAGTTTTAAAACTGATATTAAAAAGTAGAAAATATTGTTAATTTTGTTCGGGTCTGGCTTATGAATAAAGTTTATTAAATTTTCCTGTGAATTTATATGAAATTGATTTATAAAACTACTTCTTATGGGGTTATAAATTGATCATCTATGAATATGTGGTAAAGAGATTCTATTTTCTAAAAATTGCATATAGGACATATTTGATTTGCTTCTACAGGCTGTCTTTGAAATGACCGTCTTCGATATCTCCCTTGTCGTTAGAAATACATCATAAATTTATTTACATAATTTATTCGTCTACTCAAGGAGCATAACCTAAAATTGTTGTCACATAAACAAGTGGTTGCATTACGGCTCGACGAGAATGTATTTTCTTTTTTTAAATGGAACATCTATATATTTTCATATATTTTGAATTGTATTTTATTCATCTATACGAACATAGGAATTTTGTTTTAGTTTTCCTCGGTGTTGTCAAGTATTTCCGTTTTTTCTCTAAAAAAGACCTATACGCATTGCTTTATAAAGGCGTACTAAAGTTATTTTAATTGTAAAAACTACGAAATTTTTTAAAAACTACGAAATCTATTGTAAAGCAATCTGGGTAACAAGTCATTTTCCATGAGTTGTATTTTCCTCTACCAAATCAGAATTCGTTTCCAGACTAAGTTTGCTATATGTCGGACACCAGTTTCCATTCTAATAAAATGGATAGGGGTATTTCATAGTAGATGCAAAATACTTTTAATAAATTGTAGTTGAAGTTTTTCTAATGTATCACATTGGAACCTACCCCACACTTCAGTGGAATAAAGAGCTGTCGCGTTTATTAATGTATCCAATAACTTGATTGTTTCATTCCAGCCTTGCGATTTAGCTTTACAAAGAATAGAGATTACTTTTTGTTCAGCCATTGATGCTTTTTTAACATTATTTTGTGCTGCAAGATTAAATTTGCCGGAAGAAGAAAAACATGTACCTAGGTAATTGAAAGAATTGACTTGTTCTAATTTCTGATTATTATATAGAAATAATGTAATTTTATTGTTTTGGGTTTGTGGAATTGCATTACTTTAGATTTATTAATGTTTACTTCGAGGAAGTTAGTGGAACAGTATTCGTAAGATAAGATTAACTTGCGTCTAACATCGGCTTGAGAGTGGCCGAGTAGGGCCATGTCGTCCGCATATGATAAAATTGAAAGTTCATTTACTCCGTCAATATTTATTCCTCTTACACCAGATATTTCAAAAGAATAGTAATTATATTGAAATTAATACCAAGAGTTACAATAATGACCCTTTGTGCCAGTCGAGTACAGTTTGTGTCATCGAGCCATAAGCGGGTTACGCAAAGTACATACAAGTACAATTGTAAATTATTTTATTTCAAAATTATTATTAAAGAAAATAAGGTTTGTTATAGTGACAGTTTTAATAAATATTCAATATTTAATTTATTTATGTTAAATATAAAATTTATAATAAATATTAGTATGTTTTATGTAAACATATTTTTTTGCTAAAATTATCGACTTGCAGGAAATTTAATTGAGTAATGGCAACTTAAATCATATATCTGTAGGACGCACCGTTCAATAAGCCCAGGAAAACGAGCAACCAGAAGCAAAATTTGTTGAAGAACTTGGCTAGATTTGCTGAAGCAACGTATTTCTTGCTTATCTTGTTAACTCTCATGATGTATGAAGTTAACTTGTACTGTTTCTATTTCTTTATATTGTAACGTTTTTATTTATTTAGATAAAGTGTAAATATTAGACAATTATTAATAATTAAAACAAATGTTTATTAAGACCATAAATAAAAATTAAAAAGATAATAATAATGACGATTACTAATATTAAACAATTATTAAATACTAATTTAAGACTACGAATATAATTAACTAAACACTAACACTATTTATTTATTTAAACCATTAACAGAACTTCACATTCAACTGTTCGATCTACCGACCTTCACAGCATTTATATACTCAACTGTCAACAGCGTCTATATATACAATTTCTCGGACAGAATTTACATTTTTCACCTTATTATCTGACTATTTAAATAACACTCTCACTTCCACAGCCTACGTATCACCGACAACTTTCAACACCACTGCCGAGTATCCACTTTCACTCGCCGTTACTGTCCCCGTATACCTAGCTTCCCAATACTCTTCAACACTATAGAGTATTCATTTTACAGCTATCCTACCGTATCAGTAATTTCCCGAGTAGTCTACTCGACACAAAACTGAATTCGCTCAACACGATACTGCTGGCTGCTACTGCTACTTCTGTCCTTCTGACGGACTAACACTCTATGAGAATGAATGAATCGTCGCACACGCGTACGTCGTATATATAATTGCTCTTAACACCTTCTGGAATATTCTCGAGACGTCTTGAACTATATAACAATACGCGGGTAATTACGCCTATCTCCCCTTGTTTACTTAACCGCCCGCCTTATGTCGCTCGCCTATCGCGCGCTGCTCTGTTATTGATCGCTTACTTAGGCTCCTCCTCCTGCTAGAATGCTTCTATTCATAGGTGTTGGCTCGCATACGCCGATCGGGGGTCCGCGGATCAAATGTAGGTACTCTCGCGTTACAATATGGTGTGTGTTAGTTAACCACATAAAAAAACCTCTCAACAGAATTAAAGCCCAATTACAGAGAGGTTTACATATACAAACATCCATGCCTTAGTGGGATTCGAACCCAGAACCCCTAGCGTACTCATGACTACGAGCCGTTGCTCTAACCATTGAGCCATCGGAGCCGATAGTTTTATGATAGATATTTAACATTATTTAAATTTTAAAACCTGTTATAATTCCTTCTAAATTAATTCCACTATCACTATCTGCAAACAAATGTATAAATTTATTTTCCATAACTTTTCAGGGCAAGCAAAGAGATACGAGAGAAACACATAATAATTGTGGATGACAGTTTGTCAGACAGCTAGCAAATCGTTTAGTGAACTAAACAACAAGTCTCGTTAGCTTAGCAATAGCTTACTTCTTTCAACGCATCTTATGTTTGATACAAACGCAAAATAGGAAAAAGAAATTCGTTACTTTATTAATTTTGAACTAATATAGGTATCTTTGTGGAGGAATATAATGTGAACCATCGTGTATTCTGTTTATATAAAAAAAATGATGTTACAAATGTAGATATGTGTTTGAGTAGGGAAATATGCAAGTATGATTGAGGAATAACATAAGTATTTGTACATCTGTTTGTATTGTATAATATTGGCTTTTAATAGCTTTGAACATTCATGTATGCATGGAGGAGGGCAGAACCGAGAGCGAAAGCGTAATTTGCAAACAGGTTCCGGAACTGTTTTGAAGGAATCCTTTGTTGGATGCGAGGAGGACGACAAGTGCCTCCTGTTCAGCGCCCTGTAAACCCGTCGTCCTTTGTTTGCTAGTTGACCTTCTCAATATAGGGATCAAACTGTATTTGCCTACCTCTTCATCAACTGATTACGGATTATACAGAGTTTACATTTTATATACGCCCACAACAAAATGATTTTCAAATGAGTAAACTACTTTCAAATGAATTTCAACCACTGAACTGTATTAGACTAGCGATCCACCTTGGCTTTAGTTAGGAGCAATTTTCAATTTACCATCAATTTTATATATATATATATATATATATAACGGTAAGATTCCGGAGAAGAAAATATTGATAATATATTAAAAATTGAAACAAGTTTGGTACGTTATATGAAAAGAAATTAATAAAATTTATTTTTCAAGAGGTAATACGAAAAGATTTCGATTTGTTGTAACACTTCAATTTCATTTTAATTACAAAGCTCCTTTGCCAAAGACGTGCTAACGCAACAATAGATACAGTGCCGCTTTTTATTCTTTACTTTACATTTATTTTGTTTATTCTCCTCATGAATACACACAATTAAACTATGTTGTCCATTGTTGATCTCTTAAAATACAGTCTAATAGTTTCTGTTCTTGACACAATGGTACTTCCGACGCTAATATATGCTTGCGAAACTTGGATAACACTAAACGAACAGGAATCAAAATCAATACTATGGAAATTAAGTACCTTGGGAAAATTAAGAACAAAACTAGACAGAATAAGAAATGAACAAATACGACAAGAATTGGAACAAGAACCGATTATGACAAAAATAGAAAACAAAGAATTAAGTTGGTATGAACATATACAACGTATGGATGAAAACAGGATGGTAAAGAAAATCATAGAAACGAAAAAGTAAAATAAAAGAAAAAAGAGCAAACCAAGGAATCCATGGATAAACCACATTGAGGATATCGGCATAAAACGGAAGAAAATATCCCACAGGAACTCGAAAATGTAACCCAGGACCCTGCCGGATGGAAAGCATGGATAAAAGGAAGCTTAAAGAATACAACTCAACCTATGCCCTAAAGAGTATCAGCTCAACTGTGAAAAAGAAGAAAAAGACTTCGCTTTACTGTACTCTACAACGTGTCCATATATAAAGTAAATATGCAAATATGTCGTTTATTATTAATTTGCAATTACCTATACAAGTAAAGCATATGAGAATGGCATTACACAATAAAGTTTCGTTTAGTTCAATTCGCACTATAATTTGTGCGGACTCTAAATAAGAAACCATATTTTTCTGTAACAAAAAACGCACATGCAGATAATACCATTAGTCTATGCCTGTTTGATAGTTTTCTTTGACATTACTTATAAATGACGTAAATCATCACGAAACTCAAAAATGCTAAAATACGCGCCAATGTATAGGAACTGTGTTGACAGATCCAAATTATTTCCTGAACATAGTTACGGCATACGTTGCCTTAAGAACATATTCTACAACCTGTGTGTTTAAAAGAACATACTTCATTTACATAATGTCGACAAGAATCAAACACTTTTTATTGCGCAATGCCATTCTGACGTGAAGAATACTATATTTGTATTGTATTACTCTGCAATTGGATATATTCTGTGTGGTAATACAAATTTATTTATTTATTCATAAATTGTAGTACGAATATATTAACTTCTTTACATAATTTCAGAAGTAATTTAAATTATTACTTTAGGTTTTTATTTTCGAGTAAATTAATGCCACTAACCGATACAAAATTTCTGATATAAATAATTACGAATTGATTTCTTTGCTATTAAACATCAGTGAGATTATGATTAAATAATTCATTATTACCTACCGCCAAACCATAAGGTAGGGAGGTAATGTTTTCCGTCCAAAATTTCGATAGTGAGTTTTCAGTGAATAAGCACGAAATATTTTTTTTCTTATTATTATTTTTGCACTTTTGTAAACTCAATCCGGGCACATACCGTATATTAATATATAATCCAAAAATTTTCAATATTAGTATTTAAGACTTACATATCAAGGGGAATAACATTAGATTTTGGCTAAAATTGATAGACTGGAAGTGATACTTAAAAGCCTGCTGTCACTTTCACGGTGAGGTAAGCTTGCCCGCGACATGGGAGACGAAGAAGGTAGTGGGTTGGGCAGCAAATATCCCCACTTCTACAGAGTATACACCCATATTTACGAAATATTGAAGGGAGACAGGAGACAGGCTACAGGCTAGCACTTTCACTGTCCAAGCCTTATGACTCCGCAACAACGGTTTAAATCAGAACTACCGTGCCGGCTATACATTTCAGAGGTTAAAAGAGAGATATCATAGCCGTTGTTCTCTAAAACAGAATAACCATAATGTTCTTTTTTTTATTAAAATTAAATTAAAATTTAAATAAAAAGCTGCCTATAGCTTATAGCAGGAAATGTTTTTTGATCATTATACCAAGCAGTACACCACAACAAGATTGAATCTGATTTTTACTTCTCGCTAAGAGAGGTATTGTATTAATGCTAAAAATCACATATCCAGATTTTAGTGAATAAGCACGTTTTAAGGTCCCTAGAATCTGATTATAACATTTTTACAATGATGTCTGTGTGTCTGTGGGTGTATGTGTGTGTGTGTGTGTGTGTGTGTGTGTGTGTGTGTGTGTGTGTGTGTGTATGTGTGTGTGTGTGTGTGCGTTAATTAAGTTTTCGTTACAATTGGACAACCGGAAGTAGTAGTTACAAGAAAAAAATCATCTAAATATTATTTATCGAAAAAAGAACGTTAAATTCTTTATTCGATAAATATAAATTCATTGTTATATCTTCTATAGATTTAGAGATAAAGAAATGCATATAAAATAATAATTTGTATGCCACTGTCAAAAATATTTGTACATTATTATGAAGATTATGAAAATAAAAAAAAGTCAACAACGCAAAAGAATATACGTAAAAATGAATATAAAGGGAATTTGCGAAAAAAATTACGAATATAAAGAAAAAGAAATGGAAAGTAGAAAAAGAAAATTTCAGGATATTGAATATAAAGAAAAAGTATGTATTGTACATAATTTATACTAAAATATCCCATAGATTTTGCAAATATATGTGAGAATTATTTTGTAGTGAGACATGAATATATGTATTTGTATTTAAAAATATTTCTCGTTTTATGCGTACAACCAGGTAAAATATCTGGCGAGAGGTTATGTGCTGGCCACATCAGATTTTTTTGACTACAATTACCATTTTATAACAAAGATTAAATGCGTCAAGTATATCATTCTCAAAATTTATAGTACCTATGTGTACATATTGATTGAAGGTGACATATATCATTATAACTCTACCACTAACTCAATGAAAATTCTTTAGAGGAATCAAGTCCCTTCGCTCTCTTTCTCATAGTAGCTAAGAATACCGATCTGGCGATAATATTCTCGGTGACGTGGGAGTTTTCCAGTGCATTGATTGCTTCTTGGTTTCCGGATGGTACTGGAAAATTTATGTTTTATCTAATTATCTTTTTCGGCAAGTCAGGTTCTGTAGAGGCAACCTCACAGTAAATCTGTTTCCGGACATATTTCTGTCCCTGGCTGAGGTTTTCTGGTACCATTTTGGCACAAACCCCGTCCATGCCTAATTGGTCATGCAATATCTGTCGTACTTGTACACCGGGACAATGCTCCTGCCCACAATGCTCTGGCTGTAAAGCAGTTTCTGGCTGAGGAGAAAATTATTGCATAGGAATATTCACCTTACTTGCCGGATTTGGCACCATGTAACATCTATCTGTTTACGACGTTCTTTTGTCCCTCAACACATAGTTTGTGCATACAAGCGAGTACGTGTCATTATATTAATATCTGTCCGTACACATCCGTCAACAGTTTCAAACACGCACTTGGTGATTTTTTCAATTTTACAAATAATTTCAGATTAATGCGCATGTTCATTTTCAAATTAGCCATGATTTTGGTAAAACGATGGAATACTGAAGTAGTCTAATAAAATTATTTTTTATAAAATAAAATCAAGCAATTATAGAGAACAAGTTTAGAGTGGAGATTTGAAGACTTATTGAAAAACGTCATTAAATATAAAAATGTATTATGTAATATAAAATGAATGTATGTTAGTTTAAATAAAAATAATACAACAATTGGTAGCAGAGCGTAGTTGTAGCAGTTGGAGGAAAACGACATATTAAAAAAAAATTAAGAAACACGGTATAGTTAGAGAAAACGGCGCAGTTTGAGGAAAACGAGATACAAGAACAGAATAATAAAATAAAGAGACAGTTATAATGGATATGATAAAAATAGAGCAGTTAAACAATACTAACTACTCAATATGGAGTATTAAAATGGAAGCATTATTAGATAGCAAGGGACTATATGATGATATACTACAGGAAGAAGAACCTATAATAAATGAAGATTATGGAAAAACATTAGTAAAATACAATGAATGGAAAAAGAAAAATAAAGAAGCTTACAGTTACATTATCTTGAATTTATCTACAGAACTGGCTATAGCATTTAAGGGAATGAAGAAAGCGAAACAATTATGGGAAGCAATCAAAGAAAGATTTGAAGGAGCTAGAGAAGAAAAAACAATTGATTTAATGCTGGAACTCGCAAAAATTAAAATGAAAGATAAAGAAAATATTGAAGACTATTTAACAAGAGCTCAAGGTTTATCAAGACAAATAATAGATTATGGAAAAGCAGTTTCTGAAAGAGAACTAGTTAGATATATAGTAGAAGGTTTACCGCAAAATTATGAAACAATAGCTACATCTTTATCAGTTAATAGAGGAATAAGTTTTACGGAATTGAGGCAATCATTATTAAATTTTGAAAAGAAATTAAAAATAGAAAAAGTGACAGATGTCAGTGCATACAGAACGAATTTTAAATCAAAAGAAAATAAGAAGATATGTTTTTACTGTAAAAAACCTGGACACATTTCAAGATATTGCTGGACAAGAAAAAATAAGGAACATTTAAATAATAAAAATTACGGCAACAGAAAAACATTTATTACATTTAGAAAAGAAAAAGCAAACATTACTGAAGAAGCTAATTCAAACGAATTTGCATTGACAGTTTATTTTGAAAATAGAGAAGAGGATGAACAAAAATGGTTCTTGGATTCAGCCTGCACATCACACATGACATCATCTGAAGTATGGATGGAAGAAATTATTGCAGAAGATAAAAAAATAAATGTTGCAGAAAATGAGCGAAGTATAGAAGCAGTATCAAGTGGTATCAGTAGAGCAAATACAGAAAATAGAAAAGTAAGATTAGAAAACGTTCTACTTGTTCCAAAATTAAGAGACAATTTGTTATCAATACCAAGTTTAGTACAAAAAGGAAATTCTGTCACCTTAAATAAAGAAGGGGCATTTATTTATGCAAACGATGGTACTTTGATATGTAAAGGAAAATTTTCGGAAAATATGTTCAGCATTAAATTAAACAAAAATGAAGAGAAAGAAGGAAACAAAGAAGACTGTTTTCAAATGTTAGAAAACACAAGAGAAATATGGCACAAAAGATTAGGCCACTTAAACGAAGAATATTTAAACCAAATAGGGGATAAACAACTAGTAAGAAATATAGGTAAATTGAAAGGAAAATTAAATTTATGTAATTCTTGCGTTATTGGGAAAATGACAAGAAATAGGTACGTCGAAACTTACGGTGATACTACATCAAGACCGCTGGAGCGACTACATATTGACATTTGCGGCCCAATGAAGACATCGACGATCGGAGGCAAAAAATATATACTTTTGGTCGTAGATGAATATTCCAGATGTTTCTTCGTTGAACTTTTAGCACACAAATTTGAAGCAACAAAAAAATTGATGGAAATAATTAAAAAAATAGAAAATCAACAAAAATCCTGGGTAAAAATTATAAGAACAGATAACGGAAGAGAGTTCATCAATGAAATATTAATAAACTATTTGAAAAATAAAGGGATAAAACATGAAAAAACAATATATTATTCTCCAAGGAGTAATGGAATAGCTGAGAGAGGAAATACAACATTACTGGATAAAACAAGAAGTTTATTGGCCGATGGAAATTTACCTGCAAAATTCTGGGGAGAAGCGATAGTTACAGCTTCATATTTGCATAACATAACACCTACGAAAAGTAAACAGTTTAAAACACCATATGAATTATGGAAAGGTAAAAAACCATCCGTCAGCCATCTTCGTATTTATGGATGTTTAGCATATTACAAAATAAATAAACCAACAAGATCTAAATTGGAACCAAAAGCGAAAAAGGGGATAATTATAGGATATTCAAGAGAAAGAAGAGCTTATAGAATTTACGATGAAGAAGAACAACAAGTGCATGAAACGTCAGATGTTCAGTTTGTCGAATCAAAGAAAAGAATAAGATTCAGCAGAGCAGAAGAAAAAGAAACAGAAGAAAATAATTCGAACTATATGTTTTTGCATTATGAAGAGAACAAAAATGAACCAGAAAATGAAAAAACAACAAATGAAAGAACACACGAAGACGACCAGATAAAAAATGGAAGAAGATCAAGAAGAATCAGAAAATTACCAGAAAAGCTGAAAGATTATGTAGTAAATGCTACAAAAGAAGAAGAACCGAATTCATTTAACGCTGCAATAGAGTCATCATACAGAAATGAATGGAAGAAAGCCATGGATGAAGAGATAGATAATATGGTGCAATATAACGTATGGGAGAAACTAAAACGACCAAAAAATGCTAAAGTAATAAAATGTAAATGGGTATTTAAAATTAAAGCTAATCCAGGCAACAATGAAAAAATATTTAAAGCAAGGTTGGTGGCAATGGGAGCTGGACAGAGAATGGGTGTGGATTATTTCGATTCCTACAGCCCAGTAATAAAATGGGAATCAGTAAGAACTCTTTTGACCTTATCAGCCATGAAGAAAAGCGTTAGAAGATTTTATGACGTAAAATCTGCATATTTAAATGGAAATCTGCAAGAAACCGTATATATGGAATTACCCCCCGGCTACGACGATGGAAAAGACAATGTTTACCGGCTTAAGAAAAGTCTTTACGGTCTGCCACAATCTGGAAGATGTTGGAATACTAAATTGAATGAAGTAATGAAAAATTCTGGATTTACACAATTAAAAACCGATCCTTGTGTTTTTATCAAGAAAGATGAAAGAAAATATGTAATTATCGGCGTATACGTAGATGATATCTTAGCAATTGGAGATAGTGAAGATACAATCGAAGAATTTATGAAAAAGGTAAAAGAAGAAATACAAATAAAAGAAACTACAGATGAAAAATTATTTCTTGGTATCGAAATTAAGGAAGATGAAAGTAATATTTATTTATCGCAGGAAAATTATATTAAAAAAATCTTACATAAATTTGACATGACTGACAGTAAACCTGTCAAAACACCAGGAGTGATTGGACAAAAACTTGATGATTATCAACATTCAAAGACATTCAACCAAGAGAAATATCAAGAAGCAGTAGGATCGCTTATGTACCTGACAAGAGGCACAAGACCAGATATTGCATATTCTGTGAGTAAGTTATCGCAATATTGTAAAGATCCAAGAGAAATACATTGGATAGCAATAAAAAGAGTAATGAGGTATTTACAAGGAACAAAACAGAAATATTTAAAAATTTCATCGGAGAATGAAAAAGTGAAAATATACACAGACTCAGGATGGTGTACAACCAGCGACGGAAAATCTTACAGCGGATTTATAACCAAACTAGGTAGAAACATAATAAACTGGAAAAGCGCAAAACAGAAGTTAGTAACTTTGTCAACAATGGAAGCTGAGCTACTTGCCGTTTGTGATGGAGCGTGTGAAGCCGCATGGATTATAAATTTATTAGAAGAATTAGGAGAAGAAAATTACAGTAAGAAACCAGTAGAAATTTATACAGATAGTATGGCTGTAATTGATTGGATAAAAAATTCAGGACAAAATTCGAGAACAAAACATATAAACCGAAAATACCATTTTGTAAGAGATGAAGTAAAAAATAAAAATATTACGGTAAATTATATAAATACTGAAGACCAGCCAGCGGATATAATGACAAAAGACGTAAACGAAGAAAAATTATGTAAACATTTGGAACAACTCGGAGTATTGAAAAAATAATTTAATTAAAGGGGGGAATTGAAGTAGGCTAATAAAATTATTTTTTATAAAATAAAATCAAGTAATTATAGAGAACAAGTTTAGAGTGGAGATTTGAAGACTTATTGAAAAACGTCATTAAATATAAATATGTATTATGTAATATAAAATGAATGTATGTTAGTTTAAATAAAAATAATACAACAAATACTCGTACTTGTATCTTTAATTATTACTGATAATTGACTGACTACTACAAGGGAAGCAGGCTTATTCTTGACCTATTTTAATAACATATTACTAATTTATTTTACACTTTTTCACAAAAAAGGCTATGTAGCGCATTAAAGTGAACCTTTCTTTATTCATTATGCTAAATATCAACATTTTATTATTAATAATAATGTCACAGTATTAGTCTGAAAAATATAAATTTCGAGCAGCAGCCTCTTTACAGTTCAAATAAAATAAGTTACCTTAGCCTCAGAAAATAGAACATAAAGAAATAAGAACAAAATCTGTTTATGAGTACTGTTTTTTATCTTATTGGTAAATTTCTCTATTCATTAACAAAAAAAAAAATGTGGAAAAGTTTTGTGCTGATGAAAATACAGATTTGGGGTTTCGTTATGAATAGTTGTAACGGTAATGGTATAGTTGTGCGTCCAAAAATGAATTTAAATGGATTTAATCAGTAACTAGTTTTTACCTATTTTTTTATTGGATACTGATTTTTAAAAAATTAAAATAACTGAAAAACTACTGCTTTTATCAAGTTGTAACAAGAGTAACTTTTTTGTGTATTTTTGCAATGTTTGTAATATTTTATTAGTAAAAATGAAAAAATAACAATGTAAAACTTAAGAAACAGAAACAGACGAATGTATAAACATGCACCTACATAAGTAGTAGCCTCATATCAAATTTCAAAATTTTAGTGCGAGTAGTACCAAAATTATTAACAAAAATTGTCTGTTGAGGTGCACCTTCAAAGGGCTGTAACTCGATAACGCAACGTTTCCGTACATGTGTTTTAACGTTTTCGCTTTCTTTTGACTTGTAGTATCGCAAATTAAAAAATAAGAAAACCGCAAACACTTGTATATTTTGGAAAATATTTCAAATTAAATAAATGCAGAATCTAAAACGTTTGCTACTTTCTGTGATGGAAGCATGGAAAGAAGTAAGAGGGGATGCTAAACCAATCACAAAATAGACGATAAAAGTGGGACGTACCCGTCCGTGAATTGTTTGCGAGAGACATCTAGTAAGCAAACTACACACTAAAATTTAATTAATTTTAAATTGTAATAACATTATAATGCATTAATAAATTATCATTTTCTAAATTGAAATCTTTTTTAAACAGCATATAGTAATAACTTATTAAGTCAAAGTTCAAAATTTCGTCATCCAAACCATAGAAAAATACACTTTCAAATTAAGAATTTTAAACTTAATTTGTTTTGTTATAATTAACAATAATACAAATTTGGCTCTGTGGCGAACTTTTTACAGGTTTGATTACATAGTGTGCAAAAGTAGAATGAAATCAGTACAATAATACCGTCTCCACACTATTACGAAATTAGCAAACATCGTCAAATTGACCTAATTTGATACCAAATTACTTATTTATTTTAAATTATTTTTAAAAAAAGCCTCTGTCGCGAACTAAACTCAACCTTCATTATTCATCATGCCATATTTCAATAATTTATTATTTATAATAACAGATTTTCATGATTATTATTATGTAATCCAAATCCTTTCAAATCTGGTATTTATGAATTTTATATTAATAAATATATCTATAATAAAATGAAAACGACATATTATATTTTTGCTAAAATTTATACTCTTAACAGATTTTCATTGAAAAATATATTAAAATATCTATTTATTGGAATAACAAATTAGATTTTGTTTACGAACGATCAACCGGAAGTGATACTTCACTTAAATCTCATTGTTATTTTAAACATGGTATCAGCGGGAGGTCATGTGCTGGACACATTAAATATTTACCTCCCGTCATACCGTAGGTAAGGGAGGTAATGTTATGGGTCCAAAAATTCGATGGGGAGTTTTCAGTAAAAAATCTGATGTGGCCAGCATATGACCTCCCGCCAATTCCATATTTAAAATAGCAATGACCTTTAAGTACACTATCACTTCCGGTTGATTTTGTTTCAAATTATACACGAATTTTATACAACAAATTTGAGAAGTTTTGGATCATATTTTAATAATTTTTTTTCTAGAAAATCTGTTTATAGCTTTAAGTAAAGCACTATTTCTGGTTTATCAATTTTAGGAAAAAATCTAATATGTCGTTCTCATTAATATAAAAGTATTAAATACCAAATTTGGAAAGTGTTGGATTATATCATAGTTTTCACATCTGTTCAGAGCTTCAAGTAAAGTATAACTTCTGGTTTATCAATTTTAGTCAAAATCTAATATGTTGAAAAGTTTTGGAATACACACACACATCATCGTAAAAATAATAAAAACGAATTGTGGGGACCCTAATTCGTGTTTTTTTTTTCTGAAAACTCACTATCGAATTTTTGGACCGATAACATTACCTGCCTTACCTACGGTACAACGGGACGTAATACGCACGAATTAGGGTGTGTGTGTGTGTGTGTGTGTGTGTGTGTGTGTGTGTGTGTGTGTGTGTGTGTGTGTGTGTGTGTGTGTGTGTGTGTGTGTGTGTGTGTGTGCGTGCGTGCGTGCGTGCGTGCGTGTGTGTGTGTGTGACGATTTTTTCATCCACGATAACTTTTAAAACAAACTTTCAAATATTTCTATTTTCCGTATTTAAGCTTTCTGCCTTCATATAAAGAGTTGATTAGATTTTGGGTAAAATTGGGTAACCGAAAGTAAAAGTGATACAATACTTGAAGCCCAAACAGTTTTTAATAGAAAACTATATTAAAATATAATCCAAAACTTTTAATTTTTTGGATTTAAGAACAACAACATATTAGATTTTGTCTAAAATTAATAAACCAGAAGTGATACTTTATTTGAATCTCTCAACAGATTTCCGTGAAAAATGTATTATGATATATTCCAAAACTTTTCAAATTGGGTATTGATTTTTATATTAATGAGAACAACACGTTAGATTTTTTCTAAAATTAATAAACCGAAAGTGATATTTAACTTCAAACTGTGAGCAGATATTCGTGAAAACTATACGATATATTCCAAAGCTTTCAAATTTAGTATTTAAGACTTTTATATAAAGGGAAGCAACATATTAGATTTCTTCTAAAATTGATAAACCGGAAGTGGTACCTTACTTCTAGCTCTGAACAGATTATCGTGAAAAATAAATTGATACAATCTTAAACTTATCAAATTTGGTATTTAAAACTTTTATATTAATGAAAACGACATACTAGATGTTTTCTAAAATTGATAAACCGGAAGTACTACTTTAAAGGAAGCTATAAACAGATTTGCTTGAAAAAATATATTAAAACATGATTCAAAACTTCTCAAATTTTGTTTACAAACGATCAACCGGAAGTGATACTTTACTTAAAGCTCATTGCTATTTCAAACATGGAATTAACGGGAGGTCATGTGTTGGCCACATCAGAATTTTTAATTAAAAATTTCGGTCCGACTAGTGCAAAAATATTGACTTTTGTGAATTTTAAAAAAATCTTTTTGAATGAGAATCAGCATATATACATGCTGAGAGATTTTTCATTGGCCACCTGCTGAAATATTAAAGATACAAGAAAAAATTAAATATGAGTGTTGTTTAATACAACCTGATCTATAATTTAACATAAACAATTTTTTTCGATGGCCTACTAATTTCCCGGAAAAACATATTACTTATTAATTTGATTTTTTAAATGGAAAGCCCTGTTTACCACGGTAAAATAAATCTAATATGCGATTATGTCAAAAAATATACAATTTTTTTTATGACAGCGATTATACTCGAATTTATTGTTTATTTTATAGTTTTCGCTAAGATTCAAAATTTTATAGTGCCCTGCGTTTTTATGCCACCGTTTATCTCAACTTATTTTACATCACTAAATCGCTCGGAAACTTTTTTTAGCGATCTAGACCGGCAAAAAGATAGAAGTTTTTATGGTTGTAAGTTAGTTTTATTCTGGTGAAATGTCAATTTATGAGTATTTCAACACAAGAATTAGCAAGTTGTCTATAACTTTATTGTTAATTGTAACTTAAATGAACACCTTTTAAGCTAAGTAACAATATTTGGTAGTCCTGTTTGATTCTAAATTACTATTTAATGAATAAATTGATTCAGTCAGTGGAAGACCTTACAGAATAATGGATTCACATACAGATGATATAAGCAATTTACTAAAATTCAATCACTCTTATTGCTCTATAAATTTCTAATAAGACCTGTTATCGAATATGCAACTCAAATTTGGAATCCGGTTTAAAACAAAATATAAGTAATTTATAATCAATTCAGAAAAGGTTCATAAATACTCGTATGTTAAAATATAGATTCACTTTTGGTAAAGTAAATTATCTCGACATCTTAAGAAAATTAAATCTACAAACATTAGAAGAGAGAGAACTGTTGCTGATATGCTCCTGTTGTATAAAGTTCTAAATAAATTTTGGATGATTTCAATATTATTAATTTATTAAATTTTCCACTATTTAACACGAGGAACAAAAGTTTGTTTTACATACCAAAATGCAATGCAAAAAATTGTAAAAATAGTTTTTTAAATAGAATTGTGGAAGTATTACCAGCAAATAATGTTTTTTTCTGTGACTATGTATGAATTCAAAAACACATTAAATTGTTGAAAAACTAAGATTTATGTGTGTATCTAATGCTTGAATCATATAATATTGCACAATAATTTTTAAATTTGTATTATTAATAGTGAAAACCTTTTGTTGATTATACTGTTGGTTATAATAAATTAAAAATAATAATAATAACCTTTATTTAGTAATCCCATTTAGTACAAAATAAAAATAAATTTAATGTTTTATGATACATTGTAAATAAGTAGCCATTCTTTCCTGATATCTGTAAGTCTCGTCCATGTTGATCCAGCATTTTTCTTGATGTTATCTTGGCAGCGTTTACTTGGTCTACCTCTTTCTCTGTTTCTTTCTAATGGTATCCATAATTTGGTATTTCTTGTGCATCTGTCATCTTTGGTTCTCATAACATGTCCAGCCCAATATCACTTTAACTGTTTTACTCTTTGTGTTACATGATGTTTGTTCTTCTTCTTATTTCTGTATTCCTTACTTTATCTTTTAAGTTGATCCCTCGTAAACTTCTTTCCATTCTTCGTACAGTAATATTTAGTTTGTTAAGGTAGTTTTGTGTTAGACTCGAAGTTTGACAACCATAAATTAAAGTGGGTAGTACACATGCGGCAAACAGTCTTGTTTTTAACGATGTTGCGAATTCGCCTTTAAAATATCTTTAAGAGACCAATATTTATTCCATGCTAATGTTGTACTTCGATCTATTCTTCTGCTGCTCTATTATCAAACGATACTGTTTGTCCTAGATGTATAAACTATCAACGTATTCTAAGTAAGATCCCACTTGTTCAATGTCATTTCTTGGTTCATTGGTTATGAGTATAGTTTTGTTCAAGTTCATTTGTAGTCCTACTTTTTGCTTTTAAATTGAACATCTTCACACTTGGATTCTAGATCTTTTGAAGTTTCAGCGAAGAAAATAATGTTTGCAAATCGGAGATTAGATAAATATTTTCCAATTTTATTCAAACCTTCATTTTCCCAATTTAGTTTCTTAAAAACTGATTGAAATACACATGAGAACAGCTTTGGTGATAATAAAAAATTAATGTAATATTTTTTTTTTCAAAAATGTTATGTGAGAATATTAAGGATTTTGTTTATTGAAATCAGAATAAAATTACCTTCAGCCTAAGAAAATAAAAAAATATATGTTCTCATTTAAAATATAAAAGTTGCATTTCATATTTTGAGAAATACTGATAGAATTTTTTTATTAATATATTTGTATTATATAGTTTTGCAAAATAATATTCCTTTGCTAATTTAAATAACCCCGTATCTCTTATATTTCTCAAGATAGCTATGGTGGTTTGCGGTCAAATAATGAAAATGGAATCATAGTAGTGTCCGCTTATATTCAACGAAACTGCCATCAAAAGTAGATCGGTGTAGCCGAGGTTCGTAACAGAGCAAGTTACAAATTTGTCTTTTTATGAATATTTGAATAAAAAATAACAATAAGCATGAATATGTATAATATCGTATGCTACGAAAGTATACTCGTTAAATGAAAAGAAGTAATGAACTGTAACAATGAACAATAATAATAATCGGTACAAACAAAATACGAGTACAAACAAGACAGAAAACGTTACAATTTGTATACTACCCGAAAATTCGTTACAAGCGAAAAATAGGTAAAAATATAGATCGTTTTGTTCGTTATATACGAAAGTTCGTTATATCCGGGTTCATGAGTGAAAAATCGATAAAAATATGGTTCGTTATATTTGTTCGTTATTCGGGTTCGGTACGTGCAGAAAAAATTAATATTAAATTATCGCCTTTGCCTTTAAAAGTGCTTCGTTATAAGCAACAGTTTGTTATAAGTGGGTTCGTTATACGTAATTGTACACTAATTTATTTTTAAAATAAATTTCTCCAAAATTTGGTTTAGCGAAATTACTGAAGTACTACACTTCGATGTTGTCAACATACTTTTGATGTAGTTTTTATCTATATATTATAATATTATAGCAGGAAATATATCAATAAATATAATATTTTAAGGATTTAGAATACTCGTATCATTATTTTTTAATTTTAGAAATGGAATTGAAATTTGTTGGATGTTGTGAATGGTTGTTGTTCTTTGAATAAAGCTTTTAAAATTTTCTAGTTTAATAGACCAAAAAGTGGTATTTCCCTTCATTTTTTACAAAAACATTCGGAATGTAATCAAACAAAAATAGACTCAAAAAGAATAGATAAACAATATATTCATTGCATCGAAAACACCGCTAGTAATAGATACCTAGTGCCGTGCGCTGTACCAAATAGGCACAATTACTTAAATTTGAATGTGTGTCATATGTCATTTTGTCATATATTTATCATTGTTAACCACATAATTTTGTCAAAAATTTAAAAAAGCACGAAAAATATAATGGTGTATATTTTTAACTACCAGAAACAAATTAACCCACATCCTTATCTATCTGAAATTATTTTTATATGAGATTTGTGATGTTTGTAAAAAAATTATATTTTTTTTTACTTTTACTTTATTTTACATCATCTCCTACGTTTTTATAGTTCTCATCGGATAATTGCAAAAATCCTATAAAAATTAGACATGTCCAGATTTTCTATTTTGTATTGGGTATAGTCTTAGATCATATAACTTAACTAGATATGCAGAGCGTGAAATGTGTAGGATCGAGAGATATAAAGCGAAATTCACGATAGCACAGCGCGCAAACTCGTAGGAAATAACCCGCGCAATAATTCAATTCAAATTTAAAAAGTGTTGAACATACGATCCAAGAATCACATTTGTTGGCCAGAGCCTAGATGTTTCAATTTTATTTAGATAATGTGGACTAAAAATAATAACTAACTTAATTTTTGTTATACTACATAGAAAGATATGTTTTCTGAAATATTTTGAAATAATAAGCTTTAGCAGCAATTGTTCGAAAGAACTGACGCGTAAGTTTGTTAAAGTTTAGAAATATGATGCCACAAAAATTTACGGCAGTTGTTAAGAATAAAAAGCGTTTTATCCTAATGTAATAAATAATAAAAATTTACTAATATATTTGTGTTATTATTATACTGTTACAATTTTAAATTTACATAAAATTACTTTTTAAATTTACGTTATAACGTAAAAATATTTTCATTTTACATAATATACAAAGATTTATTCTGTTATTTAAAATAAATAGTTCAACTGATGGAATATATAATATTCAGTCATTATAACATTATATCGACATTTCACAAAAAAAAGTAATAAAAATGTATTGAATATAAGTTAATGAGAGGAAAACGAAAACAGTCAATTCAATATTTTTAAACCATTTTATTCATTCGAAAATAAAACTATCTGCAGCAAAAAGCACAACTCATTGTTCAAACCACCAAAAAATACACAAATCCAAAAATTGTATAATCGACAAACCTTCGCAACAAGCGTCTCAAATTCAAATGAGACGAATGCCAACAAACTTGATAGGCATATGCAACGGAAAATGACGCGTTATGATTCTGCGCACTACGCTATCAAGAAAAAGTATTTATCTCTTTTACTCTTACATAATTGCTCATTCCATCTCTCTTACTCCTATCCATATCACTGTCATGCATTGTGGATTGTATGCTTTTTCGTATCTAGTTAAGTTACATGATCTAAGGGTATAGAAGTAATTAATATATGTATGGGTATAAAAATTCAAACTGGTCACCTTGGTTCGTATTACGAGCGCATTTTAATAATAATGGGGCTATTATGAGGAGTACCTACTTTTGCATTATCTTACGAGTTTAACTTCGCTTTTAATGAGCGCGCCTTAGAAAAGAAGATTCATATTATGGACCCTTGTGTTTATGCTTACTTAATAAGAAGAAAAAATGTCAGTTATACACATACAATGAATGGTGTTGAAAAGAGAACTTTTTGTTTCCTACCTTTTTTTGGTTTTTGTAAAAAAGGAAACTTTAGTTTATCACTTTTATCGTCCTACATACCAAGTAAATAATTATGATTTTTACATATTTCCATAATGAAAATATTTTTACTAAAGATATATAACCAATTGACAATTTATACAGGGTGGAATTTATTGGTAATAGACTATTTGAGAAATATGAGCGACCTCTACGTTTACTTTTTGAACTACAAAAGTTAATGACGTTAAATGGGGGCATTTCAAAATTACACCCTGGCATGGACAGAGGAGTTGTTAACATGCATTTGAGTATAATATAAGATTTCAATTCCTATATTGCAAATAAAAACTTATTTTAGTATGTGAAAAAGTGAAGTATAATCAATTATAAAATATTTTATTAATATATTCTCATAAATATCATCTCACTTTTTATTTTCCAAACCAAACAAAACATTTCAAATATCAGTATTTTGTGGTCCAGAAGTTAAGTACCCAACACAGTTATTTCAAAAACGGAACCAACAAAACAAAAAAAACTGTAACACAGACAGAATTGTCATATAAACACGGATGGGGTATACGGCAAACGGCACTAATATTTTGTTGTGGCCTAACACTTGGTGCATACGCTTTGAATTTCTGAAATGGTTTATTAACGTTAAATGAAGAATTAGATTTTTGCATATAAAATGAGCTTAATTATTTTTAGAATGTTTAACAATCAGATAAATATTAATATTTTCTTTCCAAACACGGATTACTTGTATTTAGAATTTCGAATAAATGGAAGTATCATTGTGAAAAAGTAAATAAACCTGCTATTTTAATGTTTCATTGAATCATTACAAATTAATCACAATAAAACACTTCTATAATTAAATGAAAGATAAACGACGACCATTTCGGTTGACCGCGACCGCATTAATCTTTGACGCTGTTCTTACATACCGTAATACAATAAAGCTCATCAGGTATTGCTACACAAATCCTAATGGGATCTAAAATAATAATAAAGAGCTGACCCTTGTGTATACATGGTGTAAATTCAGAATAACCTCACATGTAAGCTAACAATGCCCACGGGATTTAACCATGTGTAATTCCGACATATTGTTACGAAATCCGTATGTGACACGGAGAATATGTTGGGTTCCCATTACCGAACGAGGAAGCAGGAAGCTTTAGCTATTACAGATTTAGTGGTAAACTTTATGCAACACTATAGAAGCGTAATGGTATATTATACACCAAGTTGTGAAGAGTATGATTCCTGGCCGAGCGATTATAATTCCCGAGGGTAATAATGCTCTTCATAACCGTGGTATATATACTATTTTTTTTCGCTACTAGCACGTAATTTTAATAATTTTAATAATTATTTATTAAATTAATCCCACCATAACGTCATTTTACTTTTAAATGTGATAGCACAATTGATGCATAGTTAGCCTAGTAAAAATATTTATTAAAACGAAAACTGAAATTTTATCATTTCATTGTCACAGTTTTATAAAAATAATCTTGATTAGTGAAGATTTAAGTTGTACAACCCCCCCCCCCCAATTACGGGAGATTGCAGAAAATTGAAATAAAAAACTATTGCCAGAAAAATCGAAACATCTATATTTAAAAGCGAATACAACATTTAAGAATTGGTGCAGTACTAAAGAAGTTATTAAAATTTCTGAAAATTCGTAGTAACGGAGACATTCTGGATTGTAATTTAAAAAAAATATCTTAAAATTAGACATTATTCAGACATGCCAAAATTATTTATATTTATACGTTGTGGAAAAGCTACTAGACAAAATATTGGTCACAATACCATAGGACAAATGCCAAAAAAATTGCCATGTATTTGAAACTTCAGAATCCGGAATTGTACACTGGCCATAGTTTCCGAAGAACCTCGGCCACAATATTAGCTTCTAGGGGTGGTAACATTCTTCAATTAAAGCAGCACGGAGGGTGGAAGTCTACCACCGTAGCTGAAGGATATGTGGAAGATTCGTTGTCCGTTAAAAATAAATAGCATGCATGGTACAAGGTCAAGTGACATCACCGTCTTCAATACATTCCCTGATGTTTCTGTTGTGACATCAGCAGGAAACAATATTGAAATCCCATCTACAAGAATGAATGTTCAGGAAACAAATACGATAAATAATACCATAATTAATATACCTTCAACATCAACTAATTTTCCTACTGGTTCCCTAAATACTGCAGGATCTGCAAAAAATATGACTTGTCATAATTGTACAATTAATTATAATTTTTACAAATAACTTAGCAAGTACTTGTTTATAAATAGTAATTTATTTATTCACTTAATTTGTGGTTCTAACCATAATTATTGTCTATGTAGTATTGAATTCTGTCTGTTAGCAGTGTTAGCTAACAATAACCTAAAATAAAAGTCATTATTAATAGAAAAGATTGAATTTTCGTTTACTTACTGTAGTGTTCGGGACAGGTTTAGATTAAAAAGCATCACATGATTTAACAAACTTTATTCGACTCTGGACTCCTCACTCTCCGAATGCTATGCTTACACATATGTGCTCATTGATAGGTTGTATCATCTGATTGTGATTGCAGTTTTTGGTTGCACGGTTCAAGCATTTGTATTATTGTTAAATCATAAATATTATTTAAAAGTATTATTTTTAAATAGTTCTTTTTACCTCTCGCTAAGAGAGGTATTGTATTCATGCTAAAAATCGCATATCCATATTTTAATGAATAAGCACGTTTTAAGGTCCCTAGAATCCGATTATAACATTTTTATGATGATGTCCGTATGTGTGTGTGGATGTGTGTGTGGATGTGTGTGTGTGTGTGTGTGGATGTTGGATTCACTATATCTCAAATACTATGAGACTTAAGACATTTTTAACTACGAATTCCTCAATCTAACAATAATGGGAAGAGTCCAGTCAGTTTTGGTAACAATTGGACAACCGGAAGTAGTAGTTACAAGAAAAAAATCGTCTAAATATTATTTATCGAAAATTTATGTAAATACTTATATTAAAGAACGTTAAATTCTTTATTCGATAAATATAAATTCATTATTATATCTTCTATAGATTTAGAGATAAAGAAAGGCATATAAAATAATTTGATGTAAAAAATCTCAGATCAAACTACTACAAGGCAAGAAATTCAAATGTTTGTAATTGACACATAAATGTCACTGTCAAAAATATTTGTATGCCTCTGTCAAAAATATTTGTATATTACTATGAAGATTATGAAAATAAAAAAAGTCAACAACGCAAAAGAATATACGTAAAAAAGAATATAAAAGGAATTTGCGAAAAAATGACGAATATAAAGAAAAAGAAAAGGAAAGTAGAAAAAGAAAATTTCAGGATATTGAATATAAAGAAAATGTAAGTATTGTACATAATATATTTTAAAATATCCCATAGATATTGCAAATATATGTGAGAATTATTTTGTAGAGAGACATGAATATCTATATGTATTTGTATTTAAAAATATTTTTCGTTTTATGCGTACAACCAGGTAAAATATCTGGCGAGAGGTTATGTGTTGGCCACATCAGATTTTTTACATAGAATAAGCGAAATTGACATGAAAGAAATGTCAAGTATTTAATATGTTCTCGGCGCGAAAAACAAATATTCAAATTAATCCGAATTTTTAATATTGAATTAAGCTGTTTAAACAACCATTTAAATGCATAAAATATTAATAAATAAAGTCTCTTGGTTATACTTAAACTTGCTATAAACATTTCCGATTTAAAACTGTCACAGAATTATCAAAAAATGTAAATTTATTCATTATTAACTTATTATCGGTTAATAATGAAAAATTATATACAGGTAACCATGGATGGGTTGAGAAATTCAATTTCACGGCACTCTATTTGGTCAATAAAGTACCTTTGTGTAGCTAGTAGTGAAAAAAATTGTTTATAAGAATTACACAGCTGTCCGTAAAAACGAAATATGGAAAACATATTTTCACGATCATTTATTTTTGTATGTTAATCTTAGTATAAAAAATCTTGTGTGGCCAACACAATACAGCCAGAGTCACAAAAAAGATTAAGTTAATCATTATTTTTGGATTAGCGAATTTTACTTTAATTTTAGCAGTTTATTTCTTGAAATATAGTAGTACTACCTTTTTCGATAACAAAATGAAGATTAAATTTTTAATACCGGGCTAGAATAGAATTCACTAATCCAAAAATAAGGATTACCTTCAACTTTTTTGCGAATCGGTAATTTTATTAATACCTACATGCTTGCTTATGCTGGAAACTGTATTGATTTCCTTTCCTATTGTTCTATTTACTACTTTTTAATTTTTTCAAAACCTTACTATTATTAATTTGAAATGATTAGTTCTTTGACAGTGACATTTATCTGTTAGTTACATATATTTGAATAACTGCGTAACCAAGGAGTTTTGTTTGTTTAAAGCGTAATTTCCGGGATTACAGATAATTCTATAAATTTATCCATAAAATATGTAGAAAACGCAATAATGCAAATCTGTAGAAAATTTAATAATCTTAAATTTTTATTAAACATAACATTATTTATCTCGAAAAAATAACATTTAAAGGTACTTTTCGAAGAAAAAGTATTTTGAGATTCAAGTAAAGTGCCATTTCCGGTTATCCGATTTGCACCAAAATCCAATGAACTCTTTCCATGTCGAAATACAAGGTTAAAAACTTTATGAATGGATAGTATTTGAGTTGGAGTGGAGGATCCACACATATACACGTACACACAGGCATCATCGTGAAAATGTTAAAATTGGATTCTACGGACACTATAGATATCTACATCTACTTTAAATATTCCATTAAATTAATAATGCTCGATGAAATAATACATTTCCTATTACGTTAAAATTGTAAAAGAGACATAACTATGGATGACAAAGTAAATAGAGTGACTATAATTTTAAAGGAAAAATATTTTCGTTACTTTAATATTAGGCGTTTTTTTGGCGTTGAACCAGTTTAGTAATATTTTCAAACCTATTTCGTAGCTGACGTCATAAATATGGAGATCGCTAAAATACTATGTTTTGAACTAATAACGTACAAATTTGTCAAATGTAAATTAGACGTTTGAGTGAGTTTGAATTTGTGGGTTACATAAAAATTTCTTCAAAACAGTGATTAAAAACCGGTTCCTTGGATGCTTTCTATTGTTATTTTCTAACAGGTAAAATATATGTTTTTTAATATTTGTTTTATACACGTACAAACGTTTTATTTATACAGATAATAATAGATAACCTAGAATTATTAATTTTTTAACTTATTTGTAAATTTAGAAACGTTTACCGGTGTTCCGTTTTCTTGACGTTTACCCCCTCTACTACAAAATAATTCGAAACTATTTCAAACCAGCCCAGTGGATCAGTTTGAAAACATACGAAACTGTTTCAACCAATTTTGTATCTGACGTCACCTTTGCGTCGCCAAAATATAATGTTTTGAAACACTACGAAACAGTTTCAAACCAATGTATCGCCAAAAAACGACTATTGTTTCCTAGACACCAACTCTGATGTGCAAAAGAAAATTTCGTATATATTAAATATAAAATTAAAACTTTAAAAAAAGAACTGTGGGTCAAATGATGTGATAATACTTCGATCGGCATTTTAATGGTCATCTTCTAGCCCAGTCTTAGCTTCGACCGAGACCGTTTACTTTTGGTACAATAAAAAAAATCCAGTGCGTACAATAAAACCTACCTTGCAAAATATATAGGACAATTTTCACAGAAAGACTTGCAGGACATAGGAATACAATGCCTAATAGCATTAAAACTGGTATTACTAATAAAGGCGATGTAACCCAATATGAAATGGCGGAATACTTAAATAACACATTATGTTTTGCAAGTTGAAATAATGAAAGGGGAAAAACGTGCAGCTTTACCTTCCTTAAAAATGTAAATATTTAAAATTTGTATTTTAAACTAGTAGAAGGAAATTTGTAAAACCGGCCGAAATATTCTGGGTTTAGGCTCGTACATAGATACCTTTACATTAACTAGCTAGCTCAACTTGAAATAACTAATGGTAAAAGTATTTGGCATGATATACTGCAAATAGAACATCTGTATTGTGTGACAAAAAGTTCACAGAATGAAAGGGTTTTTGGAGGAGCATAGAAACTCATTGTTCATAATTTTAATATAATTTTTTTTAAGGTTATGTACCAAATATTAATACATTTTCGTTATTAATTATTAGTTATTATTAAAATTAATTATTGTTAAGATGAACTCAGAAATGATCAAAAAGCTGAAGAAAAAGCACCTTATAGAAATGGTTGCTACGTGTATCAGGGGATATAATTTGAAAAATTTAGAGCCGCACTTTTCTGTTGAAGGTTAGAGGGGCGGTTAATAAATCAAAATTAATTTGATTAAAATATTTCACCACATTAATTACTTACTAGAATAAGTATATTTAAACCGCGACATTCGCAGAAAACTTAAAACTATGAACTACAGGGCAACTACAATATCAAAATGTGTTGCGGGACATTTCAACTCGTATGATTTATAACCCTATATCAAATACTTTTATTATTTTATTACATATACAACTTTTACATAATATTATAATTTATTTGAACACACAAATATATCCGAAGCCTGGTGGGAAGGTCGCTTTGAACGTTACCTCAAGACGCTCGACCACCGAGGCAGGTTTGAATAATAAATAATACAGAGAGAAGTGAAAGTACTGCAAAATTTTAATTTAAAATTGCATTTTTCAAATTTAGAACTTTAGCTTTAGAAACAAGCCAGAGCTGCACTAAATTATATCCCCTGACGTGTATTACCTAAAACCAGCTTTAATATCCTCATTAGCATTTAGGGACGTCAAAAGTGAGTGCACGAGAATGTTCATACTGTATCAGAGTGAACCTAGCACCCGATTCGAACGAAAAATATTTTGGACAACATAAGAAACAATGAAAATTCTTGCTGCTTCTGGGTTTAAACTTATGTTATTGTCCCTCATCCCCTGAATATTTACAGTTTTGTATTCAGGGGATGTGTAGTAATATTGTTTAACGTTTTAAATTGTTTTTATTATATATTATTTATTTATGAAAATATTGGATATATACTTTGTTCTATAATATATTACATGTTAATATTTGCTAAATAATACTCAGTCTGTTATGTTCTTATATAACTGTCTTCAACTCTGCATGCTGATATGTTTTGTCCGTAGTAGGGTTGTACAAAACATTAACATATAAAGATGACACAAAAAAAAACTCAACTAATATTAAAATAGGCTTGAAAATGGCGAGTTATAGTCATTTAAAATTGAGTAAATTTTATTCGCTTTACTGAACATTCTGTATAATTATATTTTTTTAAATTATATGAGAACAGAGCATATAGTTATAGTTGTACTGATAAAAATATCAATTTAATTACTAAAATATCTTTGGTACTCCCGTATAAAACAATGCTTCTATTAGGTCTTTTTTAAGAGAAAAAACAGAATAACTTGGTAACACCGAGGAAAACTAAAACAAAATTCATATGTGTATATAGGTGAACAAAATACAATTCAAAATATATGAAAATACATAGGGTGTTCTATTTTAAATAGACAGATAATTCTCGCCGAGCCGTGACGCAACACCCTGTATATGTGAAAATAATTTTACGGTAATAAATTCATACCGTATTTCTGACGACAAGGGAGAGACGGTCATTATATATATATATATATATATATATATATATATATATACAGGGTGTTCTATTTAAGTTTGCTACCATTGCTATCTCGAGAACTATAAAAGCTACGAGGTTGGTTAAATTAGCAAAGAACCACCATTTTACAAGACTATTACAAATTATTTTTTTCGACCAGTGGTTCTCAAAATACGGGACACAACTTTCTTATTTTAAATGGAAATATTTTTTTAAGATTATTCGATAGCGTATTTTTTCTGAATTCAACGATATAAACATATCATATACTAATATAACAAAATAACAGAAAAATGCATGTTGAATTTATGTGTATTTCATTTATATCTGGTTGAAACAAGAGTGCTATGGATAGAAAACAATTGAAAAATAAACAAATCAAACAATAGTGTAACTATAATAATATTAAAATTAATAAATATTAAATTATAAAAATTGTTCAAAATTTCCCCCATTCCGATTAATGCATAATTGAACTCTTTTAAATAAACTATGTCTAACTTTTCTTAATGTTCTCCTGTCAATATAATACGAAATCTCGCAAAACAGTTTCTGGGCGTGTGATCTACAAGATTTTTTGTACCGACTTCTCCGTAAATTCTTCATATATTTCTCTAGACTTTATGTTACATAGCCTAAAAAATGAACATATATTTTTATCGGTTTTGCATTGCATGTTTAATTATAATTACTTACATTTGAGCATAAAATGCGTAATTATTTTATAACTATTGAAAATATAATATACAAACATTAGTTATATACATACATACATATATATATATATATATATATATATATATATATATATATATATATATATATATATTATATACTTTCGCATATTTTCAATGACAAATGGCGGAAACTCAATAGTTGTTGTTTGTAGTTGTTTAAGTTACAAGAATTACATATTTAGCCCTAAAATTTGTAAACATTTTGCTAATTCTTGTGTTGAAAATAATCTTAAATTGACATTTCACCAGAACAGTAATGCCAACTTCTTCTGCCGGCCTGTCAGCAACAGCGCATTTCTGGGCGATTTTGAGTTCTGTAATACTAGTCAAAATGGACGGAGATACGAAAAATTCATTTCGTATGTTTATTAACTATAGAAATTAAATATGAAAATTTTAGTTTAGTAGTTCTAGCAGTGGAATGAAAACAAAAAGACAAATAAATGATTGATGTTTTATCTGTCAAATATTAAGAATTTTTCAGACAGATAAAAAAGTTACATGTGTTATGCTTTTTGTTTAAATTTCACGGCTATCACTATTTTTGACGTAATTTTCAACAATTTCACATCAAATTTCTGCCGTTAGATAGCAAGCGAAATTAATTTTGCTTATTGATTCAATTGCAGAATTTTATGATCTACAACTTTTATTTGAAGTATTTTTTTCTAAAATAATTTGGGAAGCAACAGAAACTGTTTTTCTATGTTAAATGCCTATGTAACAGATTTCGAGCGCCACACTGCATATACATACAGGCTGGTTTTGAATTTAATGTCATAAATTTAAGGGTATGTAGTATTCGAAAAAAGGAAATTCGTCTTTTCTTAAGAAAACTTTTTACTGCTGTTTTATTTTATATTTTTAGTTTAAGGACGCGCAGCTGCTTTGGCTATTGCTGGTTAAATGTTATGTAGGGTTGGGAGACGTGTAATTATATGTATTTGAACATGTTAATTTCTTTTAAAATATTTTATAATTTTTCTGACTTCGTCATTGGTAGTTTGGTTCTCAGAATCTTTAAGACAGGATATAGAGATGTTATTTTTATTTCTCGCATCTTGGAACCTCGGACAGTCATTGAGGATATGTTTTGTGGTTAGTTCTATGTTGCATATTTCACATGTAGGTCTATTTTCTTTCAGTAGTAAATGGCAATGTGTAATTTTAGTATGGCCTATTGATAAGCGGGTAATAATTACTTGTTCATGTCGTGATAGTGACGCAAATCTATGTTTAGACCAAGGAAGCGCTCGTGGTTTTATGGATTAAAAGTGAGGGGAATTAGTCTCATCCCAATACTTCTGAAGCAAAAGTGTTAAATATTCTTTTGCAAGGTTTATGAGATCATCTGTTGATACCTTGTTATACAAATGTGTATCATTTGGGTTGTTTACTTTTTCGACTGCATTCCTGTCAGCAATCTCGTTACCTACTATTCCGATATGGCTTGGAATCCAGAATAGAGTAACTTTAATATTATAGCTAACAGATAGATATATCGCTTTATTTAGTAAACTTTGGTATAAGTTTTTATAATAATTTCAATATGTGTTTTGTAAAAACTGGATGCTACTATAGGAATCCGTGATAAAAATTATGTTCGTGACACTGTTCGTAGTACAGTCTTCTAAGTTAAGTTTGGTATTTATGCGTTGTAATGCTAAAAGGATCGCTGCAAACTCTGCTGTGAAGGTGCTACAACAAGGTGGAAGGCGGTAGGCGGATGTTACATTCCATTTGGGTATATAGTATGATGATCTCACTCCTATGTTTGGAATCTTGGAGCCGTCTGTATATACAGTGCATAGAATTCATTTCTTATTAATTCGTGGGGAACTTCCTTCTTATTGAACTTGTCATGTAATATTTTGTTAATTTTAATTATATTGTCGCAGTGCCATGGGGGTAGTTCAATAGGATCATCATAATAGATTTCAGTCGTTTCTCTGTTAGATAATTTACAAAAGGTCTTAAAGCACTAATTAAATATTAGACAATTTGTAGCACTGGGTTTTTTCTCGTAATGCTGTTTTAATTAATATTTCATTAAAGATATGGTTATCAAAAATACATTCAAAATTAGTTATATAATATATTATTTTTATTAATTAAATTAAATAGCATTTTTAACGAAAATAATTGTGTAGAATACGTAAATTAATTGCATGTATTAAAGTTAGTTGCAAATGGTTGTCCGGTGGTACCAAAAATATTAGTTAAATGAAAACTGCCCTTAAATATGCGAACTTTTGAAAAATTCTTTCTGTTTCGTAATCTACACATGTCACTACTTACCCTTAAATTTATATTAACTTCAAAACCACCCTATATATATATATATATATATATATATATATATATATATATATATATATATATATATATATATATATATATATATATTAAATTATTTATATAATTTCTAAAATTATTTATCCGTTATTTTCTCGTATAAAAAATAGATGCTTAAAAATAATGCATATTTTTGGGCCACTGAACTTTACATCATTTAGCCTGGATATATTGTCCATAAACCTATAATCCGATTGCTAAACCCCTCTTTTCTTGTAAACCATCTCGATCTCCTCTGTAAATTCCCTTTCAGTATGTACCGCTTTATTTAGTGTAATCTTCCCAGTTCGAAGTTGTCTAAGTTTCATACTTGCTATTCACGTCCACGTCCGTTGCGGTAGTGTGTATTATTTCAGTATCTGGTGTATTCACCTCTGGAATCAGTATTCACGATGTCTTTAGCGCTGCAGCGTGCACGTAAAACTGACTGGAAACCTTGGAAACGCGAAAGAACGCGAGCCGCGTGCCGATTGCAAGGATGAAACCTTACTAACCCCTAAACAACGGGGATGATTTATAAAGGAGGTTAATTCGCAAAAGAACCAAGTGATAAAGATTTTACGGTGAAATGTCGTTTACTTTTATGCGAAACATGTTAAAGATATTCTCTTTGTTTCATTGATAATACATGTACCGGCAAATTTAGGGGACCGCAAAAAAGCTATTTATTTAAAAAAAGTGTGATCCCTCTATTTTTCATATTTGTGTTGGTAATTCTACATCTACTCATCTACAACAAATAACTAAAAATTCTACATCTACTCATCTACAACAAATAACTAAAAATGACGATATTACACCTAAATATATTAATATCTATTCAATAAAGATTATCATTTATCGAGGTGTTAAGTATTGCTCAGTCTTTAATTTTATTAAATATGAATTTTTATTCCTTGTTCACAATAGACCAAGGATTAACTATCATTTCTACTTTTGTTATCGTTTCAATTTTAAGTATTTAAGGTAAAAGAAAATAATTATTAAAATAGAATATTATTTTAAAAAATAGTTTAATTAAAAAACTAAATTTTCCATTATTTTTAAATTATTTAACTAATTTATATTTATTTGTTTGGTTATTTATATAATATACCATCTATCCCACAGGATCGAAATCTCAGTTACAGGGTGGATGCACACAGAATACATAATGGTTACAACAATGTTTGAACATTCAAACAAAAAAATATGCCTACAAAACAAAATTTGTAAGCATGAAAAACAAATCAAATAGTTATTTAACAATAATAATAATAATAATAATAATAATAATAATAATAATAATATTTTTATTTTGTTATGAGAAATTGATATCTCCGTACAATAGAGGATTGGTACTTGTCGTATAATATATATTTATATAAACATTATACACAGTTCATTCTATATTGTTAATTTTGTATAATAAAAGATCGAAATTTCAGAGCATTCTTCATGTAGTTACGTACATCGTAAATTTTAGGCCTTAAGGGGATAGTATACCTAGAGCAAAAGTTCGATTTCAGAATTGCCGTAACAGAAGTGTGGTGGGACAAGGGGAAATGTTTGGCTTGTCGCATGTACGTACACTGTTAATATGTTACAATAAATTCTTACCCTACTACACTACCTACAGTTCGATAGTTGTACTGTAGGCGTGTAGGCTCTCGCTCAGACCAAACCGTACAGCAAGGCAAACATATCAGGATGGATGTTCAGTCGCAGTAGTCCAGTCTAGAGTCTAGACATTATTTGGGCAATAAAAAAAGGTTTTTGACTCAAGATTGTTGGAAATCAAAAACGAGATTATATACATTTCTAAAAAAAAAATATCGCATATAATGTGGTATTTTAATATTTATGGTTAATTCAACTTATTGCACTTGTTGTACAAATGTACCCTTTACCCCTTTCCATTATATTCTAATGCTATCTCGTGCGTAGCTCCCCTGTCTAGTTATACATTTTGTTGAGAAAATTTTGAGAATTGCGATATACTCGTATAGATATTACGAAAAATACGAAATACAAATGGATACAAGATATTCAAAAAGTGGCAGAATTTATTTATCGGCAAAAAGAAAGAAATTAGGAGGTTATAGAGGAAAAAACGAAAGGTAAAATTATATATTTAAGGTTATGGGTTTACCTATACTATAATTATTGCGATTAAGAATAAATGGGGTAATCTACCATAGGAAAGTAATAGTAAACTTCAATAATTATAAGGTAGTGTAATGATAAAATGTATATGACTTTGTTGTAATAAAAATGCTTACGCTGCCCCGGAAGCCCCGGAGACCTGGACCGACTAATCGATTATTATCGTAGAATTCCGGACGTATTCGGGAAAACTGGCCTTGCTATTCGTTGTCTTTGTTTGAATTTAAATGTCGCGCCTTCCTAACCACGTTCTCGAAATATTTCATGAAATGAACCAAAGTAATTTTATTTATTTTTTCTATCCAAAATTAATTTGATAAAAGAAACAAATTGTAATATACACAAATGAAAATATATGCCTAATACAGGTACTTTTAGAATAGAAATAAACTGTTTGAGAAGCATGTCTAACATCGCCGGGGTATATGACATTTGAATATTCATTTCGCTCGCTATTGCGAATTTTAATCTGGCGTTTTCTCCAATAATCCTAGACTTTTTTCATTGACACAAGAATACCTCATTAATATTCCAAAAAAATTAGATATAATTTTTATTTATCTATTAAATAAATAGATACTTCACGTTAAATAATAATACATATATTTAAATTTTTATAAATTATTTGTTTTGTTTGTTACTAAAACAGTATAAATACATATTTACAGCCAAAATATTTCTCGAGATATGCAATGGAAATTAAATAAACTTAATTTAGAAAACAGAAATTGCGAAAATGCGACAACCAGTACTGCTGAATCAGATTATCAAAATATTTCATTTGGTGAAGAGGATATAAACATAAACGTGGAAATGTACGTATAAAAGATACTTCCAAAATAGTATATTATACAAGTTTTATAAGACGATTCACTGACGTATGAAAACAAAACAAATATGACAAATGTCTTATAAAACAATAAAACTTATAATATTCTATTTATGTTACTTTGAAACATTAATTTTACCGAATATTGAAAATTACATAAAAATAATGTATGCAAAATACAAATATCTACATATTTTTGAATATTAATATTTAAACATGTTTCGTTTTCATGTAGATCACAACAGTACGATGAAAATAGAGATAATTCAGGCGAAATAATTATTAGTAATCCAGAAGAAACAGAATGTATTGATACTAATATGCCAGTAGGCAGACGGTATTTTGACATACATTATCTGTTCGCTCAGTTACAATCTTTTGGAATTCATAACAAATTTGGTTGTAACTTTTCTAACATGAAATTTATAAAAGAAGTTAGGAGAGGGATGATGAGTATTTTTTATTTTAAATGCAATATGTGTGGTATTACTCAAGAATTACATTCGGAGTTTTTCAAAAAAGACTTATCTTCACTATCAAAATAAATTGGAAAAAACTATAAATGATATTGCCTTAGAAAGTATGCTTCAGGCTGGAAAAGATGAATTTAAACTCGCTATAGAAAATGGTGACACTGATGACGACAATATACCATATATAACGGTGGTAACTGATGGTGCTTGAGCGAAGCGCTCCTACAAAACTAATTATAATTCTTTATCCGGAGTTGTACGTATATTTCTTAAATCTTATAAAGTGATTTTTTTGCAACAAAATTATTTTGTGAAAGAAATTCAAGTCCACGTAATGTTTTTGATTTATTATTAAAAGGTACATGCCTCATAGTTTGCAAAAAAATTATAAAAGCTTTTATGAAACATTAGACAGCAAAAACATTTGACCCTACCTACGTACTAATATTTGATATTAATATATTATTATTAAACAATTATTGTGGTAGGTACATAAAAACATTAAATAAATTAAATTCCGTTCAATAAAGGAATAAACAGTAATACCAGTAATGTGGAGTACGATGATCGACTGGTAGCAGAATGGAAAATTGGGAAATGATCGGACACGCAGTCTAATGTAAATAATTTATTTCCTGGCCTACGTTTCGACTGTTATAATCATTGACCATTTCTAGCCCTGAGGAAGACTGTAGTAACAGTCGAAACGTAGGCCAGGAAATAAATTATCTGCATTAGACTGCGTGTCCGATCATTTCCCAATTTTCCAATACCAGTAATATTTTATCTCCCATAATCAGAAGTTTATTATTTTATTTATTTAAAATTTTATATTAGTAAACGCCTGCATGGTACAAACATGTCATCATTATTACCGATATCTGCGAACAAGGCATACTGGTACACCCAGCAATGGGTAATATGCCGTAATGATATATTTACTCGTATTTATTTTTTATTTATTTAAAGTAGCATGCTCTGAAATTTAAACTAACTTCTACAAATGTTTTTGTTCTGAAATCAATTAATTGGACGAAAATATTAAATTTTCACAAAATTTTGTAAAGTTAGTGGGTAAAAAAATACATATATACATATTTCAGGCATGCATCGTGGGATATAGAACTAAAAAAATATTATTTATGTCTGTTCGTAATAAGTACTGTTGTATTTGCGCTCAATATTTGAAAAAAAAATGTACCTGAGGATGAAAGGCAAGAACACTGCTGCAAAAGAAATTGGAATTCGTCTTCTACGGCTATGGAGTCGGACATAATCCTGGAGGGTTTTAGATGTAGTGTAGACATGCATGGATTACGATACAAAAAAATTATTAGAGATGGAGACAGTAGTGTTATGGAAAAACTCCTAACCCAAATGCCATACGGTAATAATTATATCATAGAGAAAATACAATGTGCTAATCACATCCTCAGAAATTACCGTAATCACCTAAAGGACTTGACTAAAATGCAAAAAGGAGATACAAGAAATATTCCGGTGGATCTTCGGAAAGTAGGTACTAGAAAACAATATTGTCCGATTAACCAAGTCTTTAGTAGGTGCTATTTACTACAGACAAAATTAAAATATAAACCACAATGAAAAAATAGAATTACTTATAGAAAGATTTTAAAAATAGCCCTTTTCATGTATTTGGTGACCATAGTTTGTGTGAAAATTATTTCTGTACCAAGAAAAATAGCGACAATATAAATAATGTCCCTGCTATGCAAACAAGCGGATTAATGGATGACATTGTTTCAGCACTACACATTGTTCTTCGTCAGTCAAATAGTCTAATATATAATGTAAATAATAATTATGTCGAAAATTTTAATAGTATTATAGTTAAATTTGTTGGGGGGGAAGAGAATAAACTTCTGTTTAAGAGAGGCTTATGAAATGAGATGCAAATATGCTGTAGTTTCTAAAAATACTGACTTGGAAATTCACAGAGCAAATAATAAATCTCTTAAACAAAAAAGCCCTGGAAAATATACAAAGAAATTTATTCAGTTAAGGAAATTACATAGACAGAAATCAAAAAAGAAAAGTAATTCTCGTTCCAGAAGAAAATTGTTTTACACATGTAAACCGGATAACGATTATAAAACAGGACTTGAAGAAGAAAGGCTGACTGAAGAAGATTTTCTTAAAAAAAAAGAATCTGTTTTTGTCGAAGCTTAGTAAATCTGCAGAAGAACGAGAAATTTATTTCAAAATACAAAATTGCAAAGTCAGTCTCAAGTTTGGATATCAGAAAGAAGAATTCGCATTTCATCTTCTAATTCTGGCTTAATTTGTAAAGCAAGAACAGTTAAAACACGTACAAATATAGTAATAAATCATTTATATAAACTATTTAGAGGTAATGCGGCAACACGTTACGGGATTGAAAAGGAATCAATTGCTAAACGTGACTTTACAAAAATAAGTGGTTTAAATATAGAAGAATCCGGTTTAATTATAGACAAAAAGTATCATTTTTTGGTAACGACACCTGACGGCCTTATAGGAGAAAGAGGATTAATAGAAATAAAATGTCCATTTTCGGCAAAAAAAAAATTGATCTCTATGAAGCAGTTAAAAATAAAATTATATATTACTGTACAATTATTTCTGATACCCAAAAATTGAATCTGAAAAAGAATCACAATTATTATTTCCAAATACAGGGACAGTTGCACATAAGTGAAAGAGATTATTGTTTTTTTGTAATATGGACGCCTTTGGGAATGTCTATCGAAAAAATCGACAGGGATGATAACTTCTGGAATGATAAAATGGAGAATAAATTAATAGATTTTTATAATACATTCATGTTACCCGAACTAGTAGATCCTCATTATCCCAAAAGTCTGACATTGAGAGGATTTTTAGTATAACAATTTCTATTTTAGATGCTTTATTTTTCATGAAAATGTTTATAGTTTGATTATTATGTTATTATTTTTATTTTCATTTGTTATGAATTATGCGACGCCAGGAGAGAGTTCTTTAAAATTCTCGAATGAGAAAATGAATAAGTTTATAGAATTTTGTAAAAAAAAGTTACCCGAACTAGTAGATCTTTATTATCCCAAAAGTTATACTTCCAAACAAAAATTTAGTACAATAATTTGTATTTGTTTTTCATTTTTATTAAAAGGTTCTTAATTTGTTCTTCTTATTATTTATACTTATATTATGAAATTATAATAATTAGAATATAATCTTAGTTGAAACACTATTTACTTGATGAAGATATATGTATTATGTATGTTTATAAACAAATTTTGAATATATGCAATATGGTCAAATTAATTAATTTTCTATTTATACATGACTTATTTATACGTTTTTATATAATTTTATATCTATAGAACTCAGCAATTTTTTGTAACAGTGTAGCAGGCAGTAATAGCGTCTCTTACGTCGTTCCCCACTTGGCCCGAGTGAGGGTAACCTGTAAATATTAACAAAAATCGTACTTTTCTGCTAACTCTTCTATACATAGAAATTTAATTCTGAAAAAAATAATCTGTATTCTTACATATAATCTCAACATTGAACTGTTCATATGGTAGACTAGCCCCTTAATGGTTCAGCAAATAAGGCTGATGGCTCAGTATGTTGTTGATTTTGTATTTCTCCAGGAACACGATTCTGTAAGAGGTAAAGATGTGACACTGGAACAGAAAATGAATTATGCTGCTCGGTTCATATTTGTGGCAGTATTCATCGTAATAAATGTAGAATAGGTTTGGGTTTGTTATACGTAACTGGCTGTTTGTTTTTAGGACATGCTGTGGTATGTTCACATCGAGATATTTTAAGGTAGTGTTTAAGGTTTTGTATATAGGATTGTTTGAGGATTTTTCAGTGGATTTTGAATAATTGGCATACATGATTTCGTTATAGGCTATAACGACGTTGTTGATATTTTGTTTTAAGTGTACTGAGTTCTGTTCATGCTAAAGCCAATGGAAATTTGCTTTCATTAGCATTAACTCAAGGTTTCGGGTCCAGTTCCATTTAATTTGTTTCTCTTGACTAATTGAAGAGTCGTTAATTTCTATCAATTTGTTAAAGCATATCTTGACGTGTTCATTTTCTGGCATGATTGGAAGTCTATACCACCGTTGCAGCCTTTTTTTAAGTATCAATGCTTGTAAATTAAAATGCACAGTTTCTCTTCCAATTATGTAGTTAGGAGTTGTTTGTTGCCAGGATATCATAATTTTGAAGAAATGTGCTTGTACTGTGAGAATCCCCAGATTTCTGCGCTATAGAGTATTGAAGGAATTAACAAAGAATTATACAGTTTTATTACAGTGTTCCAGGATAATGTTTTTGATTTAATCATTGTACCTGTTATTTTGTTTGCTTTTGATACATTTTCTGAATGTTACACCCAGGTACGTGTATGAGGTTGTAAATTAAATTTTTTGATTTTGGTAAGTATATCGTAATATTTTCCTCGGCGGTAATTCTTTATGGAAATGCATTATTTTGGTCTTCTCTAATTTTACCTGGAGAAGACGTTATGTCGGTCCACAGGAGAATTAGAGATTATAATCATGTCGTCAGCATATACAAGCGAAATAATGTTGAATACTTGATTTATATGATATCCTTCAAGTCCCTTGCTTCTGAAGAAGTCCTCCATGTCTGTCACATACAGGCTGTCTCACAACTCGCACCCCAGAGTGAATGAGGAAACACGAGACTGCAATCGGATGTGTAATTTCGAAGAAAAAAATCTAGTTTAAAAGATATTCGAGAAAAGACGTATTAAAATTGACCAATCAGAGTCCTAAACCTTTAACGTGTGTTTGCCGTAATTTTACGTTACTAGGGTTTTATACAAATCAAATCTTTTTTAAAATGTGTGGGCGACTGTAGTTTTCGAAAAATGTGTCAAATTAAATTTGACAAGGTGAATAAAAAAAGGCAAATTCTTACCATGTATTCAGCCGCTGATTACTTAGAAATGATTATAATTTTCGGAGAATGTGGACGTAACGCCAGAGAGGCAGCACGAGTCTATTCGGAACGTTTTCCGGATAGAAATCGTGTGGCTCATAAAGTGATATTGAGAGCCATCACAAGGACGTATGAGACCGGTCATGTTATGCCAGATCGAAAAGAAACTGGTGGTGCTCCCAGAATCGCTCGTACAGTTGAGAACGAAGAAGCTGTTTTAAATGTCTTTGAGAAAGATGTTCCCAAAAGTATCAGAGAAGTTGCTGGCCAATTAGGTATTTCCAAAGCTTCTGTACATCGAATTTTGAAAAATAATCGGCAACACCCGTATCATTACACTCGTGTACAGCATCTACACCTGGAAGATTACCCTGCTAGAAGAAAGTTCTGTACGTGGTTGCTAAATCAAGAGATACTCGAACCACCATTTGTTGTTTTAATCTTAAAGAATTCAAATGACAATAATATTTTCGTTTTACACATTTTACACAGCTGCTACAATACGTTGCACTGTACGATATAAATGATGATCTCGGATGACACCTAATTTAATGGCTTTTTATAGAAATATTTGCAAAAGTATAATGCAATTTGACAGTTACTACTTATAATTTATTAAAAACAATAATCATGGAAACGTATTCAGTAGCTGAATTGGTTAGATCGGGGCACCGTAATAATTATTCACAAGTTCAAATCCTGCCTGCCTTATTTTTATATATATTTTTTTGATTTTGTAAAATATGTTATTAAATAAGTTATAAAATTAAAATCTAAATTGTTTCGTAAATCAAGTATTTTATAGAATAAATCTACGAGAAGTGAAATAAAAAAATTATTGTACCTAAAGTACTTTATAAAATTAAAATTAATTAAAAAAATACTCAATTCTATAAAATACTTGATTTACGAAACAATTTATGTTTTTATATTGTAATTTTTTAAATAATACATTTTACAAAATAAAATAAAAAATTCTGCCGTTTGAGAACCACTGGTCGAATTTTCGGTTTGTTATTATTAATAAACTACAAAAAAGCGCTGGTTGTTTTTAAGGAATATATATATATATATATATATATATATATATACATATATATATATATATATATATATATATATATATATATATATATATATATATACCGTGAGTCTGTCTTAAATGTGTACATAGGAGATTAACATGGGAAATCAATTTTTTGCAATTTCCTGCTCGCCTAATTATTTTATACATAAACGCGTCAAATAAAAGTTTTAGGGCATAAAATTCTGCATCTAAATCAATAAACAGTATTAGCATTACATGCTTTATAACGACAGTAATTAAATATGAAAATGTCGAAAATTATTTTGAAAATATCGACAGCCATGGAATTGAACAAAAAATAAACAAATGCTGGACGTTTTAGCTGTCATAACGTAAGTTAACTTATTTGACGTTCCTGACAATTTGATTTGAACAAATATTGTTAATTATGATAATAATAGAAATATCAAACTAGACTAATAAATAAAGTTGTTGCGTCCCTCCGGTGCGAAGGACTAAGTAATAAGGACCTAATGGCTCGAAGGACCAAATGTTCAATACCTAAACCAGCGAATTCGGTCTAGAAGAACCAAATGTTTTGATCCTGCTCGCAAGCCCAAAATGTGATGTCTCTAGATCAGCGAATCCGGCCTAGAAGCACCAACAATGTGTTTGATGTTAAATTCAATGAATAAAACAAACTATATGTAAACCAAAATAATTACAACCTTCGATAGCTGGTTCACATCACTGGACTTGGCCAATAAACGGGATAATACTAATTTGTGAAACGTACTAATTAACAACGAACGAAGGACCAGATAGTTTTACGAACTAACAAACGTGCTAAATATAATTGCACCAAAATAACAAACAACTGAAAACCAATTCTGAGAGATATGTGATAGCGTATTGAATATAAGTGACAAAAACGATAATAAACCAAAGATAAAACAAATACGATATTTGTTGAAATTAACTAAATCATTTAATAAGTGTATGACCACACAAATTTAGTTAAACAATATTAAGAACTCTAAATGAACTTAATAACAACCAACTAGAATGCAAAACTTGTTGCATTGACTGTACCTAGTCGACAATAACAGCAGATGCGCTGTGGATGACGTCACTCGAACGAGAACTTGTTCAAACAGGTTTACAAAGAAATAATAATAATTTCACCCAAGGAAATATGAATCAAATCCCTAACAACACGAATTCACGTGAGAAATCAAATTGTACAGTTCGATTTTACAATTGATTCCTGAGATGTGTCTATTAGCTGCATAAATTGGCGCCGGAAAGTATTCACGGACTATAAAGTACCAAATTAAATGAAAACCGAACGATAACTCCTTGAATTAGTCGTGCTACGAGATGCAGTAATAATGTTAATAAATAGTTTAAGATACTACAGCTATTTCCAACAATTCTAAAATTAAACTTAAACACGTAAAAAATATAACTAATTTTTCCAAGTAACAGAAACAGTTATTTCTATTTATTTATTAACTTATTTAAATAGAGTCAGGGCGGGTTAACCGTTCTATTCCCATGTGCAGCGGGTTGCTACCTCAAGGGGTTAATATTTTCCAAATTCCTCTCATTTAAAACATGTTAGTTTTAAACATACCGGCCACCTTAGGGTCTCCCTAAAGACAAACTTAGGCTGTTGGCAAAGGACACAGTTTTGCTATAGGGCGAGTGATTTCACCTTTAGCGGTTTTTAATGTTAGGCTTTTGACAATCTCTGTCTGAGCAGAGTTTTCAGAGTGTGTGGTTCCTTGCGCAACCAGGCAAGAACTATCATAGAATCCGAGAAGCAATGTACAGCCTCCGGTTGTTTTGGAATATTTTCGAGAATATTCTCGAGAAGTTTGGCGAGAAGATGCGCCGCACATAATTCCAAACGAGGTATAGTAATTTTTTTTTCAAAGGCGCTACACGCGTCTTTGCACAAAGCAATTGAATCACTGGTTTATCGTTTAGATAACTTCTAACATAGACAACGGCACAGTAGCCTCGCTCGGAGGCATCCGCAAATCCGATAAGATCGAATTTAGAACCCAAACAGGCTAACCTTGGTATCGAATAGTTGGATATACAATCGATCTCGTTCAGAAACAAGTTCCACTCCGAGACAATATGAGCGGGAGGTTCTTCATCCCATTCTACCTTTGATTTCCAAAGCTCTTGCATGATGAGTTTAAGAAACATCACCAATGGGGACATAATGCCTAATGGATCATAGATCCTTGCAATGCAGGACAAAATGTTTCTTTTTGTGCATAAATCGTCGGGTTTTGAGACCGTATACTCGTAGCAGTCGGACTTACAAACCCATTTGACACCTAACCATTTCACTGACTCGTCGTCATTGAAGTGGACATCTTTCACTGCGCGTGCATTGTCTGGTAGTTCATCTAGTATTGTTTGAGAATTACTGGCCCATTTTCGGAGGGTGAATCCTCCCTTTTCGAATATATCCGTGAGTTCACGGCGCAGTGTCAGTGCTGACTGAATATCTTCAGCTCCGGTCACAACATCGTCCATATAGACATCATTTTGCAGGACTTTAGCTGCTAAGGGATATTGATTCCCTTCGTCTTGAGCCAACTGCTCAACTGTACGCAACGCCAAGAACGGCGAACAATCAAACCAAAGCAGATAGTGTTGAATTGGTACACAATAGGATGTGTGGCATCCGCTGGTTTCCAAATGAACCTTAGAAATCGTTGATGCTCGCGTACAACTCTAATTTGTAGGAACATCTGTTTTAAATCCCCCGTAATTAAAATAGGATAAAATCTATTTCGCAAATGAAGAGTGAAGATACTCTTCTGTAGTACCGGACCAGGATACAAGTAGTCATTGATCGACTTTCCATTAGACGATGGCTTTGAAGCATTGAACACAATGCGTACCGGTGTCGTCGCACTATCAGGTTTAACCACTGCATGGTGTGGAATATATTACGAATCCTGATCATTCAAATTGGGTTGCACATCAAGTCTCGTGACGTAACCCTTTTGCAAATATTCTTCGAATATTGCATCATAAGCCTTGAGTAACTCTGGGTCTTTACTCAAGCGAGTCAGCTGTGCGTGACAAATGGACAAAGCTTTCTTGTATGAATTGCCTAGTACTGGTGGGTACTGTTTAAAAGGTAAAGAAACCTTGTATTTTCCCTCGGAGTCTCTTTGAGTAGTATTGACAAAATGATCCTCTACCATTTTATCCTCGGGTTTAGTGACAACCGATGGAGTTGGAACATTTTCCAATTCCCAAAATTTAGACAATAGTTCGTGTGTATCTTCTTGTGTGTATGTATGATAGGACACCACAGCATTGCTTGTTTGCTTGCTGGTATATTCTCCCATAACCACCCAACCAAAGATTGTTTTGATGGCGGTAAGTGTGCCATCGACTCCTTTCTTAACTCCGTTACGAATGACCTGACCCCAAATATCAGCTCCTAACAGCATGTCTATTCGTTGAGATTTATAGCATTCGGGATCCGAAAGTTGGATATTCCCAAATTGTTTAAAGGTATCCCGAGATATTGGATAATCTGGGATTCTGCCTGTAATGTTGTCGATTACAATGCAACTCAAATCAAGAACTGGTGTTTCTCTACGACATGGTTTGATTTTGGTATGTATAATACCACTAGTGTCCTTGACGTGGGTATCACTGATTGACATAATCTTTGTTTGACACGCTTCAATAGACATTCAAATTGTGGACACAACGACTTGTGATGTAGGATTTCTGCGATCCTGTATCCAATAAGGCACGTACAACATGTACCTTTCCTGCACTGTCAAATATATGCAGCTTTGCAGTGGGTAGTAATACCGAAGTATGTTTTCTGTGTTGACTTAGTGAATAAGTCCTAGCAGACATTGACGTAGTAGTTTCAGAATTACTACTACTGGCTTGAGAGTTTCCATCACTCTTGGGTGATGACGGACGATTGGTTTGCTCAGATTTTTTATCACGTTTGGGTGATAACGATTTGTTCGACCTTTCACCAAAATGCAGCAGCGTATGGTGAGGTTTGTTGCACGTTCTGCATGTGGCTGTACTAGGACAGTTCGGGCGTATGTGACCCATTCTAAGACAGTTGATACACAACTTGTGTTTAATTGCAGCATCATGTCTTCCTTTAGGTTTAAGAGCTATAAACCCTTTACACTGACTGATGTAGTGAGACTTTCTGCAATACGGACAATTCGTATCAGTTGCCAATGTCATCGCTCGGGATGCTGGCTTGTGCCTTTTGAATTGTTTGATTGGCTAGGTGAGTTTTGACAGGTTTGTCTGGTTCAACCTCTAAGCTTGAAACTTGCTTAGTCAAAAACGCAATTAACTCTACATGAGTGGGCTTGGAGTCAGAATCCAATGTTAGTTCCCACTGTCGTCTAGTAGACGAATCTAGCTTACGACAAATCATGTTTTCCAAAATGACTCCACATGAGTCAACATCAACCTCTAAGTTTTTCAGAGCAGCGATGTTTTCGCGTGCTGTGTTCAACAATGAATTTAGTGTAGGAGCGTCTGCCTGCTTGACCTTTTGCACATCTTGGAGTGCATTCAGATGTACCGACCTCAACAACCTAGGACGATAATATTCATCTGTGATGGCGTTCCATGCAATATCAAAACTATCAGCTTTGACGGGGATATTTGTAATAAGCCTAGCGGCTTCCCCTTTTAAAGATAACTTGAGATATTGAAGTCGTTCAATATCTGACAAACTGTCCCGATTTATCACCAACTGTGTGAATAAATCGTAAAAATTCATAAAAGTTATTTTCTCCCCATCGAATGTTGGGAGATTCAATTTAGGCAAGCTGGGTTGCATATATCGCAAAGATTGTGCTGATTGAATCGAATGCGATTCTGATTTAGCTCTGTCGGACCCTGACTGTGATCCGGTGTTTCCATTGAACATAAGTTTGTAATTGACACGTATGTCGCAAATGAGTTCTTTTATTTCATTAAACAATTTCTTAACTCGGGAAATTTCTGCCAATATATCCTCGTCGGGATTTTTGGTTTGTTTTAACTTTGAAGAATATTCACAATAAGTACGATTGAATTCCTGTTCCCAAGCTGCGAGAGACGGAAAAGTTACCTCAAATTTCACTTTACTTTTTTCATCAGTCTCTGAAGAATAGACTGATAGACGACGAATATGTTCTGTCACAACCTCTAATTGTTCGTGCAGTAGTTTAGCCATTTTACAGTGTGTTATTAAATGCAATTACTAATATCAAAGTAACTAGAAACAATAATTATCTCCGAATACCGCCAAATCCGGATCGACAAAGACCAAATGTAACTAGAAACAATAATTATCTCCGAATACCGCCAGATCCGGCTCGAAGGACCAAATGTTGCGTCCCTCCGGTGCGAAGGACTATGTAATAAGGACCTAATGGCTCGAAGGACCAAATGTTCAATACCTAAACCAGCGAATCCGGTCTAGAAGAACCAAATGTTTTGATCCTGCTCGCAAGCCCAAAATGTGATGTCTCTAGATCAGCGAATCCGGCCTAGAAGCACCAACAATGTGTTTGATGTTAAATTCAATGAATAAAACAAACTATATGTAAACCAAAATAATTACAACCTTCGATAGCTGGTTCACATCACTGGACTTGGCCAATAAACGGGATAATACTAATTTGTGAAACGTACTAATTAACAACGAACGAAGGACCAGATAGTTTTACGAACTAACAAACGTGCTAAATATAATTGCACCAAAATAACAAACAACTGAAAACCAATTCTGAGAGATATGTGATAGCGTATTGAATATAAGTGACAAAAACGATAATAAACCAAAGATAAAACAAATACGATATTTGTTGAAATTAACTAAATCATTTAATAAGTGTATGACCACACAAATTTAGTTAAACAATATTAAGAACTCTAAATGAACTTAATAACAACCAACTAGAATGCAAAACTTGTTGCATTGACTGTACCTAGTCGACAATAACAGCAGATGCGCTGTGGATGACGTCACTCGAACGAGAACTTGTTCAAACAGGTTTACAAAGAAATAATAATAATTTCACCCAAGGAAATATGAATCAAATCCCTAACAACACGAATTCACGTGAGAAATCAAATTGTACAGTTCGATTTTACAATTGATTCCTGAGATGTGTCTATTAGCTGCATAAATTGGCGCCGGAAAGTATTCACGGACTATAAAGTACCAAATTAAATGAAAACCGAACGATAACTCCTTGAATTAGTCGTGCTAGGCTAATCAAGCTACGCGTACGATAATTAAACAACCAATTACTTTACTGACCATATGAAAATCAGAAAGTTAATGCAAAATGGTGGAAAATCACTCTCGCGGACGACGACGCGATACGTGTTTACCGTTTGCAAGCCAGAGACACTCTGAGTCGGTCGATGCATGCTGTAGCGGCACTACCTTGGCGTGGGGGTGCGCGCGCACTCGCGTGAAACGAGATGCAGTAATAATAATGTTAATAAATAGTTTAAGATACTACAGCTATTTCCAACAATTCTAAAATTAAACTTAAACACGTAAAAAATATAACTAATTTTTCCAAGTAACAGAAACAGTTATTTCTATTTATTTATTAACTTATTTAAATAGAGTCAGGGCGGGTTAACCGTTCTATTCCCATGTGCAGCGGGTTGCTACCTCAAGGGTTTAATATTTTCCAAATTCCTCTCATTTAAAACATGTTAGTTTTAAACAAAAGTTAAAAATACAGTTTTGTTTAAATAATATGAATTTATTAAAAATTTAACATTGCGTAACAAAATTATGTATAATGGCTGCGATGAAATCCCAACTCATTTCCATTACATCTGGTACTACAGAAGGGGTCTACATTTCTCATTCCTAACACTCTTTCATCCAGTGATGCATGTTCTGCTCGTCCTACATTCTGATTACGCGGATCACGTGTATTTTTTGAAGACACATTAGCAGTCTTCAAATTTTGTTACGAATTTAGAAATTGTGAAAAAACCTTCTTCATTAGTATAAACGTTCATTTTTTAAATAATTTCAGACAATAAAACTAGAGACAAAATCAAATTGTCAGAAACGTCAAATAAGTTAATTTACGTTGTGACAGATAAAACGTCCAGCATTTATTTATTTTTTGTTCAATTCCATGGCTGTCGATATTTTCAAAGTAATATTCGACATTTTCATTTTTAATTACTGTCGTTACAAAGCATCGAAAGCTAATACTGTTTATTGATTTAGATGCAGAATTTTATGCCCTAAAACGTTTATTTGGGGCGTTTTTGCTTAAAATAATTAGGCGAGCAGGAAATTGCAAAAAACTGATTTTAATCTCCTATGTACACCTTTAAGATAGACACACGGTACCTATATATATATATATATATATATATATATATATATATATATATATATATACACATATATATATATATATATATATATATATATATATATATATATATATATATATATATATATATATAATTTATAACAATGACTTTAATAATTTATGTCTGAAACAATTCTAATAATACATATTATGGCCCAAACAATAAAATAATTAACAAAACTTGAACAAAGCTAAACTTCTGACCAATGGACCAAGAAAAGATTAAACCAGTGGGATCTTATTTAGAATACGTTGATAAGTATATGCTGTTTGTCCTATATATATATATATATATATATATATATATATATATATATATATATATATATATATATATATATATATATATATATATATATATATAGGACAAACAGTATCGTTTGATAACAGAACAACAGAAGAAATAGATCGAAGAACAGCAATAGCATGGAACAAGTACTGGTCTCTTAAAGAAAATTTTACGGAAGAATTTGCAACATCGTTAAAAACAAGAGTGTTTGACTCATGTGTACTACCCACTTTAATCTGTGGCTGTCAAACTTGGAGTCTAACCCAAAACCACTGTAACAAACTAAATATTACTGTACAAAGAATGGGAAGAAGTTTATTAGGGATCAATTTAAAAGATAAAGTAAGGAATATAGAAATAAGAAGAAGAACAAACATCACGGATATAATACAAAGAGTAAAACAGTAGAAGTGGAATTGGGCTGGACATGTTATGAGAGCTAAAGATGACAGATGGACAAGAAATACCACAATATGGATACCATTAGATAAAAACAGAGGAAGAGGTAGACCAAACGCTGGCAAGATGACATCAAGAAACATGCAGGATCAACATGGACGAGACTTAAGAAAATAGGAAAGAATGGCTACAGATGGGGGAGGTCTACGCCCGATACGAGGTTGGAAAAATTCATGTATGTACAATGTATTATAAAACTTTAGATTATTTTATTTTTATTTTGTACTAAATGGGATTTATTAAATAAAGGCTATATATATATATATATATATATATATATATATATATATATATATATACATATATATATATATATATATATATATATATATATATATATACAGAGTGTTAATTAAAAAGCGGGCCATAGGCGTTTAACATGGGAAATCAGTTTTTCCTTGCGCAAAAGTTCCCGATTAATTTTAGACAAAAGTGTTTTAAATAAAAGTTGTAGATAATAAAATTATACACCAGCGTCACTAAACAGATTTTATTTTGCATGTTTAGTAACCTGTAAAATCCGAATTGAAATTCTATAAATATTGCTCATTTGTAGTGATAGGAATTTAAACAAAATTACAAAGAAATGCATATCATTTCAACTGTCAAAAATTCGATTTTCAAATAAAAATTTCTGATAATTATATTCTATCCTAAGTCCTTCAAACTATTTTGTTTTTATAATCTACATCTAAATTATTGCTTAGATTTTATTTATTTTTATTTTGTAACCTGGAAAATCGAAATTCTGACAATTCAAACGATATGCATTTCTTTGTAATTTTGTTTAAATTTCATGGCTATCACTACAAATGAGTAATATTTGTAAAATTTTAAATTGGATTTTACAAGTTACTAAACATGCAAAATAAAATCTGTTTAGTGATACTGATGTAGAATTTAATCTCTACATCATTTATTTGAAACATTTTTGTTTAAAGTTAAATGGGAAGTTTTGCGCAAGAAAAAACTGATTTCCCATGTTAAACGCCTAGGGCCCGCTTTTTAATTAACACCCTGTATATATATATATATATATATATATATATATATATATATATATATATATATATATATATATATGTATATACCGTGTGTTTATCTTAAAGGTGTACATAGGAGATTAACATGGGAAATCAGTTTTTTGCAATTTCCTGCTCGCCTAATTATTTTAAGCAAAAACGCGTCAAATAAAAGTTTTAGGGCATAAAATTCTGCATCTACATCAATAAACAGTATTACCTTTACATGCATTGTAACGACAGTAATTAAATATGAAAATGTCGAAAATTACTTTGAAAATATCGACAGCCATGGAATTAACCAAAAAATAAATAAATGCTTTTATCTGTCACAACGTAAGTTAACTTATTTGACTTTTCTGACAATTTGATTTGAAAAATATCATTATTTATGATAATAAGAGAAATTAAAGTTAAAAAATACAGTTTTAGTTAAATAATATGAATTTATTAAAAATTTAACCGCGTAACAAAATTATCTATGATGCTGTGATGTACACCAAACTCATTGCCAATACATCTAGTAATACAGAAGGGGGCTACACTTATTCTTAACGCTGTTGCTTCTAGTAACGCACGTTTTCCTTCTCGTCCTATATTCTCATTACGGGGCTAACGTGTATTTATTGAAGACACATTAGCAGTCTTCAAATTTTGAGACCAATTTAGCAATTGTGAAATCACGCTTTCATTAGTATAAATATTCATTTTCTAATAATTTCAGACAATAAAACTAGAGACAAATTCAAATTGTCAGAAACATCAAATAAGTTACGTCGTGACAGATAGGTAAAACGTCAAGCATTTATTAATTTTTTGTTCAATTCCATGGCTGTCGATATTTTCAAAGTAATTTTCGACATTTTCATATTTAATTACTGGTCTTAACAAAGCATGTAAAAGTAATACTGTTTATTGATTTAGATGTAGAATTTTATGCCCTAAAACTTTTATATGACGCGTTTTTGCTTAAAATAATTATATATATATATATGTACAGGGCCGGCGCTAACAGGCCTGCAGAGCCTGCGTTGAAGGCGGGCGCCACCGTAAGGGGCGCCAAACGCTATTTCATCAATCCACTTTTGTCACAATTTTTTATCAGTGCTGGGTAAATAAATATATTGTAGAAAATTAAATTTAGCGCTTAGTATGCCACTCTGCGATGTACTGACGAACTAATGTTACCGACAGAGAAGAAGAGAAAACACGCTTGCGCGAGACACACTTAACCATAGCCAACTGTACTGAGTTGCGCTATGCTTATTATAATAATAATAATGATTTATTACTTAACAGGTAGATCCCAATATAAGTTAATGAACAAAAAAAAATATAGTTTACATGTTATTGTACAACAAACACATTGCGTAAATAGGTGACTTAACTAAAATACTAGATGAATTATGTGTCGAAAACTAAAATATTAATAAAACATTTTACGTAGTTCTTTTCTATGAAACCTGTATTACCTAATAAAAAATAGTGGGAGGGGGGCGGCGTTGAATCGAAAATTGCAGGCGGGCACCGAAGCCCCCAGCGCCGGCCCTATATATATATATATATATATATATATATATATATATATATATATATATATATATATATATATGGCGACTTCGACGACGCAACATAAGAGCTTCAATAGTAAAATCTTAATATGCAGTTATTTGTCCTCCTGATTATTTTAGAGCATCATTGTATTAGGTTTTTGATACAGAAAAAAATACTGCATCTAAATAAGATATTGTTTATAAATTTTCAATTTCCGGAACCATAAAAATAGTCGAAAACAATAATAAAATTTATGCAAAAATCATCGATGCCGTGAAATAAAAATTTGAACAAATATCACATAAACAATTAGCAAATGTCAGGCAAGAGTTTTATGACAGATTGGGGCATTGTTTAATGGTAAATGGTGATTTGTTTGAACATTTACTGTGATATGTTATTTTATTTTATAAATTTGTGTTGTGTGATAGTAAAATAAAATTCCTTTTTTCCAATACATTTTATGTATTTTAATGTACTTAAAGAAATCTTAAATTTGGTTCTCGGCAAACTACATTGTTGTAATCTACTATTTCATTGTTGATTGTTGTCATCAACTTCAATAAAGATGTTTTCATTTTCCTCGTTTTGAAAACAGTTTAAATGTCAAGAATCTGTGACAGATGTTTGCGCTTTTGTTTAAATTTTTGAGCGACGGCAGCGCCGACTACTGGAAGCAATAAGCAACTTTGAACTGAACATTGTCAAAGTTCGGAAAATGTCAGTTGCAAATACTTGTGGTTGTAAAGCTGTAAACTTGAATGCTTTCAAAATAAAAGTAAAAGTAAAGGTAAAAAATTAGTGGAAAGCTATAAAGTTTCTAGTCAAGAAAATTATTGAAAATAATTCGCGAAAATTAAGGTGCTGTTTTTAGAAACTCCAGAGGCTCTTTGCAATAGACCATATTAAAATATTTTTATAAGGTTGAAATTGAGGTAAAATAATGTAGATATTATTAGTCTAATTAATAATAAATTTTAAAATTTGTTCGGTGAAGAAAAAAGCTAGAATTACATATGACTGATTGATTGATAAGAAGTTTCCTTAAGTGCAATTTTGTCAAATTTGACTACTGGATTTGCCTAGGGCTTGTAATTCTCAAAAGATCAACTCTTTCATTTTAAATCTACGAAATAACTGTTACAAAAAATATGTTCCGTAATAATGAAAATTTAATTTCAATAATGAAAATGACTAATACAAAAAATTCATTATAACAGTTGTATGTTTTTAAAAAGCCTTAGTTTAATCGGGGAAAATGTACATAACTATTGTGTATCATATGATTAAGAAAACGACTAAACACACAGAAAAATTATTGCAATAATTGTATCGTTTCGTTACTGTATGTTTTTAGTTTAATCGGGGCATATATGAACATATATGTATATCAAGAATGTATACCTATGTACATAATTTGCTGAATATATGTCCAACATTAGAGCCCTTTAGTTTTCTTAAAAAAAAACATGAATTTTGATTTGATTTCAATAAATACTTATATAATTACAACAAAGGGACTTTGTTTACAATAATGAAAATGGCTAATCACGAATGTTTGTTTTAATTGTAACACAATTTAATTTATATATTCACAGCTGTATTGTCCTGAAAAACTATATCAAGTTTATTTACAAATTATTTCTTTATTTATTAAAATATTTAAGTGGTAGAAGAAATGTCTCTCGTATTAAAATTACTTATTAATTAATATATTATTCAAGTGATCAAATTTCAGAATTCTGAGTTTTTACATTCAAAATTTGAGAAATTTTGAGCCCATCATACTCACCTTCCTTTTATCTTAATTATTTCTACTGAACCTAGTAATCAATATCGATGATAAAATCTTTTAAAGTTATAATAACACGCACATCCTATTGACTACATATACTTCTGTCAGCTCAAATATTGCATTTTCGGCCGATTGGCGTCGCCTCGAGCGTTACTGTATTAGGGTACCTTTATAGCCAGGGTATGGCCATGGGCCAAGATTGCCGCCATTGTAAGTAATTGATTTTCCTATTTATTTGTAATAAATGTGATATTATATTATAAAAGAATATTAAATTATCACACTGTGAATTTATAAAGTTAATAAAAATTCATTAATTTAAGAGATACACAATTATTATTAATATTTACATTTAGAGGTTATGTAGAATATATGACATGGGTTGTTATTATCACATCCAATTTAATATCTGTTGTTCTTATTTACATAATAATTGTATATTCTAAACTTACCTTTTAAAATTTAAATGATTGTGCTTAATATTGGTAATTTATAGTTGTTTTCAATATGTCAGTAATCGTGGTGGGAATCTTAACAAACTACACAAGTAAATAAAATAAAATATATTACTTACACTATAAATACGTATTAAAATGATAATTAAATGTGTGTTTCATTAAAATAAAACAAATATCCACGAAAATACATAATAATTTGCGCAAGAACAACACATATAACAGCTGTCCCGGTAATGGCGAACGAAACGTGAGCCACGCCATGGCCATACCCTGATTATAAAGGTACCCTATACTGTACTAGGGTACCTTTATAACCAGGGTATAGCCATGGTCCAAGAACACCGCCATTGTCGGTAATTCATTTCCCTATTTATTTGTAATACATGTGATATATTAAAAATGAATATTAAATTATCACACTGCGAATTTATAAAGGTAATAAAAAATAATTAATTTAAGATACACAATTATTATTAAGACATAAATTTAGATGTTATGTAGAATATATCATATGGGTTGTTATTATCGCATCTAATTTAATATCTGTAGTTCTTATTTACATAATAATTGTATATTCTAAACTTACCTTTTAAAAATTTAAATGATTGTGCTTAATACTGGAAATTAATAGTTGTTCTTAATATGTCACTAATCGTGGTGGGTATCTTAACAAACTACACAAGTAAATAAAATAAAAATATTACTTACACTTTAAATACATATTAAAATAATAATTAAATGTGTTTTTCATTAAAATAAAGCAAATAGCCACGAAAATACATAATAATTTGCGCAAAAACAACACATATGACAGATGGGCCGGTAATGGCGAACGAAACGTGAATCACACCATGGCCATACCCTGATTATAAAGGTACCCTATACTGAACAAGCGTATTTAATATTCGGATGTATTTTTTTTCTGTAGCAAAAACATAAATAAGATTTTGCTGCTCTCTTTCTTTCTCTCTCTCCCTCTCTCTCTCTCTCTCTCTCTATATATATATATATACAGGATGCTTTTCAACTTCAAGTAAAAACTTTAAGGGCATATAGTACTGATCAAAATGAGTAAAAAAGCTTAATCAACATGGGTCTGATCTTCGTATTTTTTCTAAAAAGCTGCCGTTTTTAATAGAATCGAACAAAAACTGACAAAGATAGTGAACAAAATTTTCTCCATACCAGTAAACAGACTATAAAAATACAATAAAATTTAATATAAAACATTTTTCTCAATTACCTAATAGTCAAGAAATTACTTGAAAATTAAATATTGGTCAAGGTCGCCAAATTATTTTACTTAGTACAATTATTTGATTCTTTCTGAAAAGCATAAGCACATCTAAGATGACCTCTCAAAGGTAAACAAAAAGTGTATTTTTATCGAAGTCGTAACTCTTATAGTTTTCGAGATCGTAAAGTAAACCCCGTAAAAACTATTGAAGATCGGACACACGTTGATTAAGTTTTTTTACTTATTTTGGTCAGTACTATATGCTCTTAAAGTTTTTACCCGAAGTTGAAAAACACCCTTATATATATATATATATATATATATATATATATATATATATATATATATATATATTGTTTTTTATTATAAGTAATAGAAAAAATGGCTCATATTAAAGTTTTATTATTTTACATATACCATTTGATGGCAGATGTAGATATTTTTTATAAAGTCAGGTTTACGAGATACGACTATCAACTTTTATTTTTCAAATGGCAACCTATAATTATTTTAATAAAATAGAAACCGCCATTTTTCTCTTTTCAACGATGAATTATTTTTTATGAATGTATTTGAAAAATTTCGAGAAAAATGAGATAATTTAGAAATATTAGAAATAATTTTTAAACAAATATTATAGGTGGCTATGTGAAAATAAACAAAACGTAACAGTGCTATACAACTTAGCAAACTAAAACAACAAATTTAGTAACAAAAACAACTTAAAACAAATTCAAAATTACGACCATGTTCTGTAATACAAAAATTCAAGCGTTGAATGTGATGTGAAGAAATATAAACATTTAATAAATGTTCACTGTCATCCACAATCAATTCTTAATGGGTTTGAAAGTAGTGCGATTTAAAATCAGGAAATGATTTACGAAATAAATCAGATACCTGTCTGATATTAACGTTTGCATTATACCATTGAATTATTTTCACTTTTTCTTAAACTGTATACATTATTTTTAACTTAGAAGTTACAATACAACCCAAATTGACAGATAATATTCACTTGATAATGACAGCCTATGTTCTATTTTAAACGGAACGATCTTATACATTTCTGTCATTTAGTTTCTATGGAAATTGCAAATCCTGTTTCAAGTTAAAAAATACTCACGGTATATATATATATATATATATATATATATATATATATATATATATATATATATATACAGGGTGTAAATGAAATAAGTGCATTAAATTTAACCAGTAATATAACTCGTCGAGAGCAACAATATTTCTTAATAACTTTTTCTCGAATTCTCATATTTTTTTTAGCATTTTTACCACCCCGTAAATTGACGAGTCGTTCCAAATATTTTTGTGATAATTGAATGCTGTAGCAATAGCTATGAAAAATTTTGTTTTAGCAATTAACAGTCCTTTCAATTGTTCCAATTAAATTTTGATATTAGTAATAAACTTGTTTATAAGGTAAAATTCTGTCAAAATGCGAGTACACAGACATTGCAATTACTTACCTATGGTTTATTTATTTATTTTTTACTCGTATCTGTACTACATTTTACTTGACATCATGGTTGACATAAAGACAGTGTCATGGAGTTGCCAACGCATTTACACGGAGCGTTTCCAAATCATCACCAAATCAACCTGTTCTTAATATTCGCACATTTGTTAATCTTGTACATCTTTATCACATCACAATACGGAGTGTTACATATGACAATTTTTAAAAAAGCAACAGTTATATCCATAACATGTGCAAAAAGTTCTATGTTTTCAGCACATAACAGACTTCAATTTTGGCAATGGCTCATAATGTTCATTAATCAGACTGAATTTACTTGGGAAGGTGTATTTATTATGCACAATAGACATCTCGACAGACGAAAATGCTGTAAAAATTTTCATTAAAAATGTTTTGGGCGGGAACAATAAATGGACGACTAATTATTGGTACTCATGTACCTCTTTTAAATGGACAAAAGTTTGTACTTACATTTTATGAATAACGTATTTAAACTATTATGATTTGTCGACGATAAATAATCATCTCATAACCTAACAACTACGCTTTTGTTCTTCCTCCCTTTCGCGTCCCTCCTTGTCTTCCTCTATTCACACTATTCACAGGAGATTAAAAACCTGGTTTAATACGCAACTTTATAATTTTGTTATCCAAAATTTAAATTTATTTATTTTAAAAATTGTACTATTACGTATTAGTTAATAATAATGTTATTTCCCTTGATTCGTTTATTAATTACTGCGACTGTAAGTGTAACCGATAACCGACAATTTTTGAGCTGTTTGTATCCCACTTGAATACGGCACAGGCATTTGTTCTCCATGGGCGTGTAAAGAAATATGCAGCAAATCTTTAAAGAATTTTACCTTAAAATCTAAAAGACTTGGAAAAAAAGTTATTAAGAAATATTGTTCCTCTCACCGAGTTACATTACTGGTTAAATTTAATGCAGTTATTTCATTTACACTCTGTATATATATATATATATATATATATATATATATATATATATATATATATATATATATATATATATATATATATATATATATTGAGTACTAAATTTTTGTATAATTTTTATTTGAAAATTTCAACCTTGTAGTGCTAGCGTGAAGTTGGCACCAAAATAATTAAACAATGAATAACTCCTACGCAGAGTAAAAAACAAAAGTTGTTTTGTGGGTACTAATTGGTACAAATTGGGTACTAAATAAAATCGTAGTATCAATTAAAAAATTAGTACCCTATACCTTGGTGCCAACTTCACGCACCCACCAATAGGATCGTATATAATATTGTTGACTAATTTATTTACATAGATCGAGGATAGCATCTTTCTTCTATTTTCTAATGACACCAAATTAAATAGATAATAAATAACTTATTATTATTACTCGTATTCAACTTAGCATACATATAAATTACAAGATATAACTTTAAATAAGAAACAAAAAAAAAAAACACTAAAAGTTACAAAATATAAAATACTGAAGGGACCATAATAAGAAATTATATAGAAAGCAACCAGTGACGGGCACAATCAACTGCAATAGAATTCCTTTCTGCAAGGTCTTTGAAGGTGCATCTACTTGGAAGGTTTGGGCAAATGAGGAGATGGTTCATTGTTTGGTCTTCACCGCACTCACAACTCGTTGAACCATCAATATAACCCCATTTCTTCATATTCGTCTTGCATCTTCCGACCTGTGTTCGTAGGCGGTTGAGGCTTTTCCAGACTGGCCACTTTAGATCTGCCCCAGATGGAAACTTTTCACTTGGCTTTATTCCAGGTAAAGTGTTTGGAGTTTCAATAGTCCGCCATGGTTTTAGTCTTTTGGCGGATATTAAACCTGTAAGCGGCTGGACTGTTGAAAGGAAACTTATTGTATGATACATCTATGCTGTTGAAATATATATTATATATAAATTATTAATTACTACTTAAAAATAATAATTTTCCATTTTTTAAATATATTTTTTCTTTAAATAGGTACTTAAAATTGAAACGACAACAAAAGCAGAAATGATTGTTAACCCTTTATCTAAAGTGAACAAGAATTAAACATCCGTATTTAATAAAATAAAAGCCGAGCAATATTTAACATCTCGACAAATGATTTTTAATCTTTATTAGGTGGCTATATTTATGTGTTATACCATTATTTTTTGGTTTTTTGATGTAGATGAAGAATTACCAGCACAAATATGAAATGCATAGCTTTTTTGGCGTTTCCCTAATTTTGCCGGTGTGTTTAATTATGTTTGCATTTTAATAACAAAAATTACTACTAGTAATATTAAACCAATCTAATACAGGACCTTTTTCTAGAAATAGGTCTTGTGCAATGTAAAATTTGAATCTGTTTCTTTGTTCTGCACACCAACCTACAGTGAGTAGTGTCTAGTGTCTTTTTTAATATTTATAATAATTATAAAATCTATGGCTGGTAAGGCTGTGTTCGAAGTAACACTTTTATCACCCTAATATCTAAATCCTAAATTTAGTTTAAATACTCTAAATAACGTCATTATTTGGGCTATTAGAAATATGATTTTAGGGTTTTGTTGGAGCACACTGCGCCTTGCGTAGGTACTAAATGTCTATTTTATTAAAGAAAAGTTTATTCTTTTTACTTCATGAAATAATGAGTAACAGAAAATAATTATGATTTGGCCGGAAAGTTGTAACGTAGTCACTCTAGCATAAGAAAAAAGAATCGAAAAACATTACTGTTTTAATCTACATAAACTTCATAAAATGTTACATTTCAATTGGCATTATTAGCAAATGTCAGTTGTCAATTACATGTATTTCGCATTGTAATGTCGTATCCGTCAGATATGAACATAAAAAATTAACTGCATCATTATGCAGATAAAATCGCAATAATTAGCAATTTTTATTTTGTTATAATTTATTTATTTTTAAAAGTCATATGCAGAACGTAATTTATAAAATGTCGTACACTTGAACGAACTGTGACGTAACTTTTCCCTAAAGGGTTTACTGAGTCACTGTGGGAGGCCGCCAGCTTTTATACAGTGGAGACGGGCAGGGTTGACAACCACAGGAATGGTTATAAAAAGAAAATGACACTTAATTTTAAAGTAAAATAAATAAATATATCATCACGTCATATTACCCATTGCTGGGTGTGCCAATCTGCTTTATACGTAGATGTAAGTAATGATGATGACATAATGAAAAATTACAAAAAAGGACGGTAATAAACAAAATACTAAAAGATCTTACCTACCTTACGTTGTTGCCTGTAAACAACTAAGGTTTGTGAAATAAAAGAAATAAATTATTAAAACAGAATTTAATAAGATACAAGTTAATGCGTACAGAAGGCACGGTAGAAATTGTAAAATTGTGATTGTACAAAAATATAAAATTTAGTAAAAATTAAATTTTAAATGAAAATATAAACTATACTATACCATAGTATTGTTGCAACCTGAGATCATAACTCAGCTTCGACTACCATCAATACACCTACAACAATCGAATTAGTACCAGTTCAAACATGTGCAGAGCATGCCAGTTAACGAGTTAGACGTCGCAGAATTATACGTAGCAACAATGCAATATAATAAACTGTCAAAAAAATAAACTAATAACATAATGTACTGAGCTGAAGACTCCAACTTTATATGTAAACTATATATGACGTTATGCAACACTGCATTGACTCCAAAATAAATACAACAATGAAACAATAATCATAAAAAAAATACAATACTTATGCGTCAAAATAAAATCTGCAGTAAGGACACTGTAACAACAGTCCTCCACGGCAACACAAAACTTTAAAACATAACTCTAGTTCTTCCTCGCAACAATAACACAAAACGGATGAACGATGTTAAAAGATGGTAATGTATTTAGAATGACCGTGTGCAGGGTGGAAAAAAGCTACATAGTTAGGCGAAGTTGACAGATGGAACTCAAGCTGGCTGATGTCGAAAATGTAGTGCTTATGGCGCGTCATCAAAAAACAATACTGGACAGTCATAACGGCACCTCGACGCTGTCAAAATCCGCACAACAGCCAAACCAGGAATATTGATTCAAAACGACAACCATCGAGCACACTTCTGATACATCGACACAAAAACTACACACAAATCTACGTTGGACAATGGCCATGTGCTACAATACACTGGTCAAGAAAATACGTGCTTACTGCATCTCATCAGAAACTGAAGTCCACGAGGTCTGAAACTTTTACACGGAACTCAAAAAGGTTGCCGGAAACATATAATGCCACCGTAAAAAACAAAACCAATAACATAAAGAAGAAATAATAACACGAAGAAGAATACAGTAAAACGAATGCACGCTACTGTAGTATTAATCAAACACAGAATGAAAGTTTTAAAGAATTACTAAATAAAATAGAAATAGAGCGAAAATAATTAAGATAGAAATACAGGTGAGTTACTAATTAGTTACTAATTAGAAGTTCAACATATTTTATTTGAGTGTTTCACAATGTAGGAACAATAAAACACTAAACACAACCAATAAAAGGAGAATGCAGAGAAGATTTATTGGACAGAACACTAACTAAAGAAAGTATAATAATTAGAAAACACAAGGAATATAAAGGATTGACAGAATAACAGTAAAGATTCGACTAAGGAATTTATAGATTTAAGTTGAAATAAAGGTGCGTAGAAATTAACAAAAATTGTATAGGTCAAAATTAGACCGTAACAGAGCTGAGCTTATTAATGGTCTATGCCTTTTCTACAGGTGAAATATAATGGAAACACATAGTGTGTCTAATAAAAAATGAATAGGTATAATTCTGAAATGCAATGTCAATAGTACCTATTCGATTCTTAAAATATTTTAGAAGAGTAGTGTTTGTCATCGTATAGAAAATTTGATTATGAAATATCCTTCAGCGAATTTTGAGAGGTGGTAAAAGCATAAGTTGATAAATTGACAAGAAGTAATAACACTGTATTATTCGATTGATATCTTGTATATCTTAAAGCTTTTTACCTTCATTAAAATAAGATAATAGTTGTCACCAATGTCCCATGTTTTTATTCCACATGAGAAAACGTACGAAGGGTTAACAAAGGTAATCTGATAATCGGTAAAATAATTACATTGTTTACAAAACTTAAAATTATACTTACGAGTATACTGAGTATGCAGGCAATTAAATTCAAATATTAAATTACGAAACTAAACTAAACAAGCAGAAACAATTGTCACTGGTAAAGTTTATGCAATTAAACTTAAAAATTAAACTAATGAAACTAGTAAATTTAGAAGTTAGACATTTTCAACATTATAATTTAAATTTATAATTGTTTAGTTTTGCGTCTTCGTCAATCGCGGATTTATTACAGATGTTAAGACTTAACCTATAAAAATGTACGATGGACGATTTAAACTTCTACAAGAAGCGAAGAGCGATACAATACTAATTGGACTTTGAACTTCTTTAATAATTTATATATCTATATTTTTTTAATCATTATTCTATAGGTTTAAATCGAAATGTCAAACATAACATTCTCAACAAGAAAAAAAAAGATTTTTTAACATACCTATATAAAATTCTCAATTTTAATTTATTGCATAACGCCTCTGTTTTCTTTATTTATTAACTTAATTTAATTTTTACCTCCTGTCATACCGTAGGTAAGGGAGGTAATGTAATCGTGCCAAATATTCGACGGTGAGTTTTCAGTAAATAAACACGAATTAGGGTTCCCACAACACGTTTTTACTATTTTTACGATCCACGATAACTCTTATAACACACTTCCAAATATATCTATTTTCCGTATTTAAGTTTCCTGCATTCATATAACGAGTTGATTAGATTTTGGGTAAAATTGGATAAATGGAAGTGATACTTTACTTGAAGCCCATAACAGTTTTTAATGAAAAACAATAATAAAATATTAGATTTTGGCTACAATTAATCAACCAGAAGTGATACTTTACTTGAAGCTATGAACAGATTTTCGTGAAAAATATATTGATACAATCGAAAACTTTTCTAATTTGGTATTTAAGACTTTTATATTAATAAGAATGAGATGTTAGATTTTTTATAAAATTTATAAATCGGAAGTGATACTTTACTTGAAGCTCTGAACAATTTTTTGTGTAAAGTATATTATGATATATTCCAAAACTTGTCAAATTTAGTATTTAAGACATATATAACGGGAAGCAACATATTAAATTTTGGCTAAAATTGATAAACCGAAGTGATACTTTATTTGAAGCTCTGAATAGATTTTCGTGAAAAGTTAATTGATACAATCCAAAACTTTTTAAATTTGGTACTTAAGACTTTCATATTAATGAGAATGACATACTAGATGTTTTCGAAAATTGATAAACCGGAAGTACTACTTTACAGGAGGCTATAAACAGATTTTCCAAAACTTCTCTCAAATTTGGTATTTAAAACAACATTAGATTTTGACTATACCTATATGATAAACCGGAAATGGTACTTAATTTGGAGCTTTTAACAGATTTTCGAGGAAAAATATAGTAAAATATAATCCAAAATTTAGTATTACACGCTTTTCTATTTATTGGAACAACAAATTAGGTTTTTTTTCGAACGATAAACCGGAAGTGATACTTTACTTAAAGTTCATTCCTATTTCAAACATGGAATTGACGGGAGGGCATGTGTTGGCCACATCAACTTGTTTATTTTGCACTAGGAATTTGTTAACAAGAAATTATCCTTGAATTCGAAATACATATGTTAACATCAGACAAAGTCATGTATTGTAATCTTGTTGCTCAAGCATTTTAAGCATATAAGTGGTAGTCCATTGGACTAGAAATTCACCGCTATCGGATGTAACTCTAGAAGGGCAGGTAAGTAATTTTAAACAAAGCTAAATATTTCCTGAAAAAAAAACATTAAAATCTAATAAGGGAAGCACAAATTTTTACTAATAAAAATACTGTTATTTTTAAAAGTATGAAGCTGTTTAAAAATAAAAATAAAATACTCCAGCTGGGATAATTTTTTGTCATCCTGGAAAACTAAAAGAATAAAATAACACTGTGTCTTACTATACCAACATTATTAATATTGTCGTTTTTAAATAAACGTCCAGGAAAATCCTACATTATATTTTAATTAAAATAAATTCTTCTGCAATTTAATTTAACCTGGATGTGAATTCATGGTATACTTTTTTTGTTATCTTCTTTTGAATTCTCAGATAGATCATTCTCATTTCCTCATGTAAATTGTGAATAAGCTGAAGATGCCATCTAGTAATTGCGTTTCCAAATTAATATATAGGTACTAAAATTTAATATGACCAGCACTATACTTTTAGTCATTTCAATAATTTATATATTATATAAACTGTTATTTAATACTGCTGGCTGATATACAGGTAATCCGGATTTTGAATACTACCATTGGGATCTCGTAAACTATAAAAGCCAGCTTCCCACGGCGCCTGGCCACGCTCCTGGATTTAGTCGAGTATGAGATTTAACGCGCCTTGACCATACTCATGGCACCTAGCTCGTGGCTTTTCGTTGGTACGTTGCGTGTTTGTATTGCCTCGGACGAGTAAAGCCGAGCTATTCACGTCAGTATCTAGGCAGTTGAAAACAATCTAAAAATGTAAACCTCGAGCTATGAATATATTAGGATGTCGGAAAGGTGATATCAGCCGAGCCTAAGCGAGCGGCGCGTTTCCTTTGATACGGCTCAAATCAGGTAAAAGTTTGCCGAACCATGTGTCGTGGGAAACCGACTATCTTAAGACGCAGTTACACGACGCGAGGTTCGTCGAACCAAGGTACTGGAGGGCAATTCACAATGGTTTGCATTCTAACGAACCAAGGCTGATAAAATGACGCGTGGTTTGTTCAGATTTATAACGTAATTGGTTCGCCGAACCAATGTAGATAGTTTCATGCTTTCGCTTTGTGGCTTCAGAATCACAAGTATTAAGCAAATCTGGTAGTCCAATTCAAGTTCTATAATTAATTTCAAACATGTATCTGCCACAGGTCACACTTTTTTTGAATATGTCAAAGCTTGACTATTGTGACTTGCACTGCAAGTAGTCTGCGATAAGGTGAGCCTGTACGAACCTGCACGAACCAATGCGAACCTTGCACGAACCATTGTGTCAGCGCCTTTGATCCGTACTCATTTCGGTGAGACTGCGCCTTTATATGTGCTTTTTTCTGGCTAAAAAATTCCTATAGGCTACTACATAATGATGAGAAACATTTTGGTTAAAATTTTCATTGTCAAATAACTAAAACAATTAATACCTAATCTAAAAAATATTTCAAATAAAAAAGGTACATATTTTGATAGTTTGTCCAGTGGCGTACCTAAACCTTTTTTATTCTTATATTTTCTAGATATAACACACACTTACCCATATTTCAATTTAAATTTAGAATTCTACTTCATTTATTCTCTTTAAATTGGTGTTAGATTATTTTGTTTTAAATTTGTTTTACCCGAAAAATCTTATCTTTACAAAGGCACTTCTAAAATGTCCCATTGAACTGAAGTGTTACATCTTGTAGGTACTGAGATCAGACTGGTGCCCTTCGAAATTGGAACAGCCTTTATACCATTTTAATTCACTAATTCCTAGTTGCACCGCAGACCCTTAAAGCCAATCTTCAACAAAAAACTACTAATCGAAATTTACATAAGGTTATTCACTTTAAATGTAAGTGTTAGTTGTGTAATCGGGCATAATAGTAATCTAAACTGATATTTACTACTCAAAACGTTATCCTTTTTGTCTTAAATTTAATAATATATAATTGTCAGTAATATTATTGAATTAATGACACGTAATTGAATATATTCATTCTGTACTAACTAATAATAATAATAATAATAATAATAATAATAATTTTATTTGTCCAAAGATCATTATACATGATATAGGATAAGTCATATAAAGGTACATATTAACATGAATTATACATAAATTCATGAACAGAATAGTAACAATTTAGTAGTAATTTATGTTTTAATATTTTTTTAAAAGATTTAACATCATTACATTGTTTTAAGTCTTCCGATAATTTGTTGAAAAAAATAATGCCAAAATACAGTGGATCATTTTCATAAAAGGCTGTTCTATGATGAGGAATTTGTAATAAGTTCTTATTTCTAGTTACATAATTATGTACATCACTCATTTTCGGAAATTTAGACATATTTTCTTTAACAAAAACTAATATATTATAAAGAAACAATGATGGAACAGTCAAAATATTATTTGCTACATAAATATCTTTACAAGACTCATTGTAATTTAGTTTAAACATATATCTTATAGCACGTTTTTGAAATTTAAATACCCTCAGTAATGAAGAGGATGTACCCCAGCAAATAATGCCATATGTACAGGATGCTACAAATTTTGCATAATAAAAAGATAAAGTAATATTTATATTACATAAGTAGCTTAATCTGCGAATAGCAAAACATATTTTTGACAAATTGCTACAAAGTGTGTTTATATGCAGTTCCCAATTTAAGTTTTTAGATAGGGTAAGGCCAAGTACCTTAGTATTTTCTACTTGCTCAATATTGTTGGTGCCAAATTTAATTATCACTGATTCATCTTCTCCTACTTTATTCTTATTGTAAATTGTGAAATGCATAAAAACTGATTTTTTTACATTAATTTGTAAAGAATTTTCCTCAAAATATTTATGAAGCTTATTTATTTGTATATTAGCATCAGATATAAGATTATTAATATCGTGGCTATAAACAAATAAAGAAATATCATCAGCGTAGGCTATAAAATTGGGTATATTTGTTTTAATTTTTAAATCATTTATGTACAAGATAAATAGGATTGGTCCGAGAATAGACCCTTGTGGTACACCAGCTGAAATTAATCTTTTTTCTGATACAATATCATCTACTTGTACTACTTGTTTCCTATTACAAATATAAGATTTTAGCCACTCATAACAATTGCCTCTAATTAAGGCTAACTAAGGAGTTGTGCTTGTCTTAAAAACATGGGAGCTGTAATATTTTTAAAAATAAAAAATGCAAATTGATTCTCTCGGTTGTGTGATTTAGGAAGCCAGTCGAATCGATCCAATGTCAACTTGAAACTTATTTCCAATTATCAAATAACACATTAGTGACTCTTAAAGAGTTCTCTTAACTACAGCTTTGAGAGCCAGTGAGGTAACGCATGTTAAACGTCCTCACTGACTGACTGGTACGGATCTAACGTTATATATAGAAGCAAATTGGCACTCCCAGAAAAGGGTACAAAATTCAATAATCTTAATTTATGCAATATTTATGAAAAATAGGTACTTAAGAAATATAATCATAATTTATTTGCGTAAATAATTAAATAAAAATATTAACGCCAGAAAAAGTCAAAAATAACCAGCCAACCTTGTGACATACGACACGGCTTTTATAGCCAATAAGAAAAAAGTTAAATTAAGATCTTAAAATCTTATAAGCATCTTTTATTCAGCTTATTTACCAAACTCTTCAGTGTAATTTTTATGACTACCACTATGCCCTAGTGTTTCACAAAAATCAAGTTATACTCTTGATCTTGTCTTGAAATCAAGACAAGAAGTATTTTTTATTTCCCAAGACAAGACAAGAGAGTGTCATCAAGAATCAAGATTTCTTGTCAAAAATTCTTGATTAACTTAAATACTATTAAAATTACGAAACCATGTATTTCTACCTTATTCTAATATGAATGAAAAGATGAAAGAAGCCATTAGATTTTAGTGCAAATGGACCTATTAAATTAAAAGAGAGAGGTATTAATAAAAGTATATTAGGTTTCCACTGTGACCAATCAAAGGGCAGAGTTTATATCCTTATCTAAACCAACGCTATTTTTTTGAAAACAATCTAAAAATGTAGACCTCGAGCTATGAATATATTAGGATGTCGGAAAGGTGATATCAGCCGAGCCTAAGCGAGCGGCGCGTTTCCTTTGATACGGCTCAAATCAGGTAAAAGTTTGCCGAACCATGTGTCGTGGGAAACCGACTATCTTAAGACGCAGTTACACGACGCGAGGTTCGTCGAACCAAGGTACTGGAGGGCAATTCGCAATGGTTTGCATTCTAACGAACCAAGGCTGATAAAATGACGCGTGGTTTGTTCAGATTTATAACGTAATTGGTTCGCCGAATCAATGTAGATAGTTTCATGCTTTCGCTTTGTGGCTTCAGAATCACAAGTATTAAGCAAATCTGGTAGTCCAATTCAAGTTCTATAATTAATTTCAAACATGTATCTGCCACAGGTCACACTTTTTTTGAATATGTCAAAGCTTGACTATTGTGACTTGCACTGCAAGTAGTCTGCGATAAGGTGAGCCTGTACGAACCTGCACGAACCAATGCGAACCTTGCACGAACCATTGTGTCAGCGCCTTTGATCCGTACTCATTTCGGTGAGACTGCGCCTTTATATGTGCTTTTTTCTGGCTAAAAAATTCCTATAGGCTACTACATAATGATGAGAAACATTTTGGTTAAAATTTTCATTGTCAAATAACTAAAACAATTAATACCTAATCTAAAAAATATTTCAAATAAAAAAGGTACATATTTTGATAGTTTGTCCAGTGGCGTACCTAAACCTTTTTTATTCTTATATTTTCTAGATATAACACACACTTACCCATATTTCAATTTAAATTTAGAATTCTACTTCATTTATTCTCTTTAAATTGGTGTTAGATTATTTTGTTTTAAATTTGTTTTACCCGAAAAATCTTATCTTTACAAAGGCACTTCTAAAATGTCCCATTGAACTGAAGTGTTACATCTTGTAGGTACTGAGATCAGACTGGTGCCCTTCGAAATTGGAACAGCCTTTATACCATTTTAATTCACTAATTCCTAGTTGCACCGCAGACCCTTAAAGCCAATCTTCAACAAAAAACTACTAATCGAAATTTACATAAGGTTATTCACTTTAAATGTAAGTGTTAGTTGTGTAATCGGGCATAATAGTAATCTAAACTGATATTTACTACTCAAAACGTTATCCTTTTTGTCTTAAATTTAATAATATATAATTGTCAGTAATATTATTGAATTAATGACACGTAATTGAATATATTCATTCTGTACTAACTATTAATAATAATAATAATAATAATAATAATAATAATAATAATAATAATAATAATAATAATAATTTTATTTGTCCAAAGATCATTATACATGATATAGGATAAGTCATATAAAGGTACATATTAACATGAATTATACATAAATTCATGAACAGAATAGTAACAATTTAGTAGTAATTTATGTTTTAATATTTTTTTAAAAGATTTAACATCATTACATTGTTTTAAGTCTTCCGATAATTTGTTGAAAAAAATAATGCCAAAATACAGTGGATCATTTTCATAAAAGGCTGTTCTATGATGAGGAATTTGTAATAAGTTCTTATTTCTAGTTACATAATTATGTACATCACTCATTTTCGGAAATTTAGACATATTTTCTTTAAAAAAAACTAATATATTATAAAGAAACAATGATGGAACAGTCAAAATATTATTTGCTACATAAATATCTTTACAAGACTCATTGTAATTTAGTTTAAACATATATCTTATAGCACGTTTTTGAAATTTAAATACCCTCAGTAATGAAGAGGATGTACCCCAGCAAATAATGCCATATGTACAGGATGCTACAAATTTTGCATAATAAAAAGATAAAGTAATATTTATATTACATAAGTAGCTTAATCTGCGAATAGCAAAACATATTTTTGACAAATTGCTACAAAGTGTGTTTATATGCAGTTCCCAATTTAAGTTTTTAGATAGGGTAAGGCCAAGTACCTTAGTATTTTCTACTTGCTCAATATTGTTGGTGCCAAATTTAATTATCACTGATTCATCTTCTCCTACTTTATTCTTATTGTAAATTGTGAAATGCATAAAAACTGATTTTTTTACATTAATTTGTAAAGAATTTTCCTCAAAATATTTATGAAGCTTATTTATTTGTATATTAGCATCAGATATAAGATTATTAATATCGTGGCTATAAACAAATAAAGAAATATCATCAGCGTAGGCTATAAAATTGGGTATATTTGTTTTAATTTTTAAATCATTTATGTACAAGATAAATAGGATTGGTCCGAGAATAGACCCTTGTGGTATACCAGCTGAAATTAATCTTTTTTCTGATACAATATCATCTACTTGTACTACTTGTTTCCTATTACAAATATAAGATTTTAGCCACTCATAACAATTGCCTCTAATTAAGGCTAACTAAGGAGTTGTGCTTGTCTTAAAAACATGGGAGCTGTAATATTTTTAAAAATAAAAAATGCAAATTGATTCTCTCGGTTGTGTGATTTAGGAAGCCAGTCGAATCGATCCAATGTCAACTTGAAACTTATTTCCAATTATCAAATAACACATTAGTGACTCTTAAAGAGTTCTCTTAACTACAGCTTTGAGAGCCAGTGAGGTAACGCATGTTAAACGTCCTCACTGACTGACTGGTACGGATCTAACGTTATATATAGAAGCAAATTGGCACTCCCAGAAAAGGGTACAAAATTCAATAATCTTAATTTATGCAATATTTATGAAAAATAGGTACTTAAGAAATATAATCATAATTTATTTGCGTAAATAATTAAATAAAAATATTAACGCCAGAAAAAGTCAAAAATAACCAGCCAACCTTGTGACATACGACACGGCTTTTATAGCCAATAAGAAAAAAGTTAAATTAAGATCTTAAAATCTTATAAGCATCTTTTATTCAGCTTATTTACCAAACTCTTCAGTGTAATTTTTATGACTACCACTATGCCCTAGTGTTTCACAAAAATCAAGTTATACTCTTGATCTTGTCTTGAAATCAAGACAAGAAGTATTTTTTATTTCCCAAGACAAGACAAGAGAGTGTCATCAAGAATCAAGATTTCTTGTCAAAAATTCTTGATTAACTTAAATACTATTAAAATTACGAAACCATGTATTTCTACCTTATTCTAATATGAATGAAAAGATGAAAGAAGCCATTAGATTTTAGTGCAAATGGACCTATTAAATTAAAAGAGAGAGGTATTAATAAAAGTATATTAGGTTTCCACTGTGACCAATCAAAGGGCAGAGTTTATATCCTTATCTAAACCAACGCTATTTTTTTACGTAAAATAAAGTATAATTAAAATTAAATGACGAGAAGTATTGTGCTGTGCTGTCCACATTATATTTTTATTGTATTTCAGAGAAATACTATTTTGGGATAAAACCAATTCCGAATCTAATTTATATTTTTTTGAACACTCATTGTTAAAGAACGGAATATCGAAATAATAAAAAAAATAACCAATGACCAACGACTAGTAATACAATGCATTTAACTAAAAGGGGCAAGGGCAAACGCAGACGCCAACGCTACACTTGAGCGTTCCGATTGGATAAAGTGATAGAAAAAGGGGATTCCTCTAGAATATCAAGAAACAAGAAATATCAAGAATTCTTGAAACGATACAAGAATTACGTCGCCAAGTAATGAGCAAGACAAGAAATTTTTATTTTCTTGTCTTGAAAATCAAGCCAAGACAAGAAATGATCATCAAGACAAGATTTATTGTCTTGATGAAACACTACTATGCCCTCCGTTTTCATTTACGGGAGGTAAAAAATCTTACGTACTTAAAGATAATATTAAATATTAAAATTGTGAGTATTTATATTTGGAATATAGTGTACCTATATTCTTTCTGTGAAATACGGTCTGATTAAATTAAAGGAATGTGTGAAATATATTTCTGACAGTGGAGCACATTGGCTCGTACCACGATCACGGTTTTAACTAAAACACTGTTTTAAGAAATGTCAAATTTCATTATTTAATAATAATAATAAATAATATAAAATTTATCAATATATGATTTTAAAGCAGAACATAGTTTGTATTCAAACACGTATTTTTTGAAAAATCGTTCTTTAAACATAAGGGAGAAATTAAGTATTGAAATTTGAATTTGACATTTCTTAAAACAGCGTTTTAGTTAAAACCGTGATCGTGGTACGGGCCATTGTATCTGGAAATAAATGCTCTAGTACATGGTGTTTTAAATGATAAATGATTTCACATCCAAACACATATAATTACAAACGACGTATTTATTTTAATTAATCCTCTAAACTTGTAAATTAATTCATATAAACATCGTTAATTTTCATGGTAATTACTATAAACATCCCTGTCATTTTATTAAAATTGAGGGCTCTCGCACTAAATAACATAAATAAACAGGTCAATACTGGAAAACAATGCATGTTGTTAATATGCGAAACAAAATTTGAAATATGCATTTTATTCCAAATTCTTTTGAAATTCCAGTTTTTATCGTTGTTTTATTTGCCAGGAGAACCAATAAATTTTCAGTTGAATTTATTTTCTGTTTATTGGTGCCATAAAACAAAATTCCGCGGATTTAATACCGAGAATTACACAATTTATTTGCTGTTTGATGAGTTTTCTTAAAACCTTAAGAATAAATGGGTTGGAATTCCACCTGTTATAAATACAATTTATATTTTATATCCTTTTAAACAGACGGTTTCGAATTAATACTAAAATATAAAATTGCCTGTTACCTAAGTTTAATAAAAAAATATTTATTTATTATTTAACAATTAAAAACAGCGATACTTTATTAAACTATTACGCTGATATTGTGTTTTATTTCCATTGCCGTCTGATTTTGAACGAAATTGTAACATTTTATTTTACAAATATTTTGTACTTTAGATGTGCTTTTACATATAATTTACACTTTTTTGATGAAAAATTAGATTTTAAGCAACTTTTTATTTTTGCAGTTTACTCTCAAAAGTTACAGGAGAGCATATTTCCGCATTTATTTATAATCCCATATTAAATTCCTATATTCCGATTTCCAGTGCGTATCCTGCGTACTATTCTATTCGTATATATGTACATTTTTCGGGAACGCATTTCTCATGGTTATATTAGAAAAATTACAAATGAAATGCGAAAAATAATCATATTTAAAAAAAAAAACATTCAATGAAAACTAACAATTGTTATAATCTAATTTTTCACTATGACATTTTTGCTCCATATTCTATTCTATGTAAATACGTACCTTTTACGATCTTAAATCTGGTTTTCCATCGTTGCGTTATAACTTTTTCTTAATTGTTACGCCTACGCTTGTTTCTGTCTGGTAAATAACTTCTATTATTTTGTTCATGTGTTTATTTGTCATATTATGTTCTAGTTATGTCAATGAATGTTTAAGTAATATATGTTTCATTTTGATTTAGTAACTTACCGTTATTTCTATTTTAACTCTTTTAGCCATATTTCTATGTTATTTCGTATTCTTAAATATTTTGTTCTCGTAGCGGCCTTGCCGAGTCCTTAATTTTTTGACACGTCTGATCGGTTTGGCTGCTTCACCAGTACTGCGTGTGTTGGACATTTTTAAATATTATTTTATTTGTAAAACCCACACTGTCGGTTAGGATTATAATTTTTCGAGTTATATTATTTAAGACTCCTTGGGTAATAATATTCTTCACGTATAGATCAGTGCTGTGTTTGTTGTATTGTTAGTTTTCAGTTGTGAGTGGTTCACTTAAATGTATTTCTTCTTCATGTTATTTGTTTAATGAGGTGCTCTGTGTTTCCGGTGGCCATTTAGTATCCGGAAAAAATATTCATCCTCGTGCATTATGGTACGGTTCGTGTTACGACACGCATGTATTTTTGACCAGAGTATCAGCATGTAACTGATGTTTGAAGTGGAGTTAGATTTCGACGTTCACAGTAGAGTGCTCAATTGTGATTGGAACCAGAATTAGGTTGCGCTGTTGTTGCGGTTTTGACAATATAAGGATTACGGTTCACAGTCTAGATTTTACGTATTTTGGTTGGTGTTATGTGTGTCGTCACGAGCATTGTTTTGGATCCTGAGAAGTCATATATATATATATATATATATATATATATATATATATATATATATATATATATATATATATATGTATATATATATATATATATATATATATATATATATATATATATATATATATATATATATATATATATATATATATATATATGGGAGAATTTGCCACTCTGCGTCGTTTCCCTTGTTAGGGTCATCTACTATCCGGAGAGCTCATTCCGCCTTCAACGTCGCCTCGCTACATGGCCCATAATTCCCCGTACACGCCACTTGCCATAAGTACCTTTTGCATAACATAGTTGTCCCTAATTTTATGTTAATTGTTGCGAAAAAGAACTTAAGAGTGCAATTAAAGTTATAGTGTTGCCTTGGAGGACTGTGGTACAGTAGTATGATTTTATTTGAAGCTTGATTGTTTGTGTGATGATTAATGTTATATTGTTGCTGAAATTATTTATTATTATGTAGTATCAGTAGTATTTTTCGATATTTTTCTGATTGCATTGTTGCTTACTATCGTGACGTAATTCGGTTAAGAACGCGAGTTTCAACTGGCATCTTCGCTCACTCTACACACTAGATCAATTTCGCATTGTTGTACATGTTATATTTGCGCTCGAAACTGGGTTATAAGGTCAGGGTACAACAATACTTTGTACTTTTACTATTCTTACAATGTTAGTTTTGCTATCACCATGTTCACCTTTTTTACATTGTTGTATAATTCATATTTGCACTATTTAAATTTTAACATTAAATTCTGTTTTATCAAATCATTCTTTTAATTATCGAACCGCAGTTGTTTTTAGAAAACATAGTTCACGGTAGGTAAAATAACTTTTGAAAGTGTCTACATTCCAAACCGCGGGAGCGTGTTCAAAAAATTAAAGTCCCAAATAGGCGTGGTATACGCAATTTCTTTAAATACATTATAACTTTACTTAACCTAACACAAAATTCATGATTGGAAAGATAAGGCCGAATTTTTTGCGTTAGATATGTTTTTGTTGTTGCTTTTAGTGAAATATTCCAAACTAAGTAAGGTGTTCAACAATAAATTTAATTGGTCCGTCGCGTCTCTTCGCAACTATAATATTTTGAATACAATCCCGCGGTCGATATTCTAGCCACGTCCATAACTTTTATATCTCGATTTGTACCTGTCTTTGATTTTTATAACCATTCCTGTGGTTTCAACCCAGACCGTCTCCACTGTCGAAAAACTGGTGACCTCTCAACCGAACAACCAGGTGGAGAATTGTAACCATTTAAACCCAATTTAGTGAAAAACTCGTCACAAAATCTTCAATGTAAATAATATAGATACTAAAAGAAATTATTCTATTATTTTCTGAAAATTTTGTTAAATGTAAAAAGTAAAATACGTTCAAAAAATTTATTTTAAAGAAAAGTTATACTTATTCATTTTTTGCAAAAATGTCATTCATTTCTATGCTATAAATGAAATGTAATTAGCGAAAGGTGAAACGCTGGTCACATCAGATTTTTTAATAATACGCAACCACGGAAACTTTTTTAATACCATTTAATTTTTTATCCAATTTACGTGATATTACGCAGCTTTTATTGTTCATAATAAATAATTTATTGCGAAGTGTGAGGCTTAAGGATACGTTTATTATAAGAAAATGTAATAATTGTCTAATAATATTCGAGCATGTTGGTGTTAAAACTTGTTAAACAGAATATGAATATAAAGTCAGATATTTAAATAATATTAAGCCGTTCGAAATGAAAATCCGCCACAAACTGTATTTAAATCTCCCCAATGTCGAGTAAACATAAAACATTTTATTGCTCCGTGGAAAATAAGAATGCCTCTATTTGTACATAATTAATTTTGAAGATCGCTGAGTTTGGAATAAAATTAATTTAGTTAAAACTCGAGAGTTAAAAGCTTTCAGAAAGTTCTATTTGCATATTAAAAATGTTAAAGAGCAGCACTGACAGGAAAATTTAACATGATGAAAAATTCATAACTGTAAATATTCAGTTTTGTTTGGATTTTATGTCGGTTTGATTGAACGCGTACACCATACATCAAAAATACGTCAAGGGCTTTTATGAGTGAAATTATAACACTCGTCAAATATTTACAGTACGCCTACGCTAAACTGATCTTCGCTGAAATAAAATGTTATATTAGAATAGCAGTGAATGATGAAACGAATATGATGACATATTATGGACTATATAATAATAATTAAAACAAATTGATTCCTAATTGAAGTTCAGTACAAACAAGTGAAAGTGGAAAGCAGGATTCATTATTATTATGTTTTAATTAAAAATGAATATACGTCAATCAAAATATAAATTTTGCAGTTTTTCTATTCTTGCAAATAACAAGTATGATATAATGCTTGATTTTGGTCTGCGCCTCATTAGAATACATTTTTAAGGTCTTTCGAGTGGTGATGCGCATATCCTTCTATCACTCTTGGATTTCTAGTTATGCTGTCAAAGATATAATTTTTATACAGACGCTATAGTGACAATTATATATTTTTTAAGAAAACTTGTCAACGATGTATATAACTTGCCTCTAATCATTTGTTTTAAGCAGCAAAAATACATTTTTAAATTTATTAGATGGAAAAAATGGTTGCGCTAATGAAACAAATGTTTTAACTTACTTAGGCCCGGTTGTACAACTGATGCTTAAATTTTAAATGTTCCTTAAATTGACAATAATGTATCGAAACGAAACATTAAATGAGTAATTCTACATTTCTGTCAAAATTTCGATTTTTGGTTTTTTATTTAGTTTTTAATATCAGTGTCAGCAAAACCTAAAACTGCGAAATTTATATTTTCGCCTATATCTAGTGATCCATGAAATTTTTCTAGATAAACAATGCACCGCTAAAATGATTTTCTATTGGAACAAATTTTGTTTCATTTAACTGCTTTTGTCGTGCTTGGGGACCCCATGTTGGGCTGGAAAAAGGTAATAGGTATACTCAGATGTATGCAATTTTTAATTGTATTATAGTAATTAAGGTATCAAAGGTCAACAGTAAGTGTACTTGTGTACGTTAACGTTAAAGTTTTGTCCGTTTAATTCCCGTGGTGTATTCAACGTTTAATGTCTTACTATAACTTTTTAATGTTCTATGGATTACGAATAAGAAAGTTTTAATAAATTTACGAAGTAGGTATGCTTCTGTTTGGTTTTTAGGCTTTATCCCAATGGCACTATCAATGTCTTGTCAAAATTGCCATAGTAACAACCCCTTTATTTACGAAAACAATAACTAAATGGTTAAATATATTTCTAATTTTTTAAATGCATGAAAAATTATACTGCATTTGAAATGCTGCCGGATGGTGACGTCACATGCCGGCTCGATTTTACAATTTCTTTGTTATCTGTTAATATGTGTTTGTGATGTGAGTAGTTTACAGTATTCAATTTTACCCACATAGGTACATTAAATAAATTCAATATATTACTATGAGATAAATAGATGGTAGCACATTCAAATTGTAACATTATATGTAAACAATATCGAAGTTTAGTTAAAATAGTGGATACAATACAATTATTATTATTATTTGCCTTATATTATATTGGCAGAGCATTTTCTAAGGTATATCAAAACACACTAAACCAGATTCCTATGTATGTTAGTTCAAGAAAAATGTAACAGAAGAATGTCAGTTCACCGTCAATTAACATATGACGCCACTAGTGACCGCCATCCTACACCATCATGAGTGTTAGCTACATAAGCGGCCTTTAGCCGGGCTGCCGTGTCGTTAAAAATTGGCAGTTTAAACGAGCAACAAAATATACTATTTTATTTTTTTTACAGAAAAGCTATTATATAAAAAAATGTTTTATTTATTCTAATACATACATTTTTTAATGACTGATATGTATTTATTATGTATTTTGAATCAACCCTTCCAATTCAACAAGTGAATATTATTATTAAAAAATAGTAATTTGTATTCTGTCAGTTTGTATTCATATAATAAATGTTTGTTCTGAATTTGGTACCATTTATTAATTGAAAACATAACATATTTTGGCAACGAGGATAGTGAAACGTCTACGTTGTATGAAATATTCATAATAGTCGTTGTTAGTACGTAATTTTTTTTAACGAATATTGTTCAAGTTGGTCAGATAGAGTCATTTAATCCTGATGTGGTCAGTTTTGAGTCTTATACAGAAAGGCTAGAACAGTTCTTTTTAATTAGTGATGTAAAACCTGAGAAGAAGGTGCCATTATTTTTGACATTGATTGGCAGTCAAACGTATGAAGTACTAAGAAATTTAGTTGTTCCTAAGAAACCATCTGAGAAGACCTATGATGAATTGGTTGAAGTAATTAATGACCATTTTTCACCAAAACACTCCATAATCAGGGAAAGGTTTAAGTTCAATAAAAGAAACCAAAAGCCTGGTGAAACAATTGGAGATTGTATAGTGAGTCTCAAACAATTAGCAAAGAAATGTAATTTTGATACATTTCTCGACGATAGACTTGTGATACTTGTGATAGACTTGTATGTGGTTTACGTGCAGAAGCAATACAAAAGAAGTTATTGTCAGAACCAGAGTTAACATTCAAGAAAGCATGTGAGTTGGCCTTAGCTTTGGAGTTAGCCCATGAACAATGCAGACTTATGCATCCTGAATTAGTAGGATATGTAAAGTCAAATAAAAATGTAGTCAGTAAGCCCTTCTCAAGTCAAAATCAGAAAAACAGAGAAAACAGTTGGTATTCAAACAGTCTACGTCTACAAGTCAGATGAATAAATCAACAGGTTGCTATAGGTGCGGAAGAAATACTCATCAGGCAAATGCTTGTCCTGCGCGAGATTGGGAGTGCTTCTGTTGTCACAAGAAGGGACATACATCGAAAATGTGTAAGCAGAGTCAAAGGTCAGTCAAAGTGATAAAAGAGAATCAACCAATGGAAGAAGAAGTACCAGATGAGTATAATTTAGGTTTTATAGGTTTAAATGAAAACAGAAACGAAATGTTGTCAGTCAGGCTACTCATAAATAATCAACCTGTAGAAATGGATATAGATACTGGACCTTGTATAACTATTGTATCAGAAAAATATTATTTAAGATATTTTAATAATGTAAAAATGCACACACTTTCCGATAATTTGAAAACTGTAACTGGACAAATGATTCACACTTTAGGTGTTATAATAGTGTCAGTAATGTTAAATAATAGAAATTATGATTTAAATATTGCTGTTATTAGATCAAAAAATAATTTTAAACCCTTAATTGGACGAAACTGGCTAGATATCTTGTTTCCTAATTGGAAAACTAATTTACTGTCAATGTCACAAATTTCAAAAATCAATCAAATTAATGTCTTGTCAAATGTCAATTATTGACAAGTATTTGTCAACTTCAGTTTCCAAATGTATTTAGTAAAGATAGTAGTCGTATATTGGGGTTTAAAGCTAAAGTTCAAATAAAAGAAAACTTCACTCCTATTTTTCACAAAGCATACCCGGTACCCTATGCAGTTATGAATCAGGTTGAAGATGAATTAAAAATCATGGTAAAAAATGGAGTTATTGCGCCAGTTACACGAAGTGAATGGGCCAGTCCGATTGTTGTAGTTCCAAAGAAAGAAAATAAAATAAGAATTTGTGTTGACTTCAAGGTAACTGTCAATAAAGCAATAATCAAGGAACATTATCCACTTCCCCATTTCGATATTCGCAATTCAGATATTACTAACAATAATGAAATTTTGCGAAGATCTCAAAGAATAAGAATAGTTCCTGATAGGTTAAATTATTCTAAAAGGGAGGAGATTGATATGTATTTATTATGTATTTTGAATCAACCCTCCCAATTCGACAAGTGAATATTATTATTAAAAAATAGTAATTTGTATTCTGTCAGTTTGCATTTATATAATAAATGTTTGTTCTGAATTTGATACCATTTATTAATTAAAAACATAACAATGACGAATAACATAAAAAAAATGAAAAGTAGGCATATTATGATAATAATAAATATTCTTGGCATACATATGAGAATAAGCAGAATAGACCAATTAAAGTTATAGCTAACAGACTGGATCATTCCGTACACTCAGATCAGATTATACAGGAGATGAGAAAACGTGGCTACAAACTCATTGATGTCAGTCTTAAACTAAAATACAAAACGAAACAGCCACTAAATATGTTCATGCTCTCATTCAGGCATGATGAGAGTGTTGATAAAATCTACGCAATAACTGATATATTAGGATGCAGAGTAGAAATTCTGTCATTAAAAAAGTCCAGGCTTGTGCCACAAAGTAAAAAGTGCCAAGCATATGGTCACACGCAAAAGTACTGCGCCAAGGAACCACGCTGTGTCAGATGTCCTGGTAAACACCTGACAATTAACTGTGATTAACCAAAGACTGCTCAACCAAAATGTCTTCATTGTGGCGGAGGACATCCAGCCAACTACAGAGGATGCATGGTTGCAAAAGAAATGCAAAAATTAAAGGAAAAACGCACCAAAACTACAGTTCTTCCGAAACAGCCACAAAGGAATAACCAACAAATACCTGTAGCTAATCAACAAATACCGACAGCCAGCATAACTGAAGAAAAACAATCGTACAGCAAGATAATTGCTGATAAGACTGAAATTATTAACAAAAGTCAAACGCAAAAACAAAACCAAAACGTTTTCATTCAAAACTCTCTTCAACAAATAATGGAGAAACTAACAAAAATGGATGAGCGTAGTAGTAGACTTGATCATAGCACTAAAGGAGCTATTCCCAAAAAACCAAATGCCAGGTAACCTTAGGATTATGGAGTGGAATGCTAATGGACTCCCGCAACATCAACAAGAGCTGCAAGCAGTTCTAGATATAGAAAATATTGACATATGTCTTGTTTCTGAGACTCATTTTACTAATGAATCTTTCATCAAATTCAAGGGATACAAAGTATATCATACTACACATCCTGACAATACAGCGAAAGGTGGTAGATATGGGATATAAAACAGAAAAAATTCAAGCTGCTACTGTAAATGTTAAAACCAAAACATACGAGATCATTATCTTCGCAGTTTACTGCCCTCCTAGATATTCTCTCAAAAAGGAGCAATATTTAGACTTTCTAAATAATCACAGACACAGATTCATCATTGGAGGTGACTACAATGCTAAACACGTACAATGGGGATCTAGGCTAACAACTACAAAGGGAAAAGAACTTCTACAAGCAGTCAATGAACTAAAATGCAAAACATTATCAACTGGCAAGCCAACATACTGGCCTACAGTCCCCAATAAAATTCCAGACCTAATTGATTTTTTTATAACCCGAAATGTGTCTGTGAGGCTTGGGATATGAACTCTGACCATTCTCCTCACACTAAGTGATAACATTATAAAAAAGGAAATGCCTCCGAGATTGACTAATAAGCTCACTGATTGGCAGAGCTTCAAGCTTCAGCTAGAAGAAACAATCAATTTGTCAATTCCATTACGAAACGAAAATCAGTTAGATTATGAAGCGGAGACATTTGTTAATGATATCCAGCAAGCTGCATGGGATAATACCCCCAATATTATCCCACGAATCAAAGGTAATAATTATCCCAGAGAAATTAGCACACTCATATCCGAAAAAAGAAGGCTTAGAAGAATTTGGCACCAATCTAGATCTCCAACAGATAAAACTATATGAAACAATGCCACACAGCGACTCAAAAGAGAGATTCAAAAAATAAAAAATAACTCTATTAGCGACTATCTAACTGAACTGTCAAATGACAGTAAAACAGATTACTCACTTTGGAGAGCTACCAAAATGCTAAAAAGACCAATCGTTCAAAACTCACCAATTAAAAATGCAGACGGTACATGGGCAAAAAGCAACATGCAAAAAGCTACTAGATTTTCCGAGCACCTTGAATGTACCTTCCAACCGAATGAAGGTAATGATACCCTTGACTGGGAAAACTTTATCCAAGAAGAAGGAGATATCAGACTCACTACTCCAAAAGAAATAGCTATAGAAATTAAAGTAAACATCAACCCAAAGAAGGCTCCAGGATATGACTTAATTACAGGGGAAATTCTAAAACAACTTCCACGTAAAGCAATAGTAAAACTTACTTATCTTATTATCCTTCAGATTAAAATATGTTCCAAAAATATGGAAAATAGCAGAAGTGATAATGATTCCTAAACCCGGAAAACCACCAACAGAAGTCTCGTCTTAGAGGCCAATTTCCCTACTACCTATTATTTCGAAACTGTTCGAAAAGATACTACTAAAAAGATTGAAACCTATCATTGAATATAAAAACATTATCCCAGTGCACCAGTTTGGTATTAGAGAGAGCCACTCAACAATAGACCAAGTCCATAGAATTACAGACATTATCGAAAAATCGTTATAAGAAAAAAAAGTCTGTTCTACGGTCTTCCTTGATGTAGCACAGGCTTTTGATAAGGTATGGCAAGAAGGACTTAACTATAAATTAAGTAAGCTTTTGCCTAAACCGCTCTCACAATTATTGAAATCATATATCACAGATAGAGCATTTCGAATTAAGGAAGAAGATGCTTACTCTGAAATTAAAGAAATCAAGTCAGGTGTGCCACAGGGCAGTGTATTAGGGCCAGTCCTTTATCTATTGTATACCAGTGATATACCTGATTTAGATCATGACACGATAGCCACCTTTGCTGATGACACTGCAATAATGGCCGTAGGCAAAGACCACGAAGAAGCGGCATTAAAGCTACAAACTTCAATTACCAAAGTTATCAACTGGACTAAACAATGGCGGATAAGCCTGAATGAGACTAAATCTGTTCATATCAATTTCACGAACAAAAGAAATCAACATATTCCTGTAAGCATAAATAATATCCAAGTACCACACGCTAATACAGCAAAATATTTGGGTATGACATTAGATGCTAAGCTACGCTAGAGAGCCCATATCAAAAAGAAAAAAGTAGAACTGGATATTAAATTTAAAAAAATGTATTGGCTACTAGGAGGAAATTCCACTCTGTCAATATATAATAAAGTACTTCTGTACAAACAAATTCTCAAGCCCATATGGACATATGGTATCCAGCTTTGGGGTTGTGCCAAAAAAAATAACTTAGAAATAATACAGCGATTTCAAAACAAAGTACTTAGGAGCATTGTTAACGCTCCTTGGTATTTCAGAAACAGTGACCTCCATGGGGACTTGGAAATGGACACAGTTAACCAGACTATAAGCAAATTCGCAAGGAGTCATGAACAGCGACTTTTCCATCACGTCAATGTTGAGGCCATCCAGCTCCTCGATAATACGAACTTGATCAGAAGACTGAAGAGGACCAAACCTTTTGAGTTAGTTTAATGTTTGTGTTTATGTGTTAGTGAAAAAGCAGAGTACAGTGCTGGCGTACACGCTATTATTAGTATAAGTTATTAGTGTTGTGCAAAAGCAGAGTATGGTGCTGGTGTACACGTTAATATTAGTATAAACAAGTTATTAGATACTAAGGGATGCTAATGAGTAAATTCTTAGTTTAAGATTTATGTATAGTAGTAATTTATGTTTGTAAAATATTACTCATTGATCAGTTAATGATCAGATTGTAATTTAAAGAAATACCCAAAGGGTGTTTAATAAATATTAAAAAAATTAAAAAAAAGATCTCAAAGAATAAGAATAGTTCCTGATAGGTTAAATTATTCTAAAAAGGGAGGAGATTGATATGTATTTATTATGTATTTTGAATCAACCCTTCCAATTCGACAAGTGAATATTATTATTAAAAAATAGTAATTTGTATTCTGTCAGTTTGCATTTATATAATAAATGTTTGATCTGAATTTGGTACCATTTATTAATTGAAAACATAACAATGACGAATAACATAAAAAAATTGAAAAGTAGGCATATTATGATAATAATAACATATGGGTTCGATATTATTATGCTTATCTCATGTTTTTTGGTGAAGCGTAGCTCGTAGCACGTAGCACGTATTGTTATAGCAGTGTCAAAATTGTGAATTTTTAGTCGGAAATACAGTGAAATAATTCTAAATTCCTATATAATAACATCACAAAAGTTTTGGGCATTGTGTCTGTGTTAATAATTTTGCTTCATCCTGCTCCAGTTTCTAATTATTTGTGGTTTTATTTGGTATATTGAGTGCAATAGTGAATTTTATATTTCTTCATCGTCAAGTTCGGCTTATACAAGTTTGTACATCATTTGCAACGGTCACTCACCTGCAGCATAGCAGATAAGTTTTTTATATTATTCACTATTTTCAACAACATTTATAACAAAATGGTCAACATCACTTCATGTGCCACCTGTAACACTAATATTAATAGGAATAATCCAGGGTTGCCTTGTAGCGGGCCATGTAAAAAATATTTTCACTACTCATGCACCACAATAACTAACGCACAAAAAGCAGCTCTATTATCTTCCGCAAGTATTAAATGGACATGTAGTACATGCGACATTATTGTATCTGACAATAATACAACTACTGAGGATGAAAATCTTACACTCTCAACAGTGTTTAATACATTGCTTGAACTTAAGAAATCTGTTGAATTTTGTTGCTCTAAATTGGATGACTTTGAATCCAAAATAAATAAATTAACGGATAAAGTTAAATTAGTAGACGAGATCAAAAATGACTGTGATTCATTAAAAATAAAAGTGGCTGATTTGGAGCAGCGGTCTAGAATTAACAACTTAGAAATCGTTGGCGTTCCGGATAAAAAAAACGAAAATTTAATAGAAATAATGACAAAATTAGGCAACAATATAAATTATCCCATTGAAGTAAGCGATATCGATGCAATTCATCGAGTTTCTTCTTTTAATTTTCATAAAGATAAGCCCAAAAATATTATCGTTCGGTTCACATCTAGAATAAAAAAAGAAAACTTTGTGTCAAGTGCGCGTAATATAAATAACTTAAATGCTCAGCAATTAGGCTATTCTGAAGATAATCGAATCTACGTAAATGAACATCTAAGTCCCTATTATAAAATTTTACTGCGTAAAGTGAAAGACGCGGCTAAAGAATATAAATATAAATTCGTCTGGGTAAAGTCATGTAAAATATATGCGCGTAAAAACGAAACCTCGCCTATTTTATTCATAAACAACGAGAACGATGTTAAAAAAATTAAATAAACTGAATATTATTTGTGGCTTAATTAATCAATAAACAGATTTTATCATTTTGAATTATGGACCTAAAAGTTTACTATCAAAATGTAAGAGGAATGAAATCAAAGCTAATAAACATTTACAATGAACTAGCTGCAAGTGACTACGATTTGGTTTTTTTGTCGGAGACGTGGCTGAACAAAAGTGTTTTTAATTCTGAGTTCTGCAATCCCAATAAATACACTGTACATAGACGTGATAGAAATGATCCTACAAAACAGGAAGGTGGCGGTGTGATCATTCTTACTAACAATAAATTTCATTCCAAACTACAACTTTCCTGGAGTTCTTCCGCAGAAGACATATGGATTACTATCTCCTGTCCCAACTTCAAAATACATGTGTGCTGTGTGTACATTTCTCCAACGTCCGGTCCAGACATATACACAGACTTTTTTAACAATTTAATGGACATTAGCTTAAAAAATATTAAGAAAGAATTATTAGTGATTGGCGATTTCAACCTCCCCTTAATTAATTGGAGTGCAACTTTTAATCACTTCGAACCTAGTGCCCATAATAGAAATGACACTAATATGGACCTTATTAACATCATGAATGTTTGTAACTTACAACAATATAATGGTATTTCTAATAACAATAATCGAATTCTAGATCTTGTATTATGTACAATAAACTGCAAAACAATGCTTAGTCATTCTCCCATAAGTAATATTGATCCACATCATCCTCCACTGGATATAATTATTAATATTAACCCTGTCAAACAGCTTCCTACTAATACACATAACATTTTTAATTTCAATAAAACTAATTTCACTGATCTCATTTATAAACTATCATGTGTTAATTGGAAAAGTAGGTTAAACAAATCTAATATCAATGAAAATGTTGATACATTCTACAGTATATTATATTCTTTAATTAAGGATCATGTACCGAGTAAAATAATTAATAAAAATACATACCCTAAATGGTTTACAAGCTCATTAATCAAACTAATAAAAGAAAAACATAAAATGCATAGACGGTGGAAAACTTATGGAAGAATATCAGATTATGCATTGTTCGCAAATATACGAGATAGAGTTAAAGCCAAAATGAAACAGGATTTTGATAATTACATTTTACATATACAAAACAATATAAAAACAAATCCCAAAGCATTCTGGCATTACTCTAAATCGTTGAAGAAATCAAATGTAATGCCTAATATAATTCGTTATAAAGAACAAGAGGCTTCTAACGGTCAAGAAATTTGTAATTTATTGGCAGAACACTTTGAATCTGCTTTCATAAAGACCTCTTACAATGCTAATAATTGTATTACCGATGATATATACGACTCAAATTCATTAAATTTAAATTCTGTTGTGTTGAGCACTCAGTGTATATTTCAGTACTTAGCAACCCTTGATATAAATAAAGGATATGGACCTGATCAAATACCTCCTATATTTATTCGAACTTGTGCATGGTATCTTACCGAACCGTTACACATTCTTTATAATCAATCTTTGACAACTGGAATTTTCCATGATTTTTGGAAAGTTTCTTATATTACTCCAATATTTAAATCAGGTGATGTAAATGATGCAACAAACTACAGGCCTATATCCTTGTTATCCAGTTTCGCCAAAAATTTTGAAGCACTGGTGGTTCAACAACTTAAAATTCCATTAGAAAGTATAATCATAGATGAACAACATGGATTTTGTTCCAACAAATCTGTTGTAAGTAATTTAATGCCTTTTAAAGAATTTTTGAGTTCAACCATGGACGAAAGAAAACAAGTTGATGTTATATATACTGACTTCAGTAAGGCGTTTGATCGGGTCCATCATCCTACACTCATTCATAAACTAAGTAACCTGGGAATACATGGTACATTATTGAGGTGGATTGAGTCGTATATATCACATAGATCGCAACTCGTTTACTGCAATGGCTTTAAATCACGTATCATCAATGTAACATCTAGAGTACCACAGGGCTCCCATTTGGGACCTATACTGTTTAATCTATTTGTTAATGATATCGGTCATTGCTTCCAATATTCAAATTTTCTAATGTATGCAGATGATTTGAAAATCTTTAAAACCATATCGAGCGTAAACGATTGCGAAGACTTACAAAGGGATTTAGAGAAATTCTTCAATTATTGTATATTAAATCATTTATCTCTTAATATTAATAAATGTCATTATGTTACTTTTACAAGAAATCAAGACCCATTAACATTTCACTATAATCTCAATATGATTACTATAAAAAAAGAGTCAATTGTTAAAGACTTGGGAGTAATCTTTGTTCCGAAATTAACACATAATGAGCATATAGCTGAAATGGTAAAACAATCCTATAGGATGCTTGGTTTCATATTACGTCAATGCAAAAATTTCACTGATCCGTTCACTATTATTAGTTTGTACAACTCCCTTGTACGTTCAAAATTAGAATATGCATCAGTAATTTGGAATCCCATGTATAATAAAAACATAAGGCTTGTAGAAAGTATTCAGAAAAAATTTCTGTACGTATTATGTAAAAAATTTCAAGTAGTTGCGAATAACTATGAAGCTAGACTTCAACATTTCAATATGATCAGTCTAGAAAACAGAAGGATTTTTGCAGACATGGCATTACTGTACAAAATAATTAATAACAAAATCAATTGCAGTTCTATTTTACACTTTTTTAATTTACATGTGCCTCAGAAAACAACTCGTTCCAATACACTTTTTCATTTACCTAAAACCGCAACTAATAACTACAAAAATTCTCCTGTCAATAGAATGATGTCAAAATACAATGCTAATTTCGCCCATATTGATATTTTTTATTTAAATTTCACTGCCTATAAAAAAGAAATAATGAAGTCTTGTATTTAAGTGTTTTCGTTACTCAGATATTTTTTTTCCTGTGTTAATTATTATATTGCTTGTTTATTTGTACTTATTATTTGTATTTTTGTATTTCTATTCTTGTTTTTTTATTATGCTGCTTAGTTAAGGCATAGACATTGTCTATATGTATTTCTTATTGTTAATATGTGGGAACCTATAATTGGTTTGTTAAAACTGTTGGTTCTCCTGGTTTCATAAATAAATAAATAAATAAATAAAATAAATAAATAGACAATATATCCTGTAAACTTATCTATTAGATTCGGCTTGAAGTGACAAAAACCGAAAATAATACAAAGTAATTACTTAACGAATTATATTTTTTTATACAGTCACACGACAACTACTACATTTTTTATGTTTTATTGTTTTCGCCTATTACAAATTTTTAAAAATAAAATTTTTCCTCTTGTCTGCCGAGTCGGCGGCGACATCTCATTTAAATTTAATACCGGTATATTAGCTACAGTTTTGAAACTTCTTAAGCGACCTCTAGGAGTTCATTTTTATTTTGCAGCAATAGTTCAATAATTCCATGCTCCTTTGAGAGTTTAATAAATTGAATAAAACCGTGCAATAACTCATTTCATTCTTTCACTATTCGTATATATACGTCGTTTCCAAGATATAATAATATATACTATTTCAAATTACAGACTGTTTTCCATGCAAATTCAGCGTCACGTTACTTTCGCTTATAACTAGCGAACCTCTTTACATATCTCTCCAAACCAGCCGGAGTTAGCAAAGGATGGATAGCTCGTCTCTACAATATATCTTTCATCTTCTCAAAGCCACCCTCGCCTCTCCGCCGTTCACATATATTGGATAATTTAGGAAATGGGAATTTTCATTTTGAAAGTACTTCACTGATATTACTATACCTAACTAGGAAATTTGCTTCGTAAATTATGCTGAAAATTATACCGTATATATGAGAATAATTGCTTTGTATGGTAGAAACGGAGATAAAATTATTTATTCCTTAAAATTATTATTCTTTTGTCCGATAAACTAAAAGATTTGGAACTTTTCGTTTTCATCATAATAATTTAATAGATAATAGATTCAATTTATTTCTTTAAAATTATTTTTATTCTTAAAACATACGAGTACATGCGAGTACAGCGTCGACTTTGCGGACTAAATGACAGTAATGAGAAGGTTATGTTTTACTTCAAATTATTTTTGAAATTACTACTTTCAAAAAAAAAAAAAATACAAATGAGAGTAATAGGATGCCAAAAATTATGTTAATATGTGCTGCATTCGGAGAGAGAGTGGTGACCGGTTCTGCTGAACATTTAAGACTTTAAGATTTAAAAACATGCTTTCATAATTTCTTGCTCCCGTAATTACTTTAGATAAAAAATCTGGTGTGGCCAACATAATACCTCCCGCCATTTATAGCCCGAGTCACAAAAAAGATTAAGTTAATCCTTATTTTTGGATTAGCGAATTTTACTCAAATTTTAACAGTTTATTTCTTAAAATATAGTTTAATCTAATCCAAGTAACTACTTTTTTTAAAAAACCCCTCAACAGGATTAAATTCTAATTACAGAGTGAGTTCACATTCACACACATCCATGCCTTAGTGGGATTCGAACCCAGAGCCCCGAGGGCACTCATGACTTATGAGGCATTGCCCTAACTATTGAGCCACCGGAGCTATAATAAAATAAAGATTAAATTTTAAATACCAGGATAGAATAGAATTCACCCGTGGAATTCACTAATCCAAAAATGAGGATTAGCTTAAACATTTTTGTGAATCGTTAATTTTTATTAATCTAAATACATACCTATGTTTTACTTATGCTGGAAATTGTATTGAATTCCTTTTCTATTGCTCTTTTTACTTTTTCTTTTTTAAACGTTACTAATATTATTTAGAAATGATTAATTCTTTAATAGTAACATTTATTTGTCAGTTACATACATTTGAATAACTGCGTTTTGTTTGTTTAAAACGTAGGCTCCGTGCTTTGAATTATAGATAATTTTATAAACTTATCCATAAAATATATAGAAAAAGTATTAATGCAAATCTATAGAAAATTTAATAATTTTTAATTTTTATAATAACATTAATCTCGAAAAAAGAACGTTTAAAGGTATTTTTTGAAGAAAAACTATATTGAGCTTCTAGTAAAGTGCCATTTTCGGTTATCCGATTTTCATCAAAATCTAATGGGTTCTTTCAATTACGGAAGAAGTTCGAAATTCAAGGTTTCAAAATTTTCTGAATGATAGTATTTGAGTTAGAGTGGAGGATCCACACACACATACACACAGACATCATCGTGAAAATGTTAAATTGGATTCTAGGGTCCTTAAAACGTGGTCATTTACCAAAATCTCGATATGCGATTTTTAGCACGATCCCTATACCTCCCTTACCAAGAGTAGATCTAAATAAAAGCTATAGAGCTTAATATTTTGCATTGGAGTCAATAAGCAAAATTTTGTATGTTTTATAATCTTAGAAATTATGTATGAAAATGTCGAAAATCCACAAAAGCCATGCAATTGAAGCAAAAAATTTAGCAAATGCTTTACAGTTATCTCTCAGGTTTATTTTATTTGTAATTTCTGTTCAAGTGAACAATTATTTATTAATTTAAATAGATAATTGATTGAAATTTTCTGAAGCAGTGATTGGTAATTAAGTGGTTAGGATTGTTGAGTAATAAAGCTTCAATCTCCGATGATTTCTTTACTGAAGAACTTGTCGACGTTTCGGCTATGGTAATAGCCATTTTCAAGTCTAAGAAAATTTGAGCGACTACAGAAAAAAAAAAATTTACAAGATATTATTTTTGGTAACTCACCATACATTTGTATGTTTTGATGTCCTCTTCAACTCCTAGAAGTTTGTCGGTATTTTTTTGAAACACCCAGTGTAACATAATATGGTACTTTTGAATCTGAATGTTTCATTTGGATTCTCGACAAAATTACAGCTCTATTATTTAAAGACATTAGGAAATAATATTGCTACGCATACCTACCTCCCCAGGATATGTTGTAACAATGTAAAAGTAAAAACATTCCCTCGTAAGGGTTTAATCCTTGTTGGAAGAATTCATGTACATATTCCATTTCTCGGACAGTAGCATTCCAAGCGTATCTTTAAATACAAATGGTTTGAAAGCGAATCCCATATAAATTTGATTTATAAAGCAATGAATATACGCAGAATCCAACCCGTCTTGTATTGAAATGCCTAGGAAGCGCACATCGGAGCGTATATTTATTTGTACGCCTCGTCTGCGTCTGTAGGCTGGCCAAGTGTAGGCGCGTCAGTGGGTGCCGGCTTACACATTAGAGGCACATGACTAACTCTCTATAACGGATATGTCAGATACGGACCCTATTGGGTGTTTTAATATTTGTGGTTTGCCGCTTTCTCAAAAAATAACTGACGTTTGCATGAATCTAGAGCAGAAATGTAAGAGACTGGAGAATGAGAAAATAAGATTTGGATTGTCTGGCTTCACTGACCCAGAGAAAATGAGATATCTACTTTTTGTGAAATACAGTTTATCAAATAAATAGGGTAACAAATTTAGATTAAAGCCAGATCATTGTAAACTGCTAGAAAATGTAATTTTATTTCTACATGAATTAATATCACTAACTCTATTCTTTTTTTCCCTAAAAAATCAACTTTGTAGTATTATTTAAAAAATTATTTGTAGTAATAGTGATATAACGACTACCTACATATTTTTAAAAATTATTTCTGTAAAGTATCATATTATTACTTAAAATCTCAGTAATGCAAATATATATTATCGATTTTGAGATAAAACAAATATGTCTGTAATCTAAGTCAACGAATACATATGTGTGTATGAAGTAGATCTTACTAATCCTTTTTTTACTTGGTTCAAAGAATAAAATGGCGGCAGTATTTCACATTCAACTCAATATTTTTATGTTTTTTATATTTACCTACGCCAGTTGATCCTACTTATCATTTTTGAAATATGGAAAAAATGTAAACACATATGTGTTATAAAAAATGTAAATTTAATGTTCATAACTTTATATTATTTTAAATTAGAAAATTTGGGAACAACCTTGAAGTTTAGGGTTAAGAAAGTAGGCCATAAGTTCCGTCGTTATTTAAGACATTAGTCACGTCGTTTATTTATTGTGGACGTTTCGGACATTAATTTGTCCATCCTCAGCCAAATATTTTAAATACATATAATATAATATACTGTTAGTCAGTTTACAATAATGAACTACATATTTACAAAACAGTGCTCGCCAAAATTCTGTCAAAAATTATTGCAGCAAGACTAACAGTATATTATATTACATTTAAAATATTTGGCTGAGGATGGACAAATTAATGTCCAAAACGTCCACAATAAATAAACGACGTGACTAATGTCTTAAATAACGACGGATTTTATATTATTTTAAAACCATAATTTAGATTAATAAAGTAACGTTATAATATTATCTTTTAAATTATCAAATTAAAGCTATAGTTTTTTTATTATACAGTAAATAATACACAATTTTAGGAAAATTTTCTATAGATCATAAAAAATTAAATATGTACCTATATAGATGCACTGCCGGGTCGAAATTATTCACTAATTTGAAAATCTAACCTGGCATCGCGTAAATTGTACTTATTTTGATTTCTTAAAAATCACATCGAAACTTAATATCGTGAGTTATTGATTACTCCTGTCAAAGCCCTACAAAAATTAATAAAAATAATACCCACCTATTAATAATAAATATTATTTAAAAAAATGTTATTGTTAAACTTATTAAGATTATTTTGTTGGAATCATTTAATCCTATGAGTAAATTAAACGACTTGTACTTATGAAGGAGTCAATTACAGTAGAAAAAGTTTTTATTTATAAAGTAAATTGGGAACCGGTTTCGGAATAAATGTCCGTCTTCAGCCTTCTAAAAGATACAAATTTATATACCTTATAAAACATGTGTGTTTATAAAAAGTATAAATAAGCAGAATAAAAAAGTTTAAATTTAAAACAAATACAAAAAGAGAAATATAAAAGCTCTCTTTTTGTATCTTATTTAAATTTAAAGTTTTTTATTCTGTTTATTAATACTTTTCATAAATACATATGTATTATTATTATTATTACTATTATTATTATTATTATTATTATTATTATTATTATTATTATTATTATTATATAATTTTTGTATTTTTAGAGGGCTGAAGACGGACATTTATTCCGAAACCGGTTCCCAATATACTTTATAAATAAAAGCATTTTTTACTGTAATTGACTCTTCCATACTTATCTGTACATTAACATGAAAACTTTCATTAATGACTCGTACTTATATGGGACGTAAATCTGTTCGGTATTGTAATTAATGATACTAATAATGTAATGAATATGAACACTAAATGTGCCGACTGGGATTCGAACGCGGGGGCAATTTTACTAAATATACTTAACACCAGCACAAGACACGCCTTATAGCACAAGACAAGCCTACTGGAATTACGCCATAAAGAAATAATTTCGCTATACCTGGCCTCAGCACGCTCTAATAAATGTAGCCAGCACATTATGACTCACTGCGTTGTTACTAAACCTTCTAACAACTTAAAAAATCTGATGTGGCTAGCACATTACCTTCCGTCAGTTCTATGTATTTTGTATAAATGCCATACAGAAAGTTCCTTGCAAAAGATTATATTTCTTGTATATTACCTTAAGGTAGTTTTGTATGTATTTTATACAAATTCCATACAGAAAGTTTCTTACAAAAGATCTTATATTTCCAGTAAAATTATAACATAAACATACTGTCAACTGCACTTGACACTGACACCTTTCAATCAGAATTTTCTTAATGTAGCAGCTGTTTCCAGAGTTATAGCAAAGCTGACTAATATATATGATATTTAATTTCTTTATAATTTTTTAACTCTATGTCCATTTAATATGAAGTATAAAATGCATTCAAATCGTATAGAGAATAAATAATTCTTTAATATTTATAATAACATCAAATGTGAAAAAATGATATTTAACATCGTTTTTTCAAGAAAAACTGTTAAAATCTTCAAATGAGGGTACTTCCGGTTGACCAATTATAACCAAAATCTAATCACCTCTTCACATGGATGTAACGAAGAGGAATACGAAAGAATTGTAATTTTTGGAATTGTAGTATTAGAGTTATCGCATTAGAAAATTCTGTCACACACAGACACACACACACACATACATACACACACACACACACACACACACACACACACACACATACAGACATCATCGTAAAAATAGTAAAATCGTATTCTAGGGACCCTAAAACGTGCTTATTCATCAAAAACTCACCACCGAATTTTTTGACCAAAGACAATACCTTCCTTACCTAAAGGTGACGGAAGGTAAAAATGAGTCAAGAACATATGAGGATTTTAAAAAATCTACATGAGAATGATGTATTGACATTTAAAAGTAGAACGGAATGTAAAATATGGATGCGAACAAATTTGATCGAAAGTCCAAGCTCAAGTGCAAGTAATGCGGGTTACATTGCTATATAGATTTTTTTTTCGACAACTAAAATGAAATGTTATTTATATTACAACTGTCAACACGGGAAATGTCTACATATCTTTGTATATGTTGTCATTATCTTTATATTAATAGTTGCTTAAAAAATAAGTTAAATTACGTTTGTTTTGTTTCATAATAATTTTTGATTTTTTTAAAGCAAGTTATTATATTATATTCAATCTCAGCTGACAAATTATGAATCCAATAGTAACGTTATTGTACTTCACTTTTATTTAAATTAGATATTAGTGACAAAATTATTTATTTGTTTTTCAGTAATTCAAAATAAACTTTAATTACATATTATTTTACCTTATGTGCCAAATATTTTTGGATCAATATCTCCTGTTACGTTCAAAATAAAATAAACACATTCAATAATTGCCGTATTTACTATCCAACAAGTAATTTTACATTCACATAGTCACAAAAATCATTGCACTGTTTATTATACAGGGTAAGTCTGGGACGACGCCCCCCCTTTGATTTTTTTATTATAAGTAATAGAAAAAAATGGCTCATATAAAAGTTTTATTATTTTACATATACTATTTGATGGCAGATGTAGATATTTTTTATAAAGTCAGGTTTACAAGATACGACTATCAACTTTTATTTTTCAAATGGCAACCTATAATTATTTTATTAAAATAGAAACCGCCATTTTTTTCTCTTTTCAACGATGTATTATTTTTTATTAATGTATTTGAAAAATTTCGAGAAAAATGAGATAATTTAGAAATATTAGAAATAATTTTTAAACAAATATTATAGGTGGCTATGTGAAAATAAACAAAACGTAACAATGTAAAAGAATTAAATTAATGTCAAAAAAGTATACATTTGTTTGTTACTTAATTTAACTTATTTTGTAAACAAAAAAAAAACATTTTGAAATGTTTACGAAGAACGAATTAATTGATATGATTATAATAATTGGTGAATCGACTGGAATCATATGAAGAGCAAAAAGAATTTACCGGGAGCGGTTTCCTAGACATGGTCGTAATTTTGAACATTTGTTTTAAGTTGTTTTTGTTACTAAATTTGTTGTTTTAGTTTGCTAAGTTGTATGGCACTGTTACGTTTTGTTTATTTTCACATAGCCACCTGTATTATTTATTTAAAAATTATTTCTAATATTTCTAAATTATCTCGTTTTTCTCGAAATTTTTCAAATACATTAATAAAAAATAATACATCGTTGAAAAGAGAAAAAAATGGCGGTTTCTATTTTATTAAAATAATTAGGTATAGGTTGCCGTTTGAAAAATAAAAGTTGATAGTCGTATCTTGTAAACCTGACTTTACAAAAAATATCTACATATGCCATCAAATAGTATATATAAAATAATAAAACTTTTATATAAGCCATTTTTTTTCTATTACTTATAATAAAAAAGTTAAGGGGGGGGCATCTTCCCAGACTCACCCTGTATACATCATTACAGAAAGTTTTTATGTATCCTACGCATTTCATAACAACGCATTTAGAAAATATTGCTGGCCCCTCGTCAAAGTGTACAGAGGCCGCGTTGATTAAATTATTTTTGTAACAGCACAATGAATTATAATGTGCTGACATGCGGTACATTTATCAGAATCTTGTGCTAATGTTAAATATATTTAGTAAAATCGCAACCGGAGACCTTTGGCCGACCATAGTTATTATGAACTTCATTTTAAGATAATAGGTATTTGTTTCAGTTGGTTAAACCAGCTATAAATTTTATTTTTATTTAGGAGTAAATCGGTTATAGCTGGCGCGCGTGGTTATAAACTGGACCTGCGCATAATTTGCCTTATAAATGAATCCCTTTTCCCTTTATACCAATTTTAGATGTTGACGAAGTCTTTGCCTCATTGTAACAAAAGCATATTATAACTACTATTACATTTCTAATTGTACAAGTACGAATTTTAAGTTCTGCGCATTCAAAGTCAGTCTCAACATTACGCGCGCCTTTGTTGGTTCGTATTTATAGTTATTAATCAGTAAAAAGTCAAAATCAATTGTAATTATTGCAGAATACATACGCATTACTGTAGTGTGGAACATGTTAACTTATGTGAAGCATATTAGAGAGTTTTTGGTGTTTTTCATATTTTCGTGGCTCATTAGAGCAATTTTCCAATAAAACAAAAATATTTTGTGATCAAAAACTATCTGTAATCGGTAGAATTTCTGAAAAGACGCAACGAGTGTAAGTACTTCTTTTATATGTTCCATTTCATGACTCGAATTGGTATTACAATAAAAATTTAGTCCATAATAATAATGATAATAAATATCTACGAGCCCAGTCATATATCTATTGGACCAAGGAGTTTTGTGCCGAAGTTTATTTTTTCAGAATTAAAATTTATTATATACAGGTTGTCTGCGAAGGGGCAGATAGTAGTTGTAGTATGCGAATACGAATACAAACGAAATTACGAACGCTTAAGAATAAGGGCCCAGTTGGGCTGTGAAACGAAACACTAATCATATTGCAATTACTAAAATTCAAGTATTCTCGGTGAAAATTTACATCGTTAGACATTTTTGCTTTGATAAAGCTTTTGTAACTTCTTTCGAGAAGTTTTTTGAAGTTGTCAAATATTTTTCTTATATTTTAGGTGTAAATTTGAAAAAACAACTGTCATAGATCTCAGCAAGGAAGCACGTAACCATGGTTTCTGTGTTTTTGTTCTTACTATGCGCAAATCCCCATTACGCATATCTTCTATCTCTTTAAATTGAAAAGGTCTATTCATACATATTTTTTTTTTGTTATTATTGACGGTATTATTTAGCTTTGTTTATGTTCTAGTATAAGCCACTTGTTAATAAATTTTAAGATTTTTTTTTGTAAATTATAATTCTCAAATGAAATCACGATTTAGCTGACACCTAAATTAATATCAATTTTCTTTTGTTATGTTCTATATGACCTTTTTTCTTATTTGTACTGTATTGTTATTTATGAGATTTAAATTAATTAATTTTTAAATGTGTATATTAATTTTATTATTTTAAATCGAATTTTATAAAATATCTGTTTTTAAAATCTGACAAATCCTTAGTATATGGTTTTTGTTAACCCTAGAACCGTTAGATATATTTTTTGTCCGTAAATGGTAAGATGGTGTAGCATGCGGCACCAGCGCGAATAGTTCTATAGAATGAGTAAAAGAAGAAACAAGAAAATATATTTAATCTTGGGACAATGTTTTATATTTATTGAGAAAACAAGTAGAATTATAAAAATAGAAATAAAAAACTCAGGATTATTAAAATTAAATATTTATTAAATTTCACCGGTACATTCTGTAGTAATTAGAGCTTGAGACGAAAATAACGTCTAGATTCAGCATAGAATAAATCTTGCGTTGCAAATGTCGTGTTCCCTTTGCTCGCAATCCCAAACCCGATCATTCCAACATCTGCGAAATGTGAAGCTAGACTCCCGCCCCGGCGCCGACAATACGATTCTTTACAAAGAGATGCACGATGTAATATTACCATTCGGCAACCGTTTCCTATCTGCACCGTCATTTCATTTCTGTTTGAATTTCCCGCCAAGCACATGGAATTACCAATGAATTTATAATAGATATTCTCAAGTAAACATACCCGGAATATTGAAAAGATGTTTCCAGATACGAGAGTTGAGATGAAAGAATATTGGAGCGTGAAAGAAACTCAAAGAAACAATTAAGATTTTTTTTAAAGTAAATTATTCAGAGTTTGTGCAGTTGAAGACGAACATTTTGGCGTTGTTATTTTGTATACAAAAGTTTTCAGTTTGCTTATTAAAATAGACTATGGATGTGTGTACGGGCAGTGGTGTCTCACTACTTAATACACTCGCCTTCGATGCGAGCGATCGGGTTTCGAAACCCATAATTACTAATTAAACAATTATGTTCATTTGGTTTGGAACTCCTCTACAAAAGACCTTTGCATCGTTGCAAAGACCTTTGCATCGTTGCAAAGACCTTAATCCCGTGAGTATTTTTTAACATGAAACATGGGATTTGTCATATCTATGGTTACTTGACATTTGGTTGACAGCAATGTATTTGCCTGTCTCATTTAAAATGAAACACAGGAAACGAATTTGACAGAAGTATTATATTTAAATATTGTAAGAAATTACAAAATAATGAACTAATAAACCAACTAACAAACAAGTAAACATAAACATAATAACATAAAAAAAATATATTCAAGCAAATCTGGATTATTATTAACATTTTCAAACATTCTTTCACAAAAATTTATTCTTCGTTTCGTGTCGTCTATAACAAACTTTTAGTGATTTTGAAAATGATACGATCTATAATACTCCTTTTTAAATAACCTATGTACAGTAACTTTGCTTACACCAGTAACTTTTCCAATCTCTCTAATATTAACCTAATGGTATTACGTATTTTAAAGTCATAATTTCATGTTTTTTATGTGCATTTAATATATTACTGGTTACTGGATCTATTTATTCTATTATGTTCAAGCTGGACGCAACAATTTCCTCTAAAGTTATTAACGATACTTAAAATTATTGCTGCTCTTCGTGTGGGCCTATCAGGAAATGATGCACGGACTTACCTTAAACTTGAATTAAAATCTGCATAGTGCCACTTAATAATTTGCACTTTCTCTTCCACAGTATATACCATTGTATTTCACGTTGGATTTTTTTTATGACACTGACAGTGTAGTAAACAAATGTCAAATTAATTCCCTATGTTTCATTTTAAATGAGACAGGCAAATACATTAGCTGTAATCTTTTTGAACAAAATCTCAGCTCATCTCAGATCACTTCAGATAAACTCAAGAAATCGTTGTTCTTTTTGACACAACTGATCTGAGTTGTTCTGAGTAAACTCCCTTCCCCTCTTTCCGATGCTACACAACCAGTCTACAAAACTCAAAATGAATTGAAACACTCAGTTTGCATTTTAAGGTTATATAATACAATAAATTTTATATTTACGTATACAGATATACTTACAGTAATATATTTTCAACATTATCCATTTTTCGTTTATAAACAGTATCATAGAGCAGACAATAAAATCAATATTTGACTGCTGTTACAGCAAATACTATCGGTAAAGAAGGAAGTGATAAAATAGAATTAAACTTGTTCTTTTTGCACACATCACAACTCACTTCATCTCAACTCAGTTATGTACTGAGCTGAGTTTCAATTGGGTCAAAAAAAGTACAGCTATTGCTGTCAATCAAATGTCAAGTCGTAACCATAGATATGACAAATCCCATGTTTCATGTTAAAAAATACTCACGGTACAGTACAGGGCTTTAATATGGGATTTTTTTCTACAAATCTATTAAAAGTGGGCTTTTTAACGTTTGTTTTTAGCGTTAAAAATGTCATTTTATGACACCAGTGTTAAAAGTGACAAATCATTGTTATTTTTGACACTAGTGTTATAAGTGAATGTCAAAAAATTATTAGAAATGCAAATTTAAATTAAAAAATAGTATTTGTAGAAAAAATCGTGTATGATATACGTGTTAAAAGTAATTTTATTTTGTTCGAAGGTTTGGATCACTCCGCTTTCCGTCGTGTTCCAGACTTCCGTCTCACAAAATAAAATGTCACTTTTAACACTTATATCATACATAACTATTATACTTCCATTGTTAAAATGTGAGCTAGTGACTTAGTTTCCATGGCGCTAAATATCTTAATCAGAAATAACAAGCTCTAGCTTCAATCGTATTAGACATGGCGTACGGCGTGATACTAGCACCCACTAACACCTGACTAATTAGTATAGATTGAAGTTAGCTGCTGTAGCTGAAACTGTCATTCGGAAACCTAAAAAGTATATTTCTATATATCTGCTCTCTTAAAATGTAAACTTAGAAAAAGTATAGTGTATGACTCGTTTTAATTTGTGTCACTGATGTATGCACGCATTTTATCATTCTGTAAATTGTATGACGATACCTTCATCCTTGTATTAATTTCATTTTCGTAATATAATTGTCAGTTTTCCAACGATACATTAGTATAGCCCTGATGATGGTTCATTAGGAACCGAGACGTTGGAATTTTCAAATTTGTAATAAATTCATTTTACCAAGACTGCTTCTCCAGTAATTTTTCCCTAACTTATCAACAATCAAGAAATACCAGTAACTATCGTTTTATAAAGTTTAATTTAATTTAAAGATGTCGTGAAGAAAGATCTTATACTTATGCGGTTATTTCAAATAATAAACTTTAGCCACAAAAAAATACCAAAAAATAGTTATTTATGGTACAATTGTGTTAAATTTAAATTGCAAATTTATTTTATTTTATCGTATTGTTATTCAATCGTAAAAATAAAATAATTTCTTGGGCGAGAACCCAGTGGAAATTGGTGCTTGCTGCTTGTTTTAAGGGGGTCACCGAGATCTGTACTACATTTGGAAAGACTGAGTTAGTGCTGATGGTGGAAGGCATCGCTGAGGATGGTCTAGTAGAGTAAAATTACTTTAAGCATGAGACGCTGACGTCACGACAGCTGCGCGAAGTTCATAACGTGTACATGACGTACGAGTAGGGTCTCAATTTCGACTTATAGGTATACATACGTGTAAAACATTAACTAACATAATCATAATTCTAGTCATTAACATAGTCGTAAAACAGTTGACCGTTTATGCAAAATTTTCTTGTGATCATAAAACAAAAATAGCTAACCAATATTTTGCGTATTTTTGTGTTGACTTTTACAGATATGTTAATAAAACAAGTAAAAAAATAATTAGGGCCAGTGCTCCTCTTTTTTGCAAATAAGTACAATATTATGTACTATGTACAAAAGAAAACAAAGAATTCTTCGATTTGATGTAAGGCCCATGGACAGAAATCGAAATAAAGAGGGATTATTTACATTAATTCAAGATATGCTATATTTAGAGGAGGACAATGATCAATTTTTTAAATATACGAGAATGACTCCCAAGTTATTCAACTATTTAAGACATCTTGTAGAATCGCATCTGCAGAAAAGTATAAACAGAAGACCACTTTCTCCAGCACTTAAACATATAACGACATTATATAAGTAATGAAAATAATTATACATACATTCTGTTCTGAGCACTGGTTGCTTTCAGATGTTTGCATGAAAATAATTATTATATTATTAAAGGTTTTACAACAATTAAGTGTTTTTAGTTATTTAGCTGAAGGATGCACCATGCAAGAAATAGCATGGGGTGACAGAGTTGGGAAAACAACAGTACATAAAATTGTAAGAGACACTTTTCGTGTTTTATGAGAGGTACTCATGTCTCTTTTTTTACCCATATCATCAACGAAAAAATGGCTGCAAATATCAGAAGAACTTTATAAAATATGGAATATTCCCAACTGCGTAGGAGCAGTTGACGGGAAACATGTAACAATCCAATGTCCTCAAAATTGTAGAAGTCAATTTTTCAATTATATAAAAAAAAATCAGTTTGGTTCTGATGGGAGTTTGCGATTCATATTACCATTTTACGCTTGTTGATATAGGAGCTGAAGGTTCGCAGCACGATTCAGTGGTTTTCAGCAGAATCAATTTCGGTTTAGCAGTTATGGAGAAAAAACTAGGTTTACGTAAAGGCGAAGGAGCTGCCTAATAGTAATATAAAAATGGACTATTTCCTATCAGGAGATGCTGCTTTCCCCCTTCACAAAAATATAATGAGACCATATCCAGGTAAAAATTTAAGCGAAGAATAAAATATCTTTAATTACCGTTTATCTAGAGCAAGGCGTACCATTGAAAATACATTCGGCATATTAAGATCTCGTTGGAGAATTTTGCGCCGATCAATAGGGGAGTATTAATATCGTTTCTTTAAACGATTATGAAGTATATTTATCTGTTGAAATTGATGTTGTTTCTTGTAAAGTCTATTTTAAGAACATATTTATATATGTATTTGGTATTTATCTGTCATATGTCATTTAAACTGTCAGTTTACTGTATTTAACATTTTAGTTTATTGTGAACGTGTATTCTAAGATTCTCTTTTCGACTTTTTTGTCTTGTCACTTTGTGAATGTGTAAAATTTACGTATACATAAAATTGGAGTTTATTTATGGTAAGTTTTCATACGTTAAAATATAATATTCCCAGGGCCGGATTCGTCATAACCGGATTTTTATCTGGCGACTGTTTTGAACATGTAGTATTTTTAATTTCGATTTTTAATTACAAGCTAATATAAGTTTGACTTTTATATTTACTATTAGGCTACTTAAATGATACACTTTTAGTATACATTATCAAAACATTTAAATTTCACTTAGTGATATTCCCCTGTTATTGGTAGTATAGATACATGTGAGCGCATTGGGCAAGCTACAGTTGTGCTACATAACTATCTTCAAAGTTGTGAAATGGTTCCGGCAGCTGACCGCCGTTACAATCCAGCTGGATATGCTGATTATTGTTATTGTGATAATAACGGATCGATACATCCCGGTATGTAGAAGAATGATAATAAAGTATTAATTTCTATTAACAGACTTGAATCAAATCATGCAAGAAGATCTCTAGTAAATACAAGGGATGATTTGACAAAATATTTCGTTTCACAAGAAGGATGGGTTCCTTAGCATAGAGGTATTGTACATCGTGGTGGAGATCACAACTCACTTTAAAGTCATATATTTCTTACATGTTTATTTTCATTAAAAAATACATATTATTGTAAAAAAATATTACGTTTGTTATAATTAAATAAAAACATTCTGTTATAAATACATGTTAAATTAGTAACGTACTTTTTTCTAATATATATTTGAATTATAAAAAAAAATATTATTCAAATTCTTCTGCAATTAAGGATATTTTTTTTGCTTCTATTAGCAATTTCTTTTTTTCGTCACCAATAGTGCCCAAAGTTTCTGCTGAAGACATTGCAAAATGATAATCTTTGCTATATATATTTCCAGCACAGTTTTCCTGTCGCAAAATATTATTTATATTATTTCCTACATTTTTACATGTTTCCAACAATGTTTCTATTGGAATATCAGCCTTGCGTTTCCGTCTTCTCTTTTCTGGATATATTCTTTGTAAAGAAGATGAAGGAGATGGTGCCACTGGTGTAATATAACCGGATGAGGCATCAGGACAAATTTTAATTTCTTGACTAATTTCATGTTCTAATTGTGATTCTTTCAGATACATATTCATATTTTCAATTTGTTTTTCTATAAAATCTTCACATAAATAATGGGAAAATTTGACATACTCTTTCTTCTTTTCTTTTGGCTGCTTCTCGGGCGATTTATAGTTGAATCTAGTCCTAAAAATATTTTATATCTTTACTTGATTCTATTGCAACATTCATAAATTGCGAATAATTATTTATAAGTACATTTAATTCAATTACTTACTTTCGAGTTACTATTACTTTGTCCAGAAATTCGAGGCTATCAAACAAAATCCATTTGCTAGTATAAGCTCCAAAACTGGATGGTATTTTTTTCTTTAACTACAGTTTCTCACATTGAAAATCGTACACTCATAAAATTGTTCCATTCTGAATTATTTCTGTTATAAAACATACGCATACTTGATATAGTACAGCATTTATGAAATAAAAACAATCCTTTTTTCATAATTTAAAAAATTGAAAAATATAATTTAATTTCTAAGTACAGAAATAAAGTATATTTTTATGAAACTAAAAATAATAGGCAACATAAATATCGTACAAATCATATTTATTTAAAAATTAAATAATATAATTCATTATGTTAATTTTTAATTACGTCACACATTATCTAATATCATAGTAACGTGATAACTGAAGATATACAGTTGTATTCAGTCTTTGAAAGAAAAATGAGGCAGACTACAAAAGAAGAACGTGAACTGGTCATTCGACACTTTAAAAATGTAAAATCTTATAAAGAAATCTCTGAAATTTTAAACAGACCTCGTTCAACTATCCAGTACATCATAAATAGATATAAAATAGAAAATCGCGTAGTAAATAAAGTTAGAATAAGTTCAAATCGCAAATTAACTGAGCGCGATGAAAATTGGATTCTGCGTCAAGTTAAAAATCACCCCAAAATTAGTGCCCCAAAAATAGTATCTAATTTAGAAAAGTATTTAAATATAAAAGTTTGTGTTGAAACAGTTCGAAGAGTATTAAGAAAACATAATTACCACGGTAGAATTGCTCGCAATAAGCCTTATATTAACTTAAAAAATAGAAGAAAGAGATTAGAGTACGCTAAAAAATATGTAAATGAAAGTTTAGAATTCTGGAAAGATGTGATTTTCACAGATGAATCAAAATTTAATATTTTTGGTTCGGATGGCAAAATTAGAATTTGGCGAAAACCGAATGAAGCACTAAAACCCAAAAATCTTCGCGCTACTGTGAAACATGGTGGAGGATCACAAATGGTTTGGAGATGTGTATCTGCCTGTGGAGTAGGAAATTTAGTTTTTATAGATAGAATAATGAATAAATGGGTATACTTAAATATTTTAAAAAATAATTTGAAAACAAGTGCTGAAAAAATGGGTATTTTAAATTCATTTAAATTGTATGCCGATAATGATCCGAAACATACTGCGAAGATTGTTAAGGAATGGACCCTTTATAATTGTCCGCAAGTAATTCAAACACCTCCACAGTCTCCAGATTTAAATATAATAGAAAATTTATGGGATGAACTAGATTATAAAATTCGTAAATATGAAATTTCAAGCAAAGAAGTTTTAAATAATACTCTTAAAGAAGAGTGGAAAAAAATTTACCAAAATTTAATTCAGTCAATCCCTAGAAGATTACAAGCTGAAATTAAAAATAAAGGATACCCTACAAAATATTGAACAAGGTTTTTAGATAAATTTATTGACAATTATTAGTTGTACGATTTATAGTGCGACTCTGTTATTTATAAATACTTGTTATTTTGTTGAAATTATTTTACGAAAATGTATATTTATATTATTTTTTGGTTTTGTTACTTATTAAATTTATGTTCTATTTAGAATAATTTTTTATATTATTGTAGTAAAAAAATATTGTTTCCAATAAAAACTATACTGAAATGGAAGTGTACGATTGTGAGAGACTGTATATGCAAACATTACAACCTATTTTTGCATCGTACAAGTTTTTATAATTTACCTGTCATATTCATGTTTTGGGCTATCGTCATCCACGCATTTTCTATAGCTTTAATAGCTTTATGTAGTTCATGTTTAATATTCCATATGTGAACAAACTTTTCTACTAAATCTATTAATTAAAATTCTTGTTCACTCATTTTCAGCCGATTTTAAAATTACTTTTTATATTTACAAACACATTCTGACAGCACTGATGCATGCGCAGACTGTATGTCGTCATAGTCATAGACATAAAATTAATGTAATTCTGTGATTCTGCTTATTTCATGATAATAACTATGACTATGACCATGTTTCCCAAATGTCACAGTAAATATTTTGCGTAAGATTATATTTATTAAATTTATTATGTTTTGTCTCTAATTAGCTATTTAGGTACGTAACCGATGCTGTTGGATAAGAGCTACATTTAATGATACTGGTATTCACGTATTTTATTTCAGTTTATTTCTGATTTCAATGTGAGAACATCGATATCGTAGTGATTGATTTGTGTAGTGATTCAGGTGAGTTGAGTTTTTCGCACACTTTTAGTCCACGATAGCAAGAGTAATGCAGATACGGATTTGTATAATTATTCTCTTACTTTACTGAGTTGTCTTTTATCCTAATCCTTGTTGATCGGTCGTGCCCGGTAGAGCCTCTGGTACGTGATGAGGGAGGTATAAGGGTAACCAGGAATGCGATCTATGTGTCCACGATTGCTAGCCTCGTGGGTTTTCGCTGATTGACCGCGTTTTTCTTGTTTTGTAACTATGCCCCTAAGGCCGAAGTAAAGCCACTAGGGTTGACCAGCACCTGAGCGGAATTCGGGTTAGGGTAGCGCCCTATTCCCAGGGGTGGTAATAGCAGGGTTGGTTGTGCAACGATATCTCGGTGCCGGTATAAACCACGCCGCTCAGGGGTGGTAATGGCAGGTACGGATGAGAATATATACGCGTTAGTCCCGGGCCACGCTGCTATTGAATAGCAGGTATGCGTTTCGCATAAGATGACATTCCATTTTCCCTGTTCTATTGGACTTTGTTGCATACGTGTGTTATTTCTCGTGTGATTTCTCAATACAGTCTTTTGTGGTGGATTCCGCGTGACAAGTGGCGGCGCTAGGCTCTAAAATCTAGGAGGACCAGTAGGGACCAGGAAGAAAATTAGGGGGGCATATATTTTTTATCATTTTAATATTAAATAACAATGTTGTCAATATTAAATTTATTTGGTTCCAAACAAATATAAATATAATATAGAGCAGAATCTCTTATAGCATGCTCTCCTACAACACCCCAACTAAATTTACGACTCACATCAGTCTATTACAACACGTCAAAAATCTCACATATAACACGTAAAATAACACAAAATCGGCGCTTCTTACTGTAACGTGCTATAATTACAGTCGAGCGTCTCCTACTGCACGAATCTTTTACAACACGAAGCGAGTTAACGCGTGCTGTAGGAGATTCTACTGTATAAATAATAAACAAAAACAAGCATATTCTTTAAAAATAAAACAATAAATGTTCTCTAATATAATTAAAAGAAAGTATGATAAATACAAAACACAGCAGTGATTTAGTTATACTAATTTAATTCTTTGGTTTTTATTTAAACTTGCAAATTTGTCTACAACTTCATTAAGGTCTATTAATTTTGATATGTCTTTTTCTACACTTAATATACTAATGTTGTTTAATCTTTCATTTGTCATTCTAGTTCTTAAATAACTTTTAATTCTTTTTGAAGAGGAAAATGATCTTTCACAAGAAGCTGTTGATACAGGCATTAAAATACAAAATTTTACCAAATTATAAATGCATTCAAATGCTTGCTTATATTGTTCAACGAATGGCAGAAAGTCCATGAGTGATTTAATATCTTTATTTTCCTCCCTACACAAAAGTTTCTTAACTAGCGTTATTTCGGAGTCTAAACAATCACAACTTATGTTATAATGTTCTGCTAATTTAGTTAAATGAATTTTATTGAGGAATAAATTATCTGTGCGGTCAAAAGCCTGTAATGATTTTAAAATAGTATCATTTTTTTGTAAATCTTTCTTTTAATTCAATTATAATTTTATCTAGTATAGGGATGTATAACTTAAGTTTGACATCTTTCTCATTTTTTACTTCTAATGTCTACATAATCATCTATTTCACAAACTACTATAAACTCTTGTTACCTTTTTGGAATAGATTGCATTCTTTTCGGTTTGTCAAAAAAGTCTGTTTTATCCAAGCCAAGAGACAAAAAAATATTATTTGCAGATTTCCATATAGAATTCCATTCATTATCATTGTTTCGGAAGTTTTGAAATTCATTAATTGTTTCTTGAACTAAATTTAAACCTTTTATATAATTCATATCAGGGGATTGGAGATAATTAGATATAGTTGTAACTAATTTTAAATTTTTTATAAAAATAAGCAGTAAAACAATAAATTATTTATCAATATGTAAAAATAAACCTTTTGCTTCACATCTTCTATCCTTTTTTACATCAGTTTTAGAAATAAGATTGTTTAATGTTAAATAAATAGATTCAATTGTTTCTAAAACAGTCTCGCATGCTCTGAACTGAACAGTCCATCGCGTATCACATATCCTTTTTAATTCTCGAACCTGTTTTGTAGGATAAATTTGTTTTTGCGAATTTAAAAATAGAGGATGAATTGTAGAGTTTGACATAAATGTATATAATTTTTCAAGATTAGAAAAAAAATAGCCGACTTTTTCAAATGTTTGCAACAATCAACAATTAAATTTAATTTATGGTTAAAACAATGAATATATACTTCTTGCGGAATAATACTTTTAATATGATTTTGCACGCCACCAAAATGACCACTCATTACAGCAGCACCGTCGTATCCTTGTGCTATACAATTGCTTAATGAAATTTATTTTCATCTAATATTGTTTTTATATAATTTACAAAACTAGCAGCATCTAGCATACCGTTTGCACTTTTAAACCCTAAAATCATCTCCTGTATGCATTTTGATGCAAGTACCGGACTATAACAGTTATTTGTTCATCTTTACTCAAGTCTTTTGTTTCGTCAGACGTTATTGCAAAAAAATTTGATTCCTTTACATCGTCTGAATTTATTTTACGTACAATGGTCGCCATAATAGAAATTTATAAATTTTGGATATCATGATGTAGGTATTTAGCATTCTTTGAACTATCCTGTAACTTTTTTTGTACAATGGTGTCATGTTTACTTTTCAATAACATTAATTCTCTTAAATTACCTTCATTTAAACTTAAAACACTTTCATCATGACCACGTTGAGCAATATCTTGCGTACATGTAAATAATAAACACTCACATAAAGTTTTGATGTAGTGTCTGTTTTCTTTAATTTCGTTTTGGTATTGATCATTCACCATTTGTTCAATATTTGTTTTCTGTTTCTTTAATTTCATATAATTTACATATTTTATAACACACATTTTATGTTGTTCAGATTTATCATGTTTTACTAGTCGTTTACTTGAATCAAGTGCATTCTTCCAGTTGCGAAACCATTCACAAAAATGTTTGCTTGATTTACGCCATGGAAAAATCGGCAGTAAAAACAAAAAACACTATACTCCAACCATGTAATTTTTTTGATTTAAAGCTTCTCATTCCTTCACCTTGTTTAACTTTTGGATACTGCGATAGTATCGGCTGACGTGGTCCTTCTTCAGGAGTCTGTGACAAGTCGCTAGGTCCAGAAACAGTAAGAATTGTTTGTTCTGGTTCAGGTCTCACTGTTGGGATATGTAGGCCAGTTTCATTATCATCACTTATATCATCCTCACTAGTTTTGTTTTCACAAGAACTATACTCACTATCACTTTCTTCAGTAGCACTTAAGTTACAAGAAGTCACTATTTCATTCGTTTTTAATATATTTTCTAAATTACTGCTTGTACTGCCGATACTGGTCGAAGGCAGGAATGTATCAGTTTTTTTTATCTAATTCTGACAAAAAATAATTTTTAATATTATTTGTGCGCTTCATATTTATTTTTACTTTACTCTTTGACGAGTAAGTAAAGTATAGAACAATCTTAACAAGTAATTACAAGTTCATTGCGTCGCTATCGGATTCGCACAATTAATTTGATAAGTTTGGACAAGTTCGGCAGCGCGTTTATTATAACACCAATCAATAATAATCATGGTTAAACGCAGATAGAGATTTAAAGATACATGTGAATTGATGCAAAAAAATTATGCTGTATAACAATGTTTTTTTTTGTGTTTCTTTCAGTGTTTCTGTCTTTTTTAAATGTTAAGATGTTAATAGCAATATTACTAGCAATTTTTTTTAGATTAACACTAAAAGTCGGGGGGGGGGGCTACTGAAAATTTTAGGGGAGTAAGTGCCCCCCTGGACCCCCCGCTAGCGCCACCACTGCGCGTGACTGGGTTCGGCCAGGCGACGGTCATCTAGATTTGCTATGTTTTTCTGTATTAATACTGTATATACTGGTTTGGGTAATAAATGTGTTTTAATCTTATTTTCAGCACTAACATTTAATCGTCATAAACAACATTTTTTAATTATTAAGGCTAAAACTACAACTACGACAACGACTATGATATTGCTGCATAATCCTGGCTTAACTTATATGCCATTGGAAGTACCCATGAGTTGAAAAGACCATACGTCATGTGAAACTGCTGCGCCGCTATCACTGTGCTTGAGCCATTGCGACGAATGCATTAACCAGGATCCTTGAAGATTGCCTGGTCGCCGATTTGTGCTAGTTCATTTAGCGTTACCCATGGTGCACCACGATAAGTTGAACTAGTTCCACTCCACACCTCAATAAATCAAAAGTCACGCGAGAAAAATGTTAACAATGTTAAATGTCAGCCATCAGGCCGACTAAGGTTCTTTTCTCAACTACTTATGTAATGGAGTCTTAAATTTTAATAAAATTAATAACTAAATATATTATTTTTATTATTTATGAAAAAAAAATTAAATTACTCAAAACATATACAATATTACGCATTTCATACTTGGTCTAACAGATTTTACTGTTAAGAGCCTCCGCAGACTATCGATTTCTCCTCGGCCGGTAGTTTAATTGGTTGCTTAATTACTATGAAGCCTATAGTGACTGCGCACACACAATGATTCGGAATCACTATATAGTCGTCATTGTAATTATACAACCGATTAAACTGTCGGCCGATCAAAAATCGGTAGTCTGCGGGGGCTATCAACTGTTTTAATTCATCGTGGCATCGAAAGAATACAATTATCGATGATTTTTAAATATTTTTTGTTAACGCTATCCTACAAATTTTCATTTTTTATTTTTATTGATTCTGATTCTGTTAAAGATGGTTTAAAATCAGCATAAAATTCTCTTTCGTGTCATGTATTATACGTTTTTTGCCGATGAGCGGTTCGCGAGTTGACAACTTAAACTTTCATGAAATTCCTTAAAATTTTAAACCTCTGAATATCGGCTTAATTCGCATTTTTTCATCCAAAATTTTGATACAATTAAAGAGAACCAATATTACGTATTTAATACGTGTGGAAGCGGATGAGGAAAAATTGGGAAATAAGCTGAGTTTCAGGTGTTTAAAATTATAGAGGAATTTCATGTTTAAGTAGGAAAGCGTTGACAAGAAATATTTTAAAATCTTGGATAATTTACTTCTTTTGATGCCACGATGAATTAAAACTGTTATAAACAGTAAAAAGTGTTACACCAAGTATTATATACGAAATATTGTGTAGTTTGAGTAATTTCAATTTCTTTCATAAATTGTTATTTTGGTTAAATATTTTTTAATCTAACTCTTTGACAGTTCGTCCTAGGTAAAAAATGTAAAAATCTTTTTTTGTCTAAAAAATATTGCGCTTTGAATTTGTTATCTTCTAAAATTTTGATACGCCCAATTATTTTTGAGAAAATGGTCAAAAACCTAAAAATGCTGCTATTTTGACCAATTTACGGGAGATTTCCATAGTCCAAATTTCGGAAACTTTTGATATGTTGTTCAGCGCATTTTTCTAAACAGGATATCGTAAAAAAAGATTTTTTGCAATTTATTTAAGGTAGAATCGTACATTTCTGGACTGCATGCGGATATTTACGCTATAATAGGATTTTTTAAATAAATATTTGACTACAAACTACTAATATTTCATAACTTCACAAATAATAGCATCATTCAAATGAAACATGTACAACAAATAAAACATTCAGGTATAATTTTAAAATTATGTTGGGTCGCGTTGCTTAGTCAATTCCTCGCAGAGACGCGAACCCGGAGATGTGTAAGTGGGAGTTAGGATGAGGTCGCATTCGCATTTAAATAATTTTTATATTGGTTACATACACACTATTTATTATTATAAGACGATAAATGGGTAAATACGCGTGACGACGATTACAATTGATATGTTATTATGCTGGTTCGACCTCACACTATGAGAAGTTCTTAACATCAAGCACGCAAATCGCCAGGTGCCTGTCTGTTGCATGTAACTGTGTGATATCTGACGTTCTAGCACTCGGGCCTAAATATTTCAAAATAAACCGAAACTATTCCGTGTGATAAACGACAGTTTCGTCACAATATTTTGCAAAAATTAAAAGCAAAACAATAAACAAATTACTAACATTACATAACTTCACAAATAATAGCATAATTCGACAAAAATAATTTATATCATTTTACAAAAGAAAATAAAAGTATATGAAACAATATTTAACTTTCATGTATCCCACCTGTAAAAAGGAACAGCTACGTCTAGGAAACTAAATTGCCTTACTGATGGATATAACGCTATTAAATTAAGACTACATTCTCTCATTTCCATCTACAACTTCTCTTATCATGGTGACCGTAGAAATAGAAATGCATTCGTCATGATTATGCAAAGAGTGATAAAATTTCACCACGGTTAGAAGAGTATAGATAGCTGGACAAGGCTACTCTCTTAATTATGTGTTACATACAATTCGTACGTATACAATGAAGAAGTGATATATATATATATATATATATATATATATATATATATATATATATATATATATATATATATATATATATATATATATATATATATATATATATATATATAATAAGTATGTTAATATATAAGAAAAAAAATGGATTTTTAGTTGTCAACTCAATATCTATTGAACAATTTATTTAATCAATTTTTAAATATTATCCACTTTTTTACAAAATGATTACACATAATAATCGGGCTTATGCCCATTTTCATAAACACTCGTAAAGTTTCTAAACGGATCGTTACAATTGTTGACAAAAAAATAAAACAACAAATATTATTTGGATTATTTTTTTGAGCATCAACTGTTTTTATCGGATGAAAATTATAACGTACCGTTTAAAATTTTACGAGTATTTATGAATACTGGCATCATTTTGTAAAAAAGTGGGTAATATTTAAAATTGATTAAATAAATTGTTCAATAGATATTGAGTTGACAACTAAAAATCCATTTTTTTTCTTATATATTAACATACTTTATATATATATATATATATATATATATATATATATATATATATATATATATATATATATATATATATAATGAGGCCAGTATTAATAAATACTCGTAAAATTTTAAACGGTACGTTATAATTTTCATCCGTTAAAAACAGTTGATGCTCAAAAAAATAATCCAAATATTATTTGTTAAGTTTTATTTTTTTGTCAACAATTGTAACGATCCGCTTAGAAACTTTACGAGTGTTTATGAAAATGGGCATAAGCCCGATTATTACGTGTAATCATGACTTTTCTGATTGTGGCAGAATATACAAACCTAAATATACAATAGGTGCAATAAAACGAATGTTGATATATTTTGACAAACGTAAAGTTTAAATTTATTACTTTAATTTTGATTAATGGTTATGATTGACGTTCATTTGATTCGCAAAGTCCATTTGTGTTGAAGATACTACACTCGCCGTCAAATGAGTATGAACTGATGCTCAACTTTTTCCCTCTCTGCACTCTGTGTCTTGCCATGCGGTGTTGCCGCCTCTTCATAATTTAACATTTTCAACATTACCAATATGAATTGGTAACAGTGCACAAATTTCCAGTGTATACTTATTTGACGGCAAGTATAGCTCATTACTGTACTTTTTGGTAGAAATATTATGCTAACACTCAACACTTCTATTTATAAGAAAACTATTAGTTAAAATGAAATTTGTTATATAAATTAATTATACTTATCTAAAAACTTATCCCATCTGCGGAACTACAATTCTAGTATAGGGCCAAAGCCGTAACTAAAGTAACGTAAGTATACTCGTCTTATGACCAATTTGTACTAATCATTGATTTTATACTATATGAAGATTGGTGGTAGTAACATAAAAAGTCCTTAATCCGTACGGCAACCTTTGATTACTATGCAATCGAGGCGACAACGAGGCTACTCGCACGTTTAGTTATTTATTTATTTATTTTTATTTATTTAAACGTATTAGATGCATCACTACACATTACAAAAAATAATAGAGATAATCAAACAAACATTTGAAATTTTGAGTATACAGAGATTAGCAAATATAGAATAATAATAATAATAATAATAATAATAATAATAATAAATAAATAATAAATAAATAATAAATAATTAATAAATAATTAATAATTAATAATAGTAATAATAGTAATAATAGTAATAATAGTAATAATAGTAATAATAGTAATAATAGTAATAATAGTAATAATAGTAATAATAGTAATAATAGTAATAATAGTAATAATAGTAATAATAGTAATAATAGTAATAATAGTAATAATAGTAATAATAGTAATAATAGTAATAATAGTAATAATAGTAATAATAGTAATAATAGTAATAATAGTAATAATAGTAATAATAGTAATAATAGTAATAATAGTAATAATAGTAATAATAGTAATAATAGTAATAATAGTAATAATAGTAATAATAGTAATAATAGTAATAATAGTAATAATAGTAATAATAGTAATAATAGTAATAATAGTAATAATAGTAATAATAGTAATAATAGTAATAATAGTAATAATAGTAATAATTGTAATAATTGTAATAATTGTAATAATTGTAATAATTGTAATAATTGTAATAATTGTAATAATTGTAATAATTGTAATAATTGTAATAATGGACCTTTCCAATTTAAAGAGATAGAAGATATGCGCAATGGGGATCTGCGCATAGTAAGAACAACTGAAATCTATGACGTTTGATTCTAAAACATTTAGACGTAAAATGTGAGAATATCTCGGATAACTTTAAAAAATCTTATCGAAATAAGTTACAAAAGCTTTTATTGAAGGTAAAATGTCTAACGATGCAAATTTTCACTGACAATACAGGAATTTTAATGACTGCAATATGTTTGACGTTTTGTTTGGCAGCCCAACTGGCAGTTGTTCGCGCCATTTTCTTACTATTTACAGCGATAGAAAGAGATAGCCGTTAAATTGGAAAGGTCCATTGTAATAATTGTAATAATTGTAATAATAGTAATAATAGTAATAATAGTAATAATAGTAATAATAGTAATAATAGTAATAATAGTAATAATAGTAATAATAGTAATAATAGTAATAATAGTAATAATAGTAATAATAGTAATAATAGTAATAATAGTAATAATAGTAATAATAGTAATAATAGTAATAATAGTAATAATAGTAATAATAGTAATAATAATAATAATAATAATAGTAATAATAGTAATAATAGTAATAATAGTAATAATAGTAATAATAGTAATAATAGTAATAATAGTAATAATAGTAATAATAGTAATAATAGTAATAATAGTAATAATAGTAATAATAGTAATAATAGTAATAATAGTAATAATAGTAATAATAGTAATAATAGTAATAATAGTAATAATAGTAATAATAGTAATAATAGTAATAATAGTAATAATAGTAATAATAGTAATAATAGTAATAATAGTAATAATAGTAATAATAGTAATAATAGTAATAATAGTAATAATAGTAATAATAGTAATAATAGTAATAATAGTAATAATAGTAATAATAGTAATAATAGTAACAATAGTAATAATAGTAATAATAGTAATAATAATAGTAATAATAGTAATAATAATAGTAATAATAGTAATAATAATAGTAATAATAGTAATAATAATAGTAATAATAGTAATAATAATAGTAATAATAGTAATAATAATAGTAATAATAGTAATAATAATAATAATAGTAATAATAGTAATAATAATAGTAATAATAGTAATAATAATAATAATAATAGTAATAATAGTAATAATAATAGTAATAATAGTAATAATAGTAATAATAGTAATAATAGTAATAATAATAGTAATGATAGTAATAATAATAATAATAATAATAATAATAATAGTAATAATAATAATAATAATAATAGTAATAATAGTAATAATAGTAATAATAGTAATAATAGTAATAATAGTAATAATAATAATAGTAATAATAGTAATAATAGTAATAATAGTAATAATAGTAATAATAGTAATAATAGTAATAATAGTAATAATAGTAATAATAGTAATAATAGTAATAATAGTAATAATAGTAATAATAGTAATAATAGTAATAATAGTAATAACAATAGTAATAATAGTAATAATAATAGTAATAATAGTAATAATAGTAATAATAATAATAGTTATAATAATAAAAGTTATAATAGTAATAATAATAATAGTAATAATAGTAATAATAATAATAATAATAGTAATAATAGTAATAATAATAGTAATAATAGTAATAATAGTAATAATAATTAATAATAATAATAGTAATAATAATTAAAATAAAATAAATAAATATATCATCACGGCATGTTACCCATTGCTGGGTGTGCCAATCTGCTTTGTTCGCAGATATCGGTAATGATGATGACATATTTGTACCGTGCGGGCGCTTACCAGGCGTCACCTCACGGGCACTCATTGCTGGCGTGGAGAGTGCACCACAGGGGCAATTTCGTGCCATTTAAAAATCGAAATATTTGACGTCGGTCGGGATCGACTATATATATATATATATATATATATATATATATATATATATATATATATATATATATATGTCGGAGATTGTAATATCAAAGCATGTCGTAACGATCATTTAATGAATCAAGTATTACATGAATCACTTATAATCTTTTAATTGTATTGTCGTAATCGAAACGTCAAGCATTCTTGGCTACAATGCTTGGATGGAATCAGTGTGTAGCGGTGCTCAGGGTGAGTGCATGTCCGCCTCGCTGAGATCATCACGTTTATATTATCGCTGTGGTTCTGAAATAGTGTTGGTCGACATAGTTTGCCAGTGATACTACCCCGCGACATCAGAAGTGGGATTCGCCTGCGATCCACAATATTGTATGTGGGTTTGTGTTCTGTTGGTGAATTATAAAGTGAAGTGTAGGGCCAAGCAGATTAAGATGGAAAGGCCGTCTAGCAATTTTTGCAGGTTTTCATCATAGGGCATTGACCAGTAACAAGGATTCCGTCTGTGTCCCACCTAGAGAGTGGTGACGCAATTACAAGAGCTCGTTAAGTAGAACCGTGAGTAATGAGTACTGAATTTATGTTAAGCGGTCTTCCAATACTGGTAAGAGATTTTATTACAAAGCTCAAGATATCGTTGTGAGCTATGTTGGCAATTGGGTTTCTGTTGTAATAAAAGCAATTCGGTCAGTTGCTTGCTGAGAAACGAGAAACGAGAGACGAAGTTGAGTTTGTTGTTTATGATATTGTGATGGCCGATGATCCGGATTACCGATCTCCATATATGTTATTTAAGATATTATTCATTACAGTAGGTGTTCCTGGCAGTTGTTATATTTTGATTGATGTTTTGTCATTGAGCTTGAATGACGTAATAAGTATTTCATTTTTGGTAGCTTGATTCTACTCCTTTACATCGTCTGCGACGTGACAATATTATTAAAATGAATGTAGGTCAAGTAGTCACAGATCGGGAGTATCAACCAGTTTGCGATTTAGTTAGTTATTTGTGAAATAACAAACGAACTAATACAAATTCCTTAAAGCGTTTCGGTACACTGCAACCTTGAGGCACCTGATATATCGTTACTTACTTTTTATCCAGATATGACCGATGCGGGTGCAGAACCATGGTGTACCGAAATAGAAACTATAACATGAAAATTTCACTGGAGATCTTCAGGGAAGATAGTTAAAGGTAGAAATATGTTAGAAAACTATGCTAAAGATTAATATTTTATTAACTGCAGATAAAGTTTACTGAGCTACAAATTGTAGATAGATGATATTGTTATTATCATTATTAGGTTGAGGGCTTTAAGCGCTGGTGACTTTTGTCACCGCGACCAGTAAGATCTACTGTAGCGTGTTTTGACTACATGTCTGGAAGCCACTCCAAAGTTTTGATGAACTGAAATTTGGTATTTTATAGAACAATGACTAGTAAAGATACTTGTCATAATTCAAAGTCCCTTTTGTTGAGAGCTAATAGCAGTTTAACGTTTATCGTAGAGGGTGAAATGAATATCTCCAGGCTATGAATTATGGCTTTTCAAGTATCCACAGGAAGTGCCTAAGACTCACTTATACTACGGTACCCATTTTAGCTTTAATTCACAAGTGAAAGCAGCCTGGTTATCTGACGTTAAGTAGATTGCTTCTCCTTTGAGAGCTTGTTTAAGTTTATTGAGCACACAGATTTATTGCTTGAGATATAATGAAACCGTTGTGTATGGATTCCTTTATTTGGCAGCACGGACCAAATAAAATCGATCCAGTTTCTGCTGACTCTAGTTTAGAAATATTCGTAAACCAGGACAGATAGTCTATTTGGAAGAGTGGCCTTACTACTGTCCACCGAAGGCGATTACCAAAAACTCTCTTGTGTAGCTTTTTGTTTTAGAAATTATGAGTGGCCTACGAGATCTCCAAACTTGAAGTGTTTTGTCTTGCAGAGTGCAAAGACGTTGACCCCAGAATCAATTCCATTACCGCACTTGGACAGGTATTCATAGCGCCTGTGGTATGTGATACAAAGAAAAACTATCGTTGCGCTTCCACAAAGACGCTTGTGCGGTGTTTTGTTACATTTTGGCCGCCATACTAACGATGCATGAGTGATCATTGGTCCAAATACGGTGATGTATGGTCAGTGGTTCGTTTCTGCCTGCAATCTCCAGTTTTTGCTAGAAGGACAGCGGCTTGTGTCCGAGGCTGCTACAGGATTTGTTTTGATGATTTTGTTAATGTATAAATTGCATGTGGACTTTTGAATATTCAGGTTTCAGGTATCTGCGTTGACATTAAGGGTAATGTGATTGAAGTGAGAGATCGATGCATTCGATCAGTTACCGTACGATGATGCTATTTGGGAAAAATATTGTTGACAGTGGCGGGAGAGCTGTAATTATGGACGAAGTCTGTACCAGTCTGTCTCGAACTAATAAGCCAGAATGGGCGAGCATCCTGCCCAAGATCTACGAATGAGGCGATGTGTAGCACTGATAGTGAGAGAATGTATTGGATGTACCGTGTTAGCGTGAATAATATAGCGCTGTGCAGACAGTTCAAATCTGAGTGAACTTTTATCAATTGTTCATGGTATAATTTGTATGAAGTTATTCAAGTTCCTGCACGTCCATGTTCCAAAACCCTGAGTCGTTACGGATGGAACTTTCATGAATATTGGAATTTAGGTACAAATATGGTAGTGGTTTGAAATAGTCCCTGAGTCTATTCCCAGAACATACTATATGACTTTATTAAATTTCCGGTGAGCATGGTCGTAGCTATAAAACTTGGCGTTTTGGTTTTAATGAGGCTGTGGCCGATCAGGCTCCTCGTGATTGTTTTCGGGGTGACCATGCCAGTTTTGTCAAATTGTGAAATTGTTGAATGTTTAAATTGTGGCAAGCTAGATCATCCGCAGAGGAGTTGCACAGGACAGCTGGTGCCCGGACTGGAGCCTGCCACGGTTGTGAAGCCGACTGTTTTACTTGAAAAACAATTGAGCAACAGAAATCTGTCAGCCATTGGAAGCAGAGAAGTCTGACAAGACGGGACTTGCTTTTCAATTGTTTGTCTTAATGTTTGGAACGCCTAAGTGCAGCGTGATGGACGCTGGAACACATTGCTTTAAAATATTTTGATCGTATCCAAGGATAAATTTAATTGAAGAAAGTTCATCGGATGATGGATATAAAGGAAGATAAAAAAAAATTGTTTCTACATCTCCTCTTGCAAACGTTTCAGTACATTATTTTACCTTCATCAAGTGCTACAATAAAAATATATGACACAAATCAACAACTATCATTTTCCAGAGTATAATCAAGCAATAATAAACAACAAGTTTAAATAAACAACAATTTTTTTTTATAAAATACCTGTGAGGATTTGTAGGCCAAACGAGAAACATTATAAAAGACACCTGTGACAGTGTAAGATCAACTGACTAAAACTTACTAACCTCGAATAAGCGCAAAAACCAACTTGTCAATAAATTAAACTAAAAAACACTAAGCCAAAATACAGTTAGGAAAACGAAAAGAAGAACTATCTGTTTGAATTATTTAACAAATTTAGAACATTTTGATAGCTTTAAGCTCAAGCATGCCGGATTATTTCGATTTGGTATTACGTATTATTTACGTAAGACATGAATCCATGTTCTAATTTTTAAGTAGAGCGGTTCATGCGTACAATAATGAACCTTCTGGAGGTTGAGACCACAATTTAGTTAGGCTAATTGAGTGGATCGTTGAAAATCCACAGGGGTGACTAAAATTTTGAACAGCCGACAAACTTTTATAACAAAAGTGGCTAAGGAGCAATTGAGGCGTTGGTCTGGACATTGGACATTTTCGTTAAATTCTTTAGAATTATTAACCGTGATGGAAGATGACATGCTACTGGATGCCTCTGTCATGGTGTTTCGGTATGCTACTGTGATACCTCTGCCGAAGGTAACTTGCTAACTAGGTGCCTCTGTCGTGTGGTTTTCCGAGCTGGTTAAGCGATGACGGAATAGTGTTCCATTGCTGGGTAAGCAATGACGCTGTGGTTTTCCGAGCTGGTTAAGCGATGACGGAATAGTGTTCCATTGCTGGGTAAGCAATGACGGTGTGGTTTTCCGAGCTGGTTAAGCGATGACGGAAGGGTGTTCCATTGCTGGGTAAGCAATGACGGTATGGTTTTCTTGCGCTGGTTAAGCGAAGATGGAATAGCGATCGATTGCTGGTTAAGCAATGGTGGTCTGTCGCTGTTGGACAAGCTATAACAATGCTTGAATACTGATATTGGTAGTCATGTATTTACTGGTGAAATGTATTGTCACAGAATTATGTTTTGCTTGACGTCTTGTAAAAAAGGCGTCCATTAAATAATTTAGTGTACTATAGCTAAATTTTGAGCTTAATATAAATGTGAACAAAGTTGTAACTATTTGAGCACTTATTGGTCAGAGATAGCCGAGCGAAAATACTGTGGATAAATTCTTTGTTTTCAGATAGTTCACACGAGGACGTGTGAAACGTCAGAATGGCCGTGTCGGAGATTGTAATATCAAAGCATGTCGTAACGATCATTTAATGAATCAAGTATTACATGAATCACTTATAATCTTTTAATTGTATTGTCGTAATCGAAACGTCAAGCATTCTTGGCTACAATGCTTGGATGGAATCAGTGTGTAGCGGTGCTCAGGGTGAGTGCATGTCCGCCTCGCTGAGATCATCACGTTTATATTATCGCTGTGGTTCTGAAATAGTGTTGGTCGACATAGTTTGCCAGTGATACTACCCCGCGACATATATATATATATATATATATATATATATATATATATATATATATATATATATATATATATATATATATATTATTACTATAATAATAATAATTAATAATAATAATAGTAATAATAATTAATAAAAATAATAATAGTAATAATAATTAATAAAAATAATAATAATAGTAATAATAATTAATAAAAATAATAATAATAGTAATAATAATTAATAAAAATAATAATAATAATAATAATAATAATAATTAATAAAAATAATAATAATAATAATAATAATTAATAAAAATAATAATAATAATAATAATAATAATAATAATTAATAATAATAATAATAATAATAATAATAATAATTAATAAAAATAATAATATTAATAATAATAATTAATAAAAATAATAATATTAATAATAATAATTAATAAAAATAATAATATTAATAATAATTAATAAAAATAATAATAATAATAATTAATAAAAATAATAATAATAATAATAATTAATAAAAATAATAATAATAATTAATAAAAATAATAATAATTAATAAAAATAATAATAATAATAATAATTAATAAAAATAATAATAATAATAATAATTAATAAAAATAATAATAATAATAATAATTAATAAAAATAATAATAATAATAATAATTAATAAAAATAATAATAATAATAATAATAATTAATAAAAATAATAATAATAATAATAATAATAATAATTAATAAAAATAATAATAATAATAATAATTAATAAAAATAATAATAATTAATAAAAATAATAATAATAATAATAATAATAATAATAATAATTAATAAAAATAATAATAATAATAATTAATAAAAATAATAATAATAATAATTAATAAAAATAATAATAATAATAATTAATAAAAATAATAATAATAATAATAATTAATAAAAATAATAATAATAATAATAATTAATAAAAATAATAATAATAATAATAATAATTAATAAAAATAATAATAATAATAATAATAATTAATAAAAATAATAATAATAATAATAATAATTAATAAAAATAATAATAATAATAATAATAATAATTAATAAAAATAATAATAATAATAATTAATAAAAATAATAATAATAATAATAATAATTAATAAAAATAATAATAATAATAATTAATAATAATAATAATAATAATAATTAATAAAAATAATAATAATTAATAAAAATAATAATAATAATAATAATTAATAAAAATAATAATAATAATAATAATTAATAAAAATAATAATAATAATAATAATAATAATATTGACAATATTGATAATATTTATAATATTATTGGTTTGACATAAACGCGGTTTTTCTGGCATGAGATTTTTAAATCCGTAAATGACTTGTGAGACACTGTTTTTTATATTTTAGTTTTTTCTCCGCTGGATTATTGAAGACGTTGACCTAGCGTCACTGGTACTTAAATCGTGGGGAGTACACTACAATGGTAACTTTTTTCTATTTCAAAATTGAAATTACTGTCCAGATTTACGTCGGTTAGATCCAAACCCAGCCCTTTCGAACTTTAAGCAGGCACTTAATACGCTTAGCAACGCATTGCATAAAATATTATGAAATTATATATTATTATTACTCGTATTATACCATAAAAATATACATCCACATAAACTGCATCCTATAATACAGTTTAAGAATTAAAGTAAATTATCCTCTTATGTTTCGTTTTTCTGCAAATATCTTCGAACGCCAGCAGAATTGTAAAACCCTCTTGTTGTACTTACATGCGTAAGCCACTGTAAATGGAATCACCGTTATTTTATTTTAGAAAAGTAATAAAAACTAAGCATGTTTTGTTGTTTATTCGTCAGTTTTCTTTTGGTAAACAACAAAATAACATTTTCATAAAAGCCTATTATAGATATTTCCCCAGGGTCGGTACTTCTTAAACAACGGCTCCCTCTCTACTATTGTCAATATTTAGTATGTTTGCACATACGTGGATATGTATACCTATCGGATATATCTGTTTACTGTTTAGTTTACAATATTTAAAGATGACCACTGTATTTAACTCGTTTGTGTTTTAGTATGAGCACAAGAATTTATCTATTCTATCGACATTATTTTTTGTTTCAGGTTCAGTTCTATTTTAGTTTATATAGAAATATTCGATGTTTGATGTAGATTCCACATTCGAACTAAAATTTAAATTTCAAAATAATTGGCTGGCATTCATTGTTTATAATGGGCTACTAGCGTGATACTGAAAATCCGATATCTATCACTATTACTATGTACGTAATGTTATGTTGAAAACTTAAGTAAAAATATAAAAAAAAAATTTAAAAAAGTATATGTTTTTTAGTAAATTAAGAAAGTACGTTTTCTGTGACATCATTATTTTAAACTTGAGAAAGGAAATCATATTTAAGAATGTGACCTGTAGATGGTGTGCGAGTGCAAATTTTTATTTGAATTTGACATTTTTCTCTCTATATCTTATTTATCTATTATTTGCAATTTGCGTGGTTTCTGTCATTTTCATTACGTATTTCGATTTGTTAAGCAGGATTTTGAAGGATCTTTAAAATATCGGTATCAAAAAGACAAACTAAAATTATAACCTCCAAGCTATTGTTCAAACGTCAAGCTGGTGATCTGTCATGTTTAAATTACTCGCACATGCCGTTGCTATGCGCCGTACCCATGCTATGATTTTCCGGACATTCATTGGTTTGACGTAATTCTACGTCATATATGGCGGTAATTTAAATAATAAAATTTCATACATTTTTTTCTGGTCAATTAATAAAAAATTTGTCAAGAGAAAAAATATGGGTGGCAAGTTTTTATCGTCTCTTCAAAAATATTAAATACAAAATGACACGCAAGTAGCCCATTATAATATAAAAATTATCGTTCATGTACAAAACATGAAAATATAAAATTACAATTAATTTGCCGCGCAGGCACTCGTTATTATTTTCAGAACAATGTTAAGAATTTCATCCACTGCCGCTTTGATTACTTAAATCATAGAGAACACAGAGAAAATATTCATAGCATATAAAAATGGTCAGCTATCAAGTGCCATCTACTATTTTACCCTAATTAAACAAGCTATGATCTTAGTATTCATGCCAAATTATAGTAACCGAGTAAAAAAATCATTTGTTAGAATTTTATGCTAATTTTGTTATTTCGGGAGTAATGAAAAGGTTGGATGAATTTACTGATTTATAAATATTGGGGCCTACCTATCTATTTTCATCAGAATTAAGTAGACCATTACTTTTTTGTCCTTGTGCCTATTTTACCAAAAACTTTGCAATTTACATTTTTAATTTGGCATTTTTAAATTTTATGCCACCACTGATAAATACCTAGTATGTTTTACTAACGCATTATTTATGAAGTTGGTAGTAGAAAAAATATACACTGCACATTCTTTTACCATTTGAAATAAATATAACTTCATAACAAATTTCCATTGTTTCTAATTTATTATTAACATCATCCCCTTCTAGTACCTCAATGTCTTTATGAGAAAGTGTTGTATTATACTGCTCTATAAAGTTGTAAAATCACGAAATATGAATTGGGGAGACATTATTATAATTCAGAGCCTATCTCTTGCATCTTCTATCTTGCTCATCTGAAACTTTAGGTGATTTTTAATTCCTGATTTGTATTTCATTGTTGGAAAAGTAATTCAGCAAACGAAATATAATTATCGCGGAAAACTTTCCAACGAGATTTATGCGCTAACTCCAAAACATCAAATATTAAAAACGCGAAGAAAGACGCTACTTTACGTCTTATTCGCAAGTTGAAAAGTGTTAAAACTTCGAAGCCATTAGGACCGTAATAAGGTCAAAAAGTATAAGAACGTCGTTCAAATAATATTCTCACTTCCATTTTATGCAAAACGGTTGCAGATACGTGATAAAGTTAGCGAGTTTGTCAATTTGCTAGTTTACAATAATTAGCATTTTAAATTTACGCCGTAGATAACCGCACCCCATACAAACTTTGCCAATAAAAACTGGGCCACATGGCCTAATGCAAGTTGCCATCTGGCACAGAATATACCTACAAACACAGATAGGAGATCTGTTATTTTGCGAAATTTGAACCATTTTCTATTTATAAAAGAAAATATATATCGAAACCTATTCATATTTGTAAAACGGGGGAAAAAATTAAATATCTAAGACTTGTTCACATTGTTCTATAATTTTAGTGCAAATTACATCCGACCGGTTTTGGTCATTAAATGTACATCTTCAGGCAACCGGCGAGACTACAAAGAGTGTACATGATATAAATAACATAATAAAATTATAAAACAAAATACAAAAAAAAACAAATACACAAATAACTACATTGACTGACCGAAACCGGTCGCATGTAATTTGCAACAAAATTATAGAACAGTGTGAACAAGACTTGGAAATTTAATTTTTTCCCCTTTTTACATCTTCCATTTCACACTTGGGTGTTCCATTCCTTACAAGTAATCATATTTAATTCTTACCCATTGCAAGGTGTGGCAATCATGATTCTATGAATACAAGATATGCCATTTAGAGATTTCATTTTCGTCCGCCACGCGCATGACATCACCCAGTGACAAGTCAGTATCAAATAGAATTGAAAACTTTAGGATATCAGATGCTGGCTTAAAATAAATGCAATTAATATTAATTAATGTTTATTTAATAAATAACAAAAGTAAATTATTTCGTGTATTAATTGTGTAACACTAACTTTCTTAATATAAATTTTAGGTTATTATGTATTATTTATTGAAATTATTTTCATTACTACACTCGTTTAGGACAAAATAAATTGCAAAACGTAAAAAATACCTTGATAGTATTATGTTATTATTTATACAGCTACCTATGTCACTGTGTGACGTCACAGCTGTAGAAAGAGACGGAGCGATACATGTGCAATGTCATTCATACCTTGTGTTTATGGTTGCATGCCTGAGTGTTAATGAAAATTTGCTTTAAAATTATTTGAGGTGAATTCTTTAAATACGATTTAGTCACAGAAACATAAGAATTATATCTGATGACTGATTTAGAAAAAAGAACATTTTGTAGAATTGTCCTTTTAGCAATCTGTTAACTTAATATTAGATGTACCTACTACTGGTTTTAAGTTGTTTTCTGAATTTTTTACGACACAAAGCAATCACTAAACGATTTCTATGAAATCCGTGTTTGTTGTAAAATGTTTTCTTTTATAAAAAGTAGCAAGTACGCGACCCTTGTATTTTTCTAGCGACTAACGATTAATTTGTCGCAGCGGCTAAGCGACAGGTAAATCGCATGTGCACACCAAGCCTTGCTTGTGTTTGTGTACTTAAGTTTCAACTAATAAAACCAAATAAATAGTAATATTTGATTTATGTGCGTCATAAGCTATTTAATGAAATTAGAATATCATCTCAAACGTCTATGGATTCATGCAAGAACAACCAAAGCCAATAATTTGTACTTTTGAGAATTAGTAATTTCAAATCAACAAGAAACTTTCAGTGTTATTATTATAATACCGAGAGTTCCTTTACTATCTGTCTATAAAACTTGACATTCTGCACTATTAGTGTTGATTGCAAATTTGACAATTTGAGGTTATTGTATCGTTTATATCCCGTGAAAAAAAATGTATTACTTCATTCTACATTAAGGAAGGTATCATAGAAACCGACTTTCTGTCTTGATCGTGAAAACAAGATTGAGTGCAGCTTTTCTTTACTATTTTAGAGGAAAATTCATTAGGTTTTTAATTCGGTTTTCACTTGATGCGCCGTGAAATGTTATATGGTCATAAATGAAGATCAATCATAGCCCCCTTTTGAATTCGTTTCATTCCAAAACTCTCATTCCTCTACTTCCGTGTACTGATACCTTACCTATACATATCATGTATAATATTAACCACACATTTCATTATATGAATCATATATATTTAATAAATCTTTTTATGTACCTTTCGATAAACGCGGAACGCCTAAGAATACAAATCTACTGTCAAGATGTCAACATTTGGTGGCTCGATAAACTCGAATTTTATACATTTAAGATAAACTAACCAGACGCACAAAATTCACGCCGCAAATTTCGGGTCGTTATAATTGTTTTGTAGGTTCGTACAAGAAACATTTTTAACAACTGAAGCTTTGTGGGCGCGAATTTTGTGCGTAAGGTTAACGTTAGACTACATTAAAATTTTGACATCAAATATTAATTCAACGCATCAAAATACGTATGAAAACAAATATCTACAGCCATTTCCGATTAACCTACATTCTCTTTATTTGTTGATTTTCTGGAAATATTACCCATCTCTTAGTTCACAACTTTAAAATTTTCTATGATTTTTATATTCATCTGTAAGTAATTTGAATTATCTTTGTATTATATATTTGTATATTTTATTTTATTAAGATTTTGATATTTTTCTTTTTACCTTCCGTCACCTTTAGGTAAGGACGGTATTGCCTTTAGTCAAAAAAATCGGTGGTGAGTTTTTAATGAATAAGCACGTTTTAAGGTCCCTAGAATACGATTTTACTATTTTTACGATGATGTCTGAATGTGTGTGTATGTGTGTGCGTGTGTGTGTGTGTGTGTGTGTGTATGTGTGTGTGTGTGTATCAAAATTTTCGTCTACGATAACTATAATACAATTCCAAAAATTATAATTCTTTCGTATTCCTCTTCATATGAAGAGCTGATTAGATTTTGGTTATAATTGGTCAACCGGAAGTACCCTCATTTGAAGATTTTAACAGTTTATCTTAAAATAACGATGTTAAATATCATTTTTTCACATTTAATGTTATTATAACTATTAAAGAACATTCTATTCTCTGTACGATTAGACTGCATTTTATACTTCATATTAAATGGATATAGAGTTATAAAATTATAAAGAAAATAAATTTCATAAATTAGCTAGCTATGCTAGAAACAGATACTATTTTAAGAAAATTCTGATTGAAAGATATCAGTATCAAGTGCAATTGACATATTCGTAGTTTGCTCGAAACTTTCTGTATGAAATTTGTATAAAATACATACAACTGTCTAAAGGTAATGTACATACAAGAAATTTGGAATCTTTTGCAAGGAACTTTCTGTATGGATTTTATAGAAAATAAATACGCATTTACGAAAATTCTACCGGTAGATACCACATCTACCGACTGTGTTCGAAAATTGTTCAATATCTACCAAAAAAAAGTGGAAATGTGTTCTGCTCAGTTTGTTAACTACGTCAAATTTATAACCTGTTTAAAATTTTCAAATTTTTACATAGGTTATGGATCTACCCTGTTTACCACTTGCGTTCTTAAAATATCAATTCCGGTAGCTATAACATGATAAAAAGCTGTTTACCTGTAACAGTTCACCAGTAGAATTTTCATAAATACCGCATATAACTGACGGAAGGTAATGTGCTGGCCAATCAGATTTTTTTATCTGAGTTTGTATTTCTTTCTTTTGAATATAATATTATTCTTTCGCATTGTTCTGTTTTCTCTTTCAAAATTCTGCTTTTGTAATATATTATGTTGATGAATAAATACTTGAAAATATCTTCACGGCTCATCACTTCTTGCTAATGTCTCAATCTGCTTAATGCAAAATCCAATAAATATAAAATTAAATTATTTTACAAGTTCTAACCGACTCTGAGATACCTTGAATCTAGTAATGCCAATATTCAATATGTACTTGAACGCGGTCATCTAACAAGAGATCTGTGTTATATATGTGTATGCTGTGTGATACTGATTTCTAAAATAAAGACTGAACTGTGGTAGTGTGAATCGGTCACTAAATTAATTCGTTTTTTTTTTTTTAAGTAACGAGTAATACTAAAGATAAAGCAAACATTTTTGAATATTGGGACAAATTTAATAGTCACAATAGATATTTTCTATCATTGTTTATTTTTGAGATACAAATTATTTATTTCTTATTATAAGAGACACGGAAATGAGAATTAGACAATTTTACATCATTAGATTTTAGAAAAATTTAACAATACTCAAAATATAATATACACATTTTTTTAATAGGACCTATATACATCAATTTTATCTTATTTTCTAAAATGTCTACATTCTTTAAGAATATAAGAATAAAAAATTAATTATTAATGTAGTAAATACAGATAATTATGTCTAATCCGTTTATAATTTATTGTTCAGGGTATTATCTAATATCCAATGTGTGCCTTTATAGAATCAAAGTTTATCTTTTAACTTGAGTAGTAATCTAGTAATCTCTAAAATGGAGTGTGTACATGTCACGTTCGCATATCCTATTATCGTATAGTAATCACATGTGAAAATGAGAAAGACTTCTGCCAACAGAGTTAGGCTGAATCTCGCTGCTAAACTAACAGAATTCTATGTGAGAGTCAACAAATAGTTGTCAGTTGCCATGTTATGATAAAGCTAATAGTCGCGTCAAAGTACGCGGGAGAATGGAAAATTAATTTAAGAAAACAGAGAGCAACAAATCCATGGAATCGGAACATCAAAGTCAGTCGTGGAACACAGAGCATGTGTCAACTAAACCGTGTTATGAAAATGAGGGAATATTACCACTGTAGCAAAATCGTTTGCATTATGTAGTATTTACTGAAAGTGAAAACGGATGATTCCCATATACGAATAGATAAAATACATGAATAATAATTTAGCCATAATAAATTAATCCACCATTATATTTCTACCAAAATGTATCTGCATATTTTTCACGAATAATTATTTTGGAAAATTACTTGTTTTTTCTGCAGAGAAAATATGATCTGCTTGATCGAATAATTTCTTTTTATGGTTAATTTATCATTATATCATCTATAAATATGTAATATACAGGGTTTCCACTGAGGAAACGGATAAACTTAAATCATGTATTCCAGGGGACATTCTAAGTAAAAAAAAATCATATAAACTAGGGGTCAATTCCTCTCCGTTTTATTTTTCGTTTATTGTTTTTTTTTTTACTTTATTTTTGTCGATATCGCTAAAACGTAGAAAAAATTACTTCTAGTTTATATGAACTTTTTTTACTTAGAATGATCCATAGAATACATGGTTAAAGTTTGTCGGTTTCCTCAGGGGACACTTGTATCTAAATAAATAAGGACATATGTATATACAGTAATGTATGTCGCTTGAAAAGTGTTACTTACCTGGCAATGTATATATTCTACAATTTTCACTTGCAAGCGAAAAATATTGACAAAAATCTGAGGTATACATTGAATATTATATTAAATATACCAACTCGGAATTTATTTAAAGTAACAAAATAGCGTTGGTTTAGACAGAGAAATAAATTCTGCCTTCTGATAGCTTATTATATAAAATTGACAGAATTAGGTGCTATATAACCATGTTTTTGATTTCGACTTTGTAATTTTAATACCCAGGTATGGTACATTTTTACTGATAAAAATATTTAGTATTGGTTTCTGAGTGCGGCAAGTTTGAAAAAAGGCTCATAAAATTGTTACTGGGCAAAGCGATGTTTTGTCAATCAAGCTTATCCTTCATTAGACTTTTGTTCATAATACGTTACCACTGCTTTTAGGTTCATTACAGTGGCAGTGATACTAAATCAATAATTTATTTGTTGTTAATGAAAGCAGTCACATAGTATTTGAAAAATATTTACGTATGTATATTTTTATTTTTTTAAAATATTTATTTTGTTCTTAATACTTTGTTGATAAAACACACGCATACGGCAAAATTGTAAAATAATGCAATTAGAGGACGTATAAAATTAATCAATTATATGTATTTGTTTATTTTTTATTATTTTAGGTTTTTTACACTATTTTTAAAAAATATTAGAATTGAATTTAATAATGATTTATTTTAACTTTCAATGTGTTGAAATATTGTGTTGTTCAAAATAGTCGTTAAATTCACCTTTTTGCATGGCGCACTATTTATTTAACACATGTAAAAACGAAAACGGTCAGCTTTCAAGCGCCATCTGTCATATTCTTAAAAATTTAATGGAAGTATAAAAATAGGGTATCTGAAAAATTTGTGTAACTGTTTTGAATGGTATATATACACCTAATTATATTCGTGTGTGAAAAATTATTATATATTTTTTAATCGTTAATTTAAAATCGGGTTTATCAAATTTTTGTTTTAAATTTCCCGTTAAAACGCTCATGTCGCTCATGACTATTGATGTGCAAATTTCGGAAACTATTTTTGAAAGTTTCACTGAAAATTTTATTGAAAATTTCACAAAATGTTTCACTACGAATTTCAATAATTTGAAATATTCGGATCTCAAATTAACTAATTCGAAAATAAATAAGAAAAACAAAAGCTTCAAAACAAAATGAAAATTTATTATTGAAAATATAAAAATGTATTAAACTATTTAAATTAGAAAGTATCTTATGTATTTATTTCATTGAAATATCGCCAAATTCTACCTTTAATTTTCACTACTATACTTAAACAACTGAATCCTGAATTTTACATTCGAAAAATATACAAGTTCCAGCATATAGATTAACCAAACATAACTTGCACCTAGATAAGTGCAGGTGCATGCATGTCATCTGCCAAGTATATTGCAGAGCGACGGGCGTGCCATGCCCAGTGTAGCTTATGAAAGTTTCATGGAACATCCGCTTAATTTAACCACAAAAATGCCTTTCTTTGTATCCGTATAACTCCAGTATTATATAAAAATTTTAATTATAATTTAAATCACATTAAACGTAAAGGATATATCTGTGGCTCTACAATGTCACTTTTTTAAAAATTTTAACGAATAAGACAATAAATTTAATAAAACTTCAAAGAAATTCAAAGTTTTAACATCATTTTTTATAATATGCACAACACAAATTTGAACAATTAGCGCTGTAGAACCCTAAATTGAACTTTCATGAACATTTTTTCATTTATATATCATTAATTTCATATTACATATTGTAAATATCGTACTACGATTTTGTAATTAAAAATGGATTTAAACACGCTAGTAAGTATTGCCCTCTAGCGGCGTAGAATAGATTTAGAAAATTGATGGTGGGCACATATAGTTTACAGTTTGATGTATTATTGAAGAAACCTTTAACTATATATTATTCAACACGTGGATTTTGTTATTATAAATGATCCGTTAACTTTGTGAATAAATGGGACAAATATAATTAAATACAATCAGTTCTATTTCAACATCTTATCTTTTAACTTCAAAGAAATATTTTGCTGGAATTACTTGTTTCATTCACGGATTCACGTACACTGGCTTGCAAAAACTCGCGTACACCTATTTTTTGCTGTATTGAGTCAATCTTGAATTTTAATTAGTCAATGTCACGTGTCAATTAAGACGTCAAAATTAACAGAAACTAATACATACTTGGTTGTTCTTTCATTTTTTGGAATATATTATTTAATAGTAAATTATATACAATGAAGAACTTGCTCCACAATAGATAAAATAGTGATGACGGTGACAACATTGTCAGCATTGTCAGTTTTTACATTATTTAAAAACTAACAAATCTAATGTGGCCAGTATATTACCTTCCGTCAGTTATGTGAGGTATTTACGAAAATTCTACCGGTGAAATGTTGCCGGTAAACAGCTGTTTATGAAATTATAGCTACCGGTACCGATATTTTAAAAACGTGGTAAATAGGGTAGATCGATAACATATAAAAAAAATTGAAATTATGAAACAGGTCTGAAATTTGATGTAGTTAACAAATTGAGCAGAGTCCTACTTTGAACACATTTCCAATTTAAACGCGCGCGCTTCGCTTTACATCACTAACTTTTTTTGAGATTAGAGTCTTCATGAATCCGGTAGATGGATCTGGTAGATATTGTACAATTTTCGAACATGGTAACTTTTTACCACTCGTGTTTTTGAACACAGTCGGTAGATGCGGGATCTACCGGTAGAATTTTCGTAAATGCCTATGTATTTTCTATAAAATCCATACAGAAAGTTCCTTGCAAAAGATTCTAAATGTACATTACCTTTCGACGGTTGTATATATTTTATACAAATTCTATACAGAAAGTTTTGAGCAAAAAGATCCTATATTTCGAGTAAAATTATAATACAAATATACTACGAATATGTCAATTGCCACTGACATCTTTCAATCATAATTTTCTTAATATAATAGTTGTTTCTAGCATAGCTAGCTAATTTATGAAATTTAATTTCTTTATAGTTTTATAACTCTATATCCATTATATATAGTATAAAGTGTAGTCAAATCGAATTGAGAATACAATGTTCTTTAATATTTATAATAACATTAAATGTGAAAACATGATATTTAACATCGTTTTTACCTTCCGTCACCTTTAGGTAAGGAAGGTATTGTCTTTGGTCAAAAAATTCGGTGGTGAGTTTTTGATGAATAAGCACGTTTCACGGTCCCTAGAATACGATTTTACTATTTTTACGATGATGTGTGTGTGTGTGTGTGTGTGTGTGTGTGTGTGTGTGTGTGTGTGTGTATGTATGTGTGTGTGTGTGTGGCTGTGTGTGACAAAATTTTCTAATGCGATAACTCTAATACTACAATTCCAAAAATTATAATTCTTTCGTATTCCTCTTCGATACATCCATGTGAAGAGCTGATTACATTTTGGTTATAATTGGTCCACCGGAAGTACCCTCATTTAAAGATTTTAACAGTTTTTCTTGAAAAAACTATGTTAAATATCATTTTTTTATATTTAATGTTATTATAAATATTAAAGAATTATTTATTCTCTATACGATTTGAATGCATTTTATACTTCATATTAAATGGACATAGAGTTAAAAAATTATAAAGAAATTAAATATCATATACATTAGTCAGGTTTGCAATAACTTCTGTTATAATTTTACTGGAAATATAGGATCTTTTGTATGGAATTTGTATAAAATACATACAACTGCCTTAAGGTAATGTACAAGAAATATAATCTTTTGCATGGAACTTTCTGTATGACATTTATACAATATACCTACATTGAACTGACGGAAGGTAATGTTTAATTATTACCAAAATCTAATCAGCTCTTCATATGGATGAAGAGGAATACGAAATCGTATTCTAGGGACCTTAAAACGTGCTTATTCATTAAAAACTCAACCACCGATTTTTTTGATCAAAGACAGTACCTTCCTTACCTAAAGGCGACGGAAGGTAACAATAATAAAAAACTCGGTTACTTGATTTTTAAGGGGCACGCGATTTTTTGCAAGCCAGTGTACATTTAGGAAATATAAATATATCCACTGATTGCCATTCTCGTGAATAAAGAAAATAATTATGTCGGATAATTGTAGACATGGTAAAAAAACGACGTTTATATTTGACAGCAAAAGAGAAAAAAAAGAAATTTAGAAAACTATAACAGGTATGTATGCTATATATCTCAAAATTTATGATTATTGCATAAATTTTTTTTTAAATAAATGTATTTTTCATGTATAACTATATAAAAAAAATTCATTTGCGTATACCTACATGCATCTAATACATAATTTTTAAAAAATAATTTTACTGTATATATTCCATGCAGGTATGTAATATTTTCAATTTTCAAATTGCAATTTGAATTTGCCTCTCTGTATGCCGAGTCGCCAATAGGATAAGTTTCCGTGCAGCGTCCCTTCCGACCAAGCATCAACTCCCTCGCCAAGAAGTACAGCTCAGACTCCCTACATATTATTTTATACCTCTACAGCTTATAATTCTATTCTGTTGTCTCGCCACTATTTACAAACGACTGTAAACTATATATGACCACTCTATGACAGCCTAAATGTATTCGCCCATTCCGAGCACATGGTTTAACTCCCTTCATACCGACCCCGCGGCGCACCAATAGCATAAAGTGTACAGAATGCTCCTAAGGCTTGAAACTTTGATTTTTGAAATTTTCAATTAAAACTTTCAATATGAAACTTTCAAAGGCCACGTCACTACTCATGATATCACGTTCTAGTACAGTGTAGTAAATAACTTGTAAACATAAGCAGCCGTATTCATAGTAACTGAGATAGACCTGGTTTAAATTAGATCTACGTAGACTCAGTTTAAACTAGGTCTAACTTAGACCACCCTGGACCTATTTATAGTCAATTTTAGATCCAGTTTAAACCTAGTCTACATAGACCGAGTTAAGTCCTTGTATTTATCTGGACATGGTCTGCGATGAATATGAAGTAAGCTTCAGACATAAATATTTAAATATTTTTAAATGTCTTTGTAAAAAGTAATACACAATATTATCTAAAATAAGAATAGCACATGCCACAACAATAAGTTTAACTGTAACACATAGTGTCATCTCTATGTTTAAAAGTTGTAATGGTTTGGGTTTTTATAAACAGACAGTACAAAGCGATTAACACTGAATAGTAAATTTGTAATGGCGATTTAAAAAACGTATGTCAATAAAATCTCAAAAGTTATAGTGCCTTTTATTTCATATTTCAGGACAAACATAAAAATAACATCAAGAAATACTACAGTGTTCATATATGTATGTGTATATATGAAGAAAAATGGGAAGAAAAAAATGTATAAATTAAAATACACAAATTTAATAAATAAAATTTCCCAAAGAAATAATTTGGTAGAGTAGATGGACTAGATAAATTGAGAAATTAACTAAAATGCATTTATTTAAACACAAAATTTGGGTAACAAATTAATTTTATATAAAAATATTTGACAGCAGCTAAAAAGTGAGGTTGGGAGAGTTCTAGTGCCAGATTTATTGCAATTTTGCCTAAATAAATTCCCTGCTTTGTTAATTTTAGCAATATTTACCTCAACTTAATCATCAGTTTCTTTGTCTCTCGTTATATTCTCTAAAATTAAATACACATTTCAATTTTACTTCCACACTGACATGTGATTTTTTCGTCTTTAACATCATTAAACCGTGTAAAAATATCTTGAATATCTTGAATTTTATTAAGTGAATTTAAAAATTGTCAATTTGACAATTGATAAAAATTTCATATATCTTGCGAATGCAATTTTTTTATAAGCACACTGCATTCATTACAAAGACAGGACATAAACCTGCTTCAGAGTTTATATAACGTAACATAACATATCATAGCATAACATTACATAACATAACATAATATAAGGAAACAGTGAAGATTTCATAGTTTCAAGTATTATAAATATCTGCTAACTTCATGTTAAATATTTTGTTCATATATTCAGATTGATTATTTGTTAGTCTAAAAATCAAGAATAGTATTATGGATACGGACGATATTGTTGCTATTAATAATTTAGTGCAATTTTACTGGACTGGTTCATAATTTCGAATATTACAATCCATGCATTATTTTTTTTTCTTAATATCCTTATCCTGTATTAAAGCATATTTCTCAACAAAAGGAATTAGTAATGCTTTATCCATCTTGGCAGCAACTTAAATGTCACACACAAACTGGAATTGACACTTCAATTGACAGCCATTCTGTTTTTACTTCCTTGTACAAAGTAAAGGAAGTATTGCATTCGCGAAAAATTTCGGTTTCCAGATTTCAACGGAAATATCCATTTTGGCCATCCCTGAATCCATTCTGACTAATTTAGTCGTGACGTCTGTGCGTACGTACGTACGTATCTCGCATAACTCAAAAACGGTAAGCCGTAGAAAGTTGAAATTTTGTATTTAGGACTCCTATAACATCTAGTTGTGCGCTTCTCTTTTTAGTCATTACATAATTTCCATAAATGGAACTTTATTTGAAGCCTATAATAAATTTTAATGAAAACTATATTAAAATATAATCCAGTATATAAGACAATTGAAATAACATAGCAGATTTTGGTTAAAACAGGCTAACCGGAAGTGATATATTACCTGAAGTTGTTAACAGTTTTTCTTGAATAAAATGGTTTCATTTTGATTTTAGAAATAAATGCTTCAAATAAGAGTTTTAGAGAATTAAATTCTGCGTCTAGCACATCAAGTATTATTAAATTAGCCTTTTGTATAAGCGAGATATGTAAATTTAAAGCTTATATACTTTTTGGTTTTTGTTATGAAGCTTGCTATGGATTAGGACAAAAAATAATAAATAAATAAAAAATTTATGTTAATGTCAAATTACGTCAAATACGTGCAATTTTATAATTGAGTCTATACTTCATATTAGTCTTGCGTACAAGGAAGTCGTGTGGTGTCCACTTCAGATTTTTTAAAATGTACACGACTCACGTAAGCGTCCAAACATAAGCGATGAACATAACGTATCCGTAAGGAAATAAAATTTGGCCATATTCTACGTTTTCTTAAGTTACGTTATGTTATGATTCTTACGAAAACTATAAAATACTATACCGGTTTACATGCATTCATATTTTCTTTATGTTATGCTATGATATGTTATGTTACGTTATGTAAACTCTGAAGCAGGCTTTATCTAGTTTAAACCAGGGTTTGATATGGTCTAAATATTAGACTAGGTTTAAATTATGTCTGTCAACAGTTACTATGAATAAGGAAAAACCTTGGTCCTAAGATAGACCTGGTTTAAACCAAGTCAGAATTACTATGAATAGGGCTGAAGAAGTTCTTTAGTATTATCTGCATTATCTTTCAAAAAATAAATTTTAAGACTCATGAGTGATGTGTTTAAAGAATTTAAAAGAAAATACAGATAAACACTACAGTACTTTTATGTTTCCAAATATTTACCAACTGTAAGTATTTTAGAAGGACATTTAAAATAAAAATGGAAAAAACGATTTTAAAATATATTAACGATTAAAAAAACATATTATAATCATTTTGCATATATAATTAAGTGTATATTTATGTAAAATTTAAAACATTTTCCCAAAATTTGTCAAATTGTATACCTTTATTGAGTTGATGCAATATACACAAATAATTGGCTAATTGCATTTGGTATGATAGGTTTGTTTCGGCTAAGTTTAATTGAAATTAAGATTACCTACTTATAAAATAAATTTTATTTTATTTTATTTTCACTAAACTTTCACTAAAATTAACATTACATATTCCACTAAAATTAACATTAAAACTAAGGAGTATTTATACCGATTTTTTTACGCTTGCGTAGTTGATTGTAGTAGATGGCATCTACCAATCAATATTATGTTAGTTACTTTTAATACTAACTAAAATTTCTGTTAATAGAATAGGCGGGAACTCGACAAGAACTCGGGAGCCAGCTTATAAAAGTAGACGTTCATAAGTTGATACTTGTTGCTTTGCTACTAAAAGTTGCATAAGTTAAATATTCCTACATTACAAGATTACTGCATATACTATTAATACGTTTGTTTAAACTAATATTTAAGATTTACAGATATAATACGACCATTAGCAGCGTACTCGGAAACTAGAGGTGAGTTACTAAATCTAAACCTTACAGATTCAAAAGTTGGGCACCACTGTATAAAGCATTCTATGCATTTATGTACCTACCTATATTTAACTTTTAATTAATTTTAATGTTAGTTTTTTATTTGCATAAATCCACCTTTGCTTATGATTGAAAGTGTTTCTAGTAAATTGAAATATAAAACAGGTAGTACATGCTTCACTCGTCAGTAAAGGGTTTACAAGAAGTAAATAGTATCTAGTGTAACTTAACATCAAATAAGTATTTTATACATTTTAAAATAATTTTATTTATAAGATCGACATGAAATTTGATATTCATACTTAATGTGTAAATGCGATTATAAAGCGAGGTACTTCAAAAAGTAACACAAAATCAATATTAGGCGATACAGGTACAATTCAGTTACAGAAAAAATGATATATTGTTTTTCTGTATAATGATCCTTCTTTTCAATACAAAATGAAATAACGATGATTCATTATACTGACTTTCATGCATTAACAATAACGTGAGTTCCGGTACAAGATCACCCCTTGATGTCCACTGTCCATCTGCTTTCGCATGCCAAGCTAATTATTAAGACACTTTGATTACCTTCTAAAAGAATGTCTCTTCTTTATATGGGCGTTTGAAACATCTGGCGTGATATTTTCTGAATTACTACTTACTACTTGAAAATTACCGATAAAAAGGTAACAGAAAAATAGGAACTGGTACAGTACAGATAAAACCCAGGCAGTAATCAGTTTACTGTGTTTCGGATACGCAGATCCGTTTAGAGAGTTATGTAATTAGGATACACTTTCCTATAAAGGACCGCTCATGAAATTCGATAATGTACTAAAAAATCCAGTGTATCTTGTAAGAATAGTGTGCAGTGACGTCCCGTCAGTAATGGAGGATCAAAGCTTTGTCTCATTAGTGTGCTACCAGAGCATTGCACGCTCATTAATGTGTCGTTTAATTAGAGCCCTAATTATAATCACAAGGTAAAGATTCCTTGGAAAAAATCTGACCACCTCGCGTTTTTCAAACCATCTTGCCGAGATTCTTTCTTACTTAAAAAGCATCATCAATGTCTTAATGGGATTCGTTCAGCGTATAATCTAAATATAAATAAAAAAATATATTACTGCGGCCTATGACCCATTACTGAGGGCGCTAATCTGATTTTTATTCCCAGATTAGAATAATGAAGATTGTATATCTTTGATTGAATAGGCTACTTTCGTGGTACTAAAAATCTGATATCTATCACTAAATACCTAAAGTAAAGTTGAAAACGTATGTAAAAATATGAATTTTATTTTAAAAAAATTATGTTTTGTAATAAATTAAGAAAGAAGATTTTCTTTGACGTCATTATTTTGAACTGGAGAAAAAGATGCATATTTAAGAATGTAACCTGTAGATGGCGAGCAAGTGCAAGTTTTAATTTGATTTTGACATTAGTTCATTTTTCTGTCACTGTCTCTCTTCTATATTATTTACCATTTGCGTGGTTTCTGTTACTTTTATTACATATTTCGATTTGTTAAGCAGGATTTTGAAGGATTTTAACTTAGTTTATACTCGTACAAGACTAAAATGACAAACGAAAATATGTATTAACCTTCAAACTATTATTCAAACGTCAAACAGATGACCTGTCATGTTTAAATTACCCGCGCATGCCGTTGCTATTGGACGTACCGATATTGCTTTATGGACATTCATTGGTTTGGCGTAAATCTATGTCATACACTGCGATAATTTAAATATTAAAATTTCATTAATATTTTTCTGGCCAATTAATAAATATTTTACCAAAAGAAAAAATGTAGGTAGCAAGTTTTTATCGTCTCATCAAAAATATTAAATAAAAAAATGGCACGCAAGTAGCCAAATCAATGCAGTCAGCCATGTACCTCATGATATAATCTACATAAATAAAAATTTTGGTTACCTTTCATATGTCAGATATATTACGAATGACGGAACTACATAGAATACAGCATGAAGGGGTTAAGATTTATTTAAAAATTAATACCTGCTTAAATTAATTTTAAAAATAAGTTAATTTCAAAGGAAATGACCAGAAATAAATTTTGGTGAATCAGTATAATATTCAGACACTATGCAAATGTTAGAATATAAATAATGTTCATTCCTTGTCCACAAGATTAAGTATTTATTTCCGTATAATCCAACTTTTATCAAAATTAATCTTTATAAATTTATAACGTCTATATTTACATATTCTGTTTTATATTCAATGTTTAATGAATGCATTCTAAATCTAGATACATTGTCTCGTCGTCACCTCCTTGATTTGTACCTCAAATTAAAAATAATTTCAAAAGAAAAGCTAACTGTTAATGTTCAAAAAAATTCCTCATATTTCAATGTGTTACGAACAGTACAATCAAATTCATGCTAAAATTTAAAAAAAGACATTGAAATATCATACACATATTATCTAGAGATGTGCAAAAATTCAATTATTGATGACTCTAGTAATTTTTGGATATATACAAACAAAAAGTCTTCTAATCCCTCGAATATGCAATACAATAATAATATTATTACCAAACCTAACGATATCACATAATTATTTGCATATAATTTTTAAAGTGTATATGCAAATAATATCAATGTACCCAGTGGCGACTCGTGCACCAAAACTTTTATGAGGCAAGGTATTTCATTTAAGGTCAAATGCCTTATAATTGAAAGTTAAATTTTTTAAGGAATGTGAAGCTGCACGTTTCCCTCCCTTTCATAATTTCAACTTGCAAAATAGATTATGTTTTTCAAGTATTCCTCCATTTGGTATTGGGTTACATCGCCTTTATTTGTAATATCTGCTTTAATACTATCAGGCATTGTATCCCTAAGCCATACACATTTACCAGTGAGTATTGTCCCATATATGTCTTGCAAGGTAGGTTTTACTGTACGCATTGGATTTTTATGAAGTTTTTAATTGTGCCAAAAGTAAAGGGGCTCGGTAGAAGCTAAATCTGGAGTAGAATATGACCCTTAAAATGTTGGTGGAACTATTATCACCTGTTATTTGGCCTACAGTTTTTAAATTTTTAAGTATATTTAAAGTTGCTGAGAGAATTTTATGGAAATTACGATCCATTTGTGTAAAATTAAATATTTGTTGAAAATGTAAATCGGCCGAATTATTATAAGTTTGGGCTAATCGCAATATAACATGAAATATTATTGCAAATAATTAATTTTCAGTTCTTAGCTTACAGACGCAATATAATTTCGTTAATACATCTCTATAAGAGAGTAAATAATATCGTTGATGGTTCGTATTGTTTTCAATTACATAACTTTTCAGTATTAATAATTCATACTAGAACAGTTAATACATTTTACGGGCTCGTACACATATGCTCTCGCAATCACCTATGGTGAACATGTGTACTTTGTGTAATAGAATATAATATTTTAGCTAATACGAATTGACTTATTTTCCGATAATTATAAAGGCTTTTGTATTTTTTTTTAAATATTATGTAAACTATGTATGAAATCACTTTTATAAATGTTATTGAAAATTGTTCTGCCCCAGAATAATAACTTTCTTAAGGGAAAGCAAACGTGTGTAATATAAAATTTTGTCCTACACCTCTTTTAAATGTTTTAAAATATATTTTAGTTTTTTATTTAATATGTTCAAATGATATTTGATAAGAAAATACGGTGGAGAAGTTCATTAAAATATAAATGATTTTATTTCTAAACACTAGTGAACTAAATTTTTTGTGTCAATCAGTATTGAATTGTGAACTATTGTATTTATTTAAAATGAGTAATATTAAAAATATGTGATTTATCAATACTTTATTGTCAAAGTAAAAACAGTCCATTTGTAATTTTAGAAAATTTTAAAAGTCAAATTCAATAAAAGTCATAGTTACATACTTTTAAAAAATATCTGATGTGGATACCACACGACTTCCTTGTACGCTACTAACATGAAGTATAAACCCAATTATAAAATTGCACATATTTGACGTAATTTGACATTTACAATAATTTTTATATTTTTTTTTGTCCTAATCCATAGCAAGCTTTATTAGAAAAACAAAAATTTTGTAATTTTTACATTTAAATATCTCGCTTATACAATGGGCTAATTTAATAATACTTGATGTCCTAGACGCAGAATTTAATTCTCTAAAACTCTTATTTGAAGCATTTATTTCTAAAATAAAAATTAAACCATTTTATTCAAGAAATACTGTTACCAACTTCAGGTAATATATCACTTCCGGTTAGCCTATTTTAGCCAAAATCTACTGTGTTATGCACATTGACATAAAAGCCAAATTTGAAAAGTTGTGGATCATATTTTAAAATAATCTTTCATTGAAATCTATTATAGGTTTCAAGTAAAGTACCACTTTTGGATATTATGTAATGACCAAAAATGGAGGTGCACAACTATATGCTGTAGCAGTCGTAAATTAAAAATATTAACTTTCTACGGCTTACCGTTTTTGAGTTATGCAAGATACGTACAGACGTCACGACGATATTAGGCAAAATGGATTCAGGGATGGTCAAAATGGATATTTCTGTTGAAATCTGAAAACCGAAATTTTTCGCGATTACAATACTTCTTTTACTATGTACAAAGTACAAGGAAGTAAAATGTTCATATAATTATTTCAGTGTGGTATTTAGGATAAAAATAAATAATATTTATTGCAAATTATTTAAAAGTTTTGATATGCAATGTAAAGCAGATTTAGAATTTTTAATAAAAAGTTAAAGAATTATAATGACCGGAGGTAATGTGAATTTTTGTTTCATAATGTGGAAAATTTTACGGAAATATTACATTATATTACATGATGTCATTAAGAAGGATTCATTAATATCCCGCGAACTCAGATGAAAACTGAATTATACGAACATTCTGTTGTGCTTTATTTAACTTTGAAATTAATATATTCAATAGCATGTCATAGTGACATGTATGTATTGTACACTTTATTAATTAAACAATAATTGAATTTTAGATGGAACTTGACGCGAACTAGAGTATATACTGTATAGGAATATTTTTGCTATCAGTTTTTTCATTTATTTATTATTTTTTAATTATTTAATTCTTTAATTCTTGCTTTTCAGCTTAGAATTTTTACGTATACAATTACAAAATTAACTTGATTGAGATGCACTATAATACAATAAATATTAAATAATATACATATATTGAAGTAAAATATAGAATACTTCGTTTCTTCTCTCGTTTCTCTGAGTGTTTTGGCCCATATCTGTACAACCCCGGATTCGTCTAGGATAGAATATAGGCTGTTGGTTTGCTTTAGGAGACATCTGCATTAATACAGTAAATGTGTTAGAGTTTCTCGTTTATCTTGACAAAGTCTACACATTCTATCATCTTCTTTCAGCCAATATTTATTATCGTTTGCTTCGTTTCCGCACCTTAATCTGGCTATTAGTTTTATTGCTCTTCCATTTTTCTTTCTTAAATATTGTGGCGTGCCGACTGGTCTGATGTCTTTGTATATCTTGTTATATTTGGATTCTTCTATCTTCGTGTCTTGTTCTTGTTTCTGTATTTCTTGGTCTCTGCTTGATAATTCGAAGTTAATATTAATATTTTCCTGTCTTTTTATTTCTATTTCAGTTGTTGAGTATCCATTCGTTTCATAATACTTTTTTCTTTTTTTTTCCCAAGTCGTCAATGGTGCTTCTTTGTCTAAATTTCTTTCCAACAATGATAGATTATTCTATGTGGGTTGCAGTTTCTTATTTTTTCCTCGTACTTAGCTGCTTTCAAATCAGCTTGTATTCTGATTTTGTCTCTACTCGTGTCCTTGAGTACAATATACTGTGGTGTACTTTTTCTAGTCCTAGTGTCCATTTCAGGTATTTGATTTAAATTTGTTCTAATTTTTCTATCTCCTCCCATCCCCAGATCTCCGCGCCGTACATAAGCATACTTTTTATTAAGGAATCTAATAACATCATTCTTAATTTGTAGTTATTTGTAAATTTGCGCTCCGCTATGCTCCATACCTCTTTCATAGCAAAGTTCGTCTTTTTTACTATTTGTTCTATGTGGCTTTGCACGATATTACTTTGTTTGAAAGTATAGCCCAAGTACTTAAATTATTTTGCCCTTTCCATTTTTTTTCCTTTCCATACCCATTGTTCATCTTTTTCTCTTCCACCTCCTTTTTTAAATTTCATGATTTTAGACTTCTCTATGTTTAACAGCATTTTCTTTTTTTCTAAGTAAGTGTTTAGTCGTTTCATCATGGATTTCATTTCGTCTTCAGTTTTTGACAATAGTACTATATCATCTGCGTAGGCTAGTATCCAAATATTTGTTTCCAACCGTTACTCCTCCAGTTTGCCCTTTCTGGTAGTGTTCCTCTATGTCAGCCAGGTATATAGCAAATAATGTTGGATTTAGTGGGCAGCCTTGTCTTAAACCCTCTACTGTCCAAAATTCTTCTGTATAATTTTGCCCTACTCTGACTACATTTGATATTTCTTTGTATATTTCTTGTGCTTTCATAATCATATTATATCTATATTTTTATTTCTCATCGTGTTAATTAATATTTGTCTATCAACTTTGTCGAATGCTGCTTTCAGGTCTATAAAAACGCATATAGGTTTCCTTTTTCATTTCTTAATTGTTTCTCAATCAAATAGTTTAACACATATATATTATCTACTGTGTTCTGTACTGCCTAAACCCTGATTGTGTGTCTGGTAATTTTTTTTTTCATCTTTAATTCATCTAGTAATGTTTGATTTAGTATCATTGCATAAATTTTGTACAATGTGTTCAATAATGTTATTCCCCGATAATTGTTTGATGTGCTAGCGTCTCCTTTTTTGTAGGTGGGTATAATAACACCTTTTGTCCATTGTGGGTGAATCTTATTTCCTTTCCAATTTTTATTCATTATTTCTGTTATAATATTTACTATTTTCTTTCCCCCATATATCCAGGCCTGGTTTGGGATTCCAGGGAGAGGTCCCTGTGCTTTGTTCTTCTTTATTATTTTTATTTATTTGCACTTTCACTTCTTCCTCAGTGATATCTCTTCCGTGGGTTTTTCCTCATTCATCATTTGGGTTTGTGGGTTTTCGTCAAGTCCTTGTAGAAGTTTTTTAAAATAGAGTTTCCATTGTTCCGTTGTAATGTTATCGTCCATAGTAACTTGTTTCTTTCTCTCATTCTTTAAGAATTACCATGCTTGTGCTTCTGAGGTAACGTTATATACTTCATTTATGATTTTCCGTTTATTTGTATCTTGTTTATCTTTACAGAAATTTTTGTATTCTTTTATTTTTAGTTTGTAAACCTCCTGCGTTATATGTCCTTTTCTAAAGTGTCTTAAGAATCTTCTTGTTTCTCTACATTCTTTATCCCACCAATAATTTTTTGAGATAGTCTCACTGTTTATCCTTCGTGTTATTTTTGTTGTTGCTTTGTGTACTTCGTTTGTTAAGTGCTTTATCTGATCTATTTCCTCAACGTATTGGAATTCGATTTCCCCTATCTTATCTTTATATTGTTTTATTGTTGCATCGTTCCATACAAATGTTGTTCTCACTTGTCTTATATTCGGCAAATTCCGTTTTGTGTCTTTTAGGGTAATGACGATTAATTGATGGTCATATTCAGTTTGCTCAATTATTTTGAATTTTATTATTTTACCTAGTGTTTTGTTATTTGCTATTCCGTAATCTATGACCGATGCCTCATTTTTTGTATTTATGAATGTGAATTCCCCTGTTTCGTCTCCCGTATGGTTTCCAGTTAAAATGTTCCAACTTCTTTCTTCACACTCTTTTATCAGGGATGAGCTGAGCCTTCTTTGTTCGATAATTTATCTTTTGAGTTCCTTTTCTTAATTTCACCGGTAAATATGTTACAAAATCCACCTTCTCGACTGACCGGGCATTAAAATCTCCTCCTAATATATGGTTGTGTTCATTTGTTACTTCTAATTCTTTTAGTGTAGCATTTATCCTGTTATTATTATATACGGTTATTATTCGCCATATTTCCTTGTCTAGTCGTATTTGTCTTTCTTGTATATTTTCTGTAAATGTCGTATTGGTCTCTATTTCTTCAATATTTTGTTTGATTTCTGTAATAATTCTCCCTCTCGCTATACCTTTTTTGTGAATTCTCGTGGCTGGAACAATTTTCCATTTAAAATCTTGCGGTAGTTTTTGCTTTATTGTCTTCCAGTTCTTTTCTTCTATCCAAGTTTCTGTAAATCCTATGATATGATAATTTCTTATTTGATCTCAAAAATCTGTCCCTTTCCCTTTAATACCCTTTATGTTCCAGAACCCTATTTTTATATTATTTATCTTATATTTACTATCTCTCTTCGCCATTGTATCTAAAAAATTTGTTCCTTTTTTTGTTCTTTTTCTTGAGTTTCTTCGATTATGTTTTCAAGGCTGTTCCAGGTATACCATTTTTCGTTTATTTTTATTTTTTTGTAAGCTACTATAACTGAGTGACCTTTCGCTCTTTTCTCCTTTGCTATCTTTTTGAGAGTCGATTGGATTTCTCGTTCTTGCTGTGTAAAATCGTGGTCGACGTAAGTATTAGTCTCTTTGAGTAATCTTTTTTAATATTTTTTGTTTTTCTTTCCAGTTTGGTAATTTAAATATTGCTGCTTCATTTTCCTTCGTTTTTATTTTATATGCAACTGTAACTGTAGTTTCTATCCTCATGTTATCTCGTAGCCATTCTTCTACTGCTTCTTTTATATTTTCATTTCCAACATTTATTCCTTTGATTATTACATTGTTTCTCTTTGCTCGCTTTTCTCGTAGTTCTTCTTTATTTTTCAGTTTCTCTATTCTCTTTAAAAGTTCTTCTTTCTCTTTTTTCCACTCTTGTTCTTTTTTAATTATATCTTATTCTAGTAAATTTACGAATGTTTTGATTTCATCCGATTCACTTTACGAATACGTTGGGTCATGTTTGATATATCCGGTCGGTATATGGTGAAGACTTTTTAATTTGAATCCCCCTACTTGTCACAGATATTATTTTGCGTAAGATTATTTTTATTAAATTTATTATGTTTTGTCTCTAATTAGCTATTTAGGTACGTAACCGATGCTGTTGGATAAGAGCTACATTTAATGATACTGGTATTCACGTATTTTATTTCAGTTTATTTCTAGATTTCAGTGTGAGAACATCGATATTATAGTAATTCAGGTGAGAGAGTTAATCTAGCATGTGTATGATTGTGAGTGTGCGTGTGAGCAGTACTGGGTACTGTAGTGGCCGCATCGTGTGAACCCGAGGGTCGCCAACGGTAGCAGCAGGGAAGGCTGTAGTGACCCACATCAGGTGTCGCCAACGGTAGCAGCAGTTAGGGCTGTAGTGATCTGATCCAGTTGGTTAAGAGGAATGTCTCCGGATCACCACCGAAGCGGCAGTGGTTCCGTAGTGGCCGCTCGTGTGAACCCGAGGGTCGCCAGCGTAGCAGCAGGGAAGGCTGTAGTGACCCACATCTGGTGTCGCCAACGGTAGCAGCAGTTAGGGCTGTAGTGATCTGATCCAGTTGGTTAAGAGGAATGTCTCCGGATCACCACCGAAGCGGCAGTGGTTCCGTAGTGGCCGCTCGTGTGAACCCGAGGGTCGCCAGCGTAGCAGCAGGGAAGGCTGTAGTGACCCACATCTGGTGTCGCCAACGGCAGCAGCAGTTAGGGCTGTAGTGATCTGATCCAGTTGGTTAAGAGGAATGTCTCCGGATCACCACCGAAGCGGCAGTGGTTCCGTAGTGACCGCTCATGTGAACCCGAGGGTCGCCAGCGTAGCAGCAGGGAAGGCTGTAGTGACCCACATTCTGTGGTCGCCAGCGTAGCAGCAGTTAGGGCTGTAGTGATCTGATCCAGTTGGTTAAGAGGATTGTCTCCGGATCACCACCGAAGTTGCAGAGGGTCCGTAGTAACTAGCGGTACTGCCCGTAGTTGCCAACATGTGTGTACGGTGTGTGAATGCCTGAACCTTTTGTAAATGATTGCCTCCTCACTGAGTATTTCTCATGTGTTAATTCTTTTACAGAAATAATCACGGCGTGAAGGAGGATTCCGCGTGACCGGGTTCGGCCAGGCGACGGTCATCTAGATTTGTTATTATTTTTGTATTAATACTGTATATACCGGTTTGGGTGATAAATGTGTTTTAATATTCTAATTTTCAGTGCTAACATTTAACCGTCATTTATAACATACTGACACTTAAATTATATATGAATATAGTGTTACAGAGATTATTTTTGTGTAACTTGAATCGAATCCATATTAAGGTTTATTTAATGCATATTGACTAGTTATTAAAAAAACAGTAGCCAAAATTTCCCCCGTATGAGCTACTTAGAGAATGCTACTGCATAGACCCTTGCTTCCAAACAGTCGGGAACATTCAACACGCTGTAGTTGTTTAAGCGATTTGAGAATTTTTGGTGCACCCACCTTACACTCACTTTTGACATCTCTAGATAGATATATATAGATATTAAGTAAGGATATCCAAAATAGTTTCTGCATACTTCTGTGTTTGTCAGTCATTATAAGATTTTCAACTGTTTTGATAATCTCTGCCGAAGTAGCGTTAACTGTCTTCCTTGTTCAAAAAGATTATGCCACTTGTTCTCCATACTTGTAATTTTTCTATACGCTGACACTAAATTCCTGACGCATATATGTTAATATTAAAAATAATGAACAATAAGTACTTCTGCTCCAAAGACCCATTTATTCCCGCGAACTTTTTGACCTATACTCGTAAATAGTTTATCTCACTACCGTAACCCTCGATGTTGCTCCTTTTAAAACAGCTTTGAGTGTTCGTAGTAGTGATGTGTCGTTCATGAACGAGCCTTTCGTTTTGAACGATTCACTTTAATGAGACATGAACAGGGATGGCAACGTATAAAATAAAATGTATAAAAGAGTATAATACGTTCGTATAATACTATATAATACGTGGGAGTATAAAACTATACGTATTATACATTTTATATAATATACGTAATGTACATACATAATATACATTTTATACAGTTAATGTATTATACATACGTATAATACTGCATAAAAATAAAATATACGTGTATGAAATGATATAATAATAATCAACACCAAATATTTTTTACTGCTCAAAAGGTATAATATGATTTATAAAGTATGAAATATATAATACATATGTATTATACAGGTATAATAACATCCATTTTATACAAACGTATTATACCATGAATACGTTTTACACAGGACTTTTATAAATATAATGTATAAAAAACTTTTATATATGTATTTTTCCATCCCTGGCCATGAACGAACGACTCTTTAGTTTGCATAGTACGGTACATGGCTCACCAGTTCACACTATTTTGGATTCAAATCAGAAATTGGGTATTAAAAATGAGTATACTATTAAGGGTGTTTACAAAGCTAATGGGATCTCAAAAACTAGATAAAAATCAAGTTCAAGTTTTACGTCGGAATTGAACTCGGACTGTGCGAATTATCACTGTTCACACGTTTAATTTGCGTTACAGGTATCATAATATTTATGTATGAAATAGTATTTTCCATGCGTGTAATAGCTATTGTTCATTCGGCCAAATTATAAAACTCGCCTGCGGCTCGTGTGTCAATCTTTATTCTTTTAAGCAGCAGCCATCATTATACGCTCATAATAGTACATTAAAATACATGTTTCATAAGACATGATTTTAGCGCACGCGTCTTTGTTAGAAACAGGCGTGGATAAGTGCGCTGAAATGTGTTATGAAACGTGTACTTTATACTATTTTTTTATTTTGTTTTTTTTGTCAAAAAATATTTAAAAATATGTCACTTCATTTTTGAGAATTTCTATTTTGTTTGTGTAATATGTACTTTTTGAAATTCATTTGAATTTCATAAAGTACATACTAAAGAACCAAAAAAAAAAACAATATCCTATTACAACAAATAAATTTTATTTTAGAAAATTTTATTTTTCTTGCTATACACAAAACTTGTTTTCCTTGTTTATTGTTTGTATCTGTTGTAATTCGTAGTGTATAAAACGAAATACTGTATGCGTTAAGCGTCGGCGTGTCGGTTAATTTCTGTTTCCAGTTAAATACTCCCAAATTAAAGGGATCTACAATCTGTTTACTTAACCAGCATCCAGAATTATTTTCTTTTGCAATTTTTTTATAGCTCCCTTAGTAGGTAATAATAAAAACAAAAGCAAATTTAGAAGTTATCTGAAGTTTTAATATTTAAAAATCAGATTTGTAAATATAACGCGTTGGAGAATCTTTAGCGTCGTTAATTAAGAAGTTGAAAATGAAACCACAAAAATTATGATAAAATTTTCATTAAAACCTTCATAGTATGACATTTTCCTTCGAGAAACATTACATCTAAGAATTTTAGCTAAATAAAATATTGAAGAAATAAATTTAATTACACCGTACATATAATTTCAATACATATAATTTATGTATGGTATAGAGCCATCCATAAATACTTTTAGATTTAATTCAAAAGAGATCACATAAGGATCAACCTAAATGAGCCTTGCAAATTTAAATTTATATTATTTACGTATATTACTAATTGGGTTCATTTACTCAATAGTTGTACATACTTAGATAAAATTGTTAAATTTATTTAACATTTTTCACGAGATACAAATAAAAATTGAGCCCGTTAGATACAGTTTTTAATTCGGAACAACTTCTGCTTTCACACTTTTGATCTAAAATTAATTAATTAATTTGAAAAACCTTATAATTTTATTTAAGTACAACCCTGCGTTTTTTACCCCTATAATAATTTTTCAACTTTCCAGCTGTTAGGGTGTAATAAAGTCAATAACGGTATATCTTGGCAAGGGCTATAAACGTGGTATTAGTCTGAGGTGGTAAATGTTAAAGAGCTTTAAAAAAATATGTAGGTACTAAGGAGCGCCAAATGCATGCCATCCCCAGGCGGCATACACTCTAGCACGGGTCATGAGCCTGTTAGTAGTGATGGGTGAATTCCCGAAATTGAATGATGAGGAAAATTCCCGGACATATCCCGCGAAATTTTCAAGACAAATTTTTGAAAATTTTCAAGGAATTTCAAATATTACGAACCAGCAGAAGTAATAAGTAAAAGACAGACACAAGCATGCAAAGCAATAGAACATGCGCCTAGGTCTAATTCCTAAAAAAAAAATTGCAAAAAAATTGGGAAATGATGAAGAAGAAAAAGAAGTTTTCTGTTGCCAGTAGCACATCACTATCTGTGTATCATGATACTATTATTCCAGAAACCGTTTGAAATTACTAAAAAAATTGTATTATAAATTTATAATTTCAAATGACCTCTGCGGGTTGTCGCGCTGCATTGTGCAGATATCAGTTCTTTATATGAGAGAATATACCTTTTTAGTCCAGTGAACAGCAGTCAAAAAAGGTTACCCTACAAAAGCTCGGGTAGTTCTGAATTTCTGATATGTTATATAGGATGGTTGGTTAATAAAAAAATAAAATTTCCACAATTCTTCTTCTTCCATCATCTTGTAGAACCACTATAAGTTGGCACTTTTTCAGTTTTTCGCCTATAACTTCTTTCTGATAAATTTTAGCGCAAAAAAGTTAGCCGACTTGTAGAGGACAACATTTTCCTGAAAATTTGATACGAAAAGTTTTTAGCATTAATAACAACGGAGGTATGAAGGAAAAAGGCAACAATTGCACACTTAGCAAAATTTTGAATTTCTTTCCATCTACGCCTAGCATAAAACATGTGACAAGGTCACTGACATTAATGTGATTTCATAGCTCAGTTAGATAAAGCATCCTACTAAATACGAGTATATAAGATAGCGGGGTCCTAAGTTGAAATCCCAAATGAATTTTTTTACAAATCCTTCCATCGTTACACATAGTGCAACTGAAATAAGTACATTAAATTTAACGAGTAATGTTTTTCGGCAGTGAATTTCTGTAACCTAGTTACTGTAAACTATTACAAACGATATACAGGCTATTAGAGAAAGAAGTACATTAAATTTAACTACTAATATAACGTGTCGAGAGCAACATTAATTCTTAAAAAAAAATTTTTTCTAAACTTTCAGCTATTGATTTAGAATTCTTTAAAGATTTTTTACAATTTAAGTTATCCACTTATGGCAACATGGCCGCCGCCTGAATTTAATTTGGATACACACAGCACAAAAATTGTCAGTTGTTGGAGTTTTGTAGTAATTAACTAATTAATATTTATTACTTTAATTCGCAATAGTACAATTTTTAAATAACAATTTGGATAACAAAATTATAAAATTGTATATTAAAACAAACTCCCCAAAGTATGTGAACGAGGTGGAATTATATGAGGCCCAATGATTAGGCAATTTATTATTCCCGCCCAAATAAAAAAATTGTGTTTCATTCTTCAGAATCTTTTGCGTCCCGATAAGTGTATTGTGCATTATTAAAGACACCTTCACTAGCAAGTACAGGTTCATCAGTGAACAATACAAACCATTCGCAAAATTGGAGTGCTGGAAACGTAATTTTTGCACATGGTATGAATGTAACTGGTGCTCTTTCAAAATATTCCAAGTTGTCATATATACCACCTCGCACTGTGATAATTTTGAAGATATTGTATGCTGTACAACATTTACAAATGTGCGAATATTAAGAAGAGGATAATTTTCGTGTATATTCGTTGGTTTTGAGCACGAAGTATGATATATAAAGAGTGGACAAAACTTCACCCATAATGTAACAGGCGAGTGAAGAGAAAGATAGTTAAGCTGCGTTTGACACACAACGTATATAGGAAATCACAAATTATTTTACATTGTATTGACGGGTTACTATGTTATAAGCAATATTTAGATACTTACATATATGTTTATATCTAATTAAATTAGTATTATTGATTCATATATGAATTTAATGTTTTTGAGCGTCATATCGTTTGCTATAATCACCAATTTTACAGTTATAGCTTGCAACATAACAATGCCAGAAAATTATCCGTTAAACCTTCTTTGTGCAAAAAATATTATACGCATTGTATACATTTGACATCGTTCTCTACATTGTCTACGCAGTGTATACGTATTTAGGTAAACCATCATAGATTAAGAACGCAACATCCTTGGTTGCCATACCCAGAAATAAGTATTAATACCTAAACGACCCAAAATCAAACAGTTTCAACATTGGGGTTAATGTAAATATTTGTTGCTCTTGCAAGTAAGAGTCTTCCGCTAATAAACCTTGTTACCCTGTATAGATTGACTTGTATATTATCTATAGAATTAATTAGTAGGGACCCGGTTAGGATTATTATATGAATTGATAACTGCCTATCAATCCTGTGTGCTATTGGTCAGCTGCATTTAATTAGTAATTGTGCAGTCATACGATTTATTAACAATTAAATCACAACAATATTACATATTTTATAATATTTATTTGATATATTTTTCCCGTAACGCAATTATATTTTTATAACGTAAAATAAATTTTCTTCAAATAACCCCTACATAGGATTTATTAATTTATAAACTGTTACATTAAATTTCTCATAAATAATATACTAGTACACGTTATTGCACACGGGCGCGCACAAATTAGTTTTAATAGTGTAATAAAAACATATTTCACCCGTATTATTCCCTGTGGCAGTTATTGTCGCATAACGTTAAAAATACAATGAATAGTGTCCAACTCGTAATAGGCAGCGACGAAAGCAGAGTTAACATAGTTAGTAAACTAAATTATGGATATTAAAGTTTGTAAGTTAATTATGTTTTACACTAATGCTTCACCTGGCCTACTTGACTTGTCTAATGAATTCATCCCAGCGCTTTAAAATAACATTTAAACTGAATGTAAATTAACTCCGAAGGAGAAACAAGTCATGCGGAATTTCTATGTTCACCACGTAGGAAGAATTGTTTATTACCTCAGGATAGGTCATCCACCCATTACTTTAAAGATAAATGTGTAATAATACATTTTCACGGTTTCGCCTGCCTAATACGAATATAATGTAACGTTATTATTTATTTGGGTGAAGTGTAAATATTAGACAATTATTATTAATTAAAATAACGGTTTATTAAACTATAATTAAATATTAAAAATGTATTAAATAATAACGATAACTAATATTAATTACTAATTTAATATCTAACTAAGACTAACTATAATTAACTAGATAACACTAACACTATTTATTTAAACAAATAACACGACTATTTATTTACATAATCTTACTGATTATTTTTTCGACTATTTATGTCACTATTTATTTATTTAACCAATTAACTGTCCGCCTACAGACCTCCATTTCTTCTTATACTCAACTGACTCAACAGTGTCTATATATTCAACTGCTCGGACAGAAGTCACACTTTTCACCTCACTATCTGTCTGTGTAACTCTCTCTCTATCACCGATTGTCCGTATGTTACAATTTTTCAACAACACTGACGAGTATCCACTTCTACTTGCCGTTACTGTCCCTGTATACTTAGCTTCCTAGTACTCTTCAATACTACAGAGTATTCACTTCCAGTTATCCCGGTATACCAGTAACTTTCCCACTTGCCGTTACTATCCTTGTACAATACAGCCTCCCAATACTCGTCAACATTACTGAGTATTCACATCCACAGCTATCCCAGTTTACCAGCAACTTCCCGAGTGCCTACTTGACACAAACTGAATACGCTCACTACGATATTGCTATTCTTCTCACAACACTTGACTCTCTAACACTCCATATGAATGTCTCTATGAATCTCTGTATGTAACTAACTAACTCCCGAGCATAGCTGCGTCTCTATTATACAGCTGCCATTAACTTCCAGAGAGCTCTAGAATGGTCGACCGCATAATAACAATGAACACAAAAGTTTCAGGCGATCCGAAGTAATTAAAAACGTCGCGGCTTGTTTGTTTGCGTAGCGTAGCTGCTAGCGCGATTGCGTCATCGCCGGACTTACATTCTTGTTCAGCGTAGCTCACACGTTACAATAAATGTTAGAACTAATGATTAACAAATAAAATAACAGTTTGTATAATTTATAAATTTGTAAAATAACAATTATTTTCAATTTTCAAATAACACTGAAGGGATCTCTGTGATGCTTTTCGACGGTTTTCAGCGCAAGGGGCAACGGTACAATTATTACGTCATTACCGAAATCTTTAAATAAAATAGTAGAATAGGATTGGCGCACCAAGCAATAGATAATAAATCGTGATGTGATAATACATTGTTACATATTTATTTTAAATGAAAACTGAGATTTTTCCACATGTCATATTTACTGACTGTCTGCATTTGTGTGGAGGATGTACGGGTGTATTAGAAAAAGGTCTTCCTAATATTTGTTGATTCCAATATTCTTAACCGAATAATACAAATATTCATAATCGTTCACATGTCTTAGTTATGCGCATATTTAACTTTTCGGATTCCCAAATGTTGAAAATATGTGTACGTTATACCTGTATGTTAACAGTCCCCCAAATTAATTTATTCGAAATTTGAATTTGTACGAAAACGTAAATTTATTGTTTGAAAAGAAATATATAAAAGATAATTAATTTTATAATATATCAAGATTGACTTCACTCGATCTAAGGCATGTTCGAGAAAGATTGCCATGCATCATATCTTCTTTTGTGAGGACGGTCCATCATCTTCGACTTCTTCCAGTGAGATATCAGATATCACAACTAATTGAATATTTAAGATTTCCTTGAACATAAATCCATAAATATTCGTCATACACGATTATGCGGATAAATAAATAACTATCACGGTGATGTTAGCAAAATATTCAACTCTGAGAGAGGGAGACATAATTATATGAATGGTAATATAAAAACTTATTAGAGGCATGGCAAATTGACATAAAAGTTATGTTTATGTAAACAGATTTGTTATTAAATAGCTTATTGATCCAGCTATTATAATCATTACTGATGTGATAGAAACACAGAATATTAACATTTTTGGTATGGTAAAGATTTAGAAGTCATAGTTTAAACCAATCCAGTAGATTTTTTACCAAACAACTACATATCTCATCGTATTTTTGTTAGTTATTTTTGAAATGTTAATAGCAGATAACATACTTTATGGAACTACATTTTGCCGCTAAAGCTTTCAACATCGTTTACATGCGTGCAAATTTAAAAAAACTCGACAAGCAAATTACAACTCCGCTGAAATATCAATTTTGTGAACATGTACCAATCTTGATCCAATTTCGGTGAAATTTGTTTGAACAATATAATTTATGTACCCATTCAGTGGCCAATTCGTCCCAAATTTGCAATTACAGTGCTTTAAACTGATAAAAATCGCCGAGAGAGCGCTGAAATATTATTCCACTGTTATTAAAAATGCAATAAATCCTATAGATGACAAGTTTCAATTTACGGGCACGCAATGTGCTAGAAAGTCCTTCCAGCAATTAGTTTTCCCAGGACGAATTGGATATTAAATTCGAAAATGATTCGATATCTGTAGTTAAAGATCTTTTTTTACAAGATATTCAGAGACTAAAGAGGGTTTTTTCGGTCGTGGGGATATTGTTCGTTTTCTGAACCAATGAACAGCTACATTACGTGAAAGAGAAATGTATGTGTCAAAAACAGCTGAGAGGGAAGATTTATTTAGATGATTATATTTTTGCAAACTTGCAATATTTTTGTATCTCGTATATTTAATTTTTGATATGCAAATTGTACTTCGAAAACAATATTATGCCACGTGACATTTCTTGGTCTTTTAAATTGACTTATTCTTAGAATTTCTATTACAAAATAAAAATACAATCAATTTTCTCATGGATATAATTCTTTTATTTACGAATTTTAAAGAATTCTAAATAATTCCATGAATTCAATACTTTAATTTATAATTTGCAGAAAATTTAACCAAAACATTATTTTCACCTAATTAATATTGAATTATTAATTATTCGTATTTTAACAAAGTTTTGAGAACAAAACTGATTTTAATAAATTATTTTTCACATAATTATACAATAATGAGGCTATATATAATATCTAAATAGCAGATTGAATTATTAATTAATAAATATTATCATCATATTTTTAGCTTTCTTGCATATATATATATATATATATATATATATATATATATATATATATATATATATATATATATATATATATATATAATAGGTAATTAAAATCAAGGCTTTTCAGCATTGAAAACCAGAAGCTAAGTTACTTCCATATATAAAAACACAATTTATCTAAATTACAATAGCTGTTAATTTTAGTGAGGTTATTGATTTTCCTAAATAAAACATCTGATGTGACCGGCACATTTCTGCCACCATGAAATTGTTATTCATTTCAATAAACATATATTTAATAAATGCTGGAAAATTTTCAGAGTAATATAAATATTTTCTTCGACAAAATTATACTTTTGTATGAATTCAAATTAATATTGTGATAGTGATATTTATATTTTTACAATTGTAAATATATAAAAAAATGTTTATTAATTAGGTATTTTATTAATTTTCATATCTTCTTCGAACTTTACCATTATTAATTTTAAATGAATAATTTATTGTAATTTTTATGTGTGAATTATATGGATTTGAATTCCAAAACTATATACCAATAGCCGTGAGTGGTCGTACGGTATAAACAGACCAGTCCGGACTTGTTTAATTACTTGGGTGTAGTGTTATATTGTATTCGACGTTTTTATCTAGAATAGTATTCTAGTAATTTCTCGAATACCAACACTGCAGTATATAGGCCATGTTAGCGAAGGCATAGTACAGTTTGATACAAACAAGCGTGAACAGTCGGTGACATAAGCAAGCATTAGACGAGCAGTGAACATAAATTAACGTAGTTATATAAATAAATGAGATAAATATTGTTTAAAAAAATAATATTAGTGTTTGTGTTTTATAATATTCTTAGTCTTAATTAGTGTTTAATATTTGTTTAATCATAGTAAAGTTAAATTTATTTTCTTTTAATATCTATTTATCGTCCTAATAAACTTTTATTTTAGTTTATAATATTGTCTAATACATACACTTCACCCAAATAACGTTACAATATATATATATATATATATATATATATATATATATATATATATATATATATATATATATATATATACAGGCTGTTTCCTTTAAAACAACCAGCGCTTTTTTGGACGAACTAACAACTTTAGAGAAAAATGTTTTATACCAAAATTGATCAAGAATAAGGGGATAATGTATCAATAGTAACAAATCGAATATTTAACCATTGGTTCTCAAACGGTAGAACAAAATTATATTTTTTTTAAATGGCACCCTATATAATTTTTTATCTCTTTATAAAGAATATTATTTTTGAATTTCAACGATATAAATAGAGCGTAGGGTTGTATAACAATTTTTTCGAGAAAAATGGTAATAAAAACTAGAATAATGTAATAAATATGGGTTTACTACTAGCGTAACTAGGCAACAGACGTATCAAGTACCTGTATATGGCATAGGCTATTGTAATATTGTAACATAATTTTTAATTCCATTTTTCTCGAAATAATTGTTATACAACCATATACCAAATTTATTTCGTTGAAATTAGAAAAAAATCTCTATCTAATGGGCTAAAAAATTATATAGGATACCATTTAAAAAATATAATTTTGTTCTGTCGTTTGAGAACCACTGGTTGAATTTTCGGTTTGTTATTATTAATAAATTAGCCATTTATTCTTGATCATTTCTCTGTATATAACATTTTATTCTAGTCATTAGTCGCCCAAAAAAGCGCTGGTTTTAAAGGAAACAGCCTGTATATATATATATATATATATATATATATATATATATATATATATATATATATATATATATATACATATATATAATGTTGGTAAGTTTCAAATGAAACTCTTGTAAGTTATTATCAAGCTTTCGGAATTATTTATTAGTATAATATAGGGATATACACAAATCCAATAACACTTTAAATATTACAAATACCATTCTTTGTTTTCATTGATTTAAAAAAAAATTATTTAAAAAATTTAAATCAATTTACTAAATCATTGTGATCTCAACATTTGTTTTGCTAGTTTTTTCCCGCTTAATTTTCCTTCTTATTCTTTTGTAACCTTTTGCTAATATTGTTCATTAGTTCGAACACGTTTTTCCATTTACATATTAACAATTATTTGCTCAGTCAAGTTAGTGATGTTTCACCATTTTGACTTCATCTTTTTCTAAATGTCTTTACACTAATATTGTGTTATATCAATAATTCATTTAAACATTTTCATTATATTGTATTTTACTAACTATGGACAACAGCCAATTTATATTTTAATGACTGCTATGTATATTAATTAACCTGATTGAGTAGAAAGAATTTTCAGCGTACATTAATTAACATTGTAGTTATCCTAAAGAAGGAATAAATAATTCCAAAAGCTTGATAATAACTTACAAGAGTTTCATATAAAACTTACCATCATCCTGACTACATACCTGTGAACTTTTCATCTATATATACAAAAAATATAAATGCAATTCAATAAAATAATTAATAATATTTATTTTTGATAAGAATCGCGAACAAATTATATTTTTGTATAAAAGTCTATTTGAGTTAGACTGTCGACAAGATTCACACACACGCACGCATGCACGCACCCACTGACGCAAACACTCACGCACATACTCACGCACACACCCACGCACACACACACACACACAGACACAGACACAGACACACACACAGACACACACACACACAGACACACACACACACACACACAGACACACACACAGACACACACACAGACACACACACACACACACACACACACACATTGCATTGCATTGCATTGCATTGCATTGCATTGCATTGCATTGCACTGCATTGCATTGCATTGCATTGCATTGCACTGCATTGCATTGCATTACTTTCATATTTCTGTATTAGTATTTTTTGACATATTCATGATAATATTAAAATGATACCGACGCCGAATTATTTAAAAACATGAGTGTAATTGAGCAAGTATAATTTATTTATAATATTATTATATTAATATATCTTAATAGGAATCGTTGAAATATTTAATCTATTGTAATTGTTTGTTTTCCAAAAATATTATTCTATTGAAAAATAATATATTGAAATCGACAAAAGAATTAAAATTATGGAACTCTACACGAACAGTATTGTTACAAAAGCAAGATGTTGAGTTGTTGATATACAGTAAGTGACATAAACAATGTGGATACATTCGATTTAGATAATTTTACAATATCTGACAAATTTCCTTATCAATGTTCCGTGAATTTTACATTTAAAATCTAGATTCTGATATATAGCTCTATAGCTTGCACAGCTTTATTAAAATCATAAGTTAGTTATATCTCGAGAATTATTGTTTTAAAAAATCTGATTACGCGATATGGTACAAAATTTGTTAAAACAATTTTTATCTATCACAATAAATAAGAAATAAAATATTTTCGCAATAACTGAAAAACCAATTTTTCCCTGTAGCTCAGAAACAAAAGAACATCGATAAGTACTGTGGTCTGTGGTGACTCTTAATCTTTTCTTGAAAAGTGGACTTAGGAATGTGCAAACGATTTTGCTCTATCGTTGATACATTAATCGAGATACTTTTGAAAATATCGGAAATGAGACACTGCACACACATACATACAGGCTGGTGACTTGGATGACACAGCAATGGAGTTTCAATGGTAAAATCTTAATGTGCTGTTATTTACTCCCCTAATTATTTTAGAACAAAATTGTATTTCGGTTTTTGCTACAGAAAAAAACACTGCATCTGAATATGATATTGTTTATAATTTTTCAATTTCCAAAACCGTAAAATTAGTCGAAAACAATTATAACATTTTTACAAAAATCTTTGGTGCCATTGAATAAAAATTTAAACAAATATCACATAAAGAACTAACAAATGTCAGACAATAATTTTACATTAGATTAGGGATTTTTTTAATGGTAAATGGAGGTTTGTTTAAACATTTAAATAAGTTAAGGATCACATTACATTGTTGTCATCAACTACAATAAAGGTGTTTTCATTTTTTTCGTTTTGAAAATAAATTTAACGTCAAGAATCTATGACAGATGTTTGCAATTTTGTTTAAATTTTTGTTCCATGGCATCAATGATTTTTGTAAAATTATTATTGTTTTCGATTATTTTTACGGTTCCGGAAATTAAAAAATTATGAACAATAGCATATTCGGATGCAGTAGTTTTTTCTGTAGCAAACGCTTAAATACAATTTTGCTCTAAAATAATTAGGGGAGCAAATAACTGTACCTTAAAACTTTACCATTGAAACCCCTATGCTGCGTCATCTAAGTCACTAGCATGTATATTTCGTTTTAAATGAATTTCAGCGTTATTTATGCAATACGAGAAAGTACATATATATAATTGGTTTAGATTTTCTACGATATTTTATGTAATAGTTCTTTAAGTTGTTTTATACAGTAAGCAACTTAAACGTTGCGTTAATGGCAGTTTCATAGAAACATGCATAATCATATCGGCTACTATAGGTACACCTTCAGAAACCTTACCAACATAATCGTGCACCTTCCTTCAATATTAGCGTAAATATGTCCTTTTTATATGTTGGAAATATCCTTGCATCATTTTTCTTCTTCCTTCCAGTCTGGTGGTCTTGTAACTTAACCCAACCTGCATTCCTAACCTAACATCGATCATCACTTCATTGGTATAGCAGTAGCAAGCAAAGCACACTAACGCCGCGGCGGCCCAGGCGAGTGTTAATCATTCATTTAAAGTCAACACCGGAGCGAGTGAAGTTGCCGGTGGTGATTCCGGAGTCCAGACCTCCGGAGGGAACGAAGACAACCGGAATACAAATCCGGAGGGGAGACTTTTACAAGGAGTTAGGACATGTAAAAGAATATTAAAAAAACTGATGTGGCCAGCACATTACCTTCCGTCAGTTCTATGCATTTCGTATAAATGTCGTACAGAAAGTTCCTTGCAAAAGATTCTATTTCTTGTACATTACCTTGAGGCAGTTGTATGTATTTTATACAAATTACATACAGAAAGTTTCTAACAATAGATCTTATATTTCCATTAAATTATAACACAAACATTCAACTGCACTTGACACTGATACCTTTCAATCAAAATTTTCTTAATATAGCAGCTGTTTCCAGAGTTATAGCATAGCTAGCTAACGTATATGATATTTAATTTCTTTATAATTTCTATATGCATTCAAATCGTATAGATAATAAAATATTTTTTAATATGTATGATAACATTAAATGTAAAAAATGAGATTTTCAAGAAAAACTGTCAAAATCTTCAAATGAGGGTACTTCCGGTTGACCAATTATAACCAAAATCTAATCAGCTCTTCACATGGATCTAGCGGAGAGGAATACGAAAGAATTATAATTTTCGGAATTGTAGTATTAGAGTTATCGCATTAGAAAATTTTGTCACACACAGACACACACACACACACACACACACACACACACACACACACACACACACATATACGTACACATACAGACACCACCGTAAAAACAGTAAAATCGTATTCTAGGGACCGTAAAACGTGCTTATTCATTAAAAACTCACCACCGAAATTTTTGACCAAAGACATACCTTCCTTACATAATGGTGACGAAAGGTAAAAAGATGATGATTATACTGGGATGTTAAGAGAAAGTTTTGTAGAGTAATTTTCGAAGAGTTGTTTTATATGGAAATTAATACATTTAAAAAATCCAACATAATTACAATTGAATCTAAAGACAATTCCCAAATAATTGAATCAAAAACAAATTATACATGACGTAAACATTATATATTTCCTCAAGCAAACAAGGTACACATGCCATGACAAACTGAAAATGCTGTAAAGTATTATAATTTTAAAAAAGTTTACAGGTACATTTTTTGGCAGTGTTTTTGATGCCGGCATCAGTTTCCATATTCGAGTTCGGCGCTAGATAAATAAAAGAAAACATGGCACTCCCTAATGTTTAATAAGTTTAATGAAAATGAAAGTATTTGTTATCACTGTAAGGCATTTAAGTTGGCAATAATTTTTTTAGTTAATAATAGCCATTTGTATATATTTATACAATTATTATTATTATTATTATTATTATTACTATTATTATTTATACCCTGAGGAATGGATAACTCACAAGAGTTTCATTTAAAACTTACCATCATCCTGACTGCATACCTATAAACTCTTCATCTTTATATATATATATATATATATATATATATATATATATATATATATATATATATATATATATATATATATGTTGATTCTTTGCAAATTTAGTCAAGCTTTCGCCTTTTATTTAAGGCTTCCTCAGGACTGTAAAAATTACAATTTGGTATACAATAATTTTGATTATTTTTTAACACATCTTACAACCATTGAAATGTTTCACTTTGTGTCACGTGTCTGCATTTTAACCAATCCTGTAATTATTATACTGAGAATAATGCTCTAGAGATTATTCCTGGGAATAATCTCTGAAGCTTTTGTTTTTGTTGACATGTCAGATAATAAAGTGAGCAAAAGAGACCAATTTTATGCCATTTCTGATCATGAAATAAGTCAAAAAATTATAGAAATCACTTGATATACCATAATTAGTAATTATGTTTTTTGATTATTTATTTTGCATAGTCAGTATATTCTAGTTGTCAAAACAGACTTACCAATTGAGCCATGTAAATGAATTAAGCTAGTTAATTATAACAGTAGATTGTATTACAATAGCAAGACAGCCTGATTCCTTTGTTTGAAACTAGTGGATCAAAAAATAATCTAATTAAATATAATTCGAGAGTTCGATAAATTAGAAAATAATTACTAAAATTTGTCAAATTATTTTCAAATTATTCTCACTCTCTTGTTGTATTATTACTGACAAAAAATTATCAATTTTCATGAATAATCAAGGAAAATAAACACAATTAAACATAAAAGATATTACTGTCGTACATGGTTTATTGCATTGTTTTTGTAATTTAAACCTATGGTGAAACTGATAATTATCGATGATTTGCGAAATTTGTCAAGAAATTGAATCTCACATGTTTTTCGTTGTTAGTTTTTGAAGGATATACTTCTGTTGCCTATTGCGCATGTTGTAGGTAATTTGTGGGGTTTGTGAAAGCGGGAAAATTTTGAAATTTGACTTATTAGACTCGACTCTTTTTGAGATTTGTGCAAACACAACAACACTCAAGTTATGTCATTATTATTGTCTCTGGATTTTCTTTAGGGATGCTTTATATTTGGTATTAATTTGAATAGGTTACAATACATAGGACTCAGGTTATCCATGTCTGTGATTTTATTCGTTATATTATATGATGTTTTTATAAGATACATTTCTGACAAATACCGTTTGCTGTAATTTTTTTCTGATTCTTACATTTTGGTATGTTCGAGATCTATATTATACTTTGTGACTTTGAAGTGTTGACCAAGGGATTTTGAATCTGGTTTATGTTTTATATCACTTTTGTGTGATGTTAGTCTGCCTGAAAGTTGTCTTGATGTGTGAGCTATATAATTTAGATTGCAATTTTTACACTGTATAATATAAATGACATTGGAACGTTGTTTACTAAGTGTTGGTTTTTTAAATTTTGAAATAAATAATGTTTTCATAGTCGTGCAACTCTTTTTTGCTATTTTGACTGGGATGTCGGAAACTATGTTTATATTTTTGGGTGTAATGTTATGTATGTATGGTAAAAAACAATATTTTATATAATTATTGGATTTGCGTGTATGTTGGGTTCTAATCTAGGTGGTTGATCATTGAATAATATTCTGTTTAGAACATTTTTTGGGTAGCCATTTTGTGACAACATATCTCTCAACCGAGCCAGATTTTGTTCGCGAAAACTTGGGTGTGAGATTTTTAAAATTCTGTTTTTAGTCTTCGAATAACATTAATTTTCATTTGTTTTGGTTGGTCCGAAAAGTAGTGTAGATACCGTTGTGATGAGATTGGCTTAACATACCACTCCAGTTTTAAAATACCAGCGTAATCTTTGATGATGAGTGTGTCCAGACGAACTTCTTGACGAATGCTATTTCGAAGCGTAGTTTTGGGATACATATGTCCCGTAGTTTGTCCATTATGTATAGGGCCAAAATAGGAATGATGTCTGCTCCCATTCTATACACAGTAGCTGTTTTCGAATATGAATTTTATTATAGTAATACAATCTGTAGGACTGAGCGAAGTGTTATCGCTAATACTTTCCCATTTATCCATTAAACTGTCTAGTGTTAATTGTAATGTAATGTTAAACTGTCTAGTGTTAATTATAATGTAATGTTGCTATATATACAGGCTGTTTCAAAAATACAGTAAAAAAAATTAAGGGCACATAGTACTGTACAAAATAAGTAAAAAGGCTTAATCAACATAGGACTGGTCTTCAACTGTTACCGAGAAAAGCGAAAAATCGAAAAAAACTGACAAAGATAGTGATCGAACAAAATTTTGTCTGCCAGTATATAGACTATAAAAAAACAATAAACCCAGCAATGGGTAATATGCCGTAATGATATATTTATTTATTTTATGTTTTGTTAATGGAACTATGAATAAATGTAATTATTTATCAATTCTAAAAGAAAATTTGGAGTCTTCTATAAATGAACTTGGACTGGAAGGGTATTAATATATCGCTACTACCGGGATAAAAGGTTCATAAGTCGATTTTTTCAATTTTGCGTTTGGACTGCATTTAGAGTCGCAATTAATTTTGCCTGAGAACAAGGCAAGTTTTGTAAGTTCATGGACATACATAAATACGGTTAAAAGGGTCTATAGTTGTACATTATAGATACCAAATTTAATTCAAACGAAATCATAGAAAAAATCGACGTTTGACCTTTTGTCCTGGTAGTAGCGGTATACCCATACAACTTAAAACACCTCCCTGGTCTCCCGATTTCAACGCTTTTGAGAATTTATACTCGGAACAAGACAGGCGATTCCGCAAGAAAATTCAACTAACTCCGGACGAATCTGTCTAATTTAATAAAATTACGTACGAATAAATTTCTCTAAATTTTTGTATATAATTTGTTTCAAAGACAATTACACAAAGTAAAATAAACAATTTTTAATTTGTATGACTATCATTTGATTAGGAAGTATCTAAAGGAGACTAAAATTAATTTTTGAATAAATTTATAACCCGTTTTATTTTACATAAACGTAAAGCGTACAAATAAGTTCGTTAGCGACTGTAGGTAAGATAAGTTTAACAGATTCTAAACTAAAACCGCGATTAAATTGTAAAAGGGCCCTTAAGAAACGTATGATAATTTGGCTAAATAAATTTTAGCCATTCAAGCGTAACGCAAGTTAACACATGAATAATTCACTACATATATAAAGACTCAATTTAAGAGAATTACTTCAAATTATAATTTAATAAAATTTAAATTAAAAATAATTAAAATAAAACTTATTTTGAAACATCATTGATCTTAGTAAAACATTGAAAAAGTGTATGTCTCCTAAGTGTCGAATGAAATATCTTTTTTATTTACATCTTGTTTTGGAATAAAATAAAACATATCTCATTCTTTTGTCTGTTACATATGTTGCAATATGGAAACTTATAAAAGTTTCTAGTAAAGCAACAATACAAATATTGAGGATATGAAACACAGTCTACGTTATATTTATTTGAATAATAAAGTTCCGAGTATTTGCAGCAGTCATCACGACTGTTATTAGTCTTTTTTATATTTTCTTTACTTTCATTTTTAATTTCCTATATTCATTTTGCTTTGTGTGTTTACTTTACTGGCTGCATAAATAATTGCATCTGCCATGAGGATGACGGAAAAATACACGACTTTACATAAAATATATCTGATAAACTACCTCGTAACTTTAGCATTTCTTAAATAGACAAAATAGCATCGAAACGAAATGAAAATGAATGATGCAATGTTTAAATTTTAAGGTTTGTTGGTGCATCTGGCTGATATATTATTCACGAAAGATGACTATTCAAGGTCATTTGTTCGAAGAAATAATACACAGCACTTTATAGCAGTAACTTAGCAACATTTTGTATTAGAAAAGGAAAAATTATTTGACGTATGTCTATTTCATTTGTGTGGTGTAACAGTTATATGTAAATAGTGCCATCACTTCCTAACACAATAAAAATAAAAGTGATGTATGTCGTAGAGTTACACACATGTAATTATCTACTATACTGCCCTCTGCACTGATGTTTATCCAGTGGCGTTGACATTCAAATCAAATTATAATTTTATGGTTTACGTCAAGTATATATTTTTGTTTTATGCAAAAACGTAGTTGAAGAAGATAAAACTTCGCGAAAAGCATTATTTAAGAAGAATAAAATTTTTGAATAAAATACATTTATTTTTTCAGTTTAAATGTACCGATAAATATTTCGAATTGCACGCCTATGGGTATGAAATGCAGTAAAGTTATCTGTAAGTCATATTATTTCAGACGGCTCATGAATGACCTTGAATAGTTATCTCTCCTAAATAATACGTATGTATATATTTATTATGGTGAAAATGATTAGAAAATGATACATTACATCAATTGAGGCGTATCATCCGAACCACCTATAAGAAGTAAAATAGCTTGTACATACGCTATTTTTAATGTAAATGATATACGGCTGAGTGCGCTAAATTTTTGTTCTGCCCAGTTTCACATCCATTGAAGTACTTGAAATTTGTCTTCTCATTTATTTTCTTATACTAATAAAATTTTAAAAACTGTGAAGGTTCAGGTTTTATTGTAACGTCAGCATCACTTCGGCACACAGTTCAAATTTGATAGGTTTCAGTATCGTGGTTTCAGTACAGTAGTGACAGCACGCGCTTTAGAATTCTATCAAATGAGTCATTTGTTTTTCCTTTTCGCAACAAAGCGAAAATTTGGTAACATGCGTGTTTCAAAATTGCATTCAATCATACGACTCGAGACGAAAGTATTAAACTATTGCCATTATTTTGTCACAATTCAATCTTAAGCCAATTTATATATTTATTATAGATATACAACTGTCAAAATATTTTCTAATTTAATAGTATAAAACCCGAATTCCCAAAACAGAAAGCGAATATATAATTCTAAATTGCATGCTATCAAGATTCGGAAATGTAAATTCGCATTCGCCTGTTATCTACAGTAGAATTCTAAAGTACGTGGGTCACTTGTCTCACTTGTTTTTAGTAAACGTTAGTCCTATGTTTATTCGAATTTTAATGATGTCACTGTTTTACCAGAATTTCTTAATTGCACTATGTTTATAAAAATTTAAAATATGCATATAAGTATGTATATTAATTTTAGTTTTCATTTATTTATATGCATATGCAGTGTTTTATTTCTTGTAAACTTTGGTTACCTAGTAATTTTTATTATTATGTTGAGTTTAAACGATTCGATTATGCACTCGAAGGATTTTGATTACGGTAAACTTATATGTATACATACCTGCGTCTTATACTCTTAAATTTTTATCTAAATTATTTTTATATAATTGTTAAAATAGAGAAAATTAAACAAAAGAAAAAAGAATTACATAAAAGAACATGTACTTAATACATATTTATTAACAAAACATTTATTCTGAAAGAAAGACATTTTGATAGCACACACCACTTTCATGTGTTCTATAGATCTATTCGTTTTAACGGAAAGATAGGTAAAATTTGATGTTTTTTTTATTGGATAATACCCCGATATTATCCATTGAAACAACATGATCAAACTATACCTACCTTCCCAACACTCTATAGTTAAAATGGATAGAGTATATGCACACATACACTTCACAGCAATAACAATTTTTCTTTTGAACTGCAATAATATAATTGGCCTTTGTTGTTCATTTTTACTTATAAATAAGCAAAATAATAACACAGAAATAACGTGCACAATGCTCGCATCGGTGTACAGGACCAAATAGCCCTATAAAATCCAAACTGGCAAATTGAATGTTGAGCTGTTGACAGTGTACTGACAACATGAAGTTAGAAAGGTACTGAGAGAACCAAGGCACATGTGCAAACAGGGCAGTAATAAATTATTGTTATTTTTGCACCGGTCTCAGAGACAAGTATGCAATTACTGAAGAGTTCAAGAAACTTATTGCATTACTTTTGATATTGAAGGAAAACCTGAAATAAATTCGTTAGTTATTGGAGGCACTGAAGATTCTTCGTAAGTACTACAATGTACATTCAAAAATATATATATTAAAAAATAATATATCATAAAAAATGCTACGCGGTCTTTGAGACCGCTGCGACTATTGGTAATTTAAAAAATACTACTGCAGGTTTAATTAGTATTTTCGGTAGGATAATTTTCCAATTGCTCCTGTGCAACCTACCTTCTACTTTCACATTCATAAGTTCTAATTTGCGTAAATTATAATAAATATATTTGTTATAATACATATTTTCAACAATGACGTCTTCTGAGATATCATATTAGGTAATTTATTCATATGTTAAATAATGCTTCGTTTCTTGTTTCATTGTAATTGGCTTTTCTTACAAATTTGAAAGTGATTTTGCATATTATAATTCCCTGTCACGAAATTGTCCTACTTTAGAGTGACAAAAAGTTATAAATCTTACTCTTAATGCATAGGAATAATATTATACTATATTTGAAAGAATAATTACTGATATACTAAAATTGTTGAATGGTATTTGTGAAGATGTTTCTTTGAAAGAGATATAATTAATGTTATATAATATTTTCTTTATTTAAATAAAAGAGATTATTTTAAATTAAGGGCACCTTATTTTAGCGTTTGTGAAAAACTGTATGTTTATTTGTTTCTCCATTGCAACGGGAATTTGTGAGCAATATTTGCTTTCAAAAATATACAACGATAGTACCATGTTGGCAAGAAGTTTGCTGCTATAAATGTTTACATAAGTAAGAACTAAAACTAAATCTAGTTTAATAGACATAGGGAAAATAATTACATAGCTCCCGTGGTGCAGTCGCTTTAAAAGAAATTTAATAAAATATTGTTAAAGTTTACATTGTGGAAATATTTATCGTTTCCTATAATTAAGCATAAATTTGAGACATTATGAGTATGAATAATTATAGATGAGTAATATTCTATGGTCCATAAATTGTTTGGTTTTGAAGTGGTGCCAAAATAATATAACGAACGCAACAACCCTGGCTGGTGGCCACCATAAATCCTGCTTCACGTTTGGTGATTTACTTGTCTCCCTTTAAAAACATATTTTTCAAAACTGTTTCTGTTACCAATAATTCAAACAAAAATTATGGCCGAATAAACGTGGCGTGACGTGGATAAATAAAAATCGCAGATGATTTTAAACACGACCCCGTCTGTGATCTAAAATTGATATACAAAACAATATTAACAAATGATACTAATTTTTATTTTTGTATATTAATAAATATATTTTTATATTTTTTTGTGTAATAATCATTATTTTACGACATATGTCTCAACTACAGAATATGTTTTCTAAATGAAATACATTGAATTAGTATATTTTCCAGTAACCTCTTTTGGCCGAAAGGTGACTTTTGTTGATGGTCGAGTGCATGATACACGAAAAAATAGTGTTATCAATCATTTCATGCCTCAAACAACTTAGTTCATTCAAATAAATAAATTTTGTGACTAAGATGTTGAATCAAAATTTTATTTTAGATCCTGAAACTTCGACATCCGGCATCAAAACAAGGAAACACGTTTCAAACTCGTTTAATAACATAACGTATTTTTTCTACACATCTTATATGGTACCAGTGTTATAAAAGTGACAGATAATTGTTACTTTTACTACTTTTACAGATTATTTTTTTTGTTCAATACTTCATTTTAATTTTTCATTGATTTATGCTAGCAAATAAAATATTGTATGCAATACAGATAGTATCTAATCATAGGGCACACTTTATGTTATCAAACTCGGCTTCGGCTAAATGACCTTCACGACTAGTACCAAAAATTTTACGTTACGATCCTTATAAACCTACATAACGCTTCATATGATTTCGACATTTGCCGCTTAGTTAGTATGAAAGAATTACTATTTCCATGGGCGTACCTTTGTTAGCTGTCATAAGAATAATCATATAAACTGTCTTTTTTATGTTCACCCGAAATAAAATGTGCTTCCACAAGAAGTTTGTCACGCTCTTCATTAAAAGCCATAATTAAAAGAAACTATTTAAAGATTTTTCACGAAGGTATGCGAAACAAATATTAAATAAATCAACGTACGGCAATGATATTAATTAAATGTTATGCTCCCGTCATATGCCTGTCATCGTATGATATAGTTTTGATAATTTATGGAAAATTTAAATATAATGTGTTAATATTATTTTGGAACAAAAGTTGTTACGTGACTATCAGCCATTTTTGATCATCTGTATAAGAAATTTCTTTTTAGGAATCTTTTGCTCGCGGTTACAGTAGCGATTAATCGTAACGGTTAAAGTCACTGCCAGGGTGTATTCTTTGAAAGCAGTCGATAGTTGTAATTTAAACTTGTTGAAGTATTAAAACATTTTATTACTTGTCAGTGCCAAATGTCAGTGTCAAATGGCAACTGTCGTAATATTAAGTCGTTTCTATTATTAATTAAGGTGGCTGTTGTTGTTGTTTGAATTGTATCAATGTCGTTACATATTTTTTATCTGATTTGTCTTGTCATTTTTCTTTGTAATTTACTGTAAATATAATATTCTTTAAAAAGCATATTGATCTTATTTTATGTGTACGATCTAAACTCATCAATATGGTAGCAGAGCGTAGTTGCTGCATGTAAAATAAGAATTTAGTATTTTCAAAGTGAATCCTCTTCGAAAACAACAGAATGGAGTTTCACGGAATTGAAAAACTATGTGGTGCTGAAAATTGGAATATTTGGAAGTTCGCAGTGAGGAATTTGCTTCGAGGTATAGAAGGAGCGTATGAAGTTTGTATAGGCGATATAGTAAAACCAAAAAAATTGGGGCCTACTGCTACCCCAGAACAACAAGCCGTATACAATTTGAAACTTAAAGAATGGGATAGGGCAGATCGTTCAGCGAGTCAAATTATAATCAGAACGCTAGAGGCCCGTGTAATGGCATTACTTATTGCATGTTAATCTGTAAATGATATGTGAGTAAAATTACACGCGATTTTCGAACAGCAAACAAAGCAGCTTGCTTTGTTTACTGTTCAAACTGAATTTTTCAATTTTAACATGAATAAATCTGATGATATGGTGCCACATATAGCCAAATTCGAAGGACTAGTGTTACAAATGCAGCAATTAAATGTTAAGCCTGATGAATCGTCGATGATGGTGAAATTGCTAGATACATTGCCAGATTAGTATGAAAGTCTTCGGCAAGCTTGGTGGGCAAGGTCCGAAGAGCAACAAACGTTCATGAACTTAATAGGACTTCTAACATCTGATGAAAAACGTCGAAAACAGAAAAGTGAGAAACATGACGAGCTAACAGCTCTTATAGCAGCAAAAGATAAAACTTTGACGAAGGGTGATACTTCAAATAAACAGACAAGGAAATTTGTCAAATCAGTAAATGAAAAAGGAAAAAAATAAAAGGAATTTTAAATGTTGTGCCTGTAGCGGGATAGGTCACTTCAGAAAAGACTGTCTAAATCTTAAAAAGAAAAGACAAAAGAGTGACACAAAAATGTCATTTAGTAATGTCAACGATCAAGCATTCATTACTGAAGCCATGAGTGCAGAAATAGAAAACGATGATTGGATTGTCGATTCATGGACTACGGACTATCTAACACAGCATACAGAGTGGTTTTCTTCATTTGAAAGATTTACGACAGATGTCAAGGTACATATTGGTGACAAGTCCACAATGGATGTAATTGGAAAAGGCACGATAAAATTCGAAGCCTTTGATAAAGGTAATTGGCTTCCATGTTGTATGAAAAATGTTTTGTATGTGCCCATTGCCCGAAGAAATTTGTTGTCTGTGACATCTGCTCATGACAAAGGCATGTTATTGAATTCATCAAAAACTGAATGTCAATCCGTAAAGGATGGTATCATCAAAGCCCAAGGTGTCCGTCTTGGTCAACTTTTCAAGATGCTGATAAGAGTGAAACCCCCTGAGACTATATGTCTATTCGAAAGCAACGTTATTTCAAAAGAAAATCTTCAAGTTTGGCATGAACGTCTGGGTCACCAGAACAAACGACATGTTCAGGAATTTTGAAAAAATATGACCTCAACGTAGATGACGATCATAAATTCTGAGGAGCCTGTGCAGAAGGGAAGCAACATCGAAATAGTTTTTATTCTCGTCAACAACGTGCGAAAGAAGTTGGAGAAATTATTCATGCGGGTCTTTGTGGCCCGATGGAGAATTTATCCATTGGAGGTTCAAGGTATTTTATATGTTTCACATGCGATTATTCAAGATACCGCATAGTTTATTTTCTAAAAGAGAAGTCTGAAGTTTTTGAAAAGATCAAAGAAATGCTCAACTTCATTAAAAATCAGCATGGCCAAGAAATCAAAAGTTTTCAGTGTGATGGAGGTCTCGAATTTAACAACAGAAGTGTTAGAAATGTTTTTCACTCTAGAGGTATAAAATTTATAATATCAAATCTATATACTCCAGAACAAAATAGTTGTGCTGAACGCACAAACAGAACTATAGTTGAATTGGTGCGAAAAATGATTCTTTCTAAAAGTTTGCCCAAATCACTGTAGGCTGAAGCAGTAAATACAGCAGTATATATACTAAATAGAACAGGTCCTAGCAGCATTGAAAAGAAGACACCGTATGAATTGTTTACAAACAAACAAATCCATCTAAGTAAATTTCACATATTTAGTACTGAGTGTTATGTCCATGTATTTATTTATTATATATTTAATTCCTGCTTTTCAGCTTAGAATTTTTACATTTATAAAATACAGTATTAATTTGGTTGCGTTATACAATACAATATATTTTATTTATTTCATTTCTTCTCTCGTCTTTCGGAGTACTTTGGCCCATTCCTCTCCCTCACCGGACTCGTCTAGGATAGCGTGTACACTACTGGTTTGTCTAGGAAGGTATCTGCAATTGTACAGCAAGTGTGTTAATGTTTCTGTCTTTTCTTTACAAAGTCTACATATTCGATATTCTTCTTTCATCCAATATTTATTTTCGTTTACCTCATTTCCGCATCTTAATCTGGCAATTACTTTTATAGATTTCCCATTTTTTGTTCTTAGGTATTGCGGAAGTCCGACTGGTCTGATGTCTTTGTATATTTTTCCATATCTTGATTCTTGTATCTTCATATCTTGTTCCTGCTTCTGTATGTCTTGGTCTCTGAAGGCTAATTCGACATTGATGTTGGTATTTGCATCTCTTTTTCTTTCTATTTCGGTAGATGAGTATCCATTCTTTTCGAAATTTTTCTTTCTTCTTGTCTCCCATGGTGTTAATGGGGTTTTTCTATCTTCCTTCTTCTTTATTTCTTTCCAGCACTGGTGTACTATTCTGTTTGGGTCGCAGTTTCTGACTTTTTCATCGTACTTGGATGCTCTTAATCCGGCTGCTATTCTTAATTTTTCCCTATTTGTTTCCTCGAGTACAATGTATTGTGGTGTGCTTCTTTCCAGTCCAAGTGTCCATTTTAGGTATTTAAGTTGTATTTGTTCAAACTTTTCTATTTCTTCCCATCTCCAAATTTCTGCGCCATACATAATTATACTTTTTATTATGGAGTCGAACAACATCATCCTTATTTTGTAATTATTTTTGAATTTTCTTTCGGCTATGCTCCATACTTCTTTCATGGCGAAGTTCGCCTTTTTTGCTACTTGTTCTATGTGACTTTTTATATTATTACTTTGTTTAAATGTGTATCCTAAGTATTTGAATTCTTTTACCCTTTCAAGTTTCTGACCTCTCCATACCCAATTTTCCTCTTTTTCTCTTCCGCCACCTTTCTTGAATTTCATTATTTTGGACTTCTCTACATTTAGCTGCATTTTCTTTTTTTCAAAGTAATTGTTCAATCTTTTAATCATGGATTCCATTTCATTTTCGGTTTTTGACAGTAGTACTATATCGTCTGCGTAGGAAAGTGTCCAAAATTTTTTGTTTCCTACTATAACTCCCCCTGTTTGCCCTTTTTGAAAGTGTTGCTCTATATCTGCCATATATATTGCAAACAGTGTTGGGCTAAGTGGACAGCCTTGCCTTAATCCTGCTACTGTCCAGAATTCTTCTGTGTAATTTGTTCCTACTCTGACTACGTTTGATGTTTCTTTGTATATTTCCTGTATCTTCTTAATTAGATGTTTATCTATATTTTTATTTGTCATCGTTTTAATTAAAATTTGCCTGTCAATGTTGTCAAATGCTGCTTTAAGGTCTATAAAGAACGCGTACAGTTTTCCTTTTTCTTTCATTAATTGTTGTTCTATCAAATAGTTTAAGATGTATATATTGTCCATTGTACTTCTGTGTTGTCTAAACCCTGCTTGTGTTTCGGGTAAAATTTGTTTTGTTTCTAATTCATCTTGTAGTCTTTGGTTTAGAACCATTGCATAAATTTTATATAGGGTGTTTAGTAATGTGATTCCTCGGTAGTTGTTTGGTGCAGTGGGATCTCCTTTTTTGTGTATGGGTATTATAATCCCTTTTGTCCATTGTTTAGGAATTGCATTTCCTTTCCATACTTTATTCAAAATTTGTGTTATAATATTTATTATTGTTTCTCCTCCATATATCCACGCTTCGTTTGGGACACCGTCCTCGCCATGTGCTTTGTTCTTCTTTAGTTTTCCTATTTCTATTTTCACTTCTTCTTTGGTAATATCTATTCCTTCGTACGGAGTGCTTCCCTCATTCAATATCTCGCTTCTTGGCTTTTCATTAATTCCTTGTAGTAGGCTTTTAAAATGCTCTTTCCACTGCGCCATTGTGATGTTTTCATTCGTACTAGATTGTTTTCTTCTTTCGTTTTTTATAAATTTCCAGGCCTCTGCCTCTGAGGTGATATTATATAGCTCTCCCATGATTCTTCGCCTTCGTGTAATTTGTTTTTCCTTACAAATATTTTTATATTCTTTTATTTTTTGTTTGTATGTCTCTACAGTTATGTGTCCTTGTCTGTAGTGTCTTGAATATCTTCTAGCTTCTCTTTGTTTTTCTCTACATTCTTTGTCCCACCAATAGTTTTTGGTAATGATTTCTGTATTTATTCTCCTTGTTATTTTGGTTGTAGCTTTGTGTACCTCTTTCAATAGGTACTTTATCTGATCCTCTAATTCATCTTCCGCGTGCTGTGATCCTAATTTTCCAATCTTCTCCTTATATTGTTTTATTGTTTCGTCGTTCCATACTAGTGTTGTTCGTTCTTGAAATATATTTGGCGCGTTGTTCCAACCATTTTATCAATATTGCGCCTTCCAGGTTTGCGACTTTATCTTTTGAGTTTCTTTTCTCAATTTTCCCTGTGAGTATGTTGCAGAGTCCACCTTTCTCGCTTGTTCTAGCATTAAAATCACCTCCTAATATTAAGTTGTATTCATTTGTTTCTTCGATATTTTCATCTATTTCTTTTATTATAGCATTCATCTTGTTATTGTTGTATATAGTAATTACTCTCCATATTTCATTGTCTAATTGTACTCGCCTTTCTTGAATATTATCTGTGAAATTCGTATCTGTCTCTAATTCTGTAATATTTTGTTTAACTCCCGTAATGATTCCCCCTCTCGCTCTTCCCTTCTTGTGAATTCTAGTAGCATAGACACATTTCCATTTGAACTCCTTTGGCAATTTATGTTTTATTGTATTCCATTGAGTTTCTTCTACCCATGTTTCTGTGAATCCTATAATATGATACTTTTTTATAAGTTCCCAGAAGTCTTTGTATTTCCCTTTAATTCCCTTATGTCCATGTAGCGAAGGAGCATCGCAAAAAGTGGGATGCAAAAGGACAAAGAGGTAAATTTGTCGGTTATTCTGAAGAAATTGATGGCTTTCGTGTTTGGGTGAAAACTAGAAATCAAATCATACGTAGCAGAGACGTCGTCTTTGAAGAAGAATATGGTGAGAAAACAATAGCTGTATTCCCTGTTGACAATGATACCGACGATAGTAAGAAATCAACTACCCCAGAAGATACGTCAATAAAAGAACGACTTCGAAGTAAAAATAAGGATAAAATTGACAACCATGATCATCCAGTAGAATTCATAATAGCAAAAATTGACGAGCCGAAAAGTTATGATGAAGCAATGAATTCAGAAGAGAGTCATCATTGGAAGAAAGCAATGGACGAAGAAATGGCGTCACTTATAAAAAATTCAACGTGGATTCTAAAAGGTTTGCCTGTTGGTCGGAAAGCTATCTCTAATCGCTGGGTTTATCGTATTAAAAGGAATGAACAAGGTAAAATTCATCGGTATAAAGCTAGATTGGTAGTAAAAGGCTACAGTCAGCGAAACGGAATCGACTATAATGAAACATTTAGTCCTGTAGCTCGCTTTGACACGATTAGGTCTATACTCAGTATAACAGCAAATGAAGGTCTTCAATTAGCTCAATTTGATGTCAAGACAGCATTTTTAAATGGTTTTCTGGATGAAGAAATTTTTATGCATCAACCAGAAGGATTCAAAGACAAAACTGATAGTGTTTATAAACTTCAAAAGAGTTTGTATGGTCTAAAACAATCACCGAGATGCTGCAACAAAAAAATTACAGATGTCGTGCTTAATTTTGGTTTATGTGAAAGTATGGCTGATCCATGCTTGTTTTATCAAATTTCGAAAGAAAATAATTTGATCGTACTGCTCTATGTTGATGACGGTCTGATTGCTGCAACAAAAAAAGAAGACATCCATGATTATTTCAAACATTTGAAAAATGAATTTGAATTGACAGAAGGAAATGTTGTCTATTATTTGAATATGTCAATTCAACGCAAAGAAGACAAGTCTATTTTTATTAGTCAGAAAACATACACAGAAAATATTCTTCGTCGATTCAACATGATTGAAGCCAAAACAGTTTCTACTCCAATTGAAAAGTATCTTCAAATAGAAAAATTGGATATTGAAGAAACGACTGCTCGTTACAGAGAAGCTGTAGGCTGCTTAATGTACCTAGTAGTCGCTACACGTCCTGATATTACATTCTCTGTTAGTTACTTGTCTCAATTCTTGGAACATCCAAAGAAAGAACATTGGAATATGGTAAAACGAATTATGAAATATCTTAAAGGTACCGTTATGTTAGGTATTAAATACTCATATTCAGACAAGATGAGCAAGCTACAAATCTTCAGTGATGCAGATTATGCAAACGAGCCAACAACAAGACGTTCAGTAAGTGAAGTTTTTGCTAAATATAGTGGTAGAGCAATAACTTGGGCTAGTAGATGACAGAATTGCGTGTCGCTTTCTACTACAGAAGCAGAATATATTGCTACAAATGAGGCTGCAAAAGAAGGTGTATGGCTGAACAGACTGTTTAGTGAGATAACATCAGTGAATAGTGCACCTACATTATTTGTTGACAACGCGAGTGCCATCAAATTGGCGAAAAATCCAGTTTTCCATAAACGCTCTAAACACATAGATGTACGATTTCATTATGTACGAGAACAAATTTGTGAAGGACAATTGTCAATTTAACATGTGTCAAGTGAACAACAAATAGCGGATATATTTACTAAACCTCGTCCGTATGCAAGATACAAACATTTAAGGAATTTGTTAGGAATGATGTGACATTTACCAATGTTTTAAAATGTATTTAAATTGACAATGACAAGTCAAGTAAAGTTTTAGGGGAAGTGTTGAAGTATTAAAACATTTTATTACTTGTCAGTGTCAAATGTCACCTTTCATAATATTAAGTCGTTTCTATTATTAATTAAGGTGGCTGTTGTTGTTGTTTGAATTGTGTCAATGTCGTTGCATATTTTTTGTCTGATTTGTCTTGTCATTTTTCTTTGTAATTTACTGTAAATATAATATTCTTTGAAAAGTACATTGATCTTATTTTATGCGTACGATCTATACTTATCAATAAAACTGCAATGAAGTAACAATTTTTAATAAATAAATATATCATCATGGCATATTACTTATTGCTGGGTGTGCCAATCTGCTTTGTACACAGAATTCGGCAATGATGATGACATTTTTGTACCGTGTGGGCATTTACCAGGCGTCACCTCACGGGCACTCATTGCTGGCGTGGAGAGTGCACCACAGGGGTCAATTTTGTGCCATTCTAAAATTTGAAATACTTGGCATCGGTCATTTAAATAAAAATGAATAATATACTTTATCATCGAAGAAAAAGAAGAGTTAAGTTCTCCAAAATTTTGTAACAAAAGCAATGCCAGTTGAATTTTAGTAAAACAGGGAATATGGTAAACTTTATTTATTATTAGCTAACAATTAATTAAAAATTAATTTAATAAAAGTTAGCAAATTTTTCGGATTAAAAGTAGAACAATTTTATTATATTTTACATATTGAGCGAAATGATTTTACGAAAGCTGATATTAATTCAAACAAAACGCCAATAAATACTACCACCGTGGTTGTGGACCGATTGCACTCGAATCAGTCGGGATTCGAGACGCAACGGCAGGCAGTAGGTATACGATTTTAATAAATGGCCCCGATTGGTGAAAACACGTACATTTTTAACAACAGTCAAGGATTAGAAAATTCTAATCGCTACTGACGACCCCATCAGCGAAAGTACATTGAGCAAAGTCTTTAGTACACACAAAAAAAATAATTCTCAATTAATTTTACAATTACACATATGTATGTGTATATAAAAATTTAATAAATAAGATCTATTGAGAACTTCAAACATGCATCGAATCAAAAATAATTACGCAAAGTTTTTTTTGAACACCTTTACAAAAGAATAATGTGATATAATAGAAAGGAATAATTATTTATAAATAAAATCAGTATATATTTTGTGACGTTTAAAATTAAATGGATTTGAAACAATTGCTGTTACGTTGTGATGCATCTATTATTTATTCAAAAGAAGAATGCATAGAATAGAAAACAATAGGAAGCTACCAGATTACTATTAAATTGTTAGAAAATAAATCTAGTGACTTTTCATTTTTCCAAATTTTTAATGTCACTCTGGCAATTTCACGAATGTTTGGACTATACCGTTGCGTCTCATGTAAAAAAAATCAGACAATTGCCGAACCGAACGGTTCAGACAATAACCAAAACCGCGCTGGAAATACCGCTATACTAACACTGTAAAGTAACTGGCGGTACTTAGAATTTTAATTTGATATCAAATATGATAGTATTCGACATACATTGCTTATTTTTATTTTAACATACTGCATTAGAACGGATATATGTTTGCGGCTATTATGAAAGAAACTGATGGGCTACAGATCTTGTGACCAAGATAAAATCATCTCTAACAACCTTGTAAACATAATCCGAAGAGAATATTCATAGATACACACTTTCCAAAGCGCGTGACCCAGGCCCCTAGACTAAATGTACATTCCTCCAGCAAAAGCTCAAAATTTATCCAAAAAAATCAAATTGCCATCACTGTTGTTCGGTTGAAGATAAGATAGAAAATGTATATATCATTTTGAAGGATATTAATACTCTATAACTTTTTGTATGGGAATTTTTCTGTAAACCGAAGAGATGAGATACTATAGAGAAGAGTTTAACGAAAAACATCAGGTAATTTTTTTTGAAAATTTGTTATTTTGATAGCAGATATCTCATAAACGGTTGAAGATAGAAAAAACTTAAAAATGTAGAAAATTTCATCAGCTTTCATTTTGTATATAACGACTTTTATAATAAGGCGCATCGTCTTCAAGATATAAGCAAAAAAACAAAAATAGATAACTACTCGGTCCCCCGCTGCACCCCGCTCACCACCTATGTCCAGGGACTTTTAGTATGTTTACCTCATAACAACTCCAAACAAAGCCCTGAAGTCAAAAATTGTGACATCCTCCATGCATTCTACAACACCTTCATTGACTTGACTAACTATACAGTTGCGTCTTATGTAAAAAAAATCAGACAATTGCCGAACCGAACGGAATGCTTTACAGTAAAATATAATTAAACTCGTATCAGAAAATATCTCTACTTCATATATTTTAAGCACAAATTTTTAATAAAATATACAAATGTATTGCGTTTTTTATGTCCTTGTATATAGTAAAGAAAGTATTGTAATCGCGAAAAATTTTGGTTTTCAGATTTCAACGGAAATATCCATTTTGACCATCCCTGAATCTATTTTGTCTAATTTCGTCGTGAGGTCTGTACGTACGTATGTATGTACGTAAGTACGTACGTATCTTGCATATCTCAAAAACGGTAAGCCATAGAAAGTTGAAATTTCTACTATGACATCTAGTTGTGTACCTCTTTTTATGGTCATTACATAATTTCCAGAAGTGGTACTTTACTTGAAGCCTATAATAGATTTTAATGAAAAACTATTTTAAAATATAATCTAAACTTTTCAAATTTGGTATATAAGATTTTTATGTCAACGAAAAGAACAAATAAGATTTTGGATAAAATAGGCTAACCGGAAGTGATATATTACTTGAAGTTATTAACAGTTTATCTTGAATAAAATGGTCTTAATTTGATTATAGAAATAAATGCTTCAAATAATAGTTTTAGAGAATTAAATTCTGCGTCTAGCACAACTAATATTATTAGCACTTTGCCAAAAAAGGTACAGAAAAATAAACAAATTAACGTTAATGTCAAATTATGTCAAATACGTGCAATTTTATAATTGGGTCTATATTTCATGTTGGTCTTGCGTACAAGGAAGTCGTGTGGTGTCAAGATCAGTTTTTTTATAAATACCAAACGTCCAAAAATGTGTAGAACGTGTCCGGATTTTGAAAGCCATCATTGGGATCTGGAAACTATAAGACATACGACTTAAATTACATGGGACGTGTGGTGCGCCTTTGTGGAACCAGCTTAGATGTGCTCTAGTTTTGCCAAAATTTCTTAGAGTTTATTAAATAATAGCGGAAAACTGAAATTGGTCGATTTTTCTTTTTAAAATTAATGCTAAACTATCAGTAATCGCGAAAAAACTATCAAATAAAATATTAGATATGTACATTTAGTGGCATAAGGAAATAATTTTTATATTGGTAAATTTTCGACATATAACACAATTTTTTTTTAATTGAACCCATATTTGGTATTTGCTTCCAAAACATATTTATGTATTTTTTTCTCTTTCGATTCGTGTAAAGGTTATTATGTTTTAAATATATTTTTTTGGGTTATATCTGCTATACGTACTTACGTAAATTTAAAAATATAGACTTAAAATTAAATAATGGAACAGGATAGGTATGAAATAAGTTATTGAAGTAAAATGAAATAATTTTTTAATAAACTAATAAAATTGCTGATAAAAAATAAGAAATTTTATGATAAATAATGATGATAAAGATTTTAGTGGCAAAATAAATTTAAAACACAATGACCCTTATACCATTCGAAAAATAAGTATTTTTTGAAGCAATAGTCAAAAATGTGGTCCATGTAAAAAAATGTAAGTTAGTTTTGTCTCGTAAAGTTGCCATTAAAAAATATTTTCGTACGCCGCCGGATGCACAATAACAATATCTAGTTTTTTTATTTGAAACATTTTTCTAGATTACCAATTGTTTAAAAGATATTTGAAAATAAAAATCTAGTAACTTATGAGAATTTTTGGAAAAAGAAAAAACTCACAAGATGCACCAAATGCCCCATTTATCCGAAGTCGTATCTCTTATAGTTTCCGAAATTCCATTGGTGGTCTTTGAAATCCGTGAACCGTGTATTTTCAGGACTTGTTTGGTTTTGGTTTTTATAGGAATTTTACACTTACAGAGATTGGGACATTGAATTGGTTCATTATAAATGCACCTCATCAAAGTGTCGCGATCGGAATCGAAAGGTATGGTGCCATAAACCGAAAATGTGTTCCGCTCTTGTCGGAAACCCCTTGGTTTAAGTTATGTCTATAATCAAATAAAATTATGTTTATAATAAATTCTTAGTTTATTCTAAGAAAGTTTTATTAATGTAAGCATTAAGTCCTGTAAAAATAATCTGGATAGTAAATATGATTAAAATAAAAGATGTACTTACAAATTGCATTGACCAAAAGCTCAAATATATTTAATATAGAAGACAGTAACTCAGATTACTAACTATACTTATGTATTGTGCATCAAAGTATCAAATTAAAAATTTAATTAACCTATAAATAATGTGCATAGTCTACTGACTGAACTTCAAACGCATTTGAATTTGTTATGAACTTGTTGACATCGTACTTCACAGCATGTACCATTTACATGCGAAGAGAATGCAATATTACCAAAACACAGTGGTTCAAAAAAATCCTAACTTGAAGTAGGCTATGAAGAAATAAACTTATGTCAATTTAAAAAACTTTTAATAGTAGGTTCCGTAACGCAACCGGTTCGATGAGGTTTACGGTTTTGTGTTCCGTAAATCCTGAAATTATTTACCGGTTTATATTTGGAACGCGGTTCCTGAAAAAAGTTGAACCACGGCAACCACGAAATAATCCTGGTTTCTCTGGTAAATTTACCTCGACTACCTCTACTTTCAAACGTCATCAATGACAAATTTCTGAACCGTATTAGTGGTATTACTAATAATTATTATAGATGTAAGTAGGAGAACATTATTTATATTTATTATATTGTTGGTTGTGTTATTTTTATTGGCATTAAATGTAATAGATTGTTCAATTTCGTTTTCATATTCAGCGTTACCATTCATTTGGTTCATTTTTATTTTTATTAGATTGTGTCAATTTTAAATGTCATATGATTCAATGTCAATATGTCCCGAAATAGATGAAAATATTCAGAAACCATGGTGTACCCGGAATCAAGATATTGTTTCTTTTTGTTTGACAGGAGGTATAGTCAAAAATGTTATCTAAAAAATAAAAGCTTTTCTTCTTGAATATTATTTTAGAATGGGAATACAATAAAAAACGATGAATGGCAATATAATATACCGCATTCTTATTTATTACATTTTAAGATTAATTTTACCAACGTGATTTTTGAATTGAATAATGATAAGACATACGTTTCTTTGTTCACCAATATTTTAATTTAATATCAAAATAGAGGGTTAACTAGAGATAAATTAATTTTAAAAAAAATCCTATTCTTTTCATATATGAAAACAATAATAATAATCAAATATAAAAATTTGTATACCAGTATACCTTCTGAAAATGTAAAAAACCCAAAAATACTTATACATATATTAATACACAAAATTATTAGTACGTTCTAAGATTATTTAACAACACGTATTAAATTTTAATATTTAGTACGAAAACCATTGGCTTAAATTACAGCTTCCAGTATCCTATGCATTGATGTTATCATATTAGATGTTACAGACAATAAAAATATTGTCCATTCTGCAATCAGTTTCGTGAGGAATTCTTACTTAAATAGTGGAAAATAGATATTTTTACGGAGTTGTCTATTTAGTTCCTTCCATAAATAGAGTTTAAACCAGAAGACTAGAGAGGTGTTTTAAGTTTTTGCGGTATATTGTACAACAGCCATTCCTTACTATAAAATAAGCAGTTTGCGAAGTTTAGTAACGTGTAGTAAGGTGACGTACAGATGAGGGAGTTATTGTAACTTCTAAGATGAAAGAACGTAAATGTTATCGTTATGTAGAAAACATTTAATTTTAAAAATAAGGGATTTCAATGTTTACCGCATTTAATTAGCTAAAAGCAACACGAACGAAGTTACAGTCACACTTTTCATCGAAACATAACCTCAACATATACAGAATGTGTGATGTTAAACGCTCGCCATTTCATTGCACACAATTTATCACCTTATGCATTTAACGGAAACCTTATTAATACGCATGCGCATTCGGGCTGACTTGACTTTAACGTGCATGTTATATTTGCGTTGAAGCTGCAATAACTCTGTAACATTGAGAAATTTTACAAAATATAGAGACGCAATTCAAATTAGATGAGACGTAAAGAGATAAGTATTAGTGAAGTCAGCATTAATCACTTAGGAACTCTCTCATCCAAGTCTGATGCTTTAGTACTCAAGTATGCGGGTCCAAGCGAGATTGCACTCGATTGTACTAAGAACAAGTAACCAAACTGTTCGTACGAACTTAGCAAATGGGCTAAAGTCTGTCGCCGTATAAATAGATGCTAAACGGCATTGTAAGTTGTCATAATCGCAATACAGTACTTAAATGTGTAACACAAGTAATATGTGTTATCGTCAAAGTGTAACTGTAATTGTATATCAAAATGTTTAGCTATTTAAATATATTTAACCATAAATTACTTGATGACCTAACAGCCATATTCATAGTAACTGAGATAGACCTGGTTTAAACTAGGTCTACGTAGACTCGGTTTGTACTAGGTCTAACTTAGACCATTCTGGACTTAATCAAAGTCAATTTTAGACCCAGTTTAAACCTAGCCTACGTAGACTGAATGTAGTCCTAGTATCCATCTGGACATGGTCTGCGATGAATTTAAAGTAAACTTCAGACATTAATATTCGAATATTTTCAGATGTCATTTAGTTGTCATTTAAAAAAAATACATAATATTATCTAAAATAAGAATAGTACGTGCCACAAAAATAAGTTTAGAAGACTGTATACATATACATATGTGTATATATGAAGAAAAATGGGAAGAGAAAAATTTATAAATTAAAATACACAAATTTAATAAATAAAATTGCCCAAGGAAATAATTCAGTATAGTTGATGGACTAGATACATTGAGAAATTAACTATAATGCATTTATTTATACTCAAAATTTGTGTAACACGTTAACTTTTACATAAAAATATTTGACAGGTAAAAAGTGAGGTTAGGAGAGTTCTCCTTCCCGCGTTTATTGCAATTTTGTCTAAATAAATTCTCTGCTTCTTTAATTTTAGCACTATTTACTTTAGCATCATTTATATCATCTGTTTCTCTGTCTCTCGTTATAATCTCTAAAATTAAATACACATTTCAATTATATCAAATTTACTTTAAACCTTCAACACTGACATGTGATATTTTTTCATCTTCAACATCATTGATGTGTGTAAAAATATCTGGAATATCTTGAATTTGATTAATATAATATCAAAATTGTCAATTTCACAATAAATAAAAATTTCATATATCTTGCGAATGCAATTTTTTTTATAAGTATACTGCATTCGTTACAAACACAGGACTTAGACCTAGTTTAAACTAGGGGTTGATGTAGTCTAAATATTAGACTAGGTTTAAACTAAGAGTGTTAACCGTTACTATGAATAAGGAAAAACTTTGGTCTTAATATAGACAACAATCAGCAGTTAGTAATATCAACTGGCATGAATTGTAAGTACCCATATACCTATGAAAATCGCTCTCAACATAATGGCCATATTTCCTGCATACACGTGATTAGGGGTGTGTAAACATCTGCCTGTTTACATACCCCCGGAAAGAGGAATTCGAATCATTTGGAACTTTCGAATAAATGTTATGTATCGTTTGATATACACGTTATAGTATGTAAACAAGGGCTATTTGTATCGTCATCGATGTCAGATTCAGTTACAGTTAGCAGAAACTGTAAAATACCGTCTGTTATTAGAAATTGAGCGTTTTGACGCACGTTGTATATAAAACAATCGCTTAGTAGCGCGCCGCGAGGTATTGACAGATCGTAAAACGATGATAATAAATAAACGTATGTTTAGCATACCGTGAATTACCTAAGAAGGACGAAATGTTGATTCGAATCTTTCATTTTTTACAACTCTCTATGGATGTTTATGTACCATAGACACGGCATTTTCAGAGTTATATGTCACGATCGTCACGTTACGTTATACGTAAGTAACATAGTGGGATTCTGAGTATTATCTTAAAAATCTGTAACTTTTAAGATCTATAGCGTAAGGCAAACCTATAACTCGACGGCTTATATATTTTCATAAATCCGTATTCTGAGCGCCTGTCTATAACCTTGAATTTCTGTAACATTCTCGTAAAATATCTTAAAACAAAGATTGCCACTCGTTGGAATATAAAACATCCTATGGTTTAATATTTATAAAATATGGGTAATAGTTTATTTATAACTATTTTAGTTAACGTTTTATACAATAGAAAATGAATTATTACTATAAAATAAATAAAAAATATAAGTTTTCCAACTTCTTAATTGCATATGGACAGTATTTATTTTTCTGAGGTTAGCTTTCCTGATTCAATTTTACTGTAAGAAGTTGACAAAAGTTACGCTAAACTTGTTTACAAACAGTCGCACGTGTTCAAGCAGCAGTAAAATAATTCAAAATGAGGTAAGAATTTGTTATTATTTGTCATTTTATGTATTTCTCATAATAAAGGTTATTCAAAATGTTTGATAAGTAATTATATTATAAAAAATATAAAATTATGTTATAGTAAAAGAAAACGAACGGAAAATACCACTAAAGAACAATATGCAATGTATTTGCAATATATGGAAGGTGATTACGCATTCAGATCTAATACCATAAATCCGACTTTAGGCGAGAAATATTTGGACGAAAAATGGGGCCAATTATGTGGAAAGTTAAACGCTATAGGTGATGGGCCAGCATTATCCATCCAGGAATAGAAAATAGTAAATATTTCCTCTCTATATATTGCTATATTATGGAGTACACAGCAAGTGTATATACTATTTGCTGCTCTGGTTGGATGATACAATAACATCCTTTGTTTCGATAAACATCTAAATCGCTCTTTTAAAATACCATTCGTTCGCTCAATGACATTGCAAATTGAGCTTAACTGCTCATTAAATTATGCTTGGGTGGTATTAGGCACAACATTTGCAAACGGAGTAAAAAGCCAAGGCTCCAAAGGGTACCTGCTGTCACCAATTAGATGCGAAGTGGTATTTCCATTATTTATTTTATTTATTTATTTATTTTGTTAATCACTCAACAGGAGCAGATGTTCCCAATTACAGAGGATTATTGACAAAAATAAAGAAAAATACAGTGTAGTTACAAGAAAACTTTGAAATAATGAAGTGACAATATTATAAATAGAAATAACTCAATTTAATTGCTAAAGATCAGACAAGAAATAGTTCATAATTTGTTTTCCAAATTTGGACTGAGTATCATAGAAAATGTCAAGATTGTTAATGTATATGGACACAGTGTTGAATGTAGCACACAACTGTCTAATTGGAGATCGAAGTTCATAGTTTGTTCTAGGGGTGCTGTATATGAAGGTTAATTTACGCCGAGAACCTAAGCGAGGTACTCCAAAATTTAGGCAAGCTAGCGAATGAGCATCATCAATTAGATTATTAACAAGTTTATACAGATATAAACATGATTGGATTTTTCTACGGCAGTCCAAAGAAATAACATTGAACTCAATTAGACAGTTGGAGTAATTACAAATCGTATCGATGCGACGATGGTGGAATTTAGCACAACAATACCTTATAATTTTTTTCTGTATACTCTCCAGAGCTTGTACATGTTTAATATATACAGGATTCCAAATTTGTAATCCATATTCCAGTTTACTACGCACAAATGAATAATACAAAGATTTGAGAGTCTGTAAATTATAAAACGCTTGTGTATTACGAATTATGAAGCCAAGATTTCGGTAAGAAGCTTTTCGAATATCATTAAAATGGGGTATAAAGCTAAGTTTAGGATCGAACAGAATTCCTAAATCTTTGAATAAAGTTACTCGCTCCAAAATTGTGTTATTCATTTGATAGTTAAACGGTATAGTTGTTTGCTTTAAAGAGTAGGTCATAATTTTACATTTGATAAAATTAAATAAAAGCTTTGAGGCTAAAGACCAATCAAGAACATTATTAATGTCAGTTTGTAATAAAGCACAATCATTAGCATTGTTAACAATTCTGAAAAGTTTCAGGTCATCTGCATATAAAAGAACGTTAGAATGTTGAATAATATTAGTGATGCTATTGATGAAAAGAAGAAATAGTAATGGCCCTAAATTAGACCCTTGCGGGACACCAGAGGTTGCGTAATAACATTTAGAAGTTATACCATCAACACGAACACAAAGCTCGCGATTGCTGAGATATGACGACATGAATTGTAGCAAGTCATCAGAGAATCCAAAATCAAAATGGAGCCTACTTAGTAATATAGAGTGGTCGACTTTGTCAAAGGCTTTCGCAAAGTCAGTATAAATAACGTCTACCTGAATGTTGTTATGTAGTGAATTAAGTGCTGTATCCGTGAAGTTCATTAGGTTAGAAGTAGTAGAGCGACCAGAAAAGAAACTATGTTGGCAAACGGATATTTTGTTTCGCACGGAACTAAAAATATATTTATATATTATCTTTTCAAAAACTTTAGCCAAGTTGGAGAGAATAGAGATAGGGCGATAATTAATAATATTAGATTTATCGCCAGATTTAAAAATAGGTCGAATATAGGAAATTTTCAAAGCAGAAGGAAAGATATTTTTTGATAGGGATAGGTTAAAAAGAATATAAAGAGGCTCAACAAGGATATCACGACAGCCTTTGATGACATAAGATGGTAAATTGTCAGGTCCGGGATTAGGAGAAGATTTTATTGCATTAATTGCTGAAATTATATCTGTTCTAGTAATATGATTAATTTTTAAATTATTAGAATTATTTATACTTGAATGAAGACCAGTGGGTGAAGGTGACGAGTTTATCGGCTGGAAAACAGTGGAGAAATAATCTGCAAACGCGTCTGCAACGTCTGCAGTATTGTTGAGTGTATTATTATTGAAATGCATAGTGGAAGGCAGGTTAAGATTTCGTTTTTTTGAATTAATATGGGACCATAATTTCTGAGGATCTTTCGCGATATTTTTTTCAATATTCTTCATATAGTTTCTGTGTGCAACATTGATTTCCTTCTTTAATAAGGCTCTAAGGCGTTTGAACTTATCACCATATTTCGTCATATTGGTTTGTTTATACAATAAGCGAAATTGATTTTTTTTCTTAATGTTTTCTATAATAGATTTATTGAACCAGGGTGGATACATCGATTTACGTTTTTTGGTGACTGGAACACAATTACAAATAATTTGGGAAATGACCTGATAAAATTCTTCAAATGCAGTGTTGACATTATCAAAATAATTAAGAAAGTCCCAGTTAATCTGAGATAGTTGCTCGTATAGTAAAAGAAAGTTGGCACGACGGAAGTTAAAAGAAACTGATTCATTGGAAAAAAGACCGCTATGACGTAGATGCGAGCTTGAAGAAGGTTCAGGAAAGAAGGAAATTTCGAGAGTAGGGTGATACTTATCTTCATTGACTAAAGGTGAAGAGCAGCGCGCGACAGTACAGCATTTATTAGATACAACAACATCAAGTAGTCTGTTATCACAGTTAGTAATATTATTATATTGCCTAGCATTAAAAAAGTTACAAAAAAGATCAAATCTAGTAACGATATTATTCGTATGTCCAGTGTTGTGGCAATCCGATAGTTTGCTAATATTCATGTCTCCTAGGAAAATAAAATTATTATTTAAGAGAAGAGGATTTGATTCAAGACATTCATAAATGAGTTCTTGTTGATTATAGAAATTGGTGGCGGACAGTAAATTACAATAACATATAAATTCTCAGTATGAGACAATTGTATTCTGACACATAGCAAATCACAATTGGATTGTGCATTTAAGTTTAAGTTAATTTGAGTAGAACGATATTTATTTTTGACGGCACAAATGACGCCGCCTCCACGTGACTTATTCCTGATTAAAGGGTCTCTGTCTTTGCGATATACAGTATAGTGTTCAGCAAATAACTCATTATTATATACAGAATCCTGGAGCCAAGTTTCAGATATTGAAACAATATCAAATTCAGGAGACGAGGAACAATTATTTAAAAAATGTTCAAGTTTGGTATTTAAACCTCTAGCGTTTTGATAGTAGATCAACATGCTCATCAAATTTGGAAAAAAAAATTATAAATATATATGTATGTTACCGATTATAATGCGTATGGGACTAATGCTTACCAAAAAAAATAATGTGCAAGAAATTTACAAATAAAAAATAGCCAAGGTTAAACGAAACGGTAGGTGTTTGAAGAAATTAACAATCAAGTCAAGATTAAATGAAACGATATGTGTTTAATTTCTTGTTAGATCTTGCGCAGATATCTTGAGAGGTACAAAAATAAATTATATTCACAGCAAACAACTGTTCAAAGATGAGAAATTTATACTTAAAATTAAAATACTGTAACCTCAAATAAGAGAGAAATAAAAAAAAACACAATTTCGCAATGACGGACATTAACAGCTCCAAATAGTGGTAAACAATAATAATTTACATCATTATCAGTGTCTAATGTAAGTCATTTAAATTATTTATTTTTTTGATAGAATCATTGACTTTGGCATAAATATAACCATCTCTGGACCAAACGTTCTTAAAGCCGAACTTAGTGGATGAACTTGTAAGTAAATGTAGTCTCTTTTTGGTGAGATCTTCTTTAATGGACATTTTCGTACCTTTTAGTTTCCTGCGTTGATTCATTACAAGTTCACGAGTTTTGTAAGAGACAAACTTAACAATAATAGGTCGTATTTTGGTACTGGAGGGATTTTTCCTGCCAATTCTGTGACAACGATCAATGAGACCAGGTACTACACTCACACTACAGATATTTTTAAACACATCACTCACGGTTGATTCGGTGTTTTCGCTGGGAGTTTCTGGAACGCCAAAGACGCGGATGCAGTTACGCCGTGAGTACTGCTCCTGCTGATCCAGTTTCTCCTCCAGGATGCGGTTGTCATCGGTCAACTTTGAGATGATGCCCTCATAGTGCACTCGCTGTTCCTCGAGCTTTTCATCAAGTCGAGCAATAACTTTGCTAACTAGACTGCTCAGGAAAGTATCATTACTTAAAAGTGTATCGATCGTTTCTTTAATCGCCGATGACGCCGATGTCGCCTGAGCCTGGCTGCGTGTAGTTCCACCCATTTTCATATCACGAGAACAAAATTTGGGCCACAGAAAAAGAAAAATTTGAAAACGTGAGTAGTATTTTACGACACTTTACTTAGGTTAAGACGGAGCTGCGCAAAACACGTCTATTCGCGACTACACATGGATCAAAATTATTATATTGAGCCCTTAAATATCTTTTTATATTTGACATCTGCCATACGGCAGAATCGTGAAAAGAGCCTGGATATCTTGCACAGCATGCTAATATTTTTAAATCTGAATCCAAAATCAGCATAAAATTAATAGAATGTTTCCCCTTTCTGTTTATGTATACAAATGGAGAATGCTGTTCATCCGTTATTGGTGGAGCTACTATATCTACATGTGTGCCACCAATTTCTCCGATGACACCTTTACCGCCCCCACGTATTGGAAAAACCCTCTTTTGTTAAATTTTTTTCCTGTTCCGTAGTGGGATATTTAACCCATACAGGTAACAAATAAGTAGTTATCATTTCACATATTTGATAAATAACCTTGCTAATTGTTGACTGGCTTATTGATACCCAAGCGCTGTTTCCAACACTGCTTTGGTATGACCCAGATGCACAAAAATGTAATGTAGCAAGTATCTTTCTATGAAATGGTATTCGAGATGTGCGATCGGCATAATGGGGTTGCAATGTCTGAATTATATTTTTCAGACATTCCCTTGTAAGACGAAACATTTGTTTAAATGTTTATCTGGCAATTCAAATGGATTCATTGCATCCCTTATATTTTTCTTATAATGCGCATGTCATTACTAAAAATATAACGATAATAACCTCAAATATTGACAATCTAAATGTTTTATTAAATATTTTAATTAATATTTACTATTCATACTCATCTTCTAATAATAAAAGTGAAAATATAAAATTCGCAAATTATTATTCATTTTCAAAGCAAATTGTTCTTCTATTTGTTTCTCTGAAAAGTTATTGTGAACTGTATAGTGACCGTAAGTTTTTAAGATATCTTAAGACATTTAAGATAAACCTATTAGCTATAGATGCGCTCAGAATGCCACTCCGGCATTTAAAATGTATAAGTCCTTAAGATAACTCTTATAGAAGTTATGAAAACGCTCAGAATACCACCATAAGGTTCGTAAAATGCCTAATAAGAATAAGTGCTCTATGTTTGGGGTCATTATCTTGCTGGAATATATAATCCGTTCCCAATCTTAGTTTATCCGCAGATTGCAATTTTGTTAAAATTGATAATCATATTTATAAATTAATTAATAAAATATAAATTATCCACCCTGTAAGCAGACATGCAAGCCCAAAATCATAACGTGTACATAGCCGTGTTTTATCGTGCCACGCAAATTATTTGTATCTAGAAGGGTATTTGATTTTCATTAAACTATAGGCCTACCATCTGTCCAATTAAATTAGATTTGCACTCGTCAGATAAAATAACTACTTCAGGGCCTTTATTAACATATTTTATGCGAAGTCTAGTTTCTTTACTATTTTATTAACTGAAATGTACGGCCTTTTGTAAGGTTTTGTGAATAATAATTGTTTCCGTCGAAATAGGTTTTCAAATTCATTGGGATACCTTTGATTTCAGTTTTTATCTCCCGCTATCCCTGTTAAGGGAGATATAGGGATCGTGTTAAAAATCGCATATCAAGATTTTGGAAAATAAGCACGTTTTAAGATCCCTAGAATCCGATTTTAACATTTTTACTATCCTCTTTCTCTCTCTTTCTGTCACTGTATATATATATATATATATATATATATATATATATATATATATATATATATATATATATATATATATATATATATATATATATATATATATATGTATATATATATATGTGTATATATATATATATATATATATATATATATATGTGTGTGTGTGTGTGTGTGTGTGTGTGTTTGTGTGTGTTTGTGTGTGTGTGTGTGTGTAGGTGTATGTGTCTGGATACTCTATGCGCTCTAACTCAAATTCAGAAAACTTCGAAAAGCTGTATTCTTAGTCTATTCTAATATGGAAAGGGTCCGTTCCCAGTTAAATTTTGCTTCAAATCAGATAACCACTTTCCTTGAAGCTCAAAATAGTGTTTCTTCGAATAACTTCGAAAAAACTTTAAATGTCTTTTTTCGCGATTTATGTTAAAATATACTGCAGATATACAATGATACTTTTTCTATATATTTTATAAATAAATTTAATAAATCCCGCAGCCTATGATTTATACACACATATATCCTAGCTTACACATTTGAGATATTCAAATGTACGTAATTGACAAATAAATGCCACTCTCAAAAAACTATGAATATAGTGATAAGGAATAGAAAATATGAAATTACTATACAAAAAACTTAACATTATTAGTGAATATGTAAGTATTTATTAAAATAAATAAAAATTGCATGGCGGAAGATAATGTGCTGGCCACATCAGATTTTTATTTTTAGGGATTCTTTTTACAGAGAATTTATTTTAACAGCAACGTATATACTACTGGAGTGCGCCGTCAGCTTCACATGGTGCGAAGAGAGAAAGCATGACGTAGGGTTTTTCCATTTTGTTTTATACGTTCTGAGATAAAAAAAAATTTTTCATTGACAAATGTCAAATAGTTAATCTCCTTAGTGCACTCAATACTGTAATTTTTATACTTATTGTCGACATTATGCAATATTCTATTTCCATTTTCTCTTGTAATAGAGTGAAAACAAATGGAAACATTATTTATTTCAAAAACATACAAAAAATTATCTTATAAATAAAGGCCTAGATGTTGAAGTAAATTTCTATAATTTGATTAACTGAAGAAAGAAATATTCAAGAATGGACTTCATTCTGATTTACAACTATTTATGCAATCACTCTTTACCATATTGCGACTTAATTTTTATATTATATTTTGACATTGACTTGTGTAGTTATTATAATTTTGATTTATTTTTTTATTTAATTTTTATAAAGAATGTATGGCTGATGTGCCAATGCGTAAAGGTGGCAAAACACCCGTGTGCTATCGCCCTCGGCCTGTTTTGTTACTATACGCCAACCCAACATCAGCCGGTGCGTTGCGAGCGTCGCACTAGCGGCCACGCTCGACAACAAAGCGCTGATAGGTTTGAACAGAACGGATTGAACGCGTTTTATTTTGAATGCAAAATAGTGTCTTTTGTGATGAAAACTAATATAATTCTGTTGTGCAATGTCGGCTATTATAATCAAATGTGGTTTAGACCGGTATATATTAGTATTTTTCGAAAGAAAAGTTTAAATGAAGGTAAAATACTGTTTCTTTTTTGCTGTAGAATGAAATGTGGCCAAGTAGTTTTTATTGCTTAAATAATTTAATAATATACGTTTATATTATTTATATACGTAGCGTCATGGATCTCTTCAAATGCAATATCATCAGTTTGAACAGATATTTTACAGCTCTCCTTTCCTATGGATGATGTTGACGGTAATTCACTCTCTTCCAAATCTAAAACAATTTATGAATGATTAATTAACGGTATATTTAAAAGGACAGAAAAATAAATAAACATTTCACCATTATTTGTTTCCATCATCTTCCTCTTTCATACTGTTCCATTAATCTTTTTCTTCGATCTGCAGATGTCGATGTTTCTGGTCTTCATGAAAAAATTGTTGGTTTGTAGTTTTCATTACGAGGGTCATTGGATTTTTCTCCTCCAACAAAATGTGCAATACAGATTGTAGAATGTTTTGCTGGAATCATTCAAAAAAAAAATTTAAATGATTATTTTATTTCGAGATTGTTATATATTTTTTTAGTTAACCCCTGGTAGGCATACTAGTTCAAATTTAATAATAATAATAATAATAATAATACTAATAATAATAATAATAATAATAATAATAATAATAATAATAATAATAATTCTTTATTGTATTTAACTTATTATAAAATATAATAGATATTGATAAGGGTGAGCTCGAGGGTGAGTCAGTTTTTAACTTACATCTTTGTCACATTTTTGCGTTGCGTTGATGGAGATGAGATGATAGGATAGTCACAAAAACATCCAAGCCCTTGGTGGGAATCGTACCCACGACCCCAAGAACCGAGCGGTGATGGTCGCTTGAAGCACGCTGCCTCAATTCACTCGGCCACCGAGGCGGTTACTAGTGCAAATTTGCACCAAGGAGAGAGACACTAGAGTGTAGTTTATGTTCGAGACAAAGATGCTAAAAAAGTGTGTACCAGGGGTTAATAACAATTTTGTTATATTTTTCAACTCAAAATAAAATACACTAATAAAACGTTAAATTTGATTGGAAACTACTATCATTTAATAATACTTACGATTCTCTCTTAACACGTAGAATCCAAAGTTATTTTCACTCAGTTTTCCGAATCACGATTCGAAAAACTGTAAAATTTCAGTTCTTGGTTGCGATATTACGTGCTAGGGCAGCCGGGAACACAACAGACTCGTCCTTCACTTTGTCTTTTCGCGGTAACACTCATTTTAACGCAGTTGTACTTTTAATTCAGTGCGTTTTCACACAACTCAGCGTGTATTGGTTGTCAATCTGTCAGCGGTTTTTTTTACGAAAATGACCGCCAGATGTCGGGCGAGTAGTTGATGGGTTGGCGTATAGGAATCTCGCATCATGGCTCATTCCAGTAATCTAATATTGAGTTCAGTGCGTATGATCAATCACTTCCATGGTTGCCAAAAAATGACAGCAATGTAATAAATGTTCATTTTAGACTGCAACATATACAATTTGTAGTTATGTATTATCAATATTAATTTCCAATAAATTAGCCTACACACGATTAACAAAATATCAAAACTTTAATGTAGCGCATCTTAACAAAATTTGGGTTACAAATTTCATAATTTTAATGTGTCAAATGCTCAAAAATACCTCCATGCACTTTGAGGCAATATACTAGTCGGTACCGTGTAAGAGAATTAACTTTGTAAACTGTAATATTCTCTGTAATTAAGAATAGAATTTATTTATATTACATTGCTGTCATCTTTTAACAGTATAGTGTGTAACCATGGAAATGATAGATCATGTGATGGATTACAAAATTAATACCCTGTATTTGTTATATTTATATGTACGAGTATACAGGGTGTTATATTTTAATGGACCCAGCAAATATCTCGCTTATTTATTAAGTTGGCAATTTTTTCATATAACATGATTTATACAGGAACATGTAAGCTACTTGATAACGGATGTACATTCCTGATACCACTTCCGGTTTATGAGTAATTAATATCTACTTTGAAATTTAAAATGGTACATACTATATTTTTTTACAAATTTGAAAAGTGCATCAAATTTGCTTTACAATCATGTAAAATAATCCATATGTTACATTAAAAATTAAAATGGCGGGCACTTTTTTATACACCTAATTGGAAAGAGAATAGTGAACCATGACTGTGGCTTGAAATAAAACAATTAACTAAAACAATTGTAACTATTATTATTAAACGAAATATTTTTTTTTGTCATAATAATACAGAAAATAAGAATAAGGAACACAGGCCACAGTCATGGCTCACTATTCTCTTTCCAATTAGGTGTATAAAAAGTGCCCGCCATTTTAATTTTTAATAATGTAACATATGGATTATTTTACATGATTGTAAAGCAAATTTGATGCAGTTTTCAAATTTGTAAAAAAATATAGTATGTTCCATTTGAAATTTCAAAGTAGATATTAATTACTCATAAACCGGAAGTGGTATCAGGAATGTGCATTCGTCATCAAGTAGCTTACATGTTCCTGTATAAATCATGTTATATGAAAAAAATTGCCAACTTAATAAATAAGCGAGATATTTGCTGGGTCCATTAAAATATAACACCCTGTATATATATATATATCATTATAAGATTAAAAAAACCAGCCCCGAGTGGCTATATTTCCCAACTGTTTCTTTGTTTTTATATTTATTAATGATGCTGTGAACTATAGTATATCTAAATGCAGCCACTTGTTGAAGGGATTTATTCTGCCATATTGGTTTTAGACAAAATTGTTTTCCAGCAAAAGCTGTCTCTAATGTTTTACGACTAATTCTCTTATACAATAATATCAAGAATATGTACTCGTTTATGTGTTCACTCTAAGAGAGGTGTCATTCAAATAAACACTAATATGCAACCTCAATTTATAACATGTGTATAAATAATAAAATTTTGTCTATCAATTTTTAAATATAATTTGTTTTCATCATAATTAAACAAAGTAAATTAAACATTTTTTAAATTTAATAAGTATATTTGTTTCTGAATGGAATAATAGAAGAATATGATTAATTATTAAAAATTAATTTATCTTCGGTAAACCCTCTTTATTGTATTATTTACTTGTAAAATTGAAGTGTACGAATAATTCTGTAAGCTACTGTATATGATCATTAACTTTAATTTAACTTTGGTTTAATTTCCAATTAAATTTTTGTGCTACCGGCCTTTAAACATGTATAAATGACATGATGCAATAAAGTGCAAGTACAACAGTCAATGAAACAGTAAAAAAATTTATTTGTGCTTTACAAGCAAGAAACACAGTAGTCCAGTAAACAGAGGTCGAAAAAGGGGTTACCGTACAAAAGATCGGGTAGTTCTGAAATTTTGGTATGTTGTATTGGATGGTTGGTTAATGAAAAATCCAAATATCCACAAATTCTCTTCTTCCGCTCCCTCCACCATCTTGTAAAAACCACCATAAATCGGCACTTTTTTCAGTTTTTCGCCTATAACTTCTATCTGGTGAATTTAAGCGAAAAAAAAAATTTGCCGACTTGTAGAGCCTGAAATTTTCTAAAAATTGGATAAAAAAAGTTTTTTTCCACGATTTATAACAACGGAGCCATGAAGCTCCCAAAAAGGCAACAATTGCGCAATTAGCAAAATTCTGAGTTTCTTTCCATTTTGCATCGCAATAACTCCGTAACACTTCATTTTAGCTTAAAAGTCCTCATAATGAGTCTTGTAGAGAATTTAATAACCTACAAAATCCATTTATCAATTTCTTTTTACAACCAATGCAACAGAGTAGGGGTAAATTTACAAAAAAACGAAAAAGTGTGTTTTTTTCAGTTTAGTGCAGCAACAGTCTTTGGCTCATTATTTCTAATTATACAACTACTATTTTAAACAGAATATCCTATATTGTTGCAAAATAAACGTAATTATGTGTTAGTGAACGCCAGTTTTGTGCGACTACTAGAAAAAACTGTTATAAAACAGCACTAACTTCTTTTATTTGCCTGCGAGATCTTTCTAGTGCTCTTACCTCGACATGAGACATTTGCCGTATATTATATATACAAGTATAGTGTCTAAAGTCGGAGACAACGTTGCTACACTAAAGTTAAAAAAACACTTTTTTTGGTAAGTTTACTGCTACTCCGTTGTATTGGTAATAAAAAAATTAATATATGGATTTTGTAGGTAATTAAATTCTTTAGATTGATTATAAGGACTTTTACGCTGAAATGAAGTGTAACGAAGTTATTGCGATGTAAAGTGGAAGGAAATTAAAATTTTTGCTAAGTACGCAATTTTAGGCATTTTTGGGAGCTTCATAGCTCCATTGCTATTAATTAGATCAAAAAACTTTAGGTACAAAATTTACAGGAAATTTTGTCCTCAAGTCGACAAATAACGTTTTTTGAGCTAAAATTCATCAGAAAGAAGATATAAACGAAAAACTGAAAAAAGTACCAATTTGCGGTTGTTAAAGTATGCATAAAGAAAATATGAAAACGGATGTTTCGCGGTAATCTATGCATTCTATATTTTCTCCATTTTGTAACGGTAGAGCTGAGTATAGCAACTAAAACAATATAATGAAATTTTATGATAATGATTTATTTATAGCTATGAAAATGGGCGAAATCTCAATACTTTTCTAAGATTGAAACTTTTGCCTTGTTGAGAGCGGAGCAGATCCACCACGATTGGTTTGACAAAAGAAATAATATGGCAAAGTTTTAGAAAATTGAGGCTTAGAATATATATATATATATATATATATATATATATATATATATATATATATATATATATATATATATATATATATATATATGATATATACGGCAAATGTCGAGTTAAGAGCACTAGAAATATCTCGCAAACAAATAAAAGAAGTAAGTTTTTCTAGTAGTCCTACGAGACTTCACTGATACATAATTACGTTTATTTTGCACCAATATAGGATATTCTGTTTGAAATTATAGTTGTATAATTAGAAATAATGAGCCAAATACTGTTGCTGCATTAAACTTGAAAAAAATATACTTTTTCGTTTTTTTTTTTTGTAAATTTACCCCTACTCTGTTGCACTGGTCGTAAAAAGATATTGATAAATGGATTTTATAGATAATTAAATTCTCTACAAGACTCATTATGACGACTTTTACGCTAAAATGAAGTGTTACGGAGTTATTGCGATGTAAAGTTGAAAGAAACTCAAAATTTTGCTAAGTGCGCAATTGTTGCCTTTTTTGGGAGCTTCATAGCTCCGTTCTTATAAATCGTGGATAAAAACTTTTTGTATCCAATTTTTAGAAACTTTCTGCATCTACAAGTCGGCAAATAACTTTTTTTTTTCGCTAAAATTCACCAGATAAAAGTTATAGGTGAAAAACTGAAAAAAGAGCCGATTTGTGGTGATTTTTACAAGATGGCGGAGGGAGCGGAGGAAGGGGATATCTGGAAATTTGGATTTTTCATTAAGCAACCATCGTATACAACATATCAAAAATTCAGAACTACCTGACCTTTTGTAGGGTAATATCCTTCATTTACTGGACTACAAATCGGTATGCCTAATATCCTCCCTAATTTTTATTATTTTTTGTGGAACTAAAATTTATTATTCGTATCTGCAGTACATTTCATTATATTCATATCTTATTTATAAATTTATTAGATAATGATTCACTTTGAATTAAAACCATTTTATCTTGTACTTCCATTATCTTTATTTGTAAAAACATAAAATTCTTCATAGTGAAGAATTTTTTGTTTTTACAAATGAATATAATGGAATTTGAAGATAAAGTCTTTTTCAAAATATTTATGTCTTGTATAATATTCCTAATGTCAATGTCAAGGATTGGTCGTGGAAAAGTTCTTTCATTTATTCTATAGCATAAATGTTAAACTCATTTTGTTCCCCAAATTGGAACCACACAAATTAATCTTTTTTAATTTTAATACATAAAAGTACCTTTATAAATGTGTGGTCAATATTTGGAAAGGTGTTTGGATAAAAAGGAGTTTAATAAAATAATTGCAAATGGATCCCGGATTTCAAAATAAATAGAAGAAAGCTTGAAAGTAGTAAGAATTTCGAACAGAGTAGGTATACTTGTATGTGTGGGCGTTAAGGCAAATAAAATTTTTCTTTAAACTTTTATAGTTCCTTTCATACAGTTTTAAGGTCTAATTTTAATAAAATGACTAATTTTCTAGTTCGTTTCTGTAGTGGAGGACCGCAATACAGAAAATTATAATTTCGTCTTATACTTGAAACTTTGAAAATAAAAATTACGACGTCACCACTCAAAACTTTAATGAAATGGCATCAGATCATATTTTTTATCGCTGATATAACAAAAAGTTTTATTTCAGAAAGTTTTCTGCTTTATACGTGACATATGTCTCCATTAATATGTCATTGCTCTGTGGACTCAGCAAAAATAGCAGCCAACTGATGAACAACAATCTTCTTATAAATATATAAAGCAATGTACATGTAAGCAGTCAGCAATTGACAATGGTGGACACATTGTGTGTTTAAAACAAAAATAAAGCTAATATAATAGGGACTAAAAGATATATTTTGTTGTGATAAATAACAATAATGTATGACCAAAACCATTTATTTTATTTACTGGCAAATTTTTTTGGTTATTGTTTAAAATATAAATCCTGTTTAATTTTAAAGTAGATCTAACAATAAAAGATTTTACAATTTTATAATCTATTATTTTATCCATATATGTATTGTAATGTTTTATTTATTTGGATGAAGTGTAGATATATTATTTAAAATTTAAAAATAACGACCACTATGGTTAAACAAATTTTAGATACTCATTTAAGACTAACAATATAATTAAATACTTAAATACTAAGATTATTTATTTATTTAAACAATTGACAACGCACTATTTATTTACATGTTATTTATCTCATTGTACTCTTGTAAATTTATTTTACCAAGCGTTCCAATTTTACACTGCCAGTCGATTTCATACTGTTGCAGACTGCCTACGTGATATTTTTATCACTATATTTATGTCGCTATTTATTTATATCACCATTCAACTAGCCGACATCTCTCACGGGACTCCACTCGTCAACTGGACTCAGCTCTATACTCCACTGCTTTCAACTCTACTAACAGAACTGATTTTCTCAGGCTTTGTATCTCAACTGACTTCCACAGCGTCTGTGTATACTCAACTGACTTCCACAGCCTGTGTATTCTCAACTGACTTCCATAGTCTGTGTATTCTCAACTGACTTCCGCAGCGTCTGTATATTCAACTGACTTCCACAGCCTCTGTATACTTAACTGACTTCCATAGCCTCTGTATACTCAGCAGACTTCCACATTCTCTGTATACTCAACTGACTTCCACAGCCTCTGTACACACTACTGAACTACGCTGTCCGTCTTCACTAACGGAACTGAAGTGTCCCTGTCGGGCAGAGCTACGTCGCTTTAATATAGTTGACCATTACCCTCTGAAGAACTCTCGAATATTCCATACGATAATAATATCGAATACAAAAGCTTCTCGCGACCGGAACTAATTAAACAGGTCGAGACTCGTTTGTTTACTTCGCCAATTGCTCGCGACGATTACGTCATTGTCTAACAGACGCTCGTTAGCACGGCGGTGCTCGCACGTTACAATAATATAATTAAAATCAACAAATTGTTAGAGGAACTAAATTAATTATAAATTCTACTAAAAAAATGAAAACATGTTAAATTAACGGTTTACGAATTAATCATTTATTATTTTCATATTTTTTTCGATTAAATTTATGCTTTATAGATTTCTCTATAAAAATTAATTAAAATTTACAAGAATCATTACAAAGTGATATTGGTTTAGTTGATCCAGATCCATGACAATAATGTGAACATTAAGATGACAAGATTCATGACATGATGCTTTAAATTTTAAAATCTAAACATTTTCAGAAGCTAGATAGTATTCTAGAATATATTAAATATAACATTTGAACATCTGAAATTTGTTAAGAAGAAGTAACGCCGTACTTGTTGATTGATAAAATAAATAATGGATTTCTCAGCGGTGATTGGCAGGAATTATATTAATAACCCATTTAGTTGTTAATTTTATTTAAAATTCCAATATTTCGTTACTAATTTTGTAACTTCATCAGGGAATAAAATATGTTTAACAGTTCTAAATTGGAAAAATCGGTCGTAGAAACATCTATCTTCATTAAATTTTTGTTATAAACATGTTATTTTTTAAATTTGGAAAAGTTTTTAGTTACATATTACACAGGTTAAACTACACACTTTAAAAGTTATTATACTAATTTTGTTTCTGATTAAAGAAAAATTTTAAAAAACATTTTTCTTTAATCAGAAACAAAATTAGTATAATAACTTTTAAAGTGTGTAGTTTAACCTGTGTAATATGTAACTAAAAAACTTTTCCAAATTTAAAAAATAACATGTTTATAACAAAAATTTAATGAAGATACATGTTTCTACGTCCGATTTTTCCAATTTAAAACTGTTAAACATATTTTATTCCCTGATGAAGTTACAAAATTAGTAACGAAATATTGGAATTTTAAATAAAATTAACAACTAAATGGGTTATTAATATAATTCCTGCCAATCACCGCCGAGAAATCCATTATTTATTTTATCAATCTGAAATTTTCACTAAGCAAACGCAGAAATTGATATTGCAAAGAAGATACCTATGTCAAATATTTCATATCAAATAAAAATTGAAACAGAATTTATAAAATAAACAATACTAGTAAATATTTATATTAATAGGTATTTTATGCTTATAAATATTTTAATTGCTAACATATAATTAATAATATATTGATATATTAATTAAAAATTAAACAGTTTTTTTCATAACTACATTTACAAAAGAATTTTTAGGTGTAATTTTTAATAATTTTTATTACGTATATATATATATATATATATATATATATATATATATATATATATATATATATATATATATATATACATAATATACGTAATAAAAATTATTAAAAATTACACCTAAAAATTCGTTTGTAAATGTAGTTATGAAAAAAACTGTTTAATTTTTAATTAATTTATCAATATATTATTAATTATATGTTAGCAATTAAAATATTTATAAGCATAAAATATCTATTAATATAAATATTTACTAGTACTGTTTATTTTATAAATTCTGTTTCAATTTTTATTTGATATGAAATATTTGACATAGGTATCTTCTTTGCAATATCAATTTCTGCGTTTGCTTAGTGAAAATTTCAGATTGATAAAATAAATAATGGATTTCTCGGCGGTGATTGGCAGGAATTATATTAATAACCCATTTAGTTGTTAATTTTATTTAAAATTCCAATATTTCGTTACTAATTTTGTAACTTCATCAGGGAATAAAATATGTTTAACAGTTTTAAATTGGAAAAATCGGACGTAGAAACATGTATCTTCATTAAATTTTTGTTATAAACATGTTATTTTTTAAATTTGGAAAAGTTTTTTAGTTACATATTACACAGGTTAAACTACACACTTTAAAAGTTATTATACTAATTTTGTTTCTGATTAAAGAAAAATGTTTTTAAAATTTTTCACCGCCGAGAAATCCATTATTTATTTTATCAATCAACAAGTACGGCGTTACTTCTTCTTAACAAATTTCAGATGTTCAAATATTATATTTAATATATTCTAGAATACTATCTAGCTTCTGAAAATGTTTAGATTTTAAAATTTAAAGCATCATGTCATGAATCTTGTCATCTTAAGGTTCACATTATTGTCATGGATCTGGATCAACTAAACCAATATCACTTTGCAATGATTCTTGTATATTTTAATTAATTTTATATATATATATATATATATATATATATATATATATATATATATATATATATATATATAATTATAATTAATAAAAGAGAATAATTCGTTAGCAGATATTCGCAATCGTAGATAAAATTTCCCTTCTAGTAGCGCAAATTGGTACTACGTTAATCAATCGTACAAGCGCTATAGTGAATAAGTGACAGCTGAGTGAGTAATGTAGTAATTAATAATGAAATATTTGAACTTATCGCCTTTATATAAATAAGTTTTTAAACTCAGTTTGTATTCACAGTCAACGAAACTCAGTGAATAATGTGAACTGTCATATGTCAAACCCATCGTATGGCGGCCATATTGTTTCGAAAATCAGCGCCTCTATCGTTAATTTCGATTGCGAATATAAATGTATTAATTTATACAGTACAATATATTATTCAATTTGTTTACAATTTTTAGTGTTATATTATTTCGTATTCTGTAAAAATTGCACTAAATCATATTCATTATTCACGACGGTCATTTAAGTGAAAAGAAAAGTATGTAATTATTACGGTTAAGAAGCAGTTTATTTTTATAATGCTCTCTTTGGATGGTCCGCAGATTAAGATATCTTTTTATCTATTTCTTGTCATCATTATTGAAGCAAACTGTTTCCCTTGGAACTTTAACAAGATATTGATTTAAAATTCTCGACGTCTTTTTGTCTCTATAACTAGAATGTGCAATATGTTGATAATCAACAGCTTTATTTTTATTCCAGCACCAACTGTTTTCGTTCTTGTATGTAGTTTTAGTTTGTAAATATTCCTTTTGAGATTCGAACTTATTTATTCGCTAAACAATAAAGGAATAATATAAAATTACTCCAGAAGATTTAGAATATTTCTTTATGAAACTTTAGAATTTTAGTTGTATACAAAATGCAAATAAGAAATCTACTAATGCTAACTGGTAACAAGATAAATTGTTTTGTTTACTGTCTGTTGTGTTTGGTATAAGACAGGAAATGTTCCTGTGTCTTTAATTTTACTCGTAATATTTAATCTTACAATGTTTACAAATTTCAATTTACGAAGGTTTGTTGCATACACCTCTAAGAGAACAAACTTAAATACTATTCGTAAATTCTGAACGACTCGTATTTTAACTGAAATAATAGTTACCGAGGAAAAATTTGCATGTATAATTCATGAACTTCCAACTGAGATACAGAGTCGCCTTGAAGATAGTGACTTCTGCTGCTCTTCAAGCACGTGCATTCTGTTATTCAGAGTACTAAAATTTTATCTGAAAGTGCCACACTCCGTGGTTATTACGATGTAATTGCAAAAACCGCGCATTGTGGCGGCGTTAAGTGTGTATTGTTTCACCTCGATTTCTTAACGCCCCTGTCTTGGACATCCTGGTCGGCGTTCCAATAGTTTTAGTCAAGGTGCATTTGTCCTACTGCCCTCTTTCAGTTCAAAGTCAAGTTGAATTACCGCTTGACACGTTATACTTTAACGTTAAACCTGATTTCGTCGGTTTAACTACTGTTTGGTAAAAATTTGTTCTTCTGTGCTGACATGTGAGAGCCGGACGTGGCAGTTTTCTGTGCCGATTTTTCTGTTTTATGCTCGTTTGAGGGAATTGAACCTCATCTAGTTCATTTAGAAATGTTTTTTCCGCCGGAGGTTCCGGGATTTAAACGCAGTATTTCTGTAAACAAAGGCCAATTTTACTTTAAATGTCGTCCACTAACTCAAGCGTGATCTCCACGTGCATCTTACCTATGATGTTCGTTATTAATAAAACGTAAGACACCAAGCCAGCAAAATAACATCTTTATTTATTCAAGGTTTAGACTATGTAATGACTATATACACAACTATATCTGATTGTCGTAGTGTTGGCTTCTTTATTACCAACATCATAACATTACGTATCTACAAATGTTTGTAATTTCCAGGGATGGGCGTGTAGATTACACCACGTCGACAATGTAATAGTAGCAGTAGTAGTAGTAGTATACATATTCAGAAGCATAGACAATGTAGAAAGTTTTTGAATTTTTAAACTGTAAAATGTCGGCTTCATGGCTGAGCGGCTTAGCGCACAACTCGTAGCTCGCACCAGAACCATGTTACGTGCGTTCGATTCCCGTCGACTGACAATCTGTGATTTGTCGTAAAAAATAAATATAGCTACTTGTATATATCACACTCGGATGCTGTAAGCTGGCCACTTATACTTCTTAAATACATGTAGCAATGGCTGAAATCCAACCAGCAGTACGGCAGTGGTAAAACACTGCGCCTCTGTGAGTCCGGTTGGAGGGTAAACGGCGACAACTCTATACAAGCCCTAAATACATAGAACTGTAGAATATTATATAAATTTTTTAAAAAGCTTGAGGGTTGCAATTTGTGTGACATTTAGTGTAAAATGAAACTTGAAAACATAACCACGAAAATTTCTCTAAACTAAAAATTAAATCCACAAATCTCTAAAATGGTGCAAATATCTATAGTTTTAGGTTTTAATCTCTAATTGGGCAACACTGGGTCGAACATACCCATACTTCACTGTCCATGTTCAATCATAATCTCTTAATACATTGTCTATATTGTTTACGTAAGTATAAATTTATTATTTACGCACTGTTATCAAGTAGACGTAGAAAATTAAAGTCGACGCGTAGACACCTATCTCTGGTAATTTCTCGGTTTTTTACTTTTACATTTAAGTTATACATAGGATTTAATTGGATTTACAAATAGATTAATAATCCTTATTCGTACCGTATTGAGAAACTTATCTTCAACATTCACGTTTATTCACTTATCTTATCTAACGCCACGCTAATACTTTGCAGCGACTAGTAATTATAATTGACATCAACATACACACACGCGCAATTCGCAACTCTTACAACTGCTCATATTATTGGAGTTTTGGAGCTATTATCGTCGTCCATCGTCGTCACATAACATTTATATCACTCATTTGACAGCCCTGTAAATATTTGGGAACTACAAACAAGCATCAAAGAAGTAGTGAACCACGGCAATGTACTCACCTCTTGGCAATTCCCTAGAAGCCTACATTCAGAAAGAATTCGCATTTATATATATTTGTACCCTTTCTCTATTTTGTGCATGTTAAATTTCAAACCTATTATTTACGTTCAGTCATTATTATAATTATTCTATGTCATTTTTAGCATATATGTATTGTTATTGTATATCTAGCTACTTTGCGGACGTTTATTAGTGTTACTTCCAGCGGTTGTTGAACATTTTTGCAACAAAAGCGCAATTTACGCTAACTTTTTTGTTTACGTATGATAAGGCGTATGTTCTCTGTTGGCCAATGTGAAGTTATATCAGAATAGGACATTTTTAGTAACTTTTTGCTTCTACGAACAGCGTCGTATAGACGTGGTTTCAGACCATTTATTTATGTAGTTAAATAATGCCGCAAACTGCGTTATAATTGTAAGATGTACCGACTTATCTGTAAGGAAGTTTGATCGTAATTATCCGAGCTTGTCCTCCGATATAATTACTATGTAGTGTCGCGTTGTGTCATACCCGTCTGTACATTTGAAAGCTACGTAATTAAAAAAAAAACACCCGACATAACACCTCATCACAGCTCACTTAGGTATTCATTTCGTTACTTGTGATACGCATTTCGCAGTTGAGTTCTACGGGTGAGTTGGGGTTTCGTAATTACATCGGAGGACAAGCTGGGGATATTACGATCAACATGCCTTGCAGGTAAGTAGGTTAATCTTACAATTTTTCTTCGACTGTCCTCCGATATAATTACTATGGAGATGTTTAAAGTACCTTATTTGTGCGAAATCGTTTTGAATCGTCCTGTATTTAAAATAGGTTTTATTCATTATGATACACATAGCCCATACAAGCACTAACCCGATTTGCAATAGCCTATACATTACAATAACCCATTTTAATTATCTCTATACTAACCCGATTTGCAATAGCCTATACATTACAATAACCCATTTTAATTATCTCTATATTAACATGTGATCTATTTTGCTGCAGAGGTGGCAGCGTGTCTTATACTGTGGCCTTGAAAATACTAGCTTTATCCATCAACTAATAGTTTAAAACATTTTGGTATGTTAGTATTAAGTAACTTTGGTCATTTGAACGATATTGGGATGTGATACGAATGTAAAGAACAATTGTTGACGCAATGCACAATTCTGGATTTTCGCGGAAAAATGGAAAAACAAGTAAGTGTTGTTGTCGTCTAATACGGTCTTTATTCGTCTACTAATACGTATTTATATTTTAGCTTGCGTTCTTGTAGTAAAGTGTAGATCAATTGACGAAAGAATTTGAACTCTATGTGCACTGGTAAGAGCCATTAAGGTAACTAGTTTGATAGAGTTGTCCTTGTAAGGAAAAATATGTTTCCGATACATATTATTACAATTGGATTTTAATTGCATGTAACTTCATATTTTGAATTTACTAGTCTTATTATGCAAATCTCTCTAATTAGTCTTCTAATTAAAATTTCATCTTTAGTAGTAATAGGTTAAGAGCTAATCAATAAGAAATTAATGTATAGTAAGAACTTCCTATATTGTATGAGTTGGTTATAAAATACATATTATTTTCTAGACAATATAAATATGGTTCTAAATATTTTGAGTGACAAAATTTCCTGTATTTCTTAGATGCGTGAATTTACCGATACCCAAATTTCATAGAGCATTTAAATAAACATCATCTTGTGGATTTCAGTTAAAAAAAATATTTAAAAATTTGTCTGAGTAAATTTGCCTTCAAGTATATTTACCCTGAGTAATACAAAAAATGGAAATAGAAGCAAATATTTTAGACTATTAAGTGCTATTAATGTATATTATTTTCTGGGCAATATAAATATGGTTCTAAATATTTTAAGCGACAAAATAACCTTTATTTATTAGATGCGAGAAGTTACCGATACCCTAGTTTCATATAGCATTTGAATAAACATCATCTTATAGATTTCAGTTTTAAAAAAATTATTTAAAAATTTGTCTAAGTAAATTTGGCTTCAAGTATATTTATTCTGAGTAATTCAAAAAATGGAAATAGCAAATATTTTAGACTTTTAAGTGCTATCAATTTCAAATTTTAGGCTTTCATAAGAAATAAATTATTTATTTAAGAAATGGGTAAATACAACTTTACGTGTATTTATCCGAAAGGTTCCACAATATCCTTAATTATTTATAAATATAGAATACCATCGGAGCTACTAAGTGCTACCACTTTCAAATTTTGGACTTTCTGCTGAAATAAATTATTACTTTAAGAAATGAGTAAATACAAATTTACGTACATTTACCCGAACGGCCCTAAAATTCCCTTATTTATATATAAATATAGATTACGATACGACCTACTAAGTGCTACCACTTTTAAAGTTTGGGCTTTCATTTGAAATATATTTTTTAAGAACTGGTAAAATCCATAAAGTTAAGAATATACAAAGTGTGGATACACCGTTTCATCTCCCTTATTACTAATTTTAGCAAATTCAACTATATAACAAATTATAATACATTACCCCTCTACATAATTTCAGAAGTAGCTCAATATTATTACTTTCGCTTTTCGAGTAATTATCAGCAACTTTTAATTTTCTTATAGAACGCGCTATATAATTGTTTTATATATATATATATAAAAACTCCATAAAATTTACTAGCCAATAACATATATGTTATATTTAAAAAAATAAATAAATGGTGAACGAATTGCTTTGCAATTCACTTTAATAATAATAATAATAATAATAATAATAATAATAATAACAATAATAATAATATTAATAAGAATAATAATAATTTTAATAATAATAATAATAATAATAATAATAATATTAATATTATTAATAATAATAATATTAATAATAATAATAATAATATTAATAATAATAATAATTATTATTAATAATACTAATATTAATATTATGACGTCAAATGACAAGTGTTTAATTAAATTTATATTAGCAAACGCGTACACATTTTCTGAAGGAGTGTTGCCGAAAATGTATTCAAGTAGCAATTTGAATATTTAATAATAAATTTTATTTAGATTTGTTTGATGTCATGTAAAATAAATGAAATACAAAGCCTTCTGCATTTAATAAAAATTTAATTTTTTAATCATTCACCATTGTATGATTTTGATGCCTATTGACGAAAGAGGAATGAAGAGTTGGCCATATTGTACTATTCCATTTCTGTAGCATAATACGTAGTAAACTAAATATGGTAATATAAGGTATTTAAACACAAAAGTTATAGGAACAAATTCGAAATATCACACGTCAACGCAAACAAAAATCAAAAATGAATCAGAAATGGAACAGTACAAGATAGCCGACGTTTCATTCCCCTTCTAGGCATCAAGGTCATTGCCTACAGCATTTTTCACCTTTTTATTTATAAAGTGTCAACACAACTTAAAAAATACAAATCAAATATTTATTGTCAATGCCAATATATATGATAGTCTATTTAATATGTAAACGTTATTTGATTTCTACACTCCTCGTTTACACAATTTTAAATTTATTTTAAAAGTTATGTTTAACAATTGACGATCAGCAACCATTTGATCTGTTGGACAGTACACGCAATTAAATATTTGCTTGTCAATATAATGTTTAACAAAATTATATTTTTTGTTCTATTAAAAACTTCTCGTTTTTGATCAAATTTAAGCAACAATGATTATCTTCGTAAATTGTTATTGGACTGTCTATCATCTGGTCCATGTCGTTTAATAAACGTTGTAGCCGTGCTGATTCCTGACATGCTTCAAATAATGCAATGTACTCAGCTTCTGTTGATGATAAAAAAATACATTGCTGCTTTCTACATGCCCAACTTATGACTCCGCCATTTAAGAAAAATATGTAACCACTATTTGACTTGCGCGTTTGTCTGTCTTCAGCCCAACTTGCATCAGTACAACAAAGAATTGATTTCTGATTGCTTGTCACATCACATAACTTTAATTTCATATGTGCTGTTGAATTCAAATATTTTACAATACGTTTTAGCTGATTCCAGTCTTCTTGATTTGGTTTTGAGACTTTTTGTGCCAAAATACGAACACATGCTGCGATGTCTGGACGTGTGTTCACCGAAACGTAAAGTAAACATCCAATTAATTTTTGATATTGAACATTGTCTGTTAATAAATCTGATCATTTTTGCCATAATTTTCTTCCATTGGTGTTTTTACTGCCTTTGCATCTTTTAAACCGTAATCTGATGCAATTTGATTGATGTAACTAGACTGACACAATTCAAAATTATTATCATTGTCTTTTGAAACTTAAATGCCCAAATAGTGCTTGATTGGATCAAGATTTTGCGTTTTAAAATATGCTGTTAGTACACGTTCAATAAACTTTATGTCTTCAGTTACTTTACTAGCTACATTGATGTCATCTACATAAATGAGAACGTAACACCAGCTACCGTTGATTTTCTTTGAATAAAGACACTGATCTGCTTGATTTAGTTTTAAATCAGCATTTATAAATACTTTATGAATTGCTTTATTCCATGCTCTTGCAGCTTGCTTAAGACTATAAATACTTTTCTTTAGTAGACAAAATTTTCATGTATTTCCTTCGTGAAAACCTGGTGGCTGCTTCATGTATATTGTTTCACTACGTTCACCATTAAAGATAAAACACCAATAATTTTTCTTTAGCTGCTACTGATAACAATATATGCATTGTTGTTAGTCGTACGACAGGTACAAATGTTTTGTCATGGGCTTCGCCGTATTTTTGTAAAATCCTTGTGCCACCACACGTGCTTTGATTCGTTGAATGCTGCTATCTGCGTTGGTTTTGATTTTGTAAATTGATTTTCTGTCCTCGGGTAACTCTGATAACTGCCAAATGCCATTCTTTTAAGTAATTCCATTTCGTCTTTCATTGCACTCAACCAATAATCTTTTTCTTTACCTGAAATTGCTTCATTGTAAGTTTTCGATTTTGGATGTAATTAGCCATACTGATTGCTTCTCCCCAAAAAGTATTTGGCAGATTAGCATCAACTATCATTCATCGTGCCATTTCCATGAGAGTTCTATTTTTTCGTTCTGCAACATCATTTTGTTGTGGTGAATATGCTGCAGTCAGTTGAACTTGAATTCCTTCATCTGCCACATACTTTTGCAATTTGTTGCTCAAGTACTCGCCATCACGATCGAATTTTCTTTACTTTACGCTCAAACTTGTTTTTAACTAGTTTAAGATACCTTTTTAGTACTTCTGGTACTTCTGATTTATGTGCTAATAAACAAATTCTTGTATATCTCGAATAATCATCAATAAATGTGACTACGTATTTCTTTCCACTTGGAGTTGCAGTTTGCGTAGGACCGCAAACGTCTGTATGAATTAAATCCAATGGTGCTGATGGCTTATTTGATAAGTTTTTTGGGAATAGTAATCTTGTAAGTTTACTGTAGCTTCAACTATATAACATTGCCCCTTTCATCCATGAACGATAATTTACCATTACCTATGCCTTTAACTGGCCTAGTTCTCCACTCGCAACTTCTACTTTGCCTTGACATGTTTTGTCAA
>OY720452.1:46069277-46094277 GCA_963082715.1 Harpalus rubripes
GCCTTAGTGATTACTATGGCCAGGCAGGATTTTTCCCCAAAGCAAGGAGTACATCTTTGTTTAAGACATTAGTTACAGAGGAAAGGGCTTGTCTCTGGAACCATGTACCTGGGTAAGTTCTCGTTCCCGGAAAGCATATATCATCTTGTGTCGATCTATATAAGTAAAATATAAGGTTTGTAAGTCACCACTAGTTTGCTGATTCAAGGAATGTTTAATGTTTACATAACAAATGTAACACTGAACGCATGTAACACTATTACTAATAGGAATAAGATCCTGTCACTAGCCAACACTAAACCTGGAGTATGGAAGGATATTATAAAATACCTTAATTACCAAAAATTGGATAAACATATGTTTATCAGAAACGCAGCGGCAAGTCACTTGACTACCTGATTCAGATTAGTGTATCTATACGCCATAATGAAAACATGTGTATTCGATCTAAGAGGGTAAGTTAACGTACTACAAGATTTAAATCTTACATTGGCAGAAAGAAAGAGGATCAACACGCGTTCGTCAGTTTTAAGAGTGTAAGTCACATGACTACCAGATCCTTGCCATAACAAAGTATCTAGAACTTGCTAGAACTTTAAAAACAGAATTTATGAAAATCAGTTTTCTCTTGTCTATTTAACTCCTCCTCCAACGTAGCCTAGCGGTAACCTGAAAGTGAAGAGTGCTTTCTTTTTCCCCATATCACCATCACTTCACTTTATTTAAAACACACACACACACACACACACACACACACACACATACACACACATACACACACACGTGTTGAACGTCCGTATCCGACGGGTACAAATAACGGAATGATTACCTCAATGAGCTGTAATGAGGTGTCACGTCGGGTGTTTTTTGATATCATAACTTTCAAATGTATCGACGGGTATGACAAAATGTGATAGTAATTATATCGGAGGACAAGCGAAGGAAAACTTTATTTAATGTTTTGTTGTTAAATTTAATTTCTTTTTATCGTGTACCTTTTTAGTCACCTTGTCCGTTCCTGTATAGTGCGTCGAAGCACAATAAATCAACAGGACTCGTTATATTCAACTAGCGCCTAACCTTAAACAACCTTGTACGGACCTACACATGTGGACGTTGCAACAAATATTGTCGCCCAAACCGGATTTCAAAATAACCGATTCCTTGAATATCCAATATTCTTATAAAGAATGGGATAGTTACATCGAATCCGAACATTCAAAATCCGAATATTTATTTTCGATCCGAAGGCAAGGATCTTTAGCCAGCTGTAATTGTGTTCAAAGTTCAAATTGAAGCTATTTAAAATGGATAATTGTTGTCAACGATCGGCGAACGATAACATGTTGTATGGTATTCCTAACAAATTACCTACTACCAATTATTTACGACGGCAACAAATCGAAATGCATAGAAGATAAACCAAGATCCGATATTTATATCCGGACTCGAGATCCAAAGATCTAAATGTGAAATCCGATTGTTCAATATTCAATTATCCGGGTACTCGGATATTTTATCCGATACTGTAAATGCTAAAGAGCGCGTACTTATCTAATTATAGTAGAAGACATGTGAAGAGTGCATTGACTTTAAGGTAGTTTAGTTTGAAAAGCATCTTATTAGACATAAGAGGGTTCTTGTTTCAAATCCCTGTAGCCCATGAGATTTTAACAAAAATATTTTCTTCGTTAGTTTCAAATGAATTATTAATGGTCTGAATTGTGTGAAAACCGTTTGTAATATAGTTAAAATGATGGTAATAGTAGTGCCAAATGCATTTTATCGTTTTGACTGTCTAGAGCAGGAGTCTCCAAACTACTCAATTATATTTGTTATAAACAATGAAACTAATTAATTCCCTTTGTTTTATCTCAATTCTCAAACCATGTAGTCGGACAATGATTCCGTTTTCCATATGATATGATTTATGTTTCATCCTGAAAGAATACCTACTTCATTTGATAAAATTGTATAGAAAAGCGTAAACTGTTATTAGTTTTATTTGATTTTTACCAATGACTAATGTTCGTTTTTAATTAATATATTATTTTTTTACTATCTTCTTTTTTTAAAAAACCCGCTTTTTTGAGGTCCTGTTAAGTAAATAATATGTATGAAAGTATTTGCTTATTTTTCATTGTAAATGGGTTTATTTCCTTGGCAACTGTTTTTATATTTTTTAAATTTGATGTATTTTTCAGTTTAAATGTAAAAAACACAGATCAGTCATTTTAGTTGCTGTAAAATTATTTCAATTATTTTTTTTTTATAATAGAATAAGTGTATCAAGATTTAAAGTAAGCAGTAAGTACTTTTCTATTGAAATTCCAATTATTTGTTTTTAGGTTGAAAGCATAATAATTTATGTAATATGCCAATGTAATAATTTTTACTTTAACCTAATTTTTAAATCGTAGAAATAGGCTTTAGGATCCAGGACAAATTTATTTAAACGAAGAAAGAATTGTGAAAAATTCATGGACCTCGCTGGGAGACTGGGTTTGAATCCCAGCGAAGTCCATGAATTTTTCACAATTTTTTCTTCGTTTAAATAAATTTATCCTGGATCGTAAAGCCCATTTCTACGATTTAAACATTTAGGTTGGATCTCAAATAATTATTCTACGTTTATCCTAATTTCTAAATAATTTGTCGCAATAAATTAAATACCAAAAAATTATGGAATGAAACTGTTAGCGTTACCAATCTTGAAATTTAATTTGATTTTTATAATTATAGTTTGAAATAAAATAATTCAAATTGAAATACGAAACAATCAGCCCAATTCTGTAACCGAGTTACTACGCAAATAGTTGAGTAACTGTTGTTAGAAACATGCTCATTCATAGTTACTTTACACTATTTGATATTCTACAAGTCTTTATAAAAATAGTAACTTGTTATTATAAAAGTTACTATTCATAGCAACTGATGAAACGTGGTAATTACGATGTAACTTATTACAAGAAATAATATATATATATATATATATATATATATATATATATATATATATATATATATGATAAAAATGTTTTTACGGGATATAAAGAATCGTGTCTTCTGGTTAAAAGTATTATTTAACCTTTCAAGAAAGAATGTTTTCAAATAATTATAAGAATGCTTTCATAATTTCATTTGAACAAATCCTAAGAACTAAACAAACGAAAGATATAGAAAAGAGGTAAAAGCAGTGGTACAATTCCATGTAAAAGAAATAACCCTATATGATTCTCATTTTGAATCGTTAGGAGCCTCAAACTATAGTTTCGAGGTCTGTAGTGTTACATTTTATATTTTCGTTAACAACAAGAAATATCGTGTGGTAGTTTTAATCTGCACTATACACTTGATTGCAAGTCTATTAGTGATTTGTATTTTGTATAGGTACTCAGTAATCGTAGGTACGTCGAATTAAACAAATGGTTTATGAAATAAAAGAAATTTAAAACATATTAAATTATAATTAGCTTCCAATCTTAATTATTACATCTTGCATTTTTATTAAACTCTTTATCTAAATTATTACATTCTTCCTTTTCACTGAAAAGTATATTTAATGCATTTAACATATCCTTATTTTTCTTTGAATTTTAAACAAAATTTTTAACTGCAGCGAATTCACTTTTTAATTTCGCTTTGGCACGTTTAATTTTTCTGATATTTTATAAATGACAAATTGTCAAAATATTTTCAATTTTCAGGTTAGATAAATGTTTAAAACTATGGTACCTATTGCAGTGGGCATGTGCAAATAGCAACGTGCTACTAATTTCAATTCGATAATAGTAACTGTCTTTACAACATAACTTTCATAGTAATACTGTTATGCTACAGCATAGGAAAAAAGTCATAGTGTCTATCCAAGTTACTATGAAAGTTATATCATAGTAATGTAACTATGTAGTAACATCCGTAGGAACTATTTAGAGAATTGGGCTGATTGTATATAAAACGAATATTGCAATGTTTATTTGTAGTACTCGTCACAACACACAAACAATCATACAAAGCTTGAATGAACCTTATTCATATTTGAACAAAGCTTCTCATGATAACTTGTTTGACACAATCAACACAAATTAGTTTCCTGTTGCTATACAAGCTCTGTTATTAGGTCTGTTCGTTTCGTTACTTTGCGTCTACGGTTTACTGCCGCCTCCATACAAAGTATATGGACGCGGCGGTAAACCGAAGACCCGAGGGTGCGAAACGAACAAGCCTATAGTAATAGACGTTCATTCTTTTAATAAACGTGGTAAAATCGTTAAGCTGAAGCCGAGCAGGCTCAGCGCATGTTTACTGAAAAATTACTATTGCCTTTTTCCAGTTCCAAGAAAATTAAAAAAAATGTCGAACTAGAAAAAATGTTTGCTTATTAGTATATTCTATAACTAGTATGGAATAGATAATTTCCGCGCGAGCGAAAAGTTTGTAGGCCGAGCCGTAGGCGAGGTCTACGGTTTCGCGAATGGCGGAAATACTATTCCATACGAGTTTTAGACTATACTTTCTCTAACACTATTTAAAAATAGTATATTCTATAACTAGTATGGAATAGATCATTTTCGCGCAAGCGAAAAGTTTGTAGGCCGAGCCGTAGGTGAGGTTTACGGTTTCGCGAGTGGCGGAAATATTATTCCATACGAGTTTTAGACTATACTTTCTCTAAAACTATGTAAAGAATATATTTTGCTCATCATTTGATATTTTTGCAAAAAATAATAAAATATTATTGGTATGTTATAAAAGCAATAATTTAACTTACCATGTAAAAGCTTCAAAACGCGTAAAACAAGGTGTATAATAATATTTTGTAATCATTTCTTTTTTAATTTGACAGTTAAGACAGTTGAGGTGACAAAATAAATGAAACAAAGCGACAAGCAAAGCCGTCTTGATTTTGAAAACAATTGCGTATCCCATGTATTTTAAATGGGTGAATTGAAAAACTAGTGGTCTGTGGCTGCCTATTACGGAATATTATTCCGTAACAATATGACAAAATGTCCCCATTCTGTAAAAGTTTTCAGTTATAGAATGTATGAATTCCATAGTAGTGTTAGAGAAAGATATTTCTACAAGGCTAGAAGGACCAGTCCATACATAAATTACTGTACATTTTATTAAAACGTTTACTTTAATCACAAATGTTGCAAATGACGGAATAGACAAAAACAGTACTATTGCAGATATAACTAAAATAAATATATCATCACGGCATAAAACGCATTGTTGGATCTACCAGTCTGCTTTGTACAGATATCGATAATGATGATATTGCTCTAGTATGTACATAATGTAATACTGCGATAGAGAAAGCCGGTGGCTAGAATTATAGAAGTCTATGAACAAGTATTACTACTGAATGTGAGTCTAAATTACTGAAAAAAGTATAAAATTGTTATCACACACTCTAACAAATCTAAAGTAGCTTTGTGAGGACGTTCGATTAAAATGTTAAAGATTTTGGCGGATCCACTGTATTTAGAGTGAAAGATTTCTTAATGGAAAATTAGTTGCTCTGCATTTAGAGCATATACAGAAAGGATTTATTTGAATACTACAGATGGTCAGAATGACGAGGGTTCTGCACAATGTACAGACTATACTGAATGTGTACCCACGTAGCTGCAGTACACGCCGGATCGGATCATAAACCTAGATATATTTTTCTACAATATAACCTTGATGTTGTGAATACAGTAACTGATTTTACGACCATGAAATATACGTGACAAATTTTTATTTTTACATACATGAATATTAAACAAGAAAATAAAATATCCGTATTTTTTGAAACATTTATTTATTTACGAGAAATATAATATTAAAAAAATGGAGAATGGAATAGTGACGATACTATTGCCCAAGCGTGGTACACAAAGACGACAGACAATATGCCATAGCGCTTGATAGCGGTAGAAAATGTAGATACGTATATCAAATTGACGTTACCAAATCGATTCTCCAAAACATTCAATTGGAAATTACTATATTATTACGAAATAATGTTTAACGTTTATTACTATAATGAGATGATATAGTGGTTAATTTTTACATTGTATGGGCCCTTGTATTAAAATTTTATTATTGGAGCGATTAGCCAAATTGTATCAAAATACTAGAATCCAAATTTATAGTGATTTATTTTGTATGTCTGGCCGAGGACAGCATGTTTTTGAGTAATGCTTTTTAAAATATTAGAATTTAGTTTTGAAGAATATTTAAAATATTAGAAAATTATTTCCAAAATTTTGGAAACGTCCCTTGCAATATAAATCGTAAAATAATTTTTTTTAAATTGTCTTTTTATGTCCTAAGTATTTTCTAGTTATAAAAATTAATATTAGACTAGTCTTTCAATTTTCTTAGTGTATTCTTTTCCCTCTTTATCTTTCATTATACATTTTTTACATATTATTTCTTTCTTTCTCTTTCATATGCTCTAGGGCAAGTTTTAGTTTTTATTTTCTTTTTTGTTCTTTGTACTTACACTTACATAGGTTAGGTTCATATCAATTCTGTATTAACTCAATATACTCGTATGTTTTCTCAAAGTCATTTTTTACGCAGGTTGCCCTGCAGATACCGTCCAAATAACTCCATATTTGTCACGAAAGCAATACAGAGTACGATGTAATCGTGTCCTGCATTGTTTTCTTTGTATTGTATAATTGTAATGAAATGTTTGCATCAACTAAGCTCAATATGTATACTTGTACACGTTCTTAGTTGAACCGAGATAAACCAAATAAACACAACAACAAATGTATTAATATATATATAAAAATGAAAATACTTGCAAGTATTCTACAAGAAAATATGGATTGGTTACCATATTGAATTTAAATATTCAAAATTAAGATCTTTATGTTTTCTTATTTGTAAACTAAGAGTCTTTGTATCAGTTGAAGCACTTACTATGTTATATTTTGCTAAGTTCCAATATATCATTTCTTATACCATTATCTTGTGGGATAATTTGCCATCAGCAAACAGATTATATATTTTACAAAAGCGCATAATTAGATTAATTTTGAATGTTAGTAGCTGGACTTATTCTTCCACCTCCATATTCGTATATATATATATATATATATATATATATATATATATATATATATATATATATATATATATATATATACGAATATGGAGGTGGAAGAATAAGTCCAGCTACTAACATTATATATATATATATATATATATATATATATATATATATATATATATATATATATATATATATATATATATATATATAAATTCTTATTTTTATTATTTATTATTATTATTATTATTATCATTATTATTATTATTATTATCATTATTATTATTATTATTATTATTATTATTATTATTATTATTATTATCATTATTATTATTAATTATTATTATTATTATTGTTATTATTATTATTATTATTATTGTAATGTGTAGTGCCCGCCATCGCCGCCACTGTTACCGCCTCTGTCCCCGTCGCTGTCGCCGCCGCTGTCGCAGGGACGAGCGAGTGTCTATTGTTAGCGATGACGCAGCAGGCGTGTCGGAACCTGCTTAATTACGCGGTTGACCTATTATGTTTTATCTATATGTCTTCTAGTGAAATCTGGAATATGGATGCCGAGGTATATAAGCACTGTTAGCGAAGGCATTGGACAGTCTGATATAAATAAGCGTTGCGTGTTAAACAGTTGGTGATATAAACAGATAGTAGACAAGTTGTGAATATAAATAAATACAGTTGTATAAATAAATAAGTGATCTATATATTGTTTAAATAAATAATCTTAGTGTTTAAGTGTTTTATAATATTCTTAATCTTAATTAGTGTTTAATATTTGTTTAATCGTAGTGTTCGTTATATTTATCATCTTTTAATTATATTTAATATCTATTTATCATTATAATAAACTTTTATTTTTCATTAATAACAATTGTCTAATATTTACACTTCACCCAAATAAATAAAAACGTTACAATTGTTGTCAGGTGTGGGGTTAATAAACAGTGAAGTGTAGTTAAAAATAAATAATATGGCGAGTAAACAATTGAATCTAAATGAATTAAAAGTAAGTGATCTCAAAACAGAATTGGAAGAAAGAGATTTGGGCACAACAGGAAAGAAGTCAGTCCTTCAAGAGAGACTGAGAGAAGCATTAATCGATGCTGGTGAAAATCCTGATGATTACTTATTCGAAATTCAGTGTGACATTCGTAAACTTGTAGAACAAAAATTTGAGGAAAGTTCTAGAAAATCAGAAGGAAGTTCCAAAACATTAAAAGAACATTTAAAATAGGAAATAGCCAAAAATTCTAGAACATTAAAAGATGAATTGACAGAAAATCTAGAACATTAGAAGAAAAATTAATGGAAAGTTCTAGAAAAGCGGAAGAAAATTCCAGTACGCTAGAACAAAATCCAAAAGAAAATTCCAGAACATTAAAAGAAGAATTATTGGAACAGTCTAAAACATTAGGAAGAAAATTCTAGAATTATGGAGCAGACATTAGAACAAAAATCAGTAAAAAATTCTAGAAGTTTAGAACGAAAGTTAGAAGAAAATTCTAGCAGTTTAGATCAGAAATTAGAGGGGAATTCTAGAAAAACTAAAGAAGACTTGAAGAATTTAAAAGTTGACTATGACAAGAATATTGAAGAAGTAGTAAAACAAGATAGTACTACAACAATGCACATTAAAACACCAGAATTTGATGGAAAGTCTTCGTGGCCAAATTATTTAAAACAATTTGAAGCGGCTGCGAAAGCACATAATTGGACGTCCAAAGAGAAGGTTACAGCGTTGACTGTTTCGTTGCGTGGGGAAGCCATCGACATCCTACAAACGCTGAAGGAAGAAGAACAAGAGGACTACGACCAACTAGTCAAGCGGTTGGACATGCGGTATGGCAATGCGCACGTGGAGCAGGTGTACCAGACGCAACTGAGGAACCGCTATCAGAGTTCAAAAGAAAGCCTTCAAGAATTTGAAGTCGACGTAACTCGTTTGGTGCGTCTCGCACATCCTGCTACTCCTGACAGCGTTTTGGAGTGCTTTGCTGTTCAAACATTCATCTACGGAGTTCGAGATAGCGAAACGCAGGAAGCACTGCGATTGGCCCGCCCAAAAACATTAGTTGATGCACTCTCATATGCACTAGAACATGAAGCTGCCAAACAAGCTTCACGTAACCAATCTCGAGTGCGAAATATTGATGCCGAGAGAAAAGAAGACACGGAAGACCTAGAAGAGAAAATGCGACGAATTGTAAATGAAGTGGTTGCTGAAAGAAAGAAACTTAGTTCTTCGAAAAATTCAAAAGCATATGGAATCGACAAAAGAAGAAAAGGAGTTGGAAAACTAAGTCGGGTTGATGCGAAGGGGCAATCGTCAACTCGTAATCTGACAGCCCCACAATCCATCAGTTATGTCGCATCCCTTCATCATCAAGCCAGTAGCATCTACGTGAATGGCTCTGTTAATGGAAGGCCACTGAAAATGTTACTAGATACGGCTGCGACAAAGACTATAATCAGACCCGATTTAGTAAAGAATACAGGCAAGATGCGTCTTCAACCAACCAAGTGGCGATTACGTACAGCAACGCGAGAACAAGCTACCACATTAGGAGAAATAGATATGAGCATCACTATTGGAAACACATCCTTTAAACATCGTGCGCTGGTAGCTGACGTTGAAGATGAATTAATACTCGGCATGGACGTAATGAAAAAGCACGGTTTTAAACTTGACCTGAAGAACGGAGTAATGATGGTCAATGAAGAAGAACTTGTTTTAAACCCACGAGAAGACAAGGCCGTGCGCGTACTAATGGCCAAAGATGTTACCCTTCCAAAACGAAGTGAATCTATCGTGCAAGCACAATTAGATGGTAGTTTCTGTGAGGGGAATATTGTTATGCTCGAGCCCAAGACTGATGATGTGAAGACTGGTACTGGAGTCGTTGTAGGAAAAATCACTGATTAAAGCCAAGCAAGTAATACCAGCTCGAATAATGAACGTAAATTGTTATCCAGTTGTTCTTAAGAGAGGAACAATTGTAGAAGAATGTTTGGCAGTATCCTCGATTATTCGAACTGTTAAAGCCAAAGGGAACATATCTCCGGAAGTTCCGGACGCATTAATTAACCAATTATCAACCTCTTTCCAAGAACTGACCGCCGACCAGAGAACCAAGGCGAAGAAATTAATTGGAAGATATCAAGATGTGTTTCAAGTTGACAAAAAGACCAACAGCAGAACAAATGTGGTTTACCATAAGATAGACACCGGCGACGCAAGACCCATCCGCCAACCAGCAAGAAGACTACCATTGGCGAAGCGTGAGGAAGCAGAAAGAATTATCGAGGACATGAAAAAGGAAGGTGTGATTATAACTTCAAGCAGTCCACGGGCTTCACCAGTGGTGTTAGTGAAGAAGAAGGATGGCTCTACACGATTTTGCGTCGATTACCGTCAACTTAACAACGTGACTAAGAAAGATAGCTACCCGCTACCCCGAATAGACGATACACTAGACACTTTGGCTGGCTCAAAGATTTTCTCTACGCTGGATCTAAAGAGCGGATACTGGCAAGTGGATTTGGATTCAAAAGATAAGGAAAAGACAGCCTTCACCATTGGTACCGGACTCTGGCAATTTACTGTAATGCCGATTGGGCTCTGCAATGCCCCTGCAACGTTTGAACGACTTATGGAGACAGTATTGGCTGTTCTATCATGGAAAACTTGTTTAGTCTATCTTGACGACATTATTGTTGTAGGTAAGACATTCGAGGACCACATGAAGAATTTGGAAGAGGTTGTCCAGAAATTGCAGAAGGCTAACCTGAAGCTCATCCCCAAGAAGTGTCACCTGTTCCAAAAGGAAGTTCATTACCTTGGATACGTGGTTTCAGATAAGGGTATTGCAGTTGACCCGGAAGAGATAAAGGCGGTGAGAGATTAGCCAGCGCCTAGAGACAAACACGAACTTAGAAGTTTTCTTGGTTTGTGTACCTATTACCGGCGATATGTACCTGGATTTGCCAACATAGCCAAGCCACTGACAAGGCTTACTGAAGAAGGTCGAAGATTTATCTGGGAAATGGACTGCAAAGTTGCATTCAAAGAACTGAAACATGCTTTGACAAGCGCACCTGTTCTGAGTTATCCTTTACCTGAAGGGGAGTTCATACTAGACACAGATGCCAGCAACGTGGGAATTGGTGGTGTTCTTTCCCAGATACAAGACGGGCATGAGAAGGTTATTGCCTTTTTAGTAAGACCTTGTCAAAACCAGAGAGAAATTATTGCGTTACCAGAAAAGAACTCTTGGCAGTCGTGAATTCCGTGGAACATTTCTACAAATATTTGTATGGAAGGAAATTTTGATTAGAACTGACCATGCTGCATTAAAATGGCTACTACAATTCAAGAATCCTGAAGGTCAGGTGGCTAGATGGATTGAAAGATTACAGGAATACGATTTCAAAATCGAGCATAGAACAGGTACCAGCCATCGTAATGCCGACGCATTGTCCAGAAGGCCGTGCCAAGATGATTGCAATCATTGTAGTCGACTAGAAGAGAAATTTTCCGTCGTCGCCAGAACAACAGTAGTCGACGATAATTGGCAGCTCGATGGACTACGCGAAGATCAAGAAAAAGGCCCAACTTTGAAAATTATACTCGAATGGAAAGCAGAGGAGAGCAAACCAGTATGGGAAGATGTTGCACCACACTCACCAAGTGTAAAATCGTACTGGGCGCAATGGGACTCCATGGTGATTGAGGATGGCATGTTAAAGCGTGTGGTAGAAAATGCTGATGGAACTGAGAAGAGAACTCAGTTAGTTATTCCTAAGAGTAGAGTACCAGACGTGTTGAAAGATATCCATGACGGATCTGGAGGCCATTTTGGAGTCATCAAAACGCTAGAAAGATTGCGCCAGCGGTTTTACTGGGTTAACTTCACGGAAGATGTTAAAGATTGGTGCAAGGAATGTGTGGTTTGCGCTGGAAGTAACGGTCCGCATAAACGACGAAAAGCTCCAATGCGTCAATACAACGTTGGCAGCCCATTTGAGCGTATTGCGATTGATGTGGCTGGACCATTCCCAGAAAGTGACGAAGGAAATAAATACATCGTAGTTGTTGTGGACTACTTCATCAAGTGGGTTGAAGCATATCCATTACCCAACCGGGAAGCCACCACGGTCGCTGAAACTTTAGTTAAGGATGTATATGCCGATTCGGAGTACCGCGTGAACTCCACTCCTACCAGGGAAGAAATTTTGAGTCTGCCGTTTTCCAAAATGTCTGTAAGATATTTGGAATTAATAAAACTAGAACAACTTCATTACATCCGCAGTCTGATGGCATGGTTGAACGAATGAACAGAACGATCAACCGATATTTGTCGAAGGTAGTCTCCAACCACCAAAGAGACTGGGACCGACACCTCCATCTGTTCCTGTTGGCTTATCATTCATCCGTGCATGAAACTACATGGCAAACTCCTGCGAACATCTTATTCGGGCGCGAGTTGCGCTTACCATGTGACTTGGTGTTCGGCAGTAAACCTGGGAAAGATCTGGCCGGGGAAGATTACGTTACGGACTTATGGAGAAGAATGGATGACATTCATGAACAAGTCCGTACGAGCATTCAAGCTGCCAGCGACCTAATGATGGACTGGTATGACATCAAGGCCGAAAAGGGTGGATATCAACCTGGGGATTTAGTATGGCTTTACAACACACAAAGACGTCGTGGGTTATCACCAAAGCTGCAAAATAATTGAAAAGGCCCCCATGAGGTAGTCAAAAGGATAAACGACGTAGTATACAGAATTAAGAAACAACCTAGCGGGAATCCGAGAGTAGTACACTTTAATCGGCTAGCCCCTTTCGCCGGAGACAACCACGAAGTCCATAACAGAGCAACGGTTCGTCGGATCATAACACAAGAACCAACTTTTGAAGACTTCATAGAGAACTATTCCTTTGGTCGCAAGGCGCGGTTCGGCGTGACGAAAGAAGAACACCGAGATCTATTCACCGTGTCTTATGATTTAGTTAGTATACACTTCTTTGACGCTTATAATTTTTATTTATAATAAATAAAATCTTATATAAAAGAGACACTTACTACGAAAAATTATTATATTTACTGACGTTTTACTTGCAATTATGTAAAATAATTAGACCAACTTGACAAACCCACTGTTACCAATCTTATCCTGAAAGTATTGATGACGCCAAATTACGATTACGACTATGTTCGACCAAAAATCGTTTCGCGATATCTGTATCTAATCTTTTCATGGGTGTAGGTACATTCTTCTCAATTGAATTGCCATTTAAATATAAAAATAAATCTTTTTATAACTACGTGTCTTCTAAAATATTCAACCTTCGATCTGTGATTTTCGAAATCATTTTCTACTTGTATTATCAGAATGATGTCCAGGTAAAAGGTATTAATTTTATGTGCTATGTTTCAGGTGGTGTAGTGAGTGTTAAGATGAAGTGGTCGGCAGCCGGAACGTGGGAAGGCCCGCAATGAGCCATGCGCGGAGGCGCGGCGGCCCTCGCGAGCCTCGCGTGCCTTGCCCTCACCACAGCATTGCCTCCCGTAATTAGGATTGGTAAGTCACAAACATTACACTCATATCTTCCATACTGAATGGAGTCATCCTACATTATTTAAAAAAAAATCCTGAAAGAGTTACTGGTTACAGTGTATGTATGGTAAATAATGTTTTTTCACGATCGTTCAGAAAATGAACCCTTATTGAATACTTTTTAGACCGAAATATCCTTCTTTACCGAGCTAACTCGGAAAATTGTCTAAAAGGCTTGATGCACATCGAGCTAACAAAATCGTTACTAAAAATGTTTTGTTACTTGCTTAAAACTCACTGACTGATCAAAACGTCAAAGTAAACGTTGTGACTTTAAACAAAAATGTTTTGTTCTATTTCAAAGTTCATTTATTAAGCAGAAAGACTTACTATAAAATATTTTGTCATTAAGCAAAACATTTTTCTTCCTGTAGAATATTTTTAGACGCGACATTTTGTTTAACGCCAAGACTTTACTTATAGTTCTATGAAAGATGGGACCAGAGAATGAAATGTTCTGTGCTACTTTGGGAATGGATGATTAAAAAAAAAAGAAAAACGTTTGTTTTATACCAATATCATTGGCAAATTCTTCCCACAATGTACCCGCCACATCTTTAAGGTGATATTCTTTTAAAGAATAGTAATAAAGAACTGGCCGTTCTTCAATTAAAGCTAAAAGTTTTTCGGCGTCTTCCTCCATATTCATTTCGCAAACTTACATAAACATAACATAACAACGTACTGTGTAGATTAAATACGCAGTGTGTATACGCATGCGTACAATGAAATGTCTATTGCTGTTGGCCCGCTGAGCAGATGTCCGTGTTTGCGGCTTCGACAAAGTTGAACATGTGAAAACGTGCCTATTGGGGTCCGCTTGGTACTTACATATCCACGCAGACTAACTGAGCAAATACGTTAATATAAATATATATATATATATATATATATATATATATATATATATATATATATATATATATATATATATATATATATATATATTATGTTATACCCATTTCCTTTGTTTGACCATATAGGAAAACTACTAAGTTGTTATCAACCATGATAACAGTTAACACTTGTACTTTTCTGCTATAACCAGTATATACCAGATTATTCTGGAATTGTAGTTATAAAAATCTATGTATTCTAGTGATAAGCGTTCATTATTGTATTAACGACTCTCCACGTTACATATCGACTCGATAAGTGATTCTTTGTACTTAGAGAATATAAGTTCAATAAATAAATTTATGAAAATAAACTTTTGTTTTTTTTCAATATTAAGTTGAACACAAATTTAATTAGCGCAGTCGGTAGGATGCCAAAAGGGCCTTAACAATTCAGTGAAGTCGAAACGTTTCGAGCCTTTGAAAATATCAATTTTCTGAAAATTGGCATCAACAACTCAACGAACTTACGGCTAAAACAGTAGCCCATCAGAGACCTATTCATACGGTCCATCTCTAACGGAATCCACACGGAGAGCCTTGCTGTTCAGCTGCCACAACCAGTGAAACACGGCGACCCACATTCCAAGTACCAGCCCACAAATCGAGAACTTGCTGAGACTACACCCAGTCATCACGTTCCGAAGGCCTGCAGAATCACACCAGTAATTCCCGCTACGATGAGCGTAACCATCACCCTTCTATTTGTACTGTAAGTCTTTCTGTAAAGCTTTTACATTTATAAAATTGTCCAGTCAAGCAGGGACTATACTGCAAGACAAACTTATAAAATTACTAACAAAACAAAATTGTTAAATAATAAAACAACCAGTCAGGTCGGGTTTATACGACGAGACAAATAAATAAAATAAATTATATAACAAATATATGTCATCACCAGAAAATAGTGACATAGAATACGAGACGTTCGAAACAGATCGTATACTAGTAGAATTAATCTCTGATAGTTTTAACAAAATAAATTTAAACTCAGAAAACCCAGTCACAATGACTACAATCAGTCTACAAGACATTGACCATTACATGAAAATCGTTCCTCCTTATGATGGAAACGTAAAACATTTACATGCTTTCATAAAAGCATGCGACGAAGCAAAAGAAGTTCTTGAATGCTTCACATTAACAGAAATAAATAGAAAATATGCTTTTGAAATTTTAAAAACAAAATTTGTAGGAGATGCTAGATTAATAATATCTGAAAATACATTTTCCGATTGGGCAGAATTAAAAACATACTTAAGTTCAAACTTCGAAGACAGGCTAAAACCTGAAACATTATTCTATAAAATAATTACAACAAAACCCCAACAGAATAACATTTATAAATTCTTAAAAGAAATTCAAAATATTTTTCAAAATTACAAAGGGAAAATTGAAACCCAAGAAAAAAGTAAAGACAAAACAAAATTTTTAATAACACATATACAAAAAATTATTGTCCATCACTTCATACATTGTTTACCCTATAATACAAAAGGCGCATTCATAAATGCAAATCCCACTTCACTTGAGGAGTGTGAATATTTAATTAACAACGAATTCAACTTCCTGTTGCACAATTCACCAATGCAAAAACCCAATCCTACTCCTAAACCATCCGCACAAGCGCAGAACTTTAGATTTGTACCCCCACCTCAGAAATTCCCCGGACAGAAATTTCCTAACCAACCAATAAGGTTTAATCAACCACAGGCACCACAACAACAAGGTCCTGGAAAAAATTTAATCGCACGACAAAATTTACAAAATTATCAAAATACTAACAGAACATTCAAACCGACACCAATGTCGATTCAAACGCGAAATACAAATGTAATTCCCATGTCAACTCAAACAACTCGCCAAAATTATAATCTCGAAATAAACAACGAACACGAATACCCCTTAGAGGGTATTCAAACACAAATTGATGACAATGAGGAAAATCAAAATGAAATAGAATACGAGGAACAGAATGAAAATTTTCTCGAATCCACAGAAGAAGAACAAAATACGTAATGACATCTGATACCGTACAGATCCCAACAATTACTCACGACCAATACCACATTCTTATTGACACAGGCTCAGACATAAATTTTATTAACAAAAAATTAGTTGACGAACTAAAACTCAAACCAAAAATTCAACCCATGACAATACGCACTGCAAATGGCAAAATTACGCTCAAACAATTAGTAAAGTTAAAAATTAAAGGAATAGAATTTGAATTCTACATCCATGACTTCCATCGTGAATGCAATCTACTTTTTGGAATCAAAATTCTCAAAGAATTAGATGTAAAAATAAATTTCAAATCAGAAACTTTAAACCTGAAAGGAAAAACATATCAATTCAACAACAAAGTAAAAACAAATTTCAATGCATTACAAATTAGAGACGACCATCTCGATTATAAAACAAAACAACAATTAAATAAACTAATAGACAGAAACATTGACTTATTCCCACAAGAAGGTGAAAAACTTTCCCATACTAACGTACTCAAACATAAAATAATCCTTTCCGATGAAATCCCCATCCATACAAAAAATTATAAACTACCACAAGTTTACGAATCAGATATTGAAGAACACATTCAAAAGATGTTAACCGAAAAGGTTATACGTAAATCTTATTCCCCGTACAATTCCCCTATTTGGATCGTACCTAAGAAAGCTGATGCTTCGGGAAAAAGAAAAACTCGACTTGTAATTGACTTTCGCAAACTAAACCAAAAAACTAAAGAAGATAAATTCCCTATCCCTAACATCGACACTCTCCTAGACAAAATTGGAAAACCCAAACTCTTTACTACATTAGATTTGCACTCTGGTTTCCACCAAATTCAAATGGAAGAATCAGACATAGAAAAAACTGCCTTCAGCACCCCATCTGGACATTACGAATATGTTCGTATGCCCTTTGGCCTCGTCAACGCACCAGCTACATTTCAACGTATGATGAATATAGCTCTTGGTGAATTAGTAAATGATATATGTTTGGTTTATTTAGACGATATAATTATTTTTGGCAATACCATAGAAGAACACCTTCCAAATATTCAAAAAGTCTTTGATAAACTGCGAAAAGCAAATCTCAAAATTCAAATTGATAAATCTGAATTCTTCAAAACAGAAGTAGAATATTTAGGATTTATCATTTCAAAAGACGGCCTTAAGCCAAACCAGAAAAAAGTAGAAGCAATTGACAAAATTACTATTCCAAAAACAGTAAAAGAAATTAAAAGTTTCCTAGGCAAATTATCATGGTATAGAAGATTTATACCCAATTTTTCAAAATTAACAAAGCCTTTCACACAAAATTTAAAGAAAGGATCAAAAATTGATATAACTAATAAAGAGTATCAAGAATGTTTTATGGAATCGAAAAAACTCATGTCAAATCCACCCATCCTCACATTCCCTGACTTTACCAAAAAATTCATACTAACAACAGACGCTAGCGATTACGCTATGGGCGCGGTCCTCTCACAAACACAAGACGGAATAGAAAAACCTATTTGTTATGCCTCTAAAACTTTCAACTCTGCAGAATTTAATTACAGCACTGTCGAGAAAGAACTCAAAGCCATAGTATGGGCCATTCAAAATTTCTATAACTATCTTTGGGGTAGAAAATTCACAATAAGAACCGATCATCGTCCTCTTGTATGGCTTTTTAACATGAAAAATGCCAACCAGAAGTTGATGAGATGGAAAATAGAACTCAGTGAATATAATTTTGATATCGAATACATTCAGGGCAAGACAAATAAAATTGCAGATTTTCTAAGCCGAATTCGCGAACCTTTCACAATACAAAATATCAAAGGTGACGTAACGCAAACTAACATTTTCGCACATTGCATTTCAAAAGACTGTCATTTAGGCAAAGGACTAGCTAAACAAGTCGACTCATTATTCAATAGTAAAAAACATTGTCAAGAAAATATAAAGGAAAATTCAAATATAATTATTCAAAATTCTAATAATAAACAAATCATTCACTTAATTACCAAACAAAATTACTACGAAAACGCCAACGTAAAAATGTTGAAATCCGCTATAAAAGAATTACGAGACTTCCTCATAAAAAACGATATTTTTGAAATAAACATTCCACAACTATCTTGCGGCTTGGACAAACTTGACAAACAAGAATTGATAAAAATATTAAACGTCATATTCGCGGAGACAAACATAAAGATAAATTTGTATGAATTAAATAACAATCTACTCAACACGGATGTAGATTCATCAACAAACTCAAATACTGACGGCACAAAACATAGTGACCAAGAAAACCCAGTAAACGGAATGAAAATTTTAGAAAATCGCTTAAACATTGCCAACAACCAAATTACATTTGAAACGCAAAACGAATTCAAAATTAATATGAAGAAAATGTTTGAAAACAAACAAAGACTAGAAGTTCTATTAGAATCAGGAAAAGAGAACGAACAAATATTAGAATTTTTGAAACAATATATTGTCCCACAAGTTAGATACTTTTGTATATTCAAAACAGTTGACTTACAAAACAAGGTAAATCAAATTATTAAAGAAAATTTTGAACCATTTTCAATTAACCTAACAAAAGTAGACCAAATTGTAGACGATATAGAAGATCAAGCAGAACAAAATGAAATTGTTTATTCATATCATTATGGAAAAACAAATCATAGAGGAATAAAAGAAACCTATGACAAATTAAAACAAAAATACTATTGGCCTAATATGATTAAAACAATAACAGAATTTATTAATAATTGTGAAATTTGCAAAACTTGCAAATATGATAGGAAATTAATCAAAATTAATGACATTCTTACCGAAACCCCAAATCTGCCCTTCGAAATTATTAACGCAGATTTACTAACATTAGACGGGAAAATATTCCTAACCATCCTAGACCAATTCTCAAAATACACCCGAATATACCCATTGAAATCCAAAACAGCTAAAGAAATATGCGATCACATAGAATGCTTTTGCAATAGTTATCAGTATCCAAACAAATTAATTTGTGACCCAGGCAAAGAATTTGACAACCTAACATTAAAAACATTTTGTCACAATAAAGATATTCATTTACACATTACTTCAGCAGGTAATCCAAAATCCAATCAAATAGAGAGATTTCACTCTACATTAATCGAACATATGAGAATATTATTCAAAAGATTTCCCGAAAATACATTAAAACAAATTATCGAACAAGCCATGCACGCCTACAATAATTCAATAAGTGCAACCACGTCATTAACACCCAACGAAATTCTGTTTGGTAAATCATACGCAAACAAATTTCACTCAAAACAAGAAACATTACAAGAACGATTACAAACATACCAAGAAAATAAACGTAAGGAAAATTTGAAAGTAAAAGATAAAATTTTTAACGATAAAGCAAAAAGATTTAAACCAAACCCCCCAAATGAAATAATTAAAGATCATGCATACTTAAAACAAAATCCTAGACTAATGAAAAAATTCAAACAACCTCTATATGAAAAAGTTAGAATCCAACAAATAGATGATAATATGAAAACAGCTCACGTCATTGGAAAGCGTATTGAAAGAAAAGTTAAACTAGATAAATTAAAACCATAAAAATCTTTTCAGCCTAATCCATGGATCTCAACAATCCATTGAAAAGGACAACAACGGCATTTCAATAGTTGAACTAAATGAAGCGCGAGTATTCGAAGACGAAGTTTACGCCCATTATACTTACAACATAGACAAAATATTCGACGCCCATGACATTATAACAAATCAGGTAAACAGACTCAAAGACGTTACTAACAATATGAGCAAATCATACCAAAACGAAATCAACACAAAAAACATGCATGTAATAAAACAATATTCTAAATTGTCAGAAAGACTGAACATACTCTTTCCTAGACGATTTAGACGCGGTATTCTAAACGGACTTGGCTCCATAATTAAACAAATTACGGGAAACCTCGACAATAACGACAAAGAGAAATATGATCAGTTATTAGAAGAAATACAACAAAATATCCAAATTACAAACAATAATAATAAACTTATCGCACATCAATTAAATAATGCCACATTGACATATGACAATCAATTCAAAATCATACGCGATAATCAAATAAACATACAAAGCCAACTTAGACATGTACAAACAGTCCTAAGAGAAACTATTAGTTGGGAAAACGTATTTATAATTTCCAACACATTAGACTTAATAAATAATAATATTATAGAACTTTACGATATTATAAATAATATAGAAATAACCCTAGCTTTTTGTAGTACCAATACTTTTCACATATCATTATTGGAAAATGAAAATATCAAAGAACTAATGACCATCATAAAAAGTAATACAGACATCCAAGAAAATGAATATTTAAACTATTTAAACCTCATACACTCATATTGTAGAATAAAAAATAAGAAATTACAATATTTGATAATAATTCCGAAATTTTCAAAAACCAAATATGTCACAAGACAAATCACCCCTATACCTTTCCTTCAACAAAACCAACTCCTTGAATTGAATTTCATAAAACAATTGCTAATTAAAATAAACAATGTTAACTATATATGCGAAAATCTTATAACTGTGAACTACGAAAACTTTTGTAAGACAAAATTCGGAACAACAGACCTATGTTCAGAAACATTAATGGAAAAACACAACAGCAAAAATTGTAATATTAGGGATATATCAAAAGAAAATAATATTATCGAAATTGAAAACTCCAACATAATTTATATTATTCAAATAGACACACCACAAGAATTAAAGTGTTCTAGTCAAAACACAATTTTGAAAGACAAAGGAATTTACAAAATTACTGAACCAAATTGCCAAATAAACGGTAGAAAGTTTAATAACAAATTAATTAGCAAACCAATAATTTTGGATATAGAAAAATCAGATATTATTAAAAACAAAATAGATTCATTGAAAACTATAGACATTAAGGATGTAAAACTAAAAGACCTTAGCCTTTTTGAACTCCAAGAATTAAACAAACATCATGAAACACCCCATTACCATTACCAATATGTATTACTAACCATAATTATAATTATTATATGTTTATACCTTATTGTAAAGAATAGAGTTTTATTGAGAAACAAATTATTTATACAAAAAAAAGAAAATGTTCCAATTGAAAAGGACGAAATACCATTAAAACAATACACTCTGTGAAATAAGACTCTATTTTCAAAAGCCTCGGATGATCAAACAAAGTTCAATCTTTGAGGGGAGGAATTATGTTATACCCATTTCCTTTGTTTGACCATATAGGAAAACTACTAAGTTGTTATCAACCATGATAACAGTTAACACTTGTACTTTTCTGCTATAACCAGTATATACCAGATTATTCTGGAATTGTAGTTATAAAAATCTATGTATTCTAGTGATAAGCGTTCATTATTGTATTAACGACTCTCCACGTTACATATCGACTCGATAAGTGATTCTTTGTACTTAGAGAATATAAGTTCAATAAATAAATTTATGAAAATAAACTTTTGTTTTTTTTAATATTAAGTTGAACACAAATTTAATTTATATATATATATATATATATATATATATATATATATATATATATAACATTTTGTAATGTTTCAAAACGATTTACGCGAACCCAACGTACACTGACGAATAAAAAATGCCATTATGCACAACAATTCGTTTGAAGATGTCTGATCAGACTCAAATATGTGGATTTTTGCTTGATCCGTGTGAGTTGTCCCATGTACTAAGCACTAAAAGAATAGTTTCAAACACGGTTAAGCAAAAACGCTTTGTATAAAAACGTTTTTGTTCATTTAGTGAGCGTGCAGCCTAAGGGATCGGAAAGTACTTTACCGATCCCTACTTGAATGTATTCATGGTAATTAGTTGTTTATTTATTTATTTCTTATTTCCTCGCAATAAAAAATTTAAATGCATAGCTAGATTTTATTTGCTTTTTTCAGGACGGTGATTTTTTTTTACCCTACATAATCTGAAAATATCTTTACAGGGCTCACAAGCTTCCAAATATGCTTACACACCTAGTAAAGTATCACTTACAGGTCTTGTTACGTAAATTACTATTACGCACAACTGCATTGAAATTGTTTGTTTATATCTTAGTTACCACGGAGGAAACTGAAAGAATTACACACTGTGGACTGTAAAGTAGCACATTCCGGCATTAAGGTAGCCATACGGGCGGTAAGGTGCCTATGCGGGCGGTAAAGTAGCACATGCTGGCGGTAAAGCAGAGCAAAACCCCGGCGACTGATAAACAAATCGTCAAAAATATGATTGGACATGTATTTAAAAAATAATTTATATACACTTTATTAGATTGCAGTAGAGTGTCAAGCGATGTACATAACTCAGGCTAAAAAAAGTTTACACCCTTGAACGAAGAAAAACCCTGCGCTACGCGTCGAGATTCATATCTCGTACGCAGGCGTAAACCTTTTCTTTCGGCCCTCTATACGTAAATAAATATTTCGCTCTATTTTTGTACCTACTTTGGTTTGTAAATATAAATTAAAGAAAACAGGCTTTAATTTTAAAACTAAACTGGCTGACGTCAGTGCATACGCCACTAATTTCAACGATTCAACTCAGCAGACAAAATGTATATTTTTTATGTTTTCAAGTTTACATGTTTTATAAATGCGAGAAGTGGGATTAGACATTTATCTGTAGTGTATTTTTATAATTAATCATGGACTCAATTTTAAAAAGGCAAATTCTAATCATTTTCCAAAATAGATCTTAGTATATTCCATTCGCGATAGAGAGAATGTGGAACTAATTCTTGAGCAGAGATAAGTAATTCTGTTGGTCAAAAGGGGATAATTTTGAAGCCAAACGCCGAACCAAGAATTAGTTCCACAACCTCTCGCTATCGCGAATGGAGTATATGGTTATTGGTTATAGTATAGTACAGAGGATTAGTTTTGGATTCAGTTATAACTTCCTTGAAAAATGGTGTCATCCAAAAATAAAAGAAATATTTCCTGAATTACAATCTGATTTTTATCAAGAATGTTGCAATATAAAACATCCAAAAATCTGTTAAGTGTCATTCACAACAAAATAAAAATCTGATGGGGCCAGCATATTACCTTCCGTCAGTTCTATGTATTTTGAACAAATTCCAACCATAAAGTTTGTGGCAAAAGATTCCATATTTTCAGTACATTATCTTCAGTCAGTTCTATGTATTTTGTCCAAATTCCATACAAAAAGTGTCTTGTAAGAGATTCTACGTATTTCCAGTAAAATTATAACACAAATATACGTCAATTGCACTTGAACCTGACATTTGTCAATCAGAATTTTCTTAATATAGGTAGTATATTTTACCATTCATATAGCACAAAGCTGGCTACTTTATGAAATTATATTTCTTTATAATTTTTTAACTCTAAATCCATTGATTATAAAGTAGAGTATAAAAAAATCCTATAGAGAATAAAATATTCTTTAACACTTGTAATAACATTAAATGTAAAAAAAATTATATTTAACAGCGTTTTTCAAGAAAAACTGTAAAAAATCTTAAAATTAGGATACTTTCGGTCGACCAATTATAACCAAAATCTAATCAGCTCTTCATATGGATGTATAAAAAAGGAATACGCAAAAATTATAATTTTTGGAAAAGTCTAAAAAAATCGTCACACACATACATACATACATACATACATACATATACATTCATCTATCCATACATACATACATACATACATACATACATACATACATACATACATATGTATATATATATATATATATATATATATATATATATATATATATATATACAGACATCATCGTAAAAATAGTAAAATCGTGTTCTACGGACCCTAAAATGTGCTTATTCATTAAAAACTCATCACCGAATTTTTTGACCAAAGACAATACCTTCCTTACCTAAAGGTGACGAAAAGTAAATAATGTAGTGGTACAATTAGTGGCAGTGGTAGTGGCATGGGTAAAAGATTGATTGCGTTGTAGCAAACATATTCGTTCACACCTAAAAATTCAGAAAATTAGTAGTAGCGCAGTGGCAACGGTAGCGGTAGAATTTTGCATACTCCAAACTTGCCACTACCACTACCCAAGGATGTTCTAATAAAACACTGGATAGCTGACATACGTTTAACGAGTAAGGCAAGTCGTGGAGGTACGGCGCCATTTGCAGAAGAGGCAAAACGTCAAACGTTCGTTGGTCTCTTATTGCATTATATAGTAGTTTTCTTGAATAAAATGGTGTTTTTTTGTGTTCTTAGTGAATAAATCTCGTACTTTAAGTGAGATATTTCCATAATAAAGGCAACATGCCGTCTTTTTGTAGTGCAAATACACATAGCAAGGATAACCCTCGACAA
>OY720452.1:46099277-46236777 GCA_963082715.1 Harpalus rubripes
ATAGTAATAATAGTAATAATAGTAATAATAGTAATAATAGTAATAATAGTAATAATAGTAATAATAGTAATAATAGTAATAATAGTAATAATAGTAATAATAGTAATAATAGTAATAATAGTAATAATAGTAATAATAGTAATAATAGTAATAATAGTAATAATAGTAATAATAGTAATAATAGTAATAATAGTAATAATAGTAATAATAGTAATAATAGTAATAATAGTAATAATAGTAATAATAGTAATAATAGTAGTAATAGTAGTAATAGTAATAATAGTAATAATAGTAATAATAGTAATAATAGTAATAATAGTAATAATAGTAATAATATTAATAATAGTAATAATAGTAATAATAGTAATAATAGTAATAATAGTAATAATAGTAATGATAGTAATAATAGTAAGAATAGTAAGAATAGTAATAATAGTAATAATAGTAATAATAGTAATAATAGTAATAATAGTAATAATAGTAATAATAGTAATAATAGTAATAATAGTAATAATAATAATAATAATAATAATAATAATAATAGTAATAATAATAATAGTAATAATAGTAATAATAGTAATAATAGTAATAATAGTAATAATAATAATAATAATAGTAATAATAATAATAATAATAATAATAATAATAATAATAGTAATAATAATAATAATAGTAATAGTAATAATAATAATAATAATAATAATAATAATAATAATAATAGTAATAATAGTAATAATAATAATAATAATAGTAATACTAGTAATAATAGTAATAATAATAATAATAATAATAATAATAATAATAGTAATAATAATAATAATAATAATAATAGTAATAATAGTAGTAATAATAATAATAGTAATAATAGTAATAATAATAATAGTAATAATAGTAATAATAATAATAATATTAATAATAATAATAATAATAATAATAATAATAATTCTTTATTGTATTTAACTTATTATAAATTATTACAATTGATATTGATAAGGGTGAGTAATTTTTTTTTACCTTACGTCTTTGTAACATTTTGCTTTGCGTTGATGGAGATGAGATGACAGGACAGTCCAAAACATCCAAGCCCCCAGTGGGAATCGAACCCACGACCTCAAGAACCGAGCGGTGATGGTCGCTTCGAGCGCTGCAAAGCACGCTGTCTCAACTCACTTGGCCACCGGCAATACATGTATTATAAAAAAAGTTTTATAAACTACTGTCTAAAGAGACTAAAATAAGTCACATACTATACTTTTTCTACGACTTCAAATTAAAGCAGCAGCTAACTTAGCTTAATTAGAAGTTAGAGGTTGTTAACTTCACGTCATGTTCAATACGATAGAAGGCACTATTTTTCAAGTTGTTATTAAAATGTTGTTTAGCACTATGAAAACTAGTAGGTTAAGTTCCATCTTAAGAGCGCAGGGTACCCATATGTGAAATACGCAAAAACAGGTCTAAGGAAAAAACGTCCTGTGTACTTATCTTACATTTTACTCAAATCTTTTTTATTTTACCGTATTTAAAAACAATAAATCTATGTTTTTTATTGAATAATTTTTTAAAAAAAATGTCCTAAAATTAGTAATTTGACTTTAAATAAATGTATTTTCATACTAAATTTTTCGGTGTATTATATCTAATTTTAAAAAAATAAACAATAGGAAACTTAGTTCCAACTTTCATAAAACATTTTCTAAAATTTTAAACAAAAATTAGTACAAATACAGCCTTGTAGACGTTTTCTACAAAATGATAATTTTGGTATTTTCATTAAATTTATACGCTGTACAGCAGCGACGCCACATAAATTGTGTGTATTTGAGTAAGCTCGTTCCATAGGCGTGCGTGTTGGGCATATTTTAGTTATAGACAAGATTGTCACTTCTTAGTCACTTGTTGCTGTCTATTATAAACTATTTACGTTGATTGTTTTCTACGGTTTTCATTTTGTATTTTTTTGTTTATTATTTCGTTTGCACTTTGCAGTGCTTTAGCAATAAATTGTTTGTGTATTTTATGAGTCATATATTGAAATTCCATGTATTGTGGTCACATATCTCATTAAAAATTTATCGAAACGTAATTTACATTACCTACAACCAACATTAATTTTGAACCAATTGATGAAAAAAACGTGGTAATGAGCTCATACAGGTCAAAGTTTATGCTATTTCTTGATCGCTCAAAATGTATGAGGTAATTGTACAGTTTAAGCAAAATGTATGAGCCCTTGTATGAGGTGATGTTTCACGATTTGTTTATTTGACAAGTATCTCACATAAATTCTCATACATGTATCTGAATGTAAACATACCTTTAAAGACATGCTTGCTAAGTAATATTATTTGCCTTAACATCACATGAATGATTTTGCCAAGAGCTGTCTTGTACAAATTTCAAATTTGCTAGTTTTGTATCGAGTATTTGCTGCAATGAAAAATATTTAAAAATACTGTATCGATATAATCATATAATCAATATAGGTAACCAATTACTTGCAGCCTATGCCTGAATTAGAGTAAAAACATATACTGTAAGGTAATAGGTAACAAATATAATCTATTTTTGTGTGGTTAGTACTTTAGTTACGACACGAGCAGTCATGTGATTTTGTTGACCCTGGCAATTAATATTTTTTTGCTGTAATAAAAAGACTTCTTCTAACTAGGGGAATCAGGGACAAATATACTCAATTTTTTGTGTCATTTTTATTAAATTAATTATTAATTTATTAAGTTAATACATACAATAACAAAAACAATTATAATTTAATTTAATAATAAGAAGAAGGTATTATAAGTAAAAAAATTAAATTTAGGATAATAGACAAAGAAAATTTTCTTGAAAAAAAAAACATTACTGGTACTATCAAATTCAGGGTCAGCTACATATAACCAAACGCAACTACTGCTTGCTTGTGGTTTGGATACCATTAGGAATCAAGTTCGAAAAGACTTTTCGGAATAATATTTTTTGGAAGCAAGAAATGGAAGCAAAATTAAATAGGTTTTATGAAGACCGTATATAACAGAAGCAGAACAGAATAGAAAAAGAAACATTAAAATCTAATTTCACCCATTACACGGCTTTCACAAATAAAAATTATGTTTACACGTTTTCACTTCAAGTTTACAATTTAATGTTGTGTTCAGTTCAAATTTTATATATCCTCAAGTCAAATATTTTTATCTTATATCTATGTGATTTAAATATAATTTCTCAATTTTTTGTATAATATAATTTAAATCGATTATTGTCATACGATATGCAAACTTTTCACCCTAATTTTATACATAAAAGTTTAACAATGTATTGTATTGTAATCTATAACTTACATAGAATTGCAATGTATATATATTTAATGTTTTATATTTGTTTGTTAATAAATAAATAATATGGTAAGGCTTTTCATTTCGTATAAGTCGGATGACCCCAAAGCAAAACGTGACACGCTGCCAATGAAAAAGAGCATTTAGAAACGTAGGAGGGGAATATTCAGCCCCGCCTTCTAGACGTTCAGATTCTACCTCACCCTTTACACCCCAAATGCAGCACAAACAGTTCGTCTACATCACCTACATTCTTAACAACGATAATCATTTTATTAATATTCTATATGACTTATGGAAAAACTAAATTAAGTAATGACATCATTCATATAGTCTGCTTTTGGAAATAATTAAAAAATAATAATTACCATGCTAAATGTAATTATAACATGTAAAAGTTCAAAGAAATTTAGTTTTTAAATTGTAACTGAATATTTAAAAAAAACGCTATATTTTTTTAATGTTAATAGCTTTTTAATTAAAATACAAAACTTACTTTAATAATCTATCCTCTTTAAGGTTTATATATGTAAAGAGAGTACTAAATTTTATATTTACAAAACAGTTTGTAACTTTTCACTCATAACCATCAACTTTTTACTTGCATGTTTATTTTATATTTTAACTTCAATTTATACTATAAAATATTTGTCACCTTGATTTTGATTTATTAATCGAATATTTTAAGATTTAAATCTTACTAAAATGTTTGAATGAACAATGAAATCCCTCAAAAATTCAGATTTCCTGAAGTCAACGTGCTTTAATTTCCAAATATTTTAATAAAAAGCCCCTTCTTATTACTTGGCATAAAACGCGTCATTAAAATTCTTTAGGATTTCTCAAATCTCTTTCATAACAAAGATGATGTATTCTGTGAAAAATATAAAAAATAATACTTACATGACGTTAAGTGAAACTGAATAAGTTTCAAAGCAGTTTAAGAGTCGTTGAAAATGAAATTTTATTTTCTAAGTAAAAGATTACGGACTTCAGTCTTGCAAACAACGAAAATGGAGACGTTTCCTACTATTTATTTATTTTGGATACAGTTCTGTCCAAAAATATATGTATAGGTACAGTCACGAAGACGACTATTCAAGGCCGCTTGTTCGAGGAAATAATTCACAGAACTTTATGTAAAAGTAGCTTAGTAACATTACATACTAGAAAGAAATTGGTTATTTGACGTACCTATTTTTTACTTTATTTTGTGTCACAAATATACTTACGAGTACGTAAGTGGTGACACTAGAGTTATATAAATACAATTATCTACTACACTGCTGTATGCAGGGCAGCGAACCCGCCAGAAACTCGGTTCGGTTCAGGTTAATTTTTTTTTTTTTGGAGTTATGGGTTCGTGTGCGGTTATGGTTCAAGCGTCAATAAAATTTGCGGTTTTGTTCCGGGTTCAGGTTTTGGGTTTAGGTACGGGTCGATATAATGAATTTGTAACAAGTATTCAATAACATAAGTTTCTTGTTTTACATAAATAATTTCAAATGACGTCACAATTTTGCGACCTTGTGAAGACTCTCCCGGGCTGTACATACAAAATTATGACGTTACAACACAACATCAGTCTCAGGATGTTTATAAATAAAAACATGAATGAAAAGTGTAATAAAATTAAATTTTTTTAATGAATGTTAGGTAAATTTTTCATTTATTATTATTATTATTATTATTATTATTATTATTATTATTATTATTATTATTATTATTATTATTAAATACAGTACCCAACAGGCGCAGGCCCAATTCTAGGGTAAGGAGAGAACGTAGTTAAAAAAAGGTAGTGCATTTCTTAATATCGCGGACAGAGTTGTGGAAGATGTCAATGGTACTTTCAATAACACTATATGATCTAACCATATGATGTATGGGGGATTTAGATAAGATGTTTGATTTGGCTGTTTTTAAGTGAAACACTGCTTTATTTCTCGACGATAATCTATTGACTTGAATGGATAGTTTATTGATGATGTACATACAGACAATGTCACCATTTAGGATTTTATGTAAGAGAATTACCGCCGCAACTTGTCGTCTTTGTTCAAGTGAAGCCAAATCAAAACGTTCCAGAAGTTGAGATTGCGCTGTACCCCTTTGGGGATAAGTTTCTTCCAAAATGTAGGTTGCATATTTCAAGAATTTTCTTTGTATTTGTTCTAATGACCCTATTTGATTGTTTTGAATTGGATTCCAGATCACTGAACAATATTTGAGGTTAGATCGAACTAAGCAAATAAATAAAAGTCGTAGTGTATTCAAGTCGGTGAACATATTCGAGTTACGGATAACGAATCCCAAACATTTTAGTGCGGTCGATGTTTTATTCCCAATATGCGTAGTGAAAGAAAGTTTTGGATCGAAATATACTCCTAGGTCGCAAATGACTTCTGGTCTGAGCAAGATGTTGTAATTTAGTGAGTAATCAAAATATACAGGGTTATGCTTTTTGGTAAAAGACATACACTGACATTTATCAATGTTTAGAGACAGATTATTTGTCGTGCACCATTGGTAAATAATATCTAAATTATACTGTAGTAATAGACAGTCATTTACAGAAGATATATGGCATAATAGTTTTAAATCGTCTGCGTAGAGCAAGTGGTTAACAGTAAGACGTGCAGTGATATCATTTATGAATATATTAAACAGAAGGGGTCCCAAGACTGACCCTTGGGGAACACCGGACTTCTGATGAAATTTTTCTGATTTATATCCATTGATACTGACAAACTGAAGTCTGTTGCTTATGTATGACGAGATAAGTTGTAAAAGACAATCGGAGAAGCCATAAAGTTTAAGTTTATGTAGGAGAATTCCGTGATCCAACTTGTCGAAGGCCTTCGAAAAATCCAAATATACTGCATCTACTTGACCTTGATTATCAATTGTTTCGCATATTAGTTGTGTTTTACACATCAGATTGGAGACTGTGGATCTGCCTTGCATGAAGCCATGCTGATTAACTGAGATCATATTATTTACATGGTTATAGATTTTGATCTGTAAGACTGTTTCAAAAATTTTGCTAAAGTTGCACAGTATAGCAATAGGTCTGTAATTTGTTAAATCATTCTTGTTGCCTTTTTTATAGATCGGTCTTATTCTAGATAATTTCCAAAGTTCAGGGAATGTTGAACTACTTAAAATGTGATTAAATAAAATGGTTAAAGGTTTAACAAAGATGGATGAGCAGTCTTTAATCATAAATGCAGGTATTAAGTCAGGCCCAGTTGTCATGTTTGCTTTTAGATTGCATATAGCTGACATAACCTCATTTTCAGAAAGTGAATTGATGACTAATGTGTTATAGTAGTCAGGTATGGAATACTCGGCAGAGTTATTTTGTGAAGTGTCATTGAACGAACTTGAGAAATAATCGGCAAACTTATCAACAATCTCTTGAGCACTCTCAAGAGAATTATTATTATAATTCATCACAGCCGGTATTTGAGAAGTTTTTTTTTTTTTGTTATTTATAAACGACCAAAATTTTTTAGGTTCTTGAGTAATTTCCTGTTCGACATTTAAACAGTATGTTTTATATGCCTCATCAATTTCAGACTTAATTTCCGCCCTCAGTTTTTTGAAATTTTCTCGATCTACTGAAGATTGAGATTTATTAAATTTTTTCCACGCTTTGTGTTTTAATTTCGGTTGTATATTATAGACTCTGTAAACCACTGAGGGTAAGATTTGGTACATTTTTGTTTCAATGGTATGTTTTTCTGAAAAATGTTATTTATTGTAGAATAGTATAAATCGATAGCTCTATTCAGATCGTTGGTAATGTCGAGTAAATCCCATTTTATGGCAGAGAGACCACGGTATAGTGACACATAATTTCCTTTTTTGATATTAAAACCAAAATTAGAAACGGAGTGTAATTTATTTTGTTTGGTTTTAACTGCACATTGTACTGTTAGAGCTGGATGATGAGAGTATTCGCGACAGAAGGAATCTATTGATCTAGATATTACGCAGGCAATATTACCAATAATTAAGTCTAACAGTTTACCGTGTTCATTTTTTATAAAGTTAAACTGTTCTAAATTTAAAAAATTTATAAAGTTAATTAGAGAATTGAAATAAGGACAAGATGTAAAGTCGTTATAGTAGTTAAGGTAGAGTGGTATATTAAAATCGCCGAAGATTAAGATGTTCGAGTTATGAAACAATTTTATGCTAGCCAATGTTTCAAATAAAATTTCATAGTCTGTAATAGGGCAGGAGGGCGGTATATAGATATTTAGAGCATAGATGACAGCGCGATTCACAAAAAATTTTATTAATAGGATATCAATATGTGGAATCATATTAAATCCATCATTGAGGATCGTAATGTCAATCATAGAAGATTGAAAACAACTAGAGACGGCGAACAAAACACCACCACCACGCGATTTATTCGTACAGAAAAATTTGCGATCGTTTCTGAATACAGTGAACTGACAGTTGTCAAAAAGCTCGGAGTTATGGAGACCTTCGTGGCACCATGTTTCGGTGAGAGCAAATAAATGATAATGATTTGCGCCAGATGAGAATTTGTAAAGATCGTTACATTTTAGGTTAAGTCCTGTGACATTTTGATAGAAGCAGTTGAGGTTATCGTATCTAATGTTTTGTGAAGAATAGGACATATGCTCACAGACCAACTGAGAGTTAGTTAAGTTGAGGGTGTGAGACATGTTGTAATGATATTCATTGGGATCTATTAATTGCTATGCATTGCCGAGAATATTAGCTTTGAACCTTTTTAACGTTTCTAAATAAACATGACAAGATGGATCCCAGACAGCATGATCGGCTGAAATGTTAGGTTTGTTTGTCTTCATTTGAATGCAGTGTATGCATTTCAAGACAGTAGATGTGCAATCTTTTAGGGTATGCGAATCTGCGCATCTGGGACAAGTGGGATTATCTTTTTTGCTACATTTTTTGGACGTATGATGAAATCCACAGCAATTGTAGCACCTAAGTAAGTTGATCGCATCGTACACTGAGCAATAGTCATATCCAATAACGATTTTGCCTGCTTTAAGAAGTGTTTGATAGGTGACATGGTCAACTTGTAAGATGGCTTGGTATACATTTTTATTATTTTTGATCGGATTAATGGATATAACATCACAGATACTGTCTTTCGAGAAAAAGGATTTGTTTAGATTTTTCAAATAAGTTAATATTTCAGTAGACTCAAGTTTTTCAGTGAGCCCTACAATTTTTAGTCTAGGGTTTAATAATTTAAGCTGCTTAACTTCATATTTATCACTCCATATCTCGTTAGCTAACTGTTTTAATTTATTGACGTTTGCATTATCTTCGCATGAAATAATTACACTACCGTTGCGCGTATTTTGAACATTGGTGATATTTATTTCAGATTCCACCGGATTTAGGGAATGTAACATGTCGGACTTAGTGATACTTGATTTCTGAATACCGGACTTAGGACGAACAATAAGAGGAGGCTCTATTTTTTTAGTATGCAAAACATTAGAGTACAATGTAGGATTAGAAGATTGTTGACTAGTAAGGGTATCACGTACTTTGTTCAATTCACATTAAATTTTTTTTTTTTAATTTGTTCTGTAATAGTAAACATTTCTCTTCAAAGTTGCTTTGCAAAGAATTAAATAAAGTATTTATAGTGTCTGTAGAGTTTGATAACATTAATTTTGATATGGATTCATGTATCTGTTTTATATTTGCGGCAAGGTTTTGAGCTTCCAATTCATTAATAACCTTACATGATTTTTACAGGCATCACACAGAATAAAATAAATTATTATTTATAGTAATCGATTCATCTTTAATTCCTACACACACAATATGAAAGGTCTTGCCACAGGTTCCCTCACAATTAATAGTTGGCTGATCAGGTCTTTTAAATCGAACTTTAAATTTGCCACAGGAAGACATTTTCACTCATTAACATAAAATAAAAAATAAATAATATAATAAAATCCCTAAAATCTAAATAATGATTATGAATGATACATGGTATCCAGGGTAGGATAAGGAGGTGCCAGTGCGGTCCGTCACGGCTGTAGGTTATAAACACACAGGAGATGGACCACGGAAAAGGAAACAATAGAGAAATGGAGTTACTGATGATGCATAAACGGATGACCGAATAAAAGCCTATAAACTAAAATGATCAACTACCTACATGTAAGATAAAACAAAGTTAATAGCAATAATAAGAGGTAACTATAAAAGTTATTAAATATAGTATTTAATAAATTATTGTAAAATAAAAACCATAAAAATATAAATATGAAAACTAAACAGAGCTAAAATGAAATAAAAAACCGAATAAAATCAGAATACTTAATGCCTTAAGAAAAAACCGAGACGACACCACTGACTAGTGGATCATGTTAAGTCGTATCAATACGACTTAACTTGTCGATACAGAAATACAAATAAAATAGCAAAAAATCAAGAAACTTGATCAAAAAGTGAAAAATAAATGGAACGGACTCACTTGTTTGTGGATCTATGGATATAGAACTGTAGCAAATTATTTACTCCATCGGGACATCCAAAACACAGATATTAAAAACCACAAAAAACAGTAAAAAAATAATAAAAACTGCAGAGCAGCAATTCACACGTCACACGTCTCACACACATATATTTATTTATGAAAAAAAATCAATATACCTAGGTACTTTTTTGGTATGACGTATGACTCCATTGAACATAATATTGTGTAACTTACCACCTTATTCCGAATTTTAGTTTTAGCGACACGCTACACCACAACAGTAAATGACTCAAGTTTCAACAAGCGTAAATGCGCGCCAGAATTAAAGTGACGCACCAGACCACACAGGCAGCAACGCAGACGCATAAATGCGCGCGCTTCCCGCTTATGTTTTGAACAGAAACTGAACCTGAACCAGAGCTGAACCCTGAACCAAAATTTTAATATCCGGTTCGGTTCTGGTCCGAGTTCAATTGAAAAATGTATCTCAGGTTCGATTCTGGGTTTGGATTCGCTAAAATGTTACGGTTTGGTTCCGGTTTTGGTTCGGTTCGGGTTTGGGTTCGATGCCCTGGCTGTATGTGTTAATGTTAATACGTATACATACAGTGACGTTGACGTTTAAATCAAATCAAGAACAAATTTTTGTTTTGCTACAGGAATATAATTTTTAAATATATCGATATCGACGTATCTCCCTTCTTTCTAATTTTAGCAAAATTTTTGAAAAGATTATCTAATACTCTATTTATAATAAAGTTAGAAATTCTATTACGCCAGCACAGCATGGCTTCATGCGTAACAGATCAACTGTAAGTAATCTAATGTATTTTTCGCACTATGTTTCACGAGTTCTGGATAGTAGGGGACAGGTCGATTATATCTACACTGATTTTGCTAAGGCTTTCGACAGGATTGACCACAGTGTCTTAATTCGCAAACTTCATACCTTCTCTCTTTCTCAACCTCTCATTTCTCTTCTATCATCATACCTCCTTAATAGACAACTCTTTGTCCAATTTCTTGACAACAAATCGCCCACTTTCATAGCCACTGCCGGTGTACCCCAAGGATCTAATCTGGGTCCCTTATTATTTTTATTATTTGTGAACGATATAACTAATGTCTTAAATTGCGAGAGTTTGCTCTTCGCTGATGATCTGAAAATATTTTGCTCTGTCAACTCGTACTCTGACTGCACTTTTCTACAGCAAGATCTTTACAATTTGTATGAATGGTGTTTACAGAGCAATTAACATTTAAATATTAGTAAGTGCAAAGTAGTTTCTTACTCTAGAAAGTTATTACCTATACAATTTAATTACAAAATAAACAATAACACTTTATCAAGTATTGATCAAATTGTGGATCTTGGTGTAACATTTGACAAAAAATTTACTTTTAGTACTCATATTCAACAACTTTTTAAAAGTGCGGTAAAATTACTTGGTTTTATAATTAGAAATTCAAGACAATTTGCAAATCTTTCTTATCCAGTAACACTTTATAACTCTTTCGTGCGTTCCAAAATTGAATATGCTTGCGTAATATGGAACCCATTTTATGAAGTACATCAGGATCTTTTGGAAAAAGTGCAAAGAAAGTTTCTTAGATTTTTATATTTTAAACGAAATAGTGTTTACCCTGATAGATCAGTGTCTTACGAGCACTTGCTTAATACGTTCAATGTTCGTAGCTTACTACATCGTAGGCAAGTTTTATGTGTTCACTATTTATCTAAATTAATTCACGGGACAGTTGATGACCCTCGATGTGTTTCACTTATTAATTTTCATACTCCTTCTGTATTCACGAGAAATTCTCAAACATTTTATTTACCTTCTGCCCGTACTAACGTTTTTTATAAATCACCTATTTACCAGATGTGCTTAATGTATCAACTTAAATTTAGTGATGTAGATGTCTTTCAGTATTCCCCTAAAAAATTTCATTCTTTCATTGTTTAGTAGCCTATCATCAATTTTTCTTAGTTACTTTCTGAAATACTATTTCACTTTTTTGTATGTTGATCTACATTTTGTAATTGTATTCTACGTTATGTTGTATTTTATTATGTTCTTTATATTATAATTTTTTTATGTGATGATTTTTATCCTGCTCAGTAATTGGATTTATCTGTTGAGCAGTGTATGTTAAATAAATAAATAAATATATAAAAACAAGTGAATAGCGATTTTCTAAATTTGCCATGGAAATTTACTATTACACATTGATAATTTTACAATCAACTTAAAACGAAGTAGGCTATTATTGAAACAAATATAACTGTGTTACATTTCGAGTTAGCTGTAACATTGTCACAAATTTACTCTGAGTTTTGTCCATTTACCTCGAGATTTCTTTTAATGATGACTTAGAGATCACTGCAACTTGTTGTCAAGAAAGATATTGGCGTAACAAAAAAATTGGGGAGAATTTCTAGGGAATAGATGGCCGCTTTCTAGCATAAAACATAAAACGTGCTGTTAAGCGACTGATAGTAACTGGATCGAATGAATAAGTTTATTTCAAAGGAAGTAATATTAACAGTGGCAAAAAAAGATAAAATATTGAGTTTATTGTATTTTGTAAATTTCAATAAGAATTATACTAGGAAATAATTTGAGTACCTGGACTTTTACAAATCAGCAGGTATAATTACATTTTTTGTCAGCACTGTATATTTTACGAGTAGAATACAAAATATATATTTCACGTAGTTTTCTTTTTTCTTTTTTATATTACTGGAGAAAACCTAAGTTTTTTTTTTATTATATACTCCAAGGAAACGTGAGTAACGAATAGAATTATTTGAATTGACAGCTTCCAAATAAAGACAGAATAATGGAATTATGACGGCTGATAAAAAATAACAAAACCTAGATAACTTGGTAAAGTTAACTTTTCTTCCGCAAAATTTCGTAATGACGTCATTAATCAAAAATCAATTCTGTTATACAATATACCTACGCACAATTTCAGAGACAGCGTTTTTGGCGTGTATATTTCAGGATAATGAGACATGAAAACGGTTAACATAGATAGAGAGCGTTATTAAAAAAGTGGCGTTGAGAGTTTGTGGTTGCGTGGACGTCCGCTGTGTAAGTGGTTAAGTTTCCTTAGGAGAAAAATTCTGAATGGAAAGAGGAAAAGAGCATATGGGTATGGCTAATATTATGAATATAGACTGGACTAAAGACGAGTGTTTGGACAGAAATTAATGATGTGATGAACGGTGATTGCTGCTTAAATGTATTCATTTTGGGTTTATACTTTGTGGAAAACGGCGTGTTTTATGTATGAGCATATGTACCTATATGTATATTAATTTAATAGGTCAAATTTTAATGTGATGGTTTTTGTCTTGTATAAGTGTTTTTGATAGTAATGGAACAGGTACATTTACATTTTATTATTGTAAAATTCTATATTTCTTTTTAGTTAGGAATGTCTTTGGATGGTGCTTGACAGCTGATCAATTTCACATGCATTAGATAAAATAGGTATTTACGTTCACAGTAATAATGTTCGTTCATACTTTGTTGTCTGTAGCAATTATACTTCCTGAAAATTAAATAAATATTACAAAAACAAACTCCTTAACTTGATTAATTGTAAAAATTGTAAGCTATTACTGTTGACCAAAAATAATATAATTACCCCTTAACCTTAAAATTAATTTTAACAAAAACTAGATACGTATTTCGAGAACTAAGTTCTCATCATCAGTAATACAACAAGTGAAAGTTAAACAGAGTAGTCAAGATTACTCAACATGTCAACGATGCCAGAGGTCCTAACAACTCTGAAAAACAAGGGAGAGAACTGGGATTATATAGGGATGGGAGTCACAGGTGAATGATTACCTATAAACTAAGATAATTTTCGTCCAATAATGAGTCATTAAATTTTAAATCGTCCAATAACATTTAACTTTGTAATAAATTGAAAAGTTTTGAGTTTGGTATGGGACCGAGATCTGCGTTCATCAAATTATTTTTATATTTATTTATTATTAAACTCTCGTATGCATCTAAATATCTATCATTATTAATATGTTTTAAAAGTTTAAAATTAGAATTGTTAACTTTGTGATTATTAATGAACATATGTTGAGCTACACTAGATTTTTCTGGATTACCGCTTTTTAGATGATAAAAATGTTCTTTAAACCGAGTATCAATTTGTCTTTTAGTTTGACCGATGTAAACTTTATTACAATCATTACAGCTAATTTTATAAATACCGGATTTTTTGTTAGTATCTATTTTATCTTTAGGGTTACCTAATAACGATTTAATGGTATTATTTGATTTGTAAGTTACGGTTAAATTATGATTTTTAAAAATTTTGTTTAAACTTTTGGAAGCTTTATCGTACGGTAGTGTTATGTATTTATTATTATTTTTATTATTAGATGGCGTTAACGTTGTAAAATTAGAAATTTAGTTAATCTGTTTATTAAGAAATTAATCGAAGCTAATTTATGTTGCCAAAAATGATTTGAGTCAGCCGTTTTAAATCTATTAGTGTTCGTGGATTTTCTATAGATATCAAAATCTAATTTGTTCTTGTTTTTATAACCAGTACGTTCAAAAAAGGTAACTGTTCATTGGTTTCTTTTTCGATTGTAAATTTAATTGATGGGGAAACTAATAGATTTATAACGGCTGACTCAAATCATTTTTGGCAACATAAATTAGCTTCGTTTAACTTCTTAATAAACAGATTAACTAAATTTCCTTTAAACAAAAAACGATTTAAAACTGAACTAAATTATATTAAAGAACTAGCTAAGTATAACGGCTTCCCGGTTAAAACTATCGATAAAATAGTTCATAAATTTAAAAATCGCCAATCCATTTCTAATTTTACAACGTTAACGCCATCTAATAATAAAAATAATAATAAATACATAACACTACCGTACGATAAAGCTTCCAAAAGTTTAAACAAAATTTTTAAAAATCATAATTTAACCGTAACTTACAAATCAAATAATACCATTAAATCGTTATTAGGTAACCCTAAAGATAAAATAGATACTAACAAAAAATCCGGTATTTATAAAATTAGCTGTAATGATTGTAATAAAGTTTACATCGGTCAAACTAAAAGACAAATTGATACTCGGTGTAAAGAACATTTTTATCATCTAAAAAGCGGTAATCCAGAAAAATCTAGTGTAGCACAACATATGTTCATTAATAATCACAAAGTTAACAATTCTAATTTTAAACTTTTAAAACATATTAATAATGATAGATATTTAGATGCATACGAGAGTTTAATAATAAATAAATATAAAAATAATTTGATGAACGCAGATCTCGGTCCCATACCATACTCAAAACTTTTCAATTGTTATTGGACGATTTAAACTTTAATGACTCATTATTGGACGAAAATTATCTTAGTTTATAGGTAATCATTCACCTGTGACTCCCATCCCTATATAATCCCAGTTCTCTCCCTTGTTTTTCAGAGTTGTTAGGACCTCTGGCATCGTTGACATGTTGAGTAATCTTGACTACTCTGTTTAACTTTCACTTGTTGTATTACTGATGATGAGAACTTAGTTCTCGAAATACGTATCTAGTTTTTGTTAAAATTAATTTTAAGGTTAAGGGGTAATTATATTATTTTTAGTTAAATTTAACCTTAGACTCCATCTATTATTAATTATTACTGTTGAGTTTATTTGACAGCCGACAATTGCTAATTTTTGTTATTGTGAACGTTTGCGTTTCGGTCAATCTAAGGACAGAAATCACTTCTTTATTAAAACCTATGGGCTATTCATATTAAGAGAAGTATAAGTCCGTTAGTAATTATATGTAAACTAAACCCCTAAATTTCTTTGCAAAGGCTGTAAAATGGCAATGAACACCATTGAAATGCATGTGAAACTGGCAGTGACATAAAATTCCTATCGTACGATCATAATATAATTTAAATGCTTCATCCCCATTGAATAAGATGTGATGTAGCGGTTATGTAAGTCAGTAAATCTGAAATTTTATTCTGGATTCCGCATCTCATGAAATGCAAACGGATCTCCTAACCCGTTTACTCTCTTTGTTTCCACGGACAAGTTTTTGTGGATTGCCTTTCTAATCATTTCCTTTCATTATTCATCCTCAATAATAACAACACATACAAAGAAAAAACTACCACAGTAGAAGTAATGTGAGCTATAAATTACAGTAAGTAAATATTTTATTTTATTGTCTAGCATAGGTCATTTACATTACAGTTTGCAGGAACACCGCAGAATCTTTTGCTTTCTTACATCTTAAATTAAATTTTATTATTTTAATTTTTTACTGTAAAATAACTTTTGAAATGATATGTATCTAAGTAATTACCCATTATTCATAATATCTTTAACTTTAGTATTAGTTCCGCTTTTCCTTATTAAATACAAAATCGTTATTTACTTTACCAATTATTTTCATTAAATATGCTTATTAGGTAGTTTTATTAGCATATAGAACTATGTTTTAAATAAATATTACATTTAAATAAATGAGTTGTAAAATTTATTGTGATTCTCAAACCTAGTACCCGGTAATATTAATTACTAATACCCGATTCCAGATACGTTCAGCAACGCATTGTTCCGTAAGTGGTTCATCAAAACGAACAAATTCGAATCAGTTTCCTTGTTTTTATGACATTTAAACTATTGCTGTTAAATAATCGCTTTGCATTTGTTGGTTTCAATATGTTAAAAGCTGGAAGAAAATCATCAAAGATTATCACCCGATTTATTTAAAAAGTAATATTAATCAAAAACTTACATTTTATCCATAATAGAAGTTTAACATTTAATTAGATATTAAGAATGGTAAAAACAACACAACAGTAGGAAAACAAAATATAAACATGTAGGGATGCCGGTGACTGTAATGGACAGCACCTAGCAAATATTGTACTTCTACTGAGTTCTTGTTCGTACAAAATCGCTTACGATCGGATAAGTCGAACAAGTTATTTCTTATCTAGAATATGCGCATGCGTATTTTTTAGTAGGTAATTGTAATGTACAATTACAAATTACTAGCATATTAATGTAATAAAAATAGCATTATATAATTATTTATTAGAATAAAATGTAATGAAATTACATAATGTCATTGTAATATGAATATATTGAATAGATTAAATAAAGTGATGAATTTTTATTGTTTTTTGTTCATGGATGATTCAATTTTTTGAGATAAATTAATTTATAAAGCAATATAGTGTTTCTCGGGCAACATCAAATAAAAGAAAATTTCGCACTTTTGATAAACAGCGTACTACTACTTATTTATTAATGTAAAGCAAAGTATATGCAGATACTTTTCAAAAATTAAAATAAAAATAGTATCTTTCGTTTGACATTTCAAGGTTGATATTGGAATTCAGGGCCGCTTTACCCATTAGGCAGACTAGACAAAGTGGTCTCGGCCTACAAACCTTTAGAGCAGGGATGGGAAACCTTCTTTCTTTTAAGGTTCATTTTGATACTGGTAATATCATTCGCAGGCCATACAAAATTATCAACTTAAAAATTAGCTTCTTATATTTAGTCAAACAATTAATTATTTAACCACTAATGTGATGGCTGCAACTACTTCTCTTTAGTTTGGAATGTCAAATTAGCTGGTATTGATAACGTTCCTACATACAACTGTTTTTCCTATATTTATAGAATTTTGAGTTTAGCCTGCAAGCCACATTAAACGGTGTTGCGGACCTTATACACCCCGCGGGTTGGACATTTTCGACTCCTGCTTTAGAACTTATCAAATATTTAAAGCCTACAATATTTTAACAAAGAATGAATATCCAAAATAAGATATCGCTGCAAATTTTGAAATAAAATATTAAGGGCCAATATTACAATTTCCAATTAATATATTAACTTCCAGATAAATAAATAATATTACATCGAATTTGTCAATGATAAATATGTCATTTAACAGTTCATTTTGTTTTAGTTTTATTTATTTAACTGAAAATTTTAAGTTTAGCTATTATAGATATTTTGATATGTTAAAGATCCTTATTTTAATATTGTACAAGAGCAATCTGGATCAAGTAATTGTACGAAAACGATTTAAAAATTACATTTCTTTATTTTTTGTTGGATATTTCGGCAGACGAAGCTGCCATCATTAGCCTAAAATTTTTACATATTTATTGTACAGTGAAATAAAAATAAAAAACCAGTAAGTACAAACATTGTTTACCTTCCGTCACCTTTAGGTAAGGAAGGTATTTGGTCAAAAAAGTCGGTGGTGAGTTTTTGATGAATAAGCAAGCACGTTTTAGGGTCCCTAGAATACGATTTTACTATTTTGACGATGATATCTGTATGTGTGTGTGTATGTATGTATGTCGGTATGTCTCTCTCTCTCTCTCTCTCTCTCTCTCTCTGTGTGTGTGTGTGTGTGTGTGTGTGTGTGTGTGTGTGTGTGTGTGTGTGTGTGTGTGTGTGTATGATTAACTTTAACAGGCAGTAGGTCAAGTAGAACAGCTGTGCGAAAGCGTATGTGGGGGAAATAGTCTACAACGCGCATTTAAAATGATTTTTTAAATCAGGTTTGTAACTAACATTATTATTTCTGTTTAAATTGATGTATAGTGATTCTAACGTTAATCTTTTGTAATAGTTTCTTTTCACCATGCAAAATTTTAGCCTGACGAAATTTAAATTTATGACCTGGGTCAATGTGGTGTCTCGTGAAGGCACTGTGTCCGTTAAACAGTTTGCAGTGGTATTCATGTTGATAAATTCTTTTTTTAAGGAGTTGTGACGTTTGCCTCACATACGCTTTCTCGCAGCCACCACATTTGATCTGGTAGACTACGTCATGCCTCTGCAGATCCTGTGTTGCATCTTTCAGTTTAGTGAAAAGATGCTTTGTATTTTTGGCAGAAGTATTAGCAATAGTGATGTTTCTGTTCTTAAGAATTTTTTTAACACCAAAATTAATACTACGAAACGAATTTTAGTATACGACATGCTGGCGTCATCCTTCCGCTCCTCGTTCCCGGTTTTGTTTTTTAATAATTGTGAACGTTTAGATATTATGTTGTTAATTATATTATGTGGATAACTGTCTTTTATAAGAGCTTGTTTTACAAAAGATGTTTTCTTTGTAAAATTGTTTATCTGACAGTAAAATTGCACGATGAACAAGGAGAGAGATAACACTTTTTTATAGTCTAAGCTGGTGACCTCTTGCCTGTTAAGGTTAGTCATACTGCGTGGGCCATTGTTTTGACCACGTTTATTTTTTGAAAAAAACATGTTTCCATTCACCGTACAATAGAACTGTTCAAGTATGGTTCATAAGATTTTGTAATAAATAGAAACGGATTTTAAATGTAAGTACTAAAAAAAATTTTGTCCTCGTTGGTTTCTTAATTTTAATGCATTGTTCAATAAATATGTAAAAATTTAGGCTGATAATGGCAGCTTCGTCAAACAAGTAATTTTCCAATCATTTTCTTACAATTACTTGATCCAAATAGACAAATTACTCCCCCATAACATTACAGATATTACAGACATAGAGTAATAATAAATAGAAGGACATACACACATTTTCACTTTTTCTCCCTGAATAAACAGAAAAGCAGAAAAGAAAATTTGACATTATTTCTAAAACGATAAAATTACCTTAAATTTAGTAAAAATTTCGGACAAAATGCCTACAGATATAAAAGTGCATACGGTCTGTCTACGAAGGACTTAAAACTGTATTTTGGTATCACATACCTACTTTGAATCCGGATGTAATAGAGGGCATCTTAATGCTACATCTTATTACCTTTTTTATCTATAGTAATTTGTTTATTTGAACAAAATCGCTGTGTGCCGTAATATTTGCCGGTTCATTCTAGCGTAACTACAGTACTTGTATTTTCTAAAAATATAAGTAATACACTATTCCACAAATTTTGTTTATAATTTCATCTGAAAGTATAAGTAAAACTAATACTTATGATGCATATTTCGAAAAAATAAATGTGACGTCACGAATATGACTTGTCACCTTAAACTGTTTTCTTGTGAACCTAAATGTTCTTGAAGTATATATTATTTCCAAATTATATTTATAATAAATAAATTATTATCAGAACACAGTATAAGTCTACATTCTTTATTATTGCAAGTGTATTTAAATTATTATGTTTAATCCAAGAAATTTATATTCAAATAAAAACTGTTTGAAAATTGCAGGGCTCTACATTGACAATTTCGATCCTCCTACCTAACACGCTATTTGTTATACACTTCTAGGTTATCTTTCAGTATACTTCCATATTCGTAACGTGCTGCTATCACCAAAACCTCTTATTTCCGAAGTATTTTAATTATGCCATTTTATTTCTTTATTAATTATTCATCAAACATATTCTTTGGTTTTTTACTAATTTCTCTTGTTGGAATAGCGTATTCAAAACGAAAAATAACTCTTAATTTTTACATTTTAATTTAATATTAAACTGAAAACTGATGATTGATTCTAAATTTATATTATTTGTATTCCTCATTCTTCAGAAGATTGCACTACAGGAGTCATATATGTGCAATAAACAAGGGATGTCCAGATATAAAACTGGGTCAACGTTCGTTTACTACACACACTCACTCACCCCCAAATAAATTGTGTACAATTTATAGACGTTTGCAAAAAGAAACCGACATAATTAATTTCCTCGTACTCTGCCGTTGCTGGTAATAACGTTTCATTATTTACTCCCCCTCGCTATATATAAAACCAAGTGCCTCTTGATTTACCAAAAAATCAATATTCTCATGAAGGTGGCCGTGAGTCGTGAGTGCAATTCCTCGCACAATAAAACAAGATCGCATCGCAACGTGATAAGAAAGGAAAGTTATGAAGTTCAAGTGAAGTCAGCGTCGTACGGAATTTCCAACGCTGGCTGTGATCTTAATTTCAACTTGAAAAATTTTTCAGCGTAAAGCCATTATGAACACGTAAATAGAGAAATAAACTTGATGAATGAAGCATTTATACGGCCATTATAATTTTGGTGACGCTTCAGATAACACATATGGATGATGTGATTATTCATATGTGTAATAAAATGTAATGCACTTTATATCAAAATAACGGAGATGATAGGTAGGTCGATAAAGAGGTAGGTTCATTTTCCCCCATACAGAAGTTTATGTGGTTGTGGCTCTGAATATTTTAAAAATAAACACACAAATTTGTCAGGCACATTTTTTTGTTAATAAACGCCGAATGTAAATTTTATAAACATAATTTTGTGCTTCGTGCAAAAAAAAAGTATTGAATCAATATTATTCATGTTCAATAGGCTTATTTGTACTGGTGGACACGTCAAATGAATATTGTTTCAATTTACATAATTTACATTCATTTTCAGCTCGTACATGTTTTAATTGATTTTTCTACCATAAAAATATTTTTAAAAAATCTGTCAATAATTTTGTCAAAACAAATTACGAGTACTGTTTAAGACCAACAGGTCTTAAATAATTACTGAATTTGAAATGGTTAACGTCTTTGAGGTAGGAACCATTTTTACATATTGGATAAGGCAGTTGTTATTTCATAGTAGAGGGCAGCACAAACTTGATGCCCTATTATACTAAATAAAAATAATTTGGTTCCACGTCCAAGTGCGCGCGCAAATCCTCTCCAAACACCCAAGTAGACGCCGACTACCGTATCGATAGGTGGTGAGTCTCAGTCTCGGTCTGGCTGTCGTAAAAAGTATACGCGTTACCCGCTGTCTCGCGTCGTTGTAATTTTGCAATTAAAATTTAACTCTGCTTGTCTACCACGACTAGTAGTTTATTTGTTGTTAGAATTATCATTCGTTTTGTCAATTACGTGAAATAAACCGAGCTTTATTTGATTTGTTTCTTGGTGTTGGGTCGTGAAACTTATTGCGTCGCCAGTTTATACAGCCGAAAGTTGCTCAGGAATCAGTTGTAAAACCGTGTTACACAACTTGATTTCTAACGGAAACCCGCGTTGTTAGGGTTTGACTCATATTCTTGTTTTTAATAATAGTATTTCGCTGTAGAGTCGGTTTGCATATGTTTCTTTCGAGTGACATCATCGGATTGCACCTATTGTTGTGGCGTCGTAGTATAAATACATTTCTTCATTCTTGTATTTTGGTTTGGTCGTTTTAAGGTTCATTTAGGGCTCCTGATATTAAGTTAGCTAGATTTGTTTACAGGGTATAAATGAAATAAGTGCATTAAATTTAACCAGTGATGTAACTCATCGAGAACAACAATTTTTCTTAATAATTTTTTTTCTAAATCTTCTAGTTTTTGAGTTAAAATTCTTTAACGATTTGTTCAAAATTTCGTTACCCGCCACTGGCAAGATCTCTGCTGCCCTCAGTTGTCTGAATCAAAGATCGATGTACACAGCACAAAAATTGTCGGGTGGTGGTTGCATACATGTAGACATATTAATTCATAAACGATCAACGTAAAACATATTTATTATTATTAAATTCGTAATAGTACAATTTTTAAAATAAAGAAATTTAAAATTTGAATAACAAAATTATAAAATTGTGTATTAACGCAGGTTTCTGAACTGTGTGAATAGAGTAAACGCGTGGAAAGAGCATACTAGTTATGGAGGTTATGAAATGAATTTTCGTGTGTCAACACGGCAAATCATAATAGTTTAAATATGTTATTCAAACAATGTAAGTACATACTTTTGTCCATTTAAACGAGGCGGGATTATATGAGGACCAATGACTCGTCAATTTATTCCCGCCCAACAATTAATGATATTTTTTGTTGAAAATTGTTTCCTTCTTACAGTATGAGGATTTTTGTGACCAGATAAGCGTATTGTGCATTATTAAAGACACTTTCTCTAATATATCCAGCCCTATCAGTGAACAATACAACTCATTCGCAAAATTGAAATGCTGGAAACAATGAAATTTTTGCACATGGTATGGAAGTAACTGTTACTCTTTTAAAAAATTCCAAATTGTCATATGTGACACATGAAACTGTGATAATCTCGAAGATATTGTATGTGGTACAACATAAATTTACGAATATTACGAAGAGCATGATTTTCGTGTAACTTCGTTGACCTTGAGAACTTCACCATAGGTAATTACAATGTCTGTGTATCCGCTGATCATAAACATAAGCAATTTGCCAGAATTTTACCTTATAAACAAGTTTATTACTAATGTTAAAATTTAATTGCAACAACTGACAGGACTGTCAATTACTAAAACAAAATTTTTCATAGATATTGCTACTGCATTCAATTATTACAAAAATATTTGGAACGACTCGTCAATTTACGGGGTGGTAAAAATGCTAAAAAAAGATGCGATTTCGAGAAAAAGTTATTAAGAAATATTGTTGCTCTCGACGAGTTATATTACTGGTTAAATTTAATGCACTTATTTCATTTACACCCTGTATATATATATATATATATATATATATATATATATATATATATATATATATATACAGAGTGTCCCATTTAAGGTACGAATGCATTGGGATCTCGAGAACCGTAAGAGCTACGAGGTTGGTTAAATTAGACAAAAGTTGCCCCATTAGGAGACCATTTTAATGGTATTTTGTTATTTGCGAAAAAATGCATAGGTCACTAGATATATGCGAAAATGTAAATTTTGCAGTTTTTTATTTTTGCAAATAACTTCGAAGTGTGAAATTATACTGGATTTTGGTTTGCACATCTTTAGGGCACTTTTTTATATTCTTTCGACTGGCGACGCTCAATTTTTTTATCAATGTTGGTTTTCGAGGATTGATGTCAAAGTTTTAATTTTTATATGGACGCCATATTGGAAAGTTACGTCATTGAAAAGAGAATTTTTTTAGCTTTACAATGATATAAAATAGTAATAATTTATTTTTATAATTAACAGAGAAATTAACAAAAAATGTTATTAATACTAAAATTTACAGTACAATATTTAAATATTAGATTTGGAGGACAATGGATAGGAACCAACAGCGAAATCAAGTGGCCTGCTAGATCTCCAGATTTAAAACCTTCAGATTTTTTATGGGGATACTTAAAAAATAAACTTTTTATTCGGGAATATCAGAATGAAAATTAATTAAGAAATGCCACAGTAAGAATTAAAAATCAAAGTAGGCCAAGAATGCTGAGAAAAGTTTTAGAAGGAACAGAACGAAGGGCGCAGAAGTGCGTAGAACGAAATGGTGGGTTAATAGAAAATTTATTGTAAAGTTTTTGTAAATTATTTTTGTATTTTTAACATTATTTGTTTATTAAATAATTATTTTCTTAAACAGCAGTCTTCGATTTACTTTTTTCAATTAAATTTTAGTATTGATATTTTTTGTTAATTTCTCTGTTAATTATAAAAATAAATTATTACTATTTTATATCATTGTAAAGCTAAAAAAATTCTCTTTTCAATGACGTAACTTTCCAATATGGCGTCCATATAAAAATTAAAACTTTGACATCAATCCTCGAAAACCAACATTGATAAAAAAATTGAGCATCGCCAGTCGAAAGAACATAAAAAAAGTGCCCTAAAGATGTGCAAACCAAAATCCAGTATAATTTCACACTTCGAAGTTATTTGCAAAAATAAAAAACTGCAAAATTTACATTTTCGCATATATCTAGTGACCTATGTATTTTTTCGCAAATAACAAAATACCATTAAAATGGTCTCCTAATGGGGCAACTTTTGTCTAATTTAACCAACCACGTTGCTCTTACGGTTCTCGAGATCCCAATGCATTCGTACCTTAAATGGGACACTGTATATATATATATATATATATATATATATATATATATATATATATATATATATATATATATATATATATGGGTGCAGTATTTTCCTTGAGCTGTAACTCACATTTAATATTAGGTGTTTCACCAGTCTCTTCAGGGAATAAATCTGAATATGCAAATATTAAATTTTTTATAATTAGATTTTGCTCTGCTTCTTTATTTTTGCAGTCTATTTTGTTAGTTTGTAAAATTGTATTATTAAATAATTTTAATGATTTAGTCCATTCCCTGCCAATAATTGATGAAATATTGTCATTCAAAACGAAAAGTCGTCCATTAGTATGTAACTGATTATTGGCTGAAATGTTTACATACGCAATACCCAGGGGTTTTATTTCTTCCCCGGTGTATGTTTTCAAAATTGTTTTTGTATTATGTAGGGGGCAATTTAATTTCAGTTTTGTAAAATCACCATGACTAATAGTAGAAACTGCGGCCCCAGTATCTAATTCCATGCAATAACTTTTATTATTTAGTAAAATTTGAAGAGAATATTTATCTTTCATATCTGTATTAGTATTAGAAATATGATTAATACTTGCACTTATGTCTGCCTCTTCTTCTTCTAGTGTAGATATTTGGTTATGGTTCTTCTTCTTCTTAGGTGGTTTGCCAAAAAAAAATTGTTTCCCTTGTTGGCATAATCTCGCGAGATGACCTTTTTTCTGACATCTTTTGCATGTAACCTTTCTATAGTGGCATGTGTTGGCTAGATGGTTTGTATAACCACACCTACAACAAATCTCTGAGTGATTACTAACTATTAAAATTTGTTGAAGACTTCTTTTGCATTTTATGTTGTGGATGAGCATGTTTCGTCTTGTCGATTTTGTGAACCTCATTGTGTTCTAGATTTGCACCTGCAAAACATTTACTTTCAATTTTAGATGCTGTAGTAGTTTTTCTCTTATATTATTATCGCGTATGCCTCGTATAAACTGAGAACGTAAATGCGTGTTTATTGTACTTGCTTCGCAAGCTGCACATTTGAAATTGCAATGTGTTGTTAATTTCTTAAGATTAGCTACAAAATTAGTAACAGACTCACCTTCGTGCTGTATACACAAAAGAAATTTATGCTGTTCTGCTATTTCATTACGTGTAGGGTATAAATGTTTCTTTAATAATTCGATTAATGCGTCATACTTTTTAGTATTGGGTGCATCTGGTACAGTAAGGCTTACTAATACCTGGTATGTTTTTGTACTTAAGCAATTTATAAGTACTTGTACTTCCTTTTTATCATCTACTCCAGCTTCCATGAGTTCAATCATTGCTAAATAGTTTTCAAGACGATCTACGTACGTGGAAAATGATTCATTATTTTCATCGTATGGCTGTAATTGTGGTGAATTTTTTCTGTTATTGCTGTTGATGTTCATTTTTCCAATGGCTGTGATTAGATTTTGCAAAATTTGTGCAGTAGTTTAATTCCTTGCACGTGCTAAAATTTGGTTGTTTTACGCTGTAGGTACTTTTAATATGAAATTTTCACTTTCCTGATTTTTCCCTCGTCGCCAGTTGTTGTGAATGTGGTATAAACGTAATTTAATAATCACTTCAACACCGTTTTATTTTGTAATAATAATTGTAGGTAGAATAATACTCAAAACTTTCTTCTTTTAAGTTGTATTTGTGTAAGTTCGAACCAGAATGAATGTGCGTATAAAACTTCCCATATTTATGCAAATAAAAATAATAGTGCCAACCCATAACAATAAATTACTAAATATATAACACTTTCTGCCACTCTATTCTGTTGCGGCGTATACTATGCCGTTTTCTGATGTATGCCTTCTACCTTGAAGTAGTTTGCAAGAAAATTATTGACGTATTCCCTACCATTGTCTGAACGGAAGACAATAGGTTTCCGTCTAAATCTGTTGCTCATTATCGCAATATACTCCTTGATGACGCCTGGTATTTAGTCTTTGAATATAAATAGCCGAACAATCGTAAACCTTGAATAATCTTCGATCAGAGTTAGAATATATCGATTACCACTTAGTGTTTTTGTAGGCATTGGACCACATAGATCACTGTGTATTAGATCCAACGGTTTAGATGATTCCGACTTGCTAGCTTGAAACGGTATTTGAGCCATTTTTCCTTTTATGCAATATTCGCAAGTAATTAATTCCTGTAACTAGTTCTTCAAGTACACAATCGCTTTGCAGCTGTTATATCACGATGTCCCAATCTACGTTGTCACAAAAATATGGACTTTAATAGTACTTGCTACTCTTACCAACTCGTTCACTGTCTTCAGCATGAAAAGATTTCCTATTCTTTAATCGTAGGCTATTGTGTTTGACTTCTGCAACACTGTGCTTGTCGTGCTCTCAAAATTACCTTTAATCCAGATTCTGTTATGATTTTGTCAGGTAGCAAATTACCACCTAGCTTGAGGACGTATAGAAAATCTCGCAGTTGCTACTCTTGTACATTGCCATCTTCTGGTTGACAGTAGTTTTGAGCTAATACCTAAAGCACTTATTGGACTTCGTCTGCAAGATAAATTTAACGTTTATTTTTTCGAAATGACAATTTAAATATTGAGTTATCAATCGTTATGTGACTTGATGCCCCAGAATCTACATATCACTGATCAGCATTATAAATACGTGCGCATTCCTTCACAGTGAAAGAAACACCTTGAATAGCTTTCTTCCCAACTTGCTTTTGTTGATTACGCTATGGTCTATTTTGCCGGACAAGTAACAGATCTTTCGTTTAGCTTCCTCCTGTCTTTGCTGGAACTATTCACACCGTATTTACTTTGAAAGATATTTTTAACTTACTACTTCAAAGCAACGGTGTCGTCTTCTTTATTTTGATCGCACTCCACCCTACGATGATACTCGTTCAGCATCTTTCCTGTGAGATATTTTACGGTCAAATCATCCGTATCACGCCTTTCTAAGGCCGTAACTATCCAGAATATTCTTCAGGGAGGCCGCTTAACAAAACTGAAACTAATTCTTTAAGTCCGAATTTTGTGCCAGCAGAAGCTGTTACACAACTTCAACATAGCATTAATGTGTGTCTGCATTGTACCTGACGTAAACCGTATACGCCGTAAATATAGTTGACTTCCAAAAGTTAATCTTGCGTACAGTTTTAGGAGGCTGTTCACATATCATAAGCAGTTTTGCACTCAGCTATATGAATTAACTTATCATCTTCCAAACTCAGCGTAAAAATCGCCCTGGTTTTGCGGTTTTTTTTTATTCCATGCATCATTAGCAACCTCAGGTCTAGATTTAGAAACCGTGTCCCAAAGTTCATATGTCGTAAGCACAGCCCTGACCTTTGACATCCAATAAATATAATTGCTATCATTTAAAATTCAAATTTCTTGGGGGTGTCGGTCCAGGGATTAATTAAAATTAATTTTTCTTTTTCATTGTCGTTTCGGTTTATTTATTGTACCTTAATCATAATTCAAAGAAACTGTGTTGTAGTCAATACAAAAGATAGACGTTATATTTTATAGCATATATTTATTTGACAGACAATATTTTATATATTTTACTTATGTTATTATTGAAAAACAATTATTATATTGCTACTATGATATTTTAAATTATGTCGCTCGTGTCCTGAGGTGACTTGACGACAAACTGCAATGGATATATAATCATTATAGTTTTTCTAATGATGAGTCTGCAATTAAAATTGAAAAGAGATTTCATAAATGATGTGTACTGTACCAAAACTAGCACCGGAACTGCTGGTACAAATACGGGTCTAATATTTTTCATTACTCTATCGATTAAAATTAAAAATGAAAAATCTTGCATGACTTGATTAATGAAAGCAAACTAATTTTTTACATATAATTTTCTCTGGATGTGATTTTTTCTTTTATACCTTATAGTAGAATATTACTAGAGAGAGAAGTAAATGAACATACGTATTGCTCATGTTTTGTTATTATTTATTTATTTATGTATTTTCCCTAAAGAAGGCAGCAGTATATGCTGCCGAAACGTCGGGAATTAAATAAAAATACAGAATATGAACTGAAAAGGTGGTATTATTAACATACATATGTTCAGAATAGTAATAAAATGTTCAGTAATAAAATTAAATGTTTTCGTTAATTTTTAAAAAATATTCGGTATTAATTAATTATATAGACGTCGCGACGCCAAGAATTGTTCTCCAGGTCCCAAAAAAACTCATCGGCAATCAATTTCGACGGATATAATAAGATACCGAAGCCCATATACGTCGCGACGCCAAGCGTCGTTTTTGTGTTTTCGCCGAATCTGAAATCCGAGTTTTGCAGGTACAATTTTCGTGTGTTAGGTTAGCTTATAGTTTTATATTAAACAACGAATACTGAACAAATATAAAAAAATATTGAACAATTTTAATTTATGTACTGAACATAAAATACTGAAAAAAACAAAATAATATATTGAGTAAAATGAATAAAACAATGAACGTTTAATATGTGTCATATTTTATTTAAAATTTAAATTATATTCGTCATAATCAAGGTAAATTACAGTATATTGTTTAAAATTTAATAAATAGAGAAGTAATATATATATATATATATATATATATATATATATATATATATATATATATATATATATATATATATTATTTTATCTTGAAAATAAGTTAAGAAAATGAAATAGCTTGAAATAGGTAAGATCATATTTTTTATTTGCCAACGTTTCGGTCAGAGAATTGTTTAAAAAAAATATAATATCCAATTATTGCATTTTACATTTTGATAATGTTATAAATATTGTATGTAAGTAATTTCATTGTACCTACGAATAATGTTTTATAAATTTATAATTGCGAAAATATTGTCTTTGGTTGGATTTTGATAAAGTTTATGTTGTTGGCCGAAATGTGGCTAGAAATTTTGAGAATATCAAAATTAGGTAGATCTGGAAAAAAGTTCAATTGTCATTTTAAATAGTTATTTGAAAGTAAATTGCGAAAGATAATTAAATACATTTTTTAAAACATCGCTGGAAGGGTTAAAATGGAATTAACCAGAAAATATTTACTTCAGATTTATTTTTCCAAAAAATGTAATACACCGGTCATACACACCTAATTGGGCAATGTGCAATTTTTTGCTATTTACGGTTATTTTCAAAGCATTATGCATTGCAAAAAGAAAAGGTTTGTCAGAGATTTTAAGAAGTGGGAGGAAAGAAGGGTGAAATGTGTTATTCGCAAAGGGGAAAAGAATTACTTTAAATATTTAATGTTTTTAATTACAGGTCAACAGTATGCCTTATTCTTCATAATTCTGGCGTTAGACTAATATTAACCACAGACATTCTTTTTTCCTGTATATGAAATATCTGTCTTCCCTTTTTCTTGAACTCATTGACAATTAATGCTGAATGTTGAAAACTAATTGATTTTATAAATTATGAATACGTATGTTCTTTTTATATTTAAAGCTGATTTTTTTTGTTACATACCTAAGTCTAAGTCCTAGGACATGCATAACAATACTGAAAAATATATTTACAAATACATTGATAGAGATATATTTTGTACTTGTGCAAATCGGTTTAAAATGTAATTATTTATTCCATCATCAATAACAGTTTAGGTTGACCCTATAAAGATTCAGATCACTTTGCATAAGATCATTAGATAATCACCGATCTAATCCAATTACTTGGTATGAACCTGTGTCTAGAATACATTACACCACGTTGTCAAAGCAATTCAGTTCCAACAATAATTCAACATTTAGTCCTGGCTACATTAATAATTACAATGTTATGCCTCTGCTGCTGTACATGGGCTAATAAATGTCCGACGCATTCACTAAACAGATCATTGCGGTAAATAGTGCTAACACTAACTGAAGAGCGCGCATTACGGTTTTAATTAAAAACAAGTTAGCAGGCAGTTAATTCGATAATACGAATTGTTTATTAAAATTTATAGACTTGTTTGTGAGCGGGCTTTAGAGATTAGTTATTTATTTAATTAATTAATTGTATTTAGAATACATTAAAATTAACTTCAAAATTAAAACTTAAGTGGCTTCAATTTTTTCGTTTTGAAAAGTGTGATCCACAGTAGAATTAGATAAAAAATTTATGTTGGCTACTTTAATACGGCTAAAAAAATACAAATAATAAAAACTATAGCACCAAATTTTCAAAATTTTTATTTAACATTAATATTTTCATCCCTGCCGCAGGTATATATCTACAATGGGGTCTTGAAAAATAAAATAATAAAATGTACACTGTATCCTTAAAGTACTACTTGATAAATAACGATTAAGATAAAAACATTATTTTAGTAATTACTTTGCGAGATATTAGAATTTGTTATCAGTGCCACTGTGACGTCACATATTGTTATCTTTCTCCCGCAGCTTACTATAGCTATAGGTTTCGTTAAAAATCAAAGTTAAACAAAAAGCAATTATGAATTCTTAATACTATGAATTTCTTCAAAATTAAACAAACTTTCATTTAAGATAATAAAAAAATGTAAGTGCAAGATTCCATTTGCACAAAGTTTCATCCTTTGGAAATATATATTATCCCAGATGTCTTTTTACAAAAATTACACACACAGTTCAACAATTTAAGTCATACTAAGTGCATTATTTAAGGATACAGAAAATCAAGTTGATGGTATGTTTATTATAGTAACAAATAAAAAATAAATATTTCGCTCCTATAGTTGTGAATAGCGGCAGAAGGCTGTCTGCCTGCCACGTGACGTCACGCCGAGCTGGACGCTAGAAAGAGAGAGAGAGACAGAGAGATGTACACGTAGACACCTTTAGTATGTTACAGTACATCAGATGAATCTAAGGACTAGAAGTAGGTTCGACGCAGGCAAATAATGTGAAGAAAAAATTATAATTAAGCATTTCTTATAATAATATAAATCTTATTTACAAATCCGGATATAATCAATTATGAGCATTTAAAATAAATCTGATTGATGTGACGTTTTGCCATAGAAACACTCCCGAGATTGTGTCTTCGAAACAGTTTCTATGGCAATACGTCGTTTAAGAAGGCAATAGTATTTTCTACATTCCTATGCCCAACACACATTGAGTTGTTTAGGGATTACGAATTGATCTATAATATTTCATTGTCATAGATCATAGAAGCTTGACTCTTAAAAATATTTATGTTTTGTGTTTATATTTTGTAATTTTCTAATTTGACTATTTTGCTAAATATGGTTGGCGCTGCCGATATGTCAGAAAAAAAAAACTGGTAGTTGATGAGTTGTTATTTTAAATAGGTTGACATATTTTGATTTGTGATATTTGTTTTCCTGGTTTTGAATTGCTTTGTATTCTAAAATATATTTTGATTTGTGAAGAACCTGCTGCTGTCATTTTGTGTTCGGATAGTACTCTAATATCAGTAATTTCATAGCAATTGACGACCGTGACAGGACTGGCACTCGTTCAGTGTATGTATACTAGTGCGTAGTACGCAAAGACATTTTCATAGAAAAAAGGACTATTCGTGCGTCCGGTGTTAATTCCGCAGAATATAACTCCACAATTTGATTTCTCTGCAATGGAAATAGTAAAGAAACGACCTACGGCTCTTCTTAGCCCTTTTACTCGAATAACAAAGCAGTTAGAAATTTTTTTAGCAACTGAAAATGGCGACGTGCAAGAAATTGAATGTACGTTTTAGTTATTGCAAGATATACTTCATTGAATCTTGCGAATGAAGAGATGTTGAATGAGTTGCTATCAGCAAATATCACAGAAGAAGACCTCGCTAAAGATATTCAGGAATGTGATGAATACGCATTGAGGTATAAGATATTAATAGTTTTGATCAAACGAAGGCAGGTACGACAACCACGCGCAAATTTAAGTTGCCTAAAATTGAATTTAAAAAGTTTGGAGGTGACCTTAAGAGTGGTTAACATTTTAGGAACAATTTCGCAAGATTCACGTGGACGATGATATCCCACTAGAAGGCAAATTCCAATATTTGTTATTGGCCATTACTCCGAAAACAAGAGCGTAGGAACTAGTTGAAAGCTACCCACCAACAGCTGCAAATTATGACAAGGTCATCAAAAGTATAAATTCGAGGTTTGGCAGGAATAATTTACTTAGTGAAGTATTTGTTAGAGAATTGTTGAAACTAGTCGTCAATAATGTACTTCCCAAGTAAAGTAAATGTATTTTAATACATTTATACGATCAAATAGGGGCTCATTTACGATCACTGGAGACTGGAGATTATCAGAGATTCATACACAGGTATGTTATACCTGCTCGTAGAATCATGCTATCCAGAAGACCTACTACGTGTATGGCAACGTTACACAGAGTTTTCCAAAGCAGATAGTTCATTGAAAGATTGATTAAAAAAAATATCTAATTTATGAAAACATAATTCGAAAACGAAGAACGCATTGCATTGGCGGTAGAAGTTTTTGGACTGGGAAGCGACAGATGCAAGAAGACCAAAGTAAAACAGACAGAAAGTCCTTTACCTACGGCTGCAGGATTGTTCAATAGCGAGGCTTCAAAATGTTTATTTTGTAAAGGTGCTCATTCTTCAGAACAATATTACAAAGCACAGAAGATGACCTTGAAACAAAAGAAAAAGATCCTTGCAGATAAAAAGCGTGTTTTCGGTGCACAAATGGTAGTCACATGGGAAGATGTCGCCAGACATTGCATTGCATGTTATGCGGTGCTTTGCATATTGTGTTGCTTTGTCCAGACTTATTAAGCAAAGACAATTCAAAAAAAGTAAGTCGTGGAGAAACAAAGACTAAAAACACGGAGACATACCGGGAAACTGTGTAAAAGGAAGTTACTCTAGCGAATTATACGGATATACCAGTATTTTTACAAACGCTACGCGTAAAATGTGCCGAGAAAACGGGGAACGCGAATTGCGAGCTACAGTCGATAGTAGATCCAGGAAGAGACTAAACTCGACGGTGAAGAAACTACAGAATGCGGGTTACTATGAGAAGCATGAAGTACTTACAGAATAGCAACAAGAAGGTATAATTGAAGAAGTACCTCAGAGTGAGTTGTCATTTGCTGCCCACTTTTTACCACATAGACCTGTAATTAAAGAATCTAGTGCTATGTCCAAAATTCGACCAGTCTTCGATACATCAGCAAAAAAGGGATCACCGGTATTGAACGACTGTTTAGTAAAACGTCCAAATTTGACAGAGCTGATCCCGTCGTTACTACTACGTTTTATACAGAAGAAAATCGGAGTCACCTCTGATAAAAAACGATAGGAATTTTATTCGATTTTTATGTAGGACAGAAGATGTATAGAAAAGGTTCATCGCCATAGGAGAGTTGTGTTTGGAGTAAATGTAAGTCCGTTTTTATTAGGGGCTACGATTCAATTCCACCTGAACTATTGTCAAACTATTGTCAAAAAATTATGGAAAATTGAATAAGCCCTATTGTAAACAAACGATCGATAAATTATCAAATAGTTTCTACGTATATAATTGTGTAACCAGCTTACCAGATGAAGACGCTATGTCTAAATTCATCAAAGAAGCTACTGACGTTATTGCTCTAGATAACTTCCAGTTAAGAGGGTGGGAGTACGAGTAGAGTGAAAACCTGACTGGCGATTCGAGTCTAATATCGTTATTAGGATTTAACTGAGATAGAGGCAAAGACGTACTTTCCATTAGTTATCAAGCTGATCAACTTGAAGAGAGTATCGCGAAGAGGGTTATACTTTCTGTCACAAAATATTTTTGATGCCACAGGTGACACGTGCGCAGCAAAAATTTTACCCAAACTATTACTGAAAAGAATGTGGGTACAGAAGATATGTTGGGACATTGCAGACCAAGATTCCGTAAATGGGCAAGCGAATTACCTTACGTTTGCAAGATAGAGATTTCTAAATCGTCTTATTCTGCATACATTCTGCGACGCCAGTGGCACAGCCTATGCGGCGGCAGTATTTTTTAGACTGGGGACGCAAAATACAGTGAAGATCCATTTGCTTCTATCTAAGAGCCTCTATCAAGAAGATAACAATACCCAGGCTAGAATTACTAGCACAGCCTGTATTGCTGCACGATTGTATAGTACAGTACAAGAAGTCTTCGACAGAGATATTGAAAACTATTGCTGGTCAGACTCGACCACAGTTTTATCTTGGATAAGACGAGAAGAAGAGTGGGCGACATTTGTGTGGAACCGAGTAAAAGAAATCAGAAATCTTACCTGTAAAGATTTGTAGTCTAGTACTACACTACACTAGACTATTCCAAGTATAGACGGCATAGTTCGCCATATTCAAGTACAGTACTAGCATAGTTGTGCAAGAGAAATCAATTGACATCGTCGGTGGCCCGTAGCTCAGTTGGTAGAGCTCCCGCCCGGCAAGTACGAGGTCCCGGGTTCGAGCCCCGGCGATGCCAGTTGATTTTTCAAAAACTCCTAAGTTATTTACTTTACTGACAATTTGTCACGATCCTCTTTCCCTGTTATAAATAACGTTCGATTTATTTCCTGTCAACTTCAAGCCAGCAAACAATTTTTAAAATAAATAAATGAACTTGAGGTCATAGGTCAGTGTTTTGTTAGTGCTCTTTAGTGCCTTTATATATTTTATTTCAAAAATTACTATGGCGTTAAAAATAACGTACGATTATTCGTATGCCAAATTCACATAAGCAAACAGTTTTAAAATAAATTAATGAATCTGGGGTCATTGGTTAGTGCTTCGCTAGTGCTTTTTAATGACCATAATAAAATGATTGCAAAAAGTACTGTGACGTCCAAAACAACATTCAGTTATTTTTCTGCCAAGTTCACGCAAGCAAGCAAACAATTTTTAAATAAGATAATGATTTTGGGGTTGTTAGTTAGTGCTTCGTTAGTGCTTTTTAATGCCCCTTCGTCATAAACAATGTAAGTTTAATTGCGTAGGCTTCCACAGTCTGAGTCATGAGAAATATTCGTTTTCCGGGAATGGACTGTGTCATATTTTGAGTCAGAGCTCAGAATGGACTGTGTCATATTTTGAGTCAGAGCTCTGACTCAAAATATGACACAGTCCATTCCCGGAAAACGAATATTTCTAATGTAAGTTTATTTTTTTGTTAAGTTCACAGCAGCAAACAATTTTTAAAATAAATTAATGTACCTTGGGGTCATTGCTTACTGCTTTGTTAGTTGTCTTTTATTACTATAAAATAAATATGTCCTGTTTTCTTTTATAATATAAAAATATAACGTGTATAATGTCTAAGATGATGCATCAAACAAAGAATAACGGATAAAACGAATTTTAAATAAAAAATTAAGATGAGGCCAGCACATTCCCTATAGCCACTTTTTTATTATTAATTTAAATTCATACCTATCTATACATACATATTTACAAATGATGGCGACTGTATTATTTTGCATATGTTTCAGAATCTTACTGTTATAAAATTGAAAATTATTTTGTGACAGTTATATTAATTCTTTTCAATGAGGGTTTCCAAGACAACATTTATATTGCATATCAATTTAAGAATTCAATATGTTATAATAATTAATTATAAATGATTTTATTAAAAAAGTAAAATTAATAATTATTTGTATCACTATTTACACTTCTGCCAGCGCGAATATGCTTTTTAAGGCTCAATTTTTAAATATAATGTATAGGTACACCAGAAGGAGTATAATTTATGTAGTTTGTTGAACTTTTAATATCGTTGGTAATAGGAGATTACAGCTCAATAATAATTTTATATGAATTATTATCATATTATGTGCAAAATATGTAGTGAATAGAAATAGAAAATCTAATTTAAATCTAAAACTAAATGTTTATGACCAACTAAATTAGACCTACAAACAAATAATAATACATGCAAATTACATATTTTCCAGTTTACAAAAAGTCTGTCAACTTTCAACATACGACATAGTACACAAACTACCTCTATTTTCAATGAAGAATTCATGTAAATAATAAAAAATGGAGTGTTCTTTTTAAAAACCCTGACATTTTAGCTTTTTAAACTTCAATTTCACGTTTACGTAGAAATTACATTTTTCAAAAATTGTCAACTAGTATTATAATAGTGTAAACAAAAGCTTTCTTTATAAAACTGTTTTTACAGATTATAGAAATTCGATTCCATTCTTCCGTTCTTACAGAAATTATCAAAACATGTTAAATTACGCCAGAAGTGGTTGATCATGAGTAAAATATTTTTGTTTCGTATGTAAACTTTTCCGCTGAATTTAATGGTAAAATAAAAAATATAGCATTCCATTTAAAATAAGAAAGTTAGGGTGCTACTGCTTTGAAAATAGTTTACTTAAACGATCAAGTGGAAAAACCCCTAGATACCAAATTTCGTAATATAATATTGAATAGTTTTTAAAATAACGATAGCGTAAGCTCGTTCTGGGACAGCCTATATATATATATATATATATATATATATATATATATATATATATATATATATATATATATATATATATATGAAGTGAGAAGAAGAAGTCGCTATGCGAAAAAAGTGAAAAGTTGAATGGAATGAAGAAGGCCACGGTTATTGATGTTTTGGAATTTATTTTTTTGTGCTTTTGTCATACAACTTTTACAAATTTATATTATAATAGTTTAAGAGTTTAATTGAATAAAACTGTTTTGTTTGTATTTGAGAAAAATCGTTCGTTCGCAAGATTGTGTTTTTCAATAATCACAACAATTTAAATACACTTGCAATTATATAGCATAGCATGTAGACTTTTACAGTGTTCTAATATTCATTTATTCTTTATAAATACGAGTATAATTTAGAAATAGCATAATGGCTGGTTTATGATGGATTTAATTTATAAATTTAGATTTACAAATTTATATTTGAAATTTACGATTTATCTTGCTGGTTTATAGTGAATTTAATGATATAAAATATGCCCAATCAACTTATATTGGGCCACGTGGTTTGATACAAATAGAATGACAGTTATATGATATTTATCATTTTTATCATAATCTGTCTGTATTGTTCTATAGATAATGTTAATAATATATCCATATTTTTAGAATCCATTTGTCAAATCAAAATTAAAATGTTTCAACTATCACTTGAAACTGTCATTTTCCCCACCAAAAATCATTGTTTGCAATACTGTGAAATGATTGGACGCGTTTATAAATTTACATTTAAAATATAAAATATGGTGATATTTTAAATGTAAATTTTAAATCATAAATTTCTTAAATTATGAACCAGTGAAGGCAGATATCTACAATTTTTATTTATAAATGTAAATACGTAAATTTAAATTTGTAAATTAAATCCATCATAAACCAGCCATAAATATATTTCAAGAAAATTTAGGTCCACAAAGAAAAAATAACATACTCGTGACGTCACATCTATGTATATTTACAAACTTCGGAGGACTCTCTTATTAATTGGAATTTTTTCACGGGATTTTCACAAGCAGCCTTAGTTTTATTTATACTTTCCGATTATAAAAATATTATAGAATTTCCTATTATTGTTATTACTTTAAAAATATTTTTTAAAAGAGCGAGTATGTTTCTTGGGATATCCGGTATTATAAAATATTCGCTGTACCCGTTCAAAATATTTTCAACAAACAATATTATGGGGCAACGTTATTAATTTATAAATTTACTGTATATTCAATGTTTGGTAATGTTCTACATTGTGTTCTTAACCACCGCTGCTTTGTTGGACACATAGGGAGAACTCTGGTTGATTATTTGACACAAAATTTTGTTATAGTTGCCGTCAAATAAATTTAAATATGGACTGGAAATTTCAACGCTGTTGCCAATTCGTGGGCAATGTTAAAAATGCGAAGTTATGAAGAAGCGGCAACACCGCAAGGAAAGGGACAGGGTAGTATAAGTTCATATTTATTTGACGGCGACGACATTAATATATAAATTATTTAGAGCCGGTTTGTTAATTCAAAATTAAAGCAGAACAAGGAGCCGAAAAAATAACGGTTATAGGTTAACCGAAATTGAGAACGTAATTTTTATTTTTAATTTAAAAAGTTATTTTTTCTACGCTCGTTAAAAATGCTTTTTTTCGTTGATTTAAGTGGAGAAAAGTTGATACTTTTATAACAATAAGAAAAGCTAGAAAGAGTAAATTACAATGCACTTTTACCTTTTTTGTATTTAAAAGAAAAACCGATTTAATATATTTTGATTAATAATTACCGGTTTTTATTGAATAAAAATATCGGTTTCGGGTAATAATCACCTTTCTGGAGTTAAATTATCAGTTATCCTGTTTCATAAATTGCTTTAAATAATCTGTTCTTGCCCTAGTTAAAAGAAAAGTGAAGAGTGAAGTAATGGTAACTGTTAGATAAATTACGTGATAAAAAATACAGATCTTGTTGTAGTTGTTACACAGGCTCAAGATGGATTAATTGTTAACTATTTGATGAGGAACTTTGGATATTCATATTGTACAAATTTTATAGCAAACTGCAGCAATGGTAAATTTTGTAACAGATAAATACTTACATATATTAAAAATATACAAGATTTGATGCTAGTGGTATATTCGATATTTCGTCTGAAGTTATTTATACTGACATTAAAATGAAAAGAAGAGAAATATTGAAATATAGAGCATTTAATAGAAGTTATCAGCGTATGTAGCGCCTTTCAGTGTTATAATTCTGTTTTATTATTATAACTCTCAATCAATGTTGCAATCATTGTGACTAATTATGTATTTTATTTTATAAACTACTTAATTCGTTTTCACCAAAAATATTACTATTGTTGTAATCAATTAATGTGGTTAACTTGTGATTTCAAGTTCAATTATACCAAGTAGTAATGAGACTTTTTTACCTTCCGTCACCTTTAGGTAAGGAAGGTATTGTCTTTGGTCAAAAAAATCGGTGGTGAGTTTTTGATGAATAAGCACGTTTTAGGGTCCCTACAATACGATTTTACTATGTTTACGATGATGTCTGTACGTGTGTGTGTATGTATGTATGTATGTATGTATGTGTGTGTGTGTGTGTAACAAAATTTTCGTCTACGATAACTTCCATACTACAATTCTAAAAATTATAATTTCTCTTCGTTACATCCATGCGAAGAGCTGATTAGATTTTGGTTAGAATTGGACAACCGGAAGTACCCTAATTTGAAGATTTTAACAGTTTTCTTGAAAAAACTATGTTAAATATCATTTTTTCACATTTAATGTTATTATAAATATTAAAGAATATTATATTTTCTATACGATTTGATTGAATTTTATTCCTAATATTAAATGGATATAGAGTTAAAAAATTATAAAGAAATTAAATTTCATAAAGTAGCCATAGCTGTGGAAACAGCTACTATATTAAGAAAATTTTGATTGAAAGATGTCAGTGTCAAAGTGAAATTGACATAGTGTGTTTGTCTTATAATTTTACTGCATGGAATTTGTATAAAATACATACAACTGCTTTAAGGTAATGTACAAGAAATAATAATAAATCTTTTATTTCTGCAGATACATTACACTGTATATAGAAAAAGTCACAAAATAATAATTTTCTGTATGAAATTTGCATAAAATACATGCAACTGCCGGAAGGTAATGTACAAGAAATAGAATATTTAATTTAGCAAGGAACTTTCCGTATGAAATTTATACAAAATACATAGAACTGACGGAAGGTAATGTGCTGGCCACATCAGATTTTTATACACGACAATTTTATTCATTATTCTAATCGATGAGGTAACAATGTGTTTCTAATTTTAAATTTAACATCTTTATTCTTTGTACCAACATGTTTATCCAACAAATCGTTACATACTTTTCTGTTGTCTAAAAGCGGGAAAATAACAAAAATCCAACTGGTTGATTATAATACACTCTTCTGTAGTTAGTGATTTCGATATTTGCAATAAATTTACATGTCTATTGTCCAGTTTTAAATCTGTAATAATACTGAAAAGATGTAAATTAAACTGTAGGTTAAGAAATTATTTATTCATTTGAAACTGAAATGAATCTAAAAAGATTTTGCAATGAAAATCGTTACATACTTTTCTGTTGTCTAAAAGCGGGAAAATAACAAAAATCCAACTGGTTGATTATAATACACTCTTCTGTAGTTAGTGATTTCGATATTTGCAATAAATTTACATGTCTATTGTCCAGTTTTAAATCTGTAATAATACTGAAAAGATGTAAATTAAACTGTAGGTTAAGAAATTATTTATTCATTTGAAACTGAAATGAATCTAAAAATATTTTGCAATGAAAAATCTCAAATTTTCTTGGAAAGTCAGTATGTTACTTTTCTGCAATAAGCATAGAAGCTAGAAAATAAATATATACTTACAAGTACCTATTTAAAATAAAAACGTTGGCATGATTTAATAGAAAAATAATCAAATGTTGTTTTTGACGTCAAAGTGATTTATGCAATGAAATTTTGTGAAGGTACTAAAGAGCACTAAGAAAGCACTAACGAATGACCCCAAGTTCATCAATTTATTTTAAAAACTATTTGCTGATGTGAACTTGGGAATAAAATAATCGAAATTTGTTTTTGACATAATAGTAATCTGTATAATTAGTTATTTAATTGCATTAAAGAGCAGTAACAAAACACTAATCAATGACTCCAAGTACATTATTTTTTTTTAGCTGTTTGCTGATGTGAACTTTTAAAACAAAGAATCAAACGTTATTTTTGTCATCATAGTGATTGTTGCCATAAAAATTTTAGAGGCATTAATGAGCACTAACGAAGTACTAACCAATGACACTAAGATCATTAATTTATCTTAAAAATTGTTTGCTGACGAGAACATGGCAGAAAAATTATCGACAATTATTTTTGACGTCATAGTGACTTTTGCAATAAAATTTTTAGGGGCATTAAAGAGCACTAACGAAGCACTAATCAATGAGACCACGTTTATTGAATTATTTTAAAAACTGTTTGCCGATGTGAACTTGGCAAACAAATAATCGAACGCTATTTTTCACTCCATAGTAATTTTTGAAATAAAATTCGCAAAGGTACTAAAGAGCACTAACGAAGCACTAACCAATGACCTCAAGTACATTAATTTATTTTAAAAATTGTTTGCTGGCGTGAAGTTGACAGGAAATATATCGAACGTTACTTAAGACGTAATGGTGATTCGTACAATAAATTTTATAAGGCGCTAAAGAGCACTAACGTAGCACTAATCGATCGTACAGTTCGTTTTGTTAGTGCTTCAATTTGCTTGCCAAGTTCACGCACCTTTTGTGTTTCTACAATTATTTCTGTAAGTACCAACAGATTGTACGGACGATAGGATGGATTCAGCGACTCATGCATACTTATAGAAATTCTAGAGACAAAATAAAAGAACTTTCTGCAAAAGAATTCGATTCTGCTGAAAAAACACTTATGCTTCAGCAAGAAGCTTTTATGAATGAAATGGACAAACAGTTCTCATCATTAAATGTCTTCAAAGATGATGACGGACATGTTAGAACGCAAATCTCACGACGATATGATTGCGAAACGTTCAGACATTCATTTTTGCTGCCTCAGAAACATGTGATAGTAAGAAAGTTAATCTACGGCACTTATGTCAGATCATGTCACCTATGAATTCAAGGGCTTATAAATATCCTTCGTGAACAATACTGGATATTTGGAGGGCGTAGAATAATCCGGTCAGTTATTTCTTCATGCAAGTTTTGTAAGCGACACCAAGTTAAAGGTATGAAGACATCAACAACAGACCTTCCGTTAGATCGAGTTTGCAATGCTTTTACATATGAAATTATAGGAATTGATCTAACAGGCCCTGTCTATACCAAAGAAAGAAAGTTATGGATTTGTATATTTACATGTGCAGTGTACAGAGCTGTACACATGAACATCACCATGTGATCGTGTACCATTGATTTCCTGAAATGATTTGTTGCTAGACGAGGAAGGCCGCGTGTGGTTCATACGGACAACGGGACAAATTTTTCTGGCGCGGTAATCTTATTCTCTCAGCTGAACTGGGCAGAAATTATAAATTTTAGTTCTGCAAAGAATCGTATTTTGCTCAAGCCTGGTCTACTCTACGCTTCAATCCCCCTTCTGCACCCTGGTGAGACTGGTGGAAGTGAATGGTTGGTTTACTTAAATAACTTTTAAAAATGACATTAAGCCACGCTAGGCTTAACAATGAAGAAATGTGTGCCATGCTTTGTGATTGTGAAGCAGTAATTAACTCTCGACCGTTGATATACGTGTCAATTGATTCCACGGACTTGACACCGTTGACTCCCCCGATGTTCATTCGAGACCTTACGGAAATGGGTGTACCAAACTGCGGTTCTGTAGACACGAATGCTTTAACCCATTTCTTCCCAATGGTGCTTTTTCGAACCACTAAATTCAATATTTTTTCTATGAGATTGGAAAGAAATTTTATTTTAGTTTTTGCTTTTTATTGTAATATAAACTTAAGCGTAAATAGTATTAAAAAAATTCAATAAAAAGTTTTATTTAACACTACATATTTTATTCCGAATACTGGATTTTTTGCAGATGAACACGACATATATATATATATATATATATATATATATATATATATATATATATATATATATATATATATATATATATATATATATACCGGGTGGAACATCATACCTGTGTACATAGGCGATTCATATGAGAAAAACAGTTTTTTCGTGCGCATTGCTCCCCAAATTATTTTGGACGAAAATGCTTCAAATAAATGTTGTAGAGCATAAAATTCTGCATCTAAATCAATAAACAGAATTACTTTTACATGCTTTGTAACGACACAAATTAAATAAGAAAATGTCGAAAATTACGTTGAAAATATCGACAGCCATGGAATTGAACAAAAAATAAATAAATGCTTGACGTTTTATCAAATTGTCAGAAACGTCAAATAAGTTAACTTACGTTGTGACAGATAAAACTTCAAGCATTTATTTATTTTTTGTTCAATTCCATGGCTATTTGATATTTTCAACGTAATTTTCAATATTTTCTTATTTAATTTCTGTCGTTACAAAGCATGTAAAAGTAATTCTGTTTATTGATTTAGATGCAGAATTTTATGCTCTACAACATTTATTTGAAGCATTTTCGTCCAAAATAATTTGGGGAGCAATGCGCACGAAAAAACTGTTTTTCTCATATGAATCGCCTATGTACACAGGTATGATGTTCCACCCGGTATATATATATATATATATATATATATATATATATATATATATATATATATATATATGTTACAGTTACATCTAGCAACCATGTGTCGATCACACAATTCGATCAAGACACCTATGAAAATGTTTTAATGTTGTTAGGTACGAAATAAATAAAAGTGTTTTACCGTTTTCGCTCTGATCCAAATTCATTTGTGTTTATTATTTTGCTTTACATGTTATACTAGTTTAACGTTCTTAGTTATATTTTTACACATGTAGAGTAGTTTATAATACAACGTATATCTCCTACTCTACATATTTGGTGACCCCGATTGTCAAACAGGATGGACGACATACCTGTTCCTGTTCCTGTTTCCGATACCCAACCTGCTGACCTTCCGCTTCCTGAAATATCTTCATTAACAAATTCCTTCAAGATCCCCGAATTTTGGCCTGCGGACCCGACATTATGGTTCTCTCAAGTAGAAGCGACATTTATGTCACACCGTATTACATCTGAAACAACTAAGTTCTACAAATTAATTTCATTACTCAATCCTCAGTAAGCAGCAGAAGTCAGAGACCTTATTGAGAATCCTCCAACAGTGTTTCCATATACCAAGTTAAAAGAAACGTTAATCCACCGAACTTCGCTATCGAAACAAGAAAGAATTCAACAATTATTCAACATCACAGACTTAGGCGATAAAAAACCATCACAACTTTTACGTCAGCTCCAACAGTTGGTTGGCTCTATGCATCTAGACGACTCAATCCTTGAAGAAATATTCTTGCAAAAACTTCCTTCAAATATTCAACTTATCCTTGCTTCAAATAATAATATTTCATTAGCAGATAAAGCCGAAATCGCGGATAGGATTCTAAACGTCACACAACCAACGCTATGTTCCGTGAGCAAAGACGCACAGCAAATCGAGGAGCTAAAACAAGAGGTCTCAGAGTTAAAGAAGTTGGTGTTAAGTCAATCAAGAAAGAAAAACCTTCCTTTCCCTACGGTTCCTCCGAACTCGAATTTATGCTGGTATCACCTCAACTTCGGCGGCAAGGCGAGGAAATGTATTCCACCATGTCAACAAAGTTCTTCTACAAACAAATCAGAGGTTTTGTTACATCAAAACAGAAACTTAATAGATAAACTCACTTTACCATCTATTTCTAGCACTAATACTCATCCAACGACAACAAAACTCCTTTATCTGACTGATAGGCTCTCTGGCCACCGCTTTCTGATAGACTCTGGAGCCGAGGTGAGTGTTATCAAAAATTCATTGTGCGAGAAACGACGACAAAATCCTCTTACACTACAGGCTGTCAATAATTCAACCATCAAAACTTTCGGTATTAAAACATTAGAAATAGACCTCGGATTAACAATGCAATTTACATGGAGGTTTATTATCGCGAACGTTAAGCATTCAATTATCGGCGCAGATTTTCTTACATACTTTAACTTGCTGATTGACTTACCTTCAAAGCGCTTGTTACAAGCAAACCGAAACATACAAAACAATTCAAATCGAATATCTAGTATTACTACTCAACATTCCACATGCTTTACCCAACTCTTGTCAAAATTTCCTTCTCTAAATTCACCTTTTACTCCCAAACGTCAAATTATGCACAATGTCAAACACTGTGTCATCACTAACAATTCACCTGTTTTTGCACGGCCGCGCCGTCTAGCTCCGGATAAATTATCCACCGCTAAAAACGAATTCGATAAAATGTTGAAAATGGGGATCATTCGTCCATCTTCTAGCAACTGGGCTTCTCCATTGCATATGGTTAAAAAGAAAGAGATTGGCGAATGGCGACCTTGCGGGGACTATAGGGCTCTCAATGCCATCACCGTCCCTGACCGTTATCCAATTCCCCATATTCAAGATTTTACAACTAATTTATACAATTCGAAAATATTTTCAAAATTAGACCTCGTTAAAGCCTACCACCAAATACCAATGGACGAAGAATCCATTTCCAAAACAGCAATAACCACACCTTTTGGTCTTTTCGAATACTTGGTCATGCCATTTGGATTGAGGAATAGCGCCCAAACTTTTCAACGGTTCATTGACAATGTTGTCAGAGGTTTAGATTTTTGCTTCGCATATATTGACGACCTCCTTATTGCTAGTAGTTCTTTCGAACAACATTTAAAGCACTTAGAATTAGTTTTCCAAAGACTTGAAAAACATGGTATACTTATCAATCAAAACAAATGCCAATTCGGAGTCCAGAAGATCGAATTCTTAGGACACAGTATTTCAACAAATGGCATTCAACCGGTAAAATCTAAAATTGACACAATCAACAAATTTCCCTTACCTACAACTCAACAAAAACTAACGGAATTCCTTGGCCTCATAAACTTTTACCATCGTTTTATCCCTAACTGTGCAACAACGTTAAAACCCATTAATTGTCTCATAACAAATAAACCAAACAGCTCAAAAGAGATTGCATGGTCTCCGGAAGCAAACAAAGCTTTCAAAGACATTAAAAAACAATTAACATATTTAACAACACTCACATTTCCCGCACACAATGCCCCTATATCTATCATGGTAGATGCTTCAGACACGGGAGTAGGTGCAGTTCTGCAACAACAGATAAAAGAAGACTGGAAACCTATAGCCTTCTTTTCCGCCACATTCACACCTACACAAAAACGTTATAGCACATTTGGCCGTGAATTACTAGCTATGTACCTAGCAGTAAAGAAATTTAGATATTTCATAGAAGGAAGAAATTTCTCCATTCTAACAGATCATAAACCTCTGACTTTCATGGCTAACAAAATTTCCCACAACTACACCTCCAGAGAAATAAGACACATGGACTTCATTTTACAACTAACAAGCGACATCAGACACGTATCGGGCAAAAACAACGCCGTAGCCGACGCGCTGTCCAGAATCCAAATAAACTCCATCCTCACAGATAAAACCATCGACTACGTCAAAATCGCAGCAGCTCAAAAAACCGATAAAGAACTACAGACACTGCAGACAAATAAAACGAACAATTTACAATTCAAAAACATTTAGCTTCCAAATTCTACCTGTACCTTAGTTTGCGACATATCCACTGGTAAATACCGACCATATATACCAGAAGAATTCCGAATTAACATTTTCGACCATTTTCACTCGCTATCCCATCCAGGAATAAAAACAACAACAAAATTAATAAACTCTAAATTTGTTTGGTATAAAATGAACAAAGACATACAATCCTGGACCAAACAATGCGTACACTGCCAACGTTCAAAAATAACAAAAAACACCCAAGCTCCACTCAAACCATTTTCCGAACCAAACAGTCGCTTCGACAACATTCATATCGACTTAATCCATTTACCCAATTCCCAAGGATTTTCTCATGTACTCACGTGCATAGATCGGGTCACACGATGGCCAGAAGCAATTCCAATCAAAGATTGTAACACACAAACTATAGCTGAAGCATTAGTAAACAATTGGATATCTAGATTTGGAGTTCCTTCTGTTATTACAACAGACAGGGGAAAACAATTCGAATCGTCATTATTCAAAAATTTACTTAAAATGTTGGGCACACACCACATAAAAACCACGGCATACCATCCACAATCAAATGGCATGATTGAGAGGTTCCATAGGCAGCTAAAAACCTTCCCTTAAAACATATAATGACCCTATAAACTGGGTAACTAACCTACCAATCGTCTTATTAAGTCTTCGCACAACGTGCAAAGAACCTATTAATTGCAGCCCGGCAGAACTTGTCTACGGCACCACATTACACATTCCAGGCGAATTCTTCACACAATCACCAATAGTTCCAGACCCTAACATGCCCCACTATCTCCAACAGTTAAAACAAATAATCAGCAAATTAAAGTATACAGCCCCAATCTTAAAAAACAAACCATATTTTGTAAACCCCGATCTATTTCGCACATCACATGTCTTCATAAAGCATAATGCAATAAGCCCCACCCTACAACAACCTTACGATGGGCCTTACAAAGTAATCAAACGATACGAAAAGTTTTTCAAAATTTTAATTAAAGATAAATTGGACACCGTATCAATAGACAGACTAAAACCTGCTTACTTACAATAGCCGCACAATTTTGATAACACTCATTCCTCTCCCCAAGTCCCACAAATAAAGTCATTCAATTTATGTCATTTCTTTGTAAAATGACAAGTAATGACTTCCCTTTCATTACCTGTCATTGTTTTCTTCTCTCTAAGGAGGGAGATATGTTACAGTTACATCTAGCAACCATGTGTCGATCACACAATTCGATCAAGACACCTATGAAAATGTTTTAATGTTGTTAGATACGAAATAAATAAAAGTGTTTTCCCGTTTTCGCTCTGATCCAAATTCATTTGTGTTTATTATTTTGCTTTACATGTTATACTAGTTTAACGTTCTTAGTTATATTTTTACACATGTAGAGTAGTTTATAATACAACGTATATCTCCTACTCTACATATATATATATATATATGTATGTGTGTGTGTGTGTGTCGTCCTCAATACTCTCCAAGAAATTGCATATTTCTTGCTTTTCTCATCGGTGGGAATTTTAATTGAAGAATTGGTAATTTGAGCCAAGAAGACAACATTAATCTCTTCAATACAAACTTAACAAAGTCCCGTCTGAGTAAAGATATTATAATAAACAAAAATGGTCGTAAATTAATTGACAATATGGCAAATAAAAATTTAACCTGTCTAAATGGAAAAACACATGGGCCCTGTTTCATAAAACTTCTACACATGTAAATTACCACTGTAGAACTTGTCAGACGAATAATTTGACAAGTTTCTGTTTCAAAAACCTACAAGTGTAAATTACAAGTGACAAGTTAAGTAGTCCGTTTCTACAAGTGTATTTTTTCAGTTTACAAGTGTAGCGTTTCAGAAAATATTTACTGGTTTTTACTACTAGTATTTTACAAGTGAACAATAACCATGAATGAAAGATTGGTCAGTTGAAAATTACAAGTTGACAATTGAATTCTTTATGACAATTAATAATAGGAATTTTCTTATGTAATGTAAAAGACATGTGGTCCAGTGATTCAAAAGAGGAAGATGTTCATGTTAATTTTCGACGGGCTAGAATTTTTATAAGAGAATTGTGCTACGAATATATTGAACAAAAGTATGAACGATTTAGATTGTCTTTATAAAAATTGAGGCATTTAACAATTTAATACTTTTCGATATAGTCCTTTCGCCGAAACGAGACAAATTGGAACTAACCCGGGATCCGAACGAAGTCATTCTTATTAGTCGATGATGACAAATCTGAATATTCAACTTTGTCATCATTGACCAATAAGAATGACTTTATCCCAGATTAGTTTCAATTTCTCTCGTTTCCGGAAAACGGACTATAGCAAAATTTTAAAAATGCAATTATTCCAATTTACAAAAAAATATTAATTTAATTAAAATTTTAAAAGAAAATATGAAAATGAGTTTGTTTAAATAAATAAAGAAAATGTTTTATTGTACTGCAAAGTGAGACTGTTTAAGACTAATATGTCTTAAATGAGAGGAATTGGAAAATATTAACCCCTTTGAGGTAGCAACCCGCTGCACATGGGAATAGAACGGGTAACCTGCCCTGACTCTATTTAAATAAGTCAATAAATAAATAGAAATAACTGTTTCTGTTACTTGAAAAAATTAGTTATATATTTTCTACGTGTTTAAGTTTAATTTTAGAATTAAACTATTTATTAACATTAATATATGACTGCGTCTAGTTTCACGTCGAGTGCGCGCGCAACCCCCCTACAAGCGTACTCCATCTACAGTATTGATCGACCGCGGAGAGTTTAGAGTGTGTCTAGCTAGCATACGGGAAAGACGTGTAGCATCGTCGTTCGCGAGAGTGGGTTTTCCACCATTTTGCATACACTTTCTGATTTTCATATGGTCAGCAAAGTAATTTGTTGTTTAATTATCGTTCGCGTAGCTTGATTAGCCTAGCACGACTAATTCAAGGAGTTATCGTTCGGTTTTCATTTAATTTTGTACTTTATAGTCCGTGAATACTTTACGGCGCTATTTTATGCAGTAAACAGACACACCTCAGGAATCAATTGTAAAACCGAATTATACAATTTGATTTCTCACGGGAACTCGTGTTGTTAGGGATTTGATTCATATTTCCTTGGGTGAAATTATTATTATTTCTTTGTAAACCTACTTGCACGTTCACGCTCGAGTGACGTCATCCACAGCATACCTGCTGTTATTGTCGCATAGGTACAGTCAATGCAACAAATTTTGCATTCTAGTTGGTTATTATTAAGTTCATTTAGGGGTCTTAATATTGTTTAACTAAATTTGTTTGGTCATACACTTATTAAATGATTTAGTTAATTTCTACAAATATCGTATTTGTTCTATTTTTGGTTTATTATAGTTTATGTCACTTGTATTCAATACGCTATCACATATCTCTCAGAATTGTTTTTCAGTTGTTTGTTATTTTGTTGCAATTATACTTAGCACGTTTGTTAGTTCGTAAAACTAGCTGGTCCTTCGTTCGTTGTTAATTAGTACGTTTCACAAATTAATATTATCCCGTGTATTGCCAAGTCCAGTGATGTAAACCAGCTATCGAAGGTTGTAATTAATTTGGTTTACATATAGTTTTGCTTTGTTCATTGAATTTAACATCAAACACATTGTTGGTGCTTCTAGGCCGGATTCGCTGATCTAGAGACATCACATTTGGGCTTGCGAGCAGGATCAAAACATTTGTTCCTTCTAGGCCGGATTCGCTGGTTTAGGGATTGAACATTTGGTCCTTCGAGCCACAAGGTCCTTATTATTTGGTCCTTCGCACCAGAGGGACATAACAGAGACTATAACAAAAGCATTGACCACTGTTCATAATATATCCTGTCCAGGAATTTGTTAACAAATCCCTGATCCCGGCAATATTGCTAGTCCTTCTCATTAATGCGTACGAAACAGCAAATTCAAAGATTAATTTCTATTTTTCGCATTTCATATTTTTTGTTAAATTTATGGAAAAAGCGCCAAATAGAATGTCTTTATGTTCTTTAATTTCCCTAATAAACACCAATTTACCAGCATTTTTGCCATATTAATATAATTACAAATCATTATAATTTCACCTGCTTTACTTTCATTGATTGCATTGGGTTGAATGCTTTGGTTGAATGACAAAATGTGTATAAAATAAAATTATTTCAAACGCATACTTTTTAATGTGATTAAAATATATATTTAAGGCAAAGGTGGCTGCATATTACATTTACTAGGAAACCTATGAAACCATGGTTTCAAACTTGTTGTAAAAATACACTAGTAATATTGGAAAAGTGACAAGTAGTCAAAAATTATTCTTGAAACAGAAATTACTAGAACTTTTCAGTTGTAACTTGTCGACTAGTAATTTTTATGAAACAGGCCCATGATGGATCTATAGTGAAAGCAACATCAACCATACTAATACACATAAATTCAATATTTTTCTATGAGATTGGAAAGAAATTTTATTTTAGTTTTCGGTTTTTATTCTAACATAAACTTAAGCGTAAATAGTATTAAAAAATGCAATAAAAAGTTTTAATTAATGTTACAAATTTTATTCCGAATATTGGTATTTTTGCAGATGAACACATTTATTTTAAAATTTATATATATATATATATATATATATATATATATATATATATGTATATATGTGTGTGTGTGTGTGTGTGTGTGTGTGTGTGTGTGTGTTCCTTAATACTCTTCAAGAAATTGGAGAGTCTTTCCCATCCCACGCTTTTCTCATCGGTGGGGATTTTAATTGAAGAATCGGTAATGTGAGCCAAGAAGACAACATTAATCCCTTCAATACAAACTTAACAAAGTCCCGTCTGTGTAAAGATATTATAATAAACAAAAACGGTTGTAAATTAATTGACATTATGGCAAATAAAAATTTAACCAGTCTAAATGGAAGAACACATGGTAACTTATTGGATCATATGACTTCCATAACTTCAAATAAGAACATTTGGATCCGTAGTGAAAACTACATCAACCATACTAATACACCTAAAATTACGAAATACAAATGGGACAATACCAACAGGAAATTGAGAATATACTAACAAACTATTAAGCTCTAATAACGTCGACACAAAGAAAGATATTACAATCAGAAACTCAAACAGACAGACAAAGCCTTGGAATGTAAAAAGCTTTAAAACATCCTAAGAATTTGTAAAGCTCATAATTTTAATCAAAAATATTTGGACAAATTCCTAAAAGCTAAAGCAAACTACAAAACTTGCATACTCAAATAAAAAAGAAAACCATAACCGAGAATTGAAGCTCAATCTAGCGAATATAAAATATCAAAAAGAATATTGGAAGACGACAAAATCTCTCTTGACAAAAAATCAACATACTAGTACCATAACATCTCAATGGCACCTCTACCATACCGAATGATACGGTACTAAAATGATATGCGAAACAAACATCCTAGACACTCGTCATCCCTACCTGAACAACGAAATAACTATGGTAGATATAAACTCCACGCTTACAAAACTGAAATCCAATAAACCTACAGGTATAGAATCAATTATCAACGAAACATTGCATACAAAGGAAATCTGTACTTAAGAAACGTATTAAACTTATTTCTCACGCCTGAAAACATTCCTGAATCAAACTTACAATGATTCACAAAAAACAGGCACCACGGACGCTAATAACTATAGTCCGACTTCTTAAAAAAAACTATTAAAATTATTCTAACTTATACAGTAAATCACAGACTTAAAACTTGGGCAGAAAGCTTTAACATCCTTCCTGACTCTCAAGCGGGGTTCCGAAGAAATAGATCGTGCGTAGACATCTTCGTGTTCAATTCAATCATCCATCAAGAATGTTAAACACGAAGGAAGTAACTTATGCAATATACGTGCACTTCAAAAAAGCATTTGATGCCGTCCCTCACGACAAACTTTAGAAAAAAATATTTTACTTGAGTGTCAGCGGAAAAATAACTAGACTCCTACGCAACGTTTACAATCAAACAACAGTCCAAATAAACACCAACTTAAAATTTACTCCAGAAGTCGATATAACAAAAAGCGTAATGCACCAGCTCGCTTCAATTTGCTTTTTACATCTCCGACTTTAAAACATCACTGAGATAACAGAAGCCAGAAGGAATCTACATAAATCAGAAAATAGATATTTTATCGTTGCAGTACGCCGACGAGATTATTATTAGAAATATGCTAATGATGATCTATTTGACCATTTGCTCAAGCCTGGTCTACTCTATGCGGCAGGAACATGGGCAATAAATTGTTCAGATATTTTAGAAAAGGGAAAATTAATTTCTTTAAAAGTATAATGGGTTGGCAGAGGAATACACCAAACTACATGGTCAGATATGAAACCCAGCAGTACAAACTAGACCTAGCAATTGTACAAGGAATGCTAAATTGGTGGCAAAGAATACATCTCATGCCGGCGACAAGATATCCTAAGTTATGCTATAAGAAATTATTAACAATAAACAAAAACAGAACAGTAAGCAACTGCAATGAAGATAAAAATAACTGGATAAATTCCAACGACTAGTTTTCAACCAATCATGATGCAAAACACTTGAAAATTCAACCAATGGTAACAGTATTATACTGATAAAACACCGTTACCCCGATAATTCTCCGCTACCAAGTAAATAAACAATTGTTATTGTTTATCGCTGTCAGTGTGACAGTGAATTAATGTTTCACATTTAAAAATAATTTATAATATTTTTAATTCTAATGAAAAATACACGTTTTGGTAAGGCTACCCGTGATAATATAGATAATATGATTAAGTCTACAATTCCACATAATACTATAAAAAGTAAATCATCAATTTTAAAGCAATTTAATGAGTTTTGTGAAGAAAGAGGTTATACTTTGGAAGCTACTACATCAACTGAAACCATTGCAGCAATTCTTCAAGACTGGACAGTAAATATGCGGAAATTAAATGGAGAAAACTATAAGGAGTATACGGTAAAGACAATTTGGAATGTAACAGCAAAAATTGTGCAAGGAAAATATTTTAACGAATTTCATCGTAAATTTAATCCATTTACTGATATTGAATTCAAATATGCTCGAGATGCAAAAAACGCAAAACGAAAAGAACTTCAGCATCAACCAGAAAAAAGAAAACAAAGTTTAAAATTGAGGAATATAATTCTATGATTGATAAGTGTGACGAACGTACCCCTGAAGGTTTACAAATAAAATTGTTTCATGTCATTTCATTGGAATTAGCTTGGCGAAGTGGCGAGGGTACAAATTGTCTAGCTCATTATTTTCAGACAGAATTAAACCATGATGAAACACCTCAGGCAGAATTATGTACAGTCCCATTTTTAGTAAGACCTGTCAAGGCGGAGAATAAAAATGTACAACAACAAAATGGCTTACACAAAATTTAAGAACTCCAACTAGATGTCCTGTTAGATTATATAAAAAATTCATAGAAATGCGTGGTAAAAACATAACGACAGACAGATTTTTTCTGACACCAAATCCATTTTGGAAAAGTACAGGAATATGGTATAAAATTCTCCTGTTGGGAAGAATGTTATTTCTAAATGGAATAAAAAATCAGCAGAAAATTGCGGATTAAACAGAAAAAAACTAAAAATTACGAACCATTCTAGAAGGTCTACTGTAATTTCTCATGTGGCTCATATGGGCGTACAAGAGCAAAAACTGATTAAAATAACTGGTCATGGTACTGCAAATTCTATAAAACCTTATTTACAATTAAATGAAACACACCATATGCAAATATTAGAAAAAGTACGAAATACAGCAACTACTTCAACACAAGTAACTGAAGAAAGAAATGACTCAACTCTTGTTTCTACCGAGGTTTCTACTAACACAAGAAAAACATCACAACCCTTTGAAAACTGCGTTTTTAATAATTGTACATTTACATATAATTAAAATTTGTTCCAAAATCGTTAAATAAAGTAATTAAATTGTTTCATTTTGCTTTGTCTTTGGAATTTATCTCACCAAATACCACACGACCTCTCAGATTTTCTCAGATAAATTTTTATTTTGCACTCATTTTTTATGCTTTTAAGCAAAATCACTCAAGCAAACTGACATTAGGTAAAACCCCTCCTTCGGAGTCGGGATTACCACGCAGTTTGCTTTCGTGTTTGTTGCTAAGCAAAAAAAATCGTGCAAAATAAAAATTTATCGATAAAATCAGGTGGTCTTGTGATATTACTTCTGACAATATCTAAAAATTTCTTGAAATACCCAATTCCCTAAAACTTTAGCTAAACCAAATCTTTCTAGAAACTAAAAACCAAATACCTAACATACTAAACTCTTATAGATAGTTCCTTTATAATATTAATATTGTAACTCGAGGGGGGTTTTCTACGAAAAAGATGGCAATACTACTGACTGCGCCACTACAACACGAGGGGGGTGCGGAAGAGGATGACTGCTACTACTTCTTACGGTTTACTCCAACAATGACACACTGACTGACTTGGTGACAAAGGATATTGTGATAAGGAATTCTTGAGAAGGACTTCTTGAGAAGGAAGAACACACATACACTAACACTTTACACTTGATGAACACTACGGACATGGACATTATTTGGGTTTTAATAACTAAACTTTATTTACATGATTATTATAAGTTATTATTAATTATGTATTAAACTAAACATAACTAACACAACTAAGCAAGTACTAAACTGTTACATTCCGTAACCCAGGGGGCGGGCGTCACCCCAAAAGTAAAAGACACTACATTCCGTCAACTAACGTCTTCCCGACGCGACGAACTTATCTAGACTCTTCCATCTTTACCCCATAACTATCTAAACTCGACTATCTTAAAAAACAAAACGCTATCTTCAGGACAGGATTGTCTTAGGGGTACGGGATGCATAGGCTAGGGCGCCAAAGTCACGCACGTATACTTAATAATTTCCAGACTTAATTATCAACAAATAAATGTCGTGACTATCATAATACAATATGAATTTCTAAACTGAATTTTGACTTAAATAGATAAACAGAGTTAAAATATGATTACTGAAACTATAATTTAGAAAAGTTTATAAAAAGTTATTTATCTGTTATTACGCTTACCCTCGCCTTGTCACAATATATTCCGTACTACAAGTCTTTTGACTCCATTAATCACTCAGATGCGAACCGCTAATCCAGAAAAATTTGAAATATACTAAGATGGCACAATATTTAAATTCGATCACCAGGTGATCTGCTCGTTGTGTAACACTCACCAGGAAGACAATCTTCAACATTTTATGCTGCACTTCCAACGGGTCCGTGAAGATAGAGTTACAATATTACAATGCCACATCTTGCTTCACATAGTTATATTTTACTCATTTTTTGCTATTTTTGCTGTACATCGTAAAAAATTTGCTTCTCAAGTTATAAACAAATAAACAATGTAACTCCATCTTTACGCTAGAGTTACAACTAACTTGAATCAAAAATGTTTTGGTACTGCCATATTATGCTAATTTTTTGGAATTTTTTGCCGTATAGCATGAATTTTTTGCTTAATCCATTTTTAAGTTATAAACAAATTAAAAATGTAACTCCATCTTCACGCTAGAGTTACAACTAACTTAAATCAAAAATGTTTTGGTATTGCCATATTCTACTCATTTTTTGCTATTTTTTGCTGTATAGCATGCATTTTTTGCTTAATGTAACTCCATCTTCACGCTAGAGTTTTGGGAATGCATACAAAGTCCTAAATACACACATATCAATCAGTACATTTCTTGGCATATACATTTTTCTATCGTACAAATATGTCACTTGAAGATATATTGCCCTGTTCATTTCTCGCCATGTACATTTGTTACTGTGTACAAATCTATACCATGAAGTTGCTGCGCTTCAAAGAATTCAGACATAGCGCGTTAACTGCATCTCGAATTACACTTCAAAAACAACACGTATTTTAATAAAAACATGTGTAATATTTGCATTATGTTTTAGGCTAACTTTACGTTTATATTTTTTATTAAAAGGTATAAAATACATTTTATTTTCGAAGTGTCGTTCGAATTCTCTGACGGGCAACTTCATGGTATAGATTTGTGCAGTCACGAATGTACAAGGCCCAAAATGTATAGGGCAATATAACTTTAAAGGATATATTTGTACGTTAGGAAAATATACATGCCAAGATATTTATAGAGTGATATACTCGTACGTGCATTTCGGAATTCGTATTCCAAGCCAAATATTTTGCTATAGTTAATCTCAAATAAATAAAAAATCTGTTGTGGCCAACACAATACCCCCGCTATTAACCCCCCGAGTCAAAAAAAAAAATATTAAGCTAATCCTTATTTTTGGATTAGCGAATTTTATTCTAATTTTTGCAGTTTATTTTTAATATAGTCTAATCTAATCCAAGTAACTACGTTTTTTGATAATAAAATGAAGATTATATTTTAAATACCGAGATAGAATAGAATTCACTAATCCAAAAAGGAGGATTAGCTTAAAAATTTTTACGAATCCTTAATTTTTATTCGTCTAAGTACATACCTACATATTTACTTTTGCTGGAAACTGTATTGAATTCCTTTCCTATTGTTCTATTTACTTTTTTCTTTTAAATACGTTACTATTATTAATTTGAAATGATTAGTTCATTGACAGTGACATTTATCTGTCAGTTACATACATGTGAATAACTGTTTTTTTAAAACGTAGGCTCTGGGATTTCAATTATAGATAATTTTATAACTATATCCATAATATACATATGTAGAAAAAGTATTAATGCAATAACTTTAATCTCCAAAAAATAACATTTAAAGGATTTTTCTTGTAAAGTGTCAATTACATACATGTGAATAACTGTTTTTTTAAAACGTAGGCTCTGGGATTTAAATTATAGATAATTTTATAACTATATCCATAATATACATATGTAGAAAAAGTATTAATGCAATAACTTTAATCTCCAAAAAATAACATTTAAAGGATTTTTCTTGTAAAGTGTCAATTCCTGTTCTCCATATACAGGGTGGTGGCGGTTAGGGGTGAACATAGGGATTTAACGTGGGATTTTAGTTTTTTGCAATTTCCTGCTCTTCCGTTCATTTTACGGCAAAAACTGTAGAGTACAAAATTGTTCAGAATTAAAAATTGCAAACAAAAATGTATTTACATTTATTATTATGTTTTTGGTTTCTTCACTTTTTTAAAAAGAAATTTGAAATTTCTGTTAATTTGTAGCAATAGCCATGACATAACTCAAATGTTTAAACATAATAACGTCATTCAATTTCTGTCAAATTTTCGAAATTTTCTCTAATAAAAAGTTAATTTAATAATGAATGTTTATTCGAATAAGGAACGAGTTTTCATTATAAAAAATTATTATGGTGGAAATAGTTTTAGAAGAATACGTGATTTGTTTTCCATAAAGTACAAAAATACACCAATTCCTATTATAGCAACAATTTCTAAACTTGTTAAAAACTTTGAGAACACAGCTAGTGTACCTGTGAACGAAGGTAATGAAGGAAATAATAATAATAGAAGACGTTATAACGAAGTGAATGAAGAAATGGTATTGGCTATGATAAATCAAAATTCTACGTAGTTGATACATTTGTAATTGGTTTATTATTAAATGGTATACCTAATACAAAATGCGTATTAAAATTAAAAGTTGTTTGTTTTTATTTAATTTTTAAGTTAGATTAACGCATGGTTGACGTTTATAAATAATTTTTGACAACCAGAAAAAAATAAATTCCATAGCTATTGCTACAAAATAACAGAAATTTTGAAATTTCTTTTTAAAATTGTGAAGAAACCAAACACATAATAATAAATGTAAATACATTTTTGTATGCAATTTTTAATTCTGAACAATTTTGTACTCTACAGTTTTTGCCGTAAAAAGAACAGGAGAGCAGGAAATTGCAAAAAACTAAAATCCCATGTTAAACCCCTATGTTCACCCCTAACCGCCACCACCCTGTATACATACACAGACATCATTGTGAAAATGTTTAAATTGGTTTCCAATCATGCCCGATCCTAGCGGATTTTCATTTTGTTCCCAGAACAAAGGCGGCTAAGCATGAAGGCGGCAAAACCATCCTAACTTTTTATAAAAAAAAAATATTTAAGAATTTTAAATTACCCAACTCTTGATACAGATATACATAGGTACAGAGTGTTAAAAAAAAGCGGGCCTTAGGCGTTTAACATTGGAAATCAGTTTTCCTTTGCGTAAAAGTTCCCAATTAATTTTAGATAAAAATGTTTAAAATAAAACTTATAGTTAGTTAAATTCTACGCCGAATGCAATAAACTTGTTTTTTAACATAGAATTAGGTAAATTATTTTATTTCTAATTCACTGTGTGCCATTGTTTAGAACTATGCTCTGTTCCATTTAAACCATTCAGCAGATGGTGCACGCATCAGCGCCAGTTTTAAGTAAATTTATCTCTTGTCTTCAATTTTGGCCAATCAGAGAGGTCAAAACTATTCCCTATTCTCTGCAATATGAACGGCTTAAATACCTTAAAAATAAAAAGGGGGGGGCGGAATTTTTATATAAGAACAAAGGCGGCTGATAGGTTAGGATCGACCCCGATTCTAGGGACCTTAAAACCTGCTCATTTACCAAAATCTCGATATGCGATTTTTAGCACGGCCCTATACCTCCCTTACCAAGGGTAGCGGGAGGTAAAAAAATGTTTCTAACTTCAACTTCATATCAAACTTGCCGCTATTAATATCTTGTTAAATTCATATTTGGATGAAAGATGAAGAATATGGAATGAGAATAAACATAAAGATAACTAAAGTAAAAAGAATAGTTACGGAAGAGGCACCCATATACATATAATTGGAAGCAGATAGGATAAAACAAGTAATTATTTAGGTATCTATTTATCGTAATCAAACCATACATAACATAGTTATTAAAAATACAAAATATACTCATATAAAATCGTTAATTTGGTAGAAATATAGTATATTAGGCCAGGTACATCACTTGGCATTAGCTAGAACGGCGAGAAAACCAAAACTTTGGCAGAGAAGTGATCTAGCTATATTGTACTTTTCCAGAAAATACACAATTTAGAGCTGCTGGGGATGCTTTAGCCAGGTCTTCTCTCGTGCATTCCTTTTGTAACTTGGTGCCAATGAGCAGGTGAGCAATTGTTTGTTTGTACGTGGCCATTGACCACAGATGCCAACAATAACGTCACCTAATGCACAGAACTCACTTTAGGAAATTTACTTTAGGTTATTGTTGATGAGTTCTGTGCGTTAGGTGACGTTATATGAAGTGATTTTTGTCCAGGTGGCGGAAAACTTTCAAATTACACTATGAGGAGCCGCTTCATGATGTGGATGTCCTTTTTGTGAAATTTATAATTACATCTTCTGGATTCAACATATCGTATAATATTTTACATAAAATTGTAAAATAAAATGTTCTTCTGTTTAATATTGTTTAAATGAATATACATTATTATATATTTTATGAAATCAAAATTAATTTTATATTTCATTACTGGCCAGTAGCACTGCTTATAGTTAATGCCTTAAGTATAGATTAACAAAAAAAGTGCATATCGAAATTTTGACGGTAATATTTAACAAATCATTAGACATTTCGTTAATATTGCCAATTTAACCAAAAGTTAAAATTTAATTACACGCAGTGCAAATGCAACTGGCTATACAAATTTTAAGTTAATCTTAAATAAAATTTTGTAATATAAATATATTATGATAACCTACTAAATGATTTTTGTAAATTCTACAAATATATTTGTTTATATTTCCTTATTTATTTAATCTTTATTTATTTATCTATTACATTTTGTTTCATGTCACTGTTAACTAGCAAAAAACTTATAATTTTATTTTAATGTATAATTTAAATTTTATTTACATACATAAAGTAACCATCAGTTTTAAATTCTACTTCTGTGATATGTTCCGCGATTACAAATGTTCCGGATTTAAAATATTGACTCATGTAGAGCCAGTTACACCGTTTGAAGTTAAATATTAACTATTGCTTAAATTAACAATATCGTATCGAAACGAAATGTCAAATGAATTGTTAAATATATTAGTATATTTTGTATTTTTAATAAGTTTATTGTGATTGTGTATGGTTTGATTACGATAAATAGATACCTAAATAATTACTTGTTTTACACTATCTGCTTCCAATCATCTGTATATGGGTGCCTCTTCCGTAGCTATTCTCATTACTTTAGTTATCTTTATGTTTATTCTCATTCCATATTCTTCATCTTCATCCAAATATGACTTTAACTAGATATTAATAGCGGCAAGTTTCTATTTATATTAGTTTGATATGAAGTTAGAAACATTTTTTTTATTTATTTGAGATTAACTACAGCAAAAAAATCGGCTTGGAATACGAATTTCGAACTGCACGTACGAGCATATCACTCTATACATATCTTGGCATGTATATTTTCCTAACGTACAAATATATCCTTTAAAGTTATATTGTCCTGTACATTTTTCGCCTTGTACATTCGTGACTGTACAAATCTATACCATGAATTTGCCCATCAGATAATTCGAACTTGGTGCGTTATCTCATCTCGAAGCACACTTCGAAAATAAAATGTATTTTATTCCTTTTAATAAAAAATATAAACGTAAAGTTATCCTAAAACATAATGCAAATATTACACAAGTTTTTAAGAAAATACGTTTTGTTTTTGAAGTGTAATTCGAGATGCAGTTAACGCGCCAAGTTTTAATTCTTTGAAGCGCAGCAACTTCATGGTATAGATTTGCACACAGTAACAAATGTACATGGCGAGAAATGAACAGGGCAATATAACTTTCAAGTTACTTATTTGTACGATAAAAAAATGCATATGCAAAGAAATGTACTGATTGATATGTGTGTATTTAGGAATTTGTATGCATTCCCAAAACTCTAGCGTGAAGATTGCGTTACATTTTTATTTGATTATAACTTTAGAATGGATTAAGCAAAAAATTAATGCTATACAGAAAAAATAGCAAAAACTGAGCAAAATATGGTAGTGCCAAAGCATTTTCGATTTAAGTTAGTTGCAACACCAGCGTGAAGATGGAGTTACATTTTTTATTTGTTTATAACTTGAGAATATCTGTAGAGTAGGAGATATACGTTGTATTATAAACTACTCTACATGTGTAAAAATATAACTAAGAACGTTAAACTAGTATAACATGTAAAGCAAAATAATAAACACAAATGAATTTGGATCAGAGCGAAAACGGGAAAACACTTTTATTTATTTCGTATCTAACAACATTGAAACATTTTCATAGGTGTCTTGATCGAACTGTGTGATCGACACATGGTTGCTAGATGTAACTGTAACATATCTCCCTCCTTAGAGAGAAGAAAACAATGACAGGTAATGAAAGGAAAGTCATTACTTGTCATTTTACAAAGAAATGACATAAATTGAATGACTTTATTTGTGGGACTTGGGGAGAGGAATGAGTGTTATCAAAATTGTGCGGCTATTGTAAGTAAGCAGGTTTTAGTCTGTCTATTGATACGGTGTCCAATTTATCTTTAATTAAAATTTTGAAAAACTTTTCGTATCGTTTGATTACTTTGTAAGGCCCATCGTAAGGTTGTTGTAGGGTGGGGCTTATTGCATTATGCTTTATGAAGACATGTGATGTGCGAAATAGATCGGGGTTTACAAAACATGGTTTGTTTTTTAAGATTGGGGCTGTATACTTTAATTTGCTGATTATTTGTTTTAACTGTTGGAGATAGTGGGGCATGTTAGGGTCTGGAACTATTGGTGATTGTGTGAAGAATTCGCCTGGAATGTGTAATGTGGTGCCGTAGACAAGTTCTGCCGGGCTGCAATTAATAGGTTCTTTGCACGTTGTGCGGAGACTTAATAAGACGATTGGTAGGTTAGTTACCCAGTTTATAGGGTCATTATATGTTTTAAGGGAAGTTTTTAGCTGCCTATGGAACCTCTCAATCATGCCATTTGATTGTGGATGGTATGCCGTGGTTTTTATGTGGTGTGTGCCCAACATTTTAAGTAAATTTTTGAATAATGACGATTCGAATTGTTTTCCCCTGTCTGTTGTAATAACAGAAGGAACTCCAAATCTAGATATCCAATTGTTTACTAATGCTTCAGCTATAGTTTGTGTGTTACAATCTTTGATTGGAATTGCTTCTGGCCATCGTGTGACCCGATCTATGCACGTGAGTACATGAGAAAATCCTTGGGAATTGGGTAAATGGATTAAGTCGATATGAATGTTGTCGAAGCGACTGTTTGGTTCGGAAAATGGTTTGAGTGGAGCTTGGGTTTTTTTGTTATTTTTGAACGTTGGCAGTGTACGCATTGTTTGGTCCAGGATTGTATGTCTTTGTTCATTTTATACCAAACAAATTTAGAGTTTATTAATTTTGTTGTTGTTTTTATTCCTGGATGGGATAGCGAGTGAAAATGGTCGAAAATGTTAATTCGGAATTCTTTTGGTATATATGGTCGGTATTTACCAGTGGATATGTCGCAAACTAAGGTACAGGTAGAATTTGGAAGCTTAATGTTTTTGAAATGTAAATTGTTCGTTTTATTTGTCTGCAGTGTCTGTAGTTCTTTATCGGTTTTTTGAGCTGCTGCGATTTTGACGTAGTCGATGGTTTTGTCTGTGAGGATGGAGTTTATTTGGATTCTGGACAGCGCGTCGGCTACGGTGTTGTTTTTGCCCGATACGTGTCTGATGTCGCTTGTTAGTTGTAAAATGAAGTCCATGTGTCTTATTTCTCTGGAGGTGTAGTTGTGGGAAATTTTGTTAGCCATGAAAGTCAGAGGTTTATGATCTGTTAGAATGGAGAAATTTCTTCCTTCTATGAAATATCTAAATTTCTTTACTGCTAGGTACATAGCTAGTAATTCACGGCCAAATGTGCTATAACGTTTTTGTGTAGGTGTGAATGTGGCGGAAAAGAAGGCTATAGGTTTCCAGTCTTCTTTTATCTGTTGTTGCAGAACTGCACCTACTCCCGTGTCTGAAGCATCTACCATGATAGATATAGGGGCATTGTGTGCGGGAAATGTGAGTGTTGTTAAATGTGTTAATTGTTTTTTAATGTCTTTGAAAGCTTTGTTTGCTTCCGGAGACCATGCAATCTCTTTTGAGCTGTTTGGTTTATTTGTTATGAGACAATTAATGGGTTTTAACGTTGTTGCACAGTTAGGGATAAAACGATGGTAAAAGTTTATGAGGCCAAGGAATTCCCTTAGTTTTTGTTGAGTTGTAGGTAAGGGAAATTTGTTGATTGTGTCAATTTTAGATTTTACCGGTTGAATGCCATTTGTTGAAATACTGTGTCCTAAGAATTCGATCTTCTGGACTCCGAATTGGCATTTGTTTTGATTGATAAGTATACCATGTTTTTCAAGTCTTTGGAAAACTAATTCTAAGTGCTTTAAATGTTGTTCGAAAGAACTACTAGCAATAAGGAGGTCGTCAATATATGCGAAGCAAAAATCTAAACCTCTGACAACATTGTCAATGAACCGTTGAAAAGTTTGGCCGCTATTCCTCAATCCAAATGGCATGACCAAGTATTCGAAAAGACCAAAAGGTGTGGTTATTGCTGTTTTGGAAATGGATTCTTCGTCCATTGGTATTTGGTGGTAGGCTTTAACGAGGTCTAATTTTGAAAATATTTTCGAATTGTATAAATTAGTTGTAAAATCTTGAATATGGGGAATTGGATAACGGTCAGGGACGGTGATGGCATTGAGAGCCCTATAGTCCCCGCAAGGTCGCCATTCGCCAATCTCTTTCTTTTTAACCATATGCAATGGAGAAGCCCAGTTGCTAGAAGATGGACGAATGATCCCCATTTTCAACATTTTATCGAATTCGTTTTTAGCGGTGGATAATTTATCCGGAGCTAGACGGCGCGGCCGTGCAAAAACAGGTGAATTGTTAGTGATGACACAATGTTTGACATTGTGCATAATTTGACGTTTGGGAGTAAAAGGTGAATTTAGAGAAGGAAATTTTGACAAGAGTTGGGTAAAGCATGTGGAATGTTGAGTAGTAATACTAGATATTCGATTTGAATTGTTTTGTATGTTTCGGTTTGCTTGTAACAAGCGCTTTGAAGGTAAGTCAATCAGCAAGTTAAAGTATGTAAGAAAATCTGCGCCGATAATTGAATGCTTAACGTTCGCGATAATAAACCTCCATGTAAATTGCATTGTTAATCCGAGGTCTATTTCTAATGTTTTAGTACCGAAAGTCTTGATGGTTGAATTATTGACAGCCTGTAGTGTAAGAGGATTTTGTCGTCGTTTCTCGCACAATGAATTTTTGATAACACTCACCTCGGCTCCAGAGTCTATCAGAAAGCGGTGGCCAGAGAGCCTATCAGTCAGATAAAGGAGTTTTGTTGTCGTTGGATGAGTATTAGTGCTAGAAATAGATGGTAAAGTGAGTTTATCTATTAAGTTTCTGTTTTGATGTAACAAAACCCCTGATTTGTTTGTAGAAGAACTTTGTTGACATGGTGGAATACATTTCCTCGCCTTGCCGCCGAAGTTGAGGTGATACCAGCATAAATTCCAGTTCGGAGGAACCGTAGGGAAAGGAAGGTTTTTCTTTCTTGACTGACTTAACACCAACTTCTTTAACTCTGAGACCTCTTGTTTTAGCTCCTCGATTTGCTGTGCGTCTTTGCTCACGGAACGTAGCGTTGGTTGTGTGACGTTTAGAATCCTATCCGCGATTTCGGCTTTATCTGCTAATGAAATATTATTATTTGAAGCAAGGATAAGTTGAATATTTGAAGGAAGTTTTTGCAAGAATATTTCTTCAAGGATTGAGTCGTCTAGATGCATAGAGCCAACCAACTGTTGGAGCTGACGTAAAAGTTGTGATGGTTTTTTATCGCCTAAGTCTGTGATGTTGAATAATTGTTGAATTCTTTCTTGTTTCGATAGCGAAGTTCGGTGGATTAACGTTTCTTTTAACTTGGTATATGGAAACACTGTTGGAGGATTCTCAATAAGGTCTCTGACTTCTGCTGCATACTGAGGATTGAGTAATGAAATTAATTTGTAGAACTTAGTTGTTTCAGATGTAATACGGTGTGACATAAATGTCGCTTCTACTTGAGAGAACCATAATGTCGGGTCCGCAGGCCAAAATTCGGGGATCTTGAAGGAATTTGTTAATGAAGATATTTCAGGAAGCGGAAGGTCAGCAGGTTGGGTATCGGAAACAGGAACAGGAACAGGTATGTCGTCCATCCTGTTTGACAGTCGGGGTCACCAAATATGTAGAGTAGGAGATATACGTTGTATTATAAACTACTCTACATGTGTAAAAATATAACTAAGAACGTTAAACTAGTATAACATGTAAAGCAAAATAATAAACACGAATGAATTTGGATCAGAGCGAAAACGGGAAAACACTTTTATTTATTTCGTATCTAACAACATTGAAACATTTTCATAGGTGTCTTGATCGAACTGTGTGATCGACACATGGTTGCTAGATGTAACTGTAACATATCTATAGCAAAAATTTCATGAATTACAGCAAAAATAGCAAAAAGTGAGCAAAATATTACTATGTGAAGCAAGATGTGGCATTGTGATATTGTAACTCCAACTTCACGGACCCTTTTCCAACCATTATAGAGCAAACTAATTTCAAAATACGTAGTGAACATACCCCCAGAAGACCAATATATGGCTCTTCTAACAGACATAATATCTTTACCTATATTTATTTATTTATTTAAAATAAGGTATATAAGGAATACTTTGTAAGTTACTTCAACTTTGAACTATATCCAACCCTTTGTATGATTTTTTCAAGCAAATATTTTTTATTATTATTATTATTATTATTAAATATTTCTTTGTTGTAATCAATAATCTTAATAAATAATCAAGAAATGTATTTATTCGGAGGGACATAAATTTACTAAATCTTGGCGAGGGGTAAAAATTATGTACACTTGATTTCATATTACGTAATATTTTACAATTCGTAAATAAATAAATATATATTAAAATATACCATCAAGGAAAAGAAACAACTTTTAATTTAAAATTTAATAAATGAAGTTATTTCGTAATCATATTACTAAATTACACTTATTACATATATTACACAATAGATTACATAATATTATATATTTTCGATATATTGCATTGATTACGGATGGTTCTTAAATTTACTATAGTTTATTTCACGTAGAAAAGAGCTTTATCAGTTATCATTGTCGAATAAAATTGACAAAATTTAGCGATATTGAACCATGCTTTTGATTTCGCCTTTGTACTTCGTAGTATTCATGTACGGTACAATTTTATAAATAAAGTATTTAGTATTGACAAATTTTGGTTTCACGAATTTAAACAATAGGTACATATATTAAATGCATGTAAATAAGATCGGCTCTCAAGCGCCATCTGCTATTTTCTTATGTGAAATGTAGTATAATTATTTACGGAGTACTTTCAAATATATTCTTTCGGATAATGGTCATGTAATTTTTATTTCAATATTATTTATGGAAAAAATCTATTTTGGCTAGCACAATGCCTCTTGCCATTTCCATTTTATGATGCATAAATATTGTATTTAACATATCTTTATGACGATGATTTCTTTTACTCTTCTAAATGTTCGAAATTCATTGACTGGATTGGTGATATTTTTGAATGGTATATATGTTAAGTAATAATACAATAAGAAATATGAATTATGGTACATCGCAGAAAAAGCGTCCAGTAATGTCAGCTAAACTTTTTCGTCAAACGTCAAAGGTTAAGTTTTAAAACCTAGCTCGCACTACCAGATGTTTTTTAATCAGAGTGGTTACCTACGGTTTCGTTGTAACTAAATTTTATTACGCACGCGCACACTCACATATGCGCACACGTATTCAAAAACAAGAAGGCGCACGCGCGCACACACTCGCGCAAACACATGCAGATGCATGCGCACACATCATATTACATCATCGTAAAAACGTTAAATTCGATTATAGTGAGATTTGAAATGTGCTTATTCATTAAAGTGTTGATAAGCAATTTTTAGCATGATTTCAATATCTTCTTATGAGAAGTGTGCTCCATATTATAAAAGAGCGCTCATAATACGGACCATTACAATTAATACTAAATATTAAAATGATTACAATATTACAAATGATTACTTGGTTATATTATTGATTACGTTTGATTGTACACTTGATTACGCTAGTGAAATACCCAACGATCAAATATAACTAGACAAAACGTCATTTGGTTTGTTTTTATTTCGGGTGGCCTGACAAAGAAACTAGAGATAGAGATATGTCTTGTCTAGTCAGAGTATTACTTACTAGAGGTCACCATTCAGGTCACTTAGAGTATCAGTGTCTAGTTTGAACGTTGCGCACTAGAGGCGCAAGTGTTCTTAGTTAAAATTTCGTGGTTAACATTTAAGGTTAACATTAAATAATTTATAAGCTTTAATATTAAACAAAAATCAACGTGTCACTCACAAAACCACTACAACTACAAAACAAAGACAAAATGCACATGCACACTAGACTGTACACTGACACTCTACGTGGCCTCTAGTGACAAATTCTCAAACTAGGCATGATATACCTCTATCTCTAGTTTCTCTGTCTGACCACCTGAAATCAAAACATTCAGTGAGGAGGAATAGTGAATGTTTGGTCTAGTTATATTTGGTCGTTGGAAACACCCCTCGACCCTTGGTATATGTGTTTGCAAATACAATATTTTTTGTTATTATTGTTTAAAGCTTTTAATTTTGATCAAAGGCAGTAGAGCAGAATTGAGCAGCATATATCCTTACAGCGGCTCTGCTTGAAATTCCATTTAATTATAATTACAAATTTGAAAACAAAAATAATAGCTATTTCGAATTTCCATTTAGAGTTTTAGTGTTTTTAATTGATTTTGAAATGTATAGAATTCACTTTTCCTTCTACTTTGTACTTATTTTTAATATCCTTTCACAGAGAGTTCATTGCTTTTGTGTAAACTGTAAATAAACAAAATTCAGAAAACAAAGCGTAGATCTCTCGTGTTTCTGTGCTCCTTCTTCGATCTTCCTTCACGTAGGAGATTTATGCCCGTCAATGGTCGGATTCAGGCCCCCTCGCATAAATCGCAATGCACAATATCTCTATAATTTATTCCTCGTTGTGGAATATAAGGTGCTTATACTCACATATTCTATTCCAGCGCCGATGCGGGCACGTACAAATAAACAAATTGTGTTTCGTCTGAAATCCGAACGCATTTTGCATACGAAATAATATTTTGGGGTTTGGATTTTTTATTAGAATTTGTGAAGTAGAAGTTGCTGACTCACATTGATATATTGGATTTCTTTAAAAGTTTTAATAAAATAGTTAAAAAGTAATTAAACAGAAAATATTCCAGATATTTTAATAATTTTATTTCCAATACTGACAAATGCTTTCTAATTATTTAAATGAAAATGTCAATAAATGTTTTTTAAAATAATTTTTGTTTTTAAATTTTTTTGAAAAATTATTTTAAAAAATTACAAAGTTCAAAAATATTAATATACACAAATAAATTATAACATAAATTTTATAATGTTTCTAGAAACTTCATTAATGGTGAATTATTGAGGCTTGTCTGTTCATTTAGAATATTTTCATTATTCTTTATTGCTTTACCAATTTCTATAACTTCTAAAAAATCTAATCTTGGTCCTTTAGTTTCTACATGTAAAATTTCGGGTTTAAAATTGCTAGTATGATTTTCTTCTATTAAATGATTGGAAAATGTTGAGTCTGACTTTTTGTTTAAAAATGACTTTATGTTCATTTACCCTTATATTAAAATTTCTTCCTGATTGACCTATGTACACAGCATTACATTTTTCACAATTTAATTTATATACACCTGATTTTGTTTGAATATTCATTTTTTCTTTAACATTTCTTATATGTTTTCCTAAATTATTTTATGTTTTGAATGCAATTTTGTAGTTATCATTTGTATTTTTTATAATGTTTGCTATTTTATTGGATATTGTACCTATGTACGATAATTTTATAAATATGTTTTCTTTTTGTTCATTGTCATTGTAAATGTATTTTGCATAATTTTTTAATTTTGTTTTTTGAATTATATTGTCTATAATATTTGTATTATAACCATTATTCCTTGCTATATTTTTGATTATTTTTACTTCTGTTTCATAATTTTCTTTACTTAATGGAATTTTGATTAATCTGTGAATCATACTATAAAATGCTGATAGTTTTTGTGTTTTTGGGTGATTAGAAGATTTGTGGATTATTGTATCTGTTTGAGTTGGCTTCCTGAATATTTTAAATTCATGTTTATTGTTATTATGTTTTATTGTTAAATCTAAGTAAATAATTTGTTTATCTTTTTCTACTTCTAAAGTGAATTTAATATTATTGTGAATTTTATTTATTATTTCTAAAAATTTATTAAGTTGTCGTGTGGTTCCCGTCCAACATATTAAAATATCATCTACATATCTAAACCAGTATTTTATATATTTTGATGAATCAGTTTTTAATATTGTTTTTTCTAAATTGTCCATAAAAATTTCTGCTAATAAAGGTGATATTGGTGATCCCATTGCTAAACCTTGTGATGTGGTGTAATAATTGTTATTAAATTGAAAATAATTTTGATCTGTACATACTTTAAATAAAGTTAAATATTCCTCTGTGATTACAGGATTGGTGTTTTGGTGTTCTAATATTTCTTTCATTAACGTTAAGCATTCATTTGGTGGAACATTTGGGAACAAATTAACCACTCAAGTGAAATTAGTTTATCATTTGGATTTAACTGTATTTTGGATAATTTATTACTTAATTCTATTGAATTTTTTATTGAATGTTCTGCAACGAAATTTGTTTGTTCTAAAAATGATTTGTTAATATAGTTTGCTAATTTTAAACACGGAGCATTATTATAAGAGCATACTGGTCTAATAGGTATGTTGGCTTTATGTAATTTTGGTTGTCCATATAATATTGGTGGTTGTGGATTCATATTAGTCAGGAAGTAAAGTTTGTTTACCGGTATGGTGTACTGACATTCTTTCATTTGTTTTTTAACTAATGTTTGATAATAATTTGTAGGATTTTTATCTAATTTGGAATAATTGTTTGAAACTAGAAAAAAAATTTATATTGATCAATTGTTTCGGTTGAGATATTAAACATTTTCTATTTTTGACAATACATTTACTTTTTATTTGCCCTTCCGTATTACTTTTTGTAATTTTGCTTGTGTCTGTCCCGAACCGGGCTCGTGTAGTATATAATATTGACCGTTGGCTTATCTGCTTATCTTGAAAAGTCCCTGCAATTATATAACAGATGTATTAATGACTTTTCGTGTTCACTGCAGTCTGCAAGAACGATCTTCTTCTTTTATCCAATATTTGTTATTTTCCTCGTTTATTTGATATTGTGGTATGTCTGTATGTCTGATAGAAGAAAAGTAATTTCTTCCGTAGTACTTATTTCTTTTGATTTCCCAGCTTTTGGGTGGTGTCTTCATTTCTAATTTATATTTATTTTCTTGTTACTCTGTTTGGGTCGTAATTTTTGTTTTCTCATAGACACGTCTTCCTTTATCAAGTAGGTACTTCACATTGAAAGATTGCAGGACCATGCCATTTGGAATTACGATGAGGACGGACTAAGGTAAATTATCAACTATAATAACAGTCTTCAGGGTTACCACAAAAGGACAGACAAAAAATTATTTTACACATTGCTTACAAATATGAGGAAAACTGAGACTAACTCAATAAAGTATGTAAGAAATAAAGAAAGAATGGTTTTAACGGAATAAAATGGCATCTATATAGATGGAAACAACATTTCCAAGAATTATTACAATAATCAGATCCAACAAAAGATTTAGACACAAACTTGCGCAGAAGAAACACAAGAGGAAATTAAATACGCCTACAAAATTTCCATGGAAGAAATGAAAAATTCAGTGAAAAAATAGGCAAAGCATCTGCAATAGACGACCTAACAGCAAAACTGATATTACATATGGGAGAGAAGAAAGATTCTTGAACAAACTAAACCAGGCTCTTGGGAAGAAAACCATACCGAAAAATTGGAATTGTTCTATCATTGTACCGATTTTTAAGAAATGAGACAGTAAAGTATGTGATAATTATAGGGGTATATCACTACTGAATATTCCAGGAAAAGTATACACAATAATTTCAGAAGATAAATTAAAAATAAAAGGTATTTACATAGAAACCAAGAACTATGTACGTACAGGGCAAAGCCTATCTAACACATTCGTAACAACTAAAGTAATAAAACAAGACTGTATTCTTAGCCCCAGTTTATTTAATTATTATATAGACGGCGCCAGTAAAAAAAGTAAAAGGAAGCTAAAACCTATGAAATTAGGATTCTGAAATCTCAAGCAAATTAATATAACCATAATTATGTATGCAGACGACATAGTATTCGTGGAAAAAATGCAGGTCTGCAACACAACATCCAAGTATTAAATGAAAGACTGAAGAAGTTAAACATTAAAATTAATGTAAGCAAATCACAACAATGATCATAGGAAGACACATGATTGGAAATAAAAATAATTGCAAAATATCACTAGGAAATGAAGACCTGGAGCAAGTTAGGGAATTCAAATACCTAGGTAGCTGTTTTAATGAAATCGGAAATTTAATTACAGAAATTAACAAAAATATTACAAATGCCAACAGATTACTTGGACAGATAAAAACAGTCCTACAGAAGAAAGAAATAATAGAGCAAAGAAAAATGACTGTCTACAAAACTGTATTTATTTCAAAAATTTCGCACGCGAGTGAAACATGGACTCTAACAAATAGCCAAAATAGAATTCTACAGGCAGCAGAAATGAGATACCTTTGAGCCGGGAAAAGGAAAACTAGACTGGATAAAATTAGAGATGAAGAATACAAAATAGAATTAAATGTGAACCCACTTCAGCATACTATAGAAGAAAATAAACTAAGATATGTAGGATGGATGACAATAGAATAGGAAAGAGAACATTACATGCTAAATGTCAAGGGAAAAAACCACGAGGACGATCGAGGAAAACCTGGATACAGAATGTAAAGGAAGCAGTGGAAAATGGAGGAATCAACTGGTACGAGACGAGATCTATGACTGCGAACCGCGCCCTCTAGCGACACATCTGCGAGCAACTAGTGCCCAGAATCGAATAACTTCCACTACACTTTGACGCCGAAAGGTAGAAGAGGACCGATTATATATGTATGTATGTTAATGTATAAGAAATCATTTATTTATGACCCCCCTATTAATGCATGATTTTTATTAATGAACGATTTATTGAGTTCGTTCGCCACATGGAAATTAGCATGTATTGCTAACGCTAAGTCGTAGCAAAATGCTAGACAAAATTAAAAGACAAGACATTGACAATTGGCTAGGTATATTCACATGACATGCCATTAAAATGAATCTGAAACAATAATATTCTTCAAATATCATAAAAATAAAACACTTGTGCTCTATAGCGTTACGTAAACTGAACGCACCCACTGAAAACAATTTATGTCAAAACTTATTGATTTTCTGACGTAGGTGAAATTTTACTAACGTAAAATCAAAATCATTTGTAATTCGTCAGCAATTATGGACATCGATAAAATTACATTGACCTCGCCAGATGTGGTAGACAGTGCAAATATTGCATCTTTATGTTTGCTTGCAGAAAAAACTTATGCCGAATTTATTTCATGGTTCAAAGAAAGGCAGGTAACACACCATTCGGAATCAGTTGTACTGGCATACTTTCCCGAAATTGTAAGAAAAGTGCTAATAGCAAGTTTATGGCCAGAATATTCTATGCTTAAAGCTACCTGAAATCTAAAAGATAACATCGACATTATGTTTAATAAAACACAAAAAGAAGGTTAAGTACCTAAACATCCACAAACCATAACGTTCTGGACAATAGCAATTTAAATTTGAATACGGATTATCACAACTACAACGCACAACACAAAACATAAATGCACCTTCTTTAAATAACTGAATTGTACTATCAATTGTAGTGAAAGTGTTTGCATAGCTTCGCTAGACATACAAAGCTGGGAGCTACTGTTGCGATGTTTGGCGCGAATTAGAAGCACATGGCCCGCGAAATTTGAAATGTTTGTGCAAATATTGTATGAACAAGTCATTTTTAGATATCACCGGAACATACCTGTGTAAAACTGCGAACAATTTTTAATATATAATGTCGAAGTGGTACCATATGATTATATGTACGCCAACTCCGTTCGTCAACCGTTACTTACCTAAACAAAATTGGAATAAAATTTAGATTTTTCTTTTAAGTAAGACACGGTTAACGAAAAAATATTGTAACTAACATGTGTGTTAATGATCTCAACAATTAAAATGTCTCGATCATTAATCGCCTTCATTTGGTAAATAAATAACTATTAATCTATTGTGTTAATAGTTTTTGTAACTCAGTGATTGACTGCAACGTTTCTTAACATGAATACGCTGAGATCTCGAGTTTTCTAGTTCAAATACTGGCAATCGGAGCTTGGGTGTTTGACAATGTTTCCACTCTATAATTAGGATTTAAAATACTGTTCATAGATTGTTACAAAACAAATCAATTATATCATATCTATTCATCGCAAAATATTGCGTTATAAATTTTAACAACTTTATTAATAATTAATTATAGAATTTTGTACCTATTCACGGCAGTATAACATGTAACACTTTCAAGAACTTGATTAAAAAAATGTCTGTTTTATCAATGTTCATGATTAGAGTAATTGTTACGCTATTCTAGATACTAAAATGTAATATAAACACCCTTACTTACATAGACAGTGAAACTACATTAAAAATTCAATTTCAAAAAATAATTACGTAGAGATTGGTCTCGAGATTAGTATGTTCCATAAAATTATAAATACATTATATATTTTTGTTTTGTTTGTATGAATATTATATGGCCCGTAAATTTTATATTACAGCGTTTTCTTTTACCATTGCTTATAAATTAATGCTCTTGTCACATGGCAAATTAAAATCCTTGAATTATACTGGTAGTAATAATTTTATTTTTCTAACTTTATTCTGTCTTTGAATTTTTCTTGTGTAGCAAGTATTTTTTCTTTCAACATATTTTTTTTACATTAAATTAATAAAAATGTAATAATAGGAGGTCTAACTGTAAGTTGTTTTGAACAAGCTCTAAGAACGACTAATAATTATTGCTATTTGATTAATTAAAATTAACATGACTTTTTTTATTTCCAAGTGTTATAAACAAATACAATTTTATTATTTTTTACATTTTAGTAACTAAGATTGGTATGCAAACCAGCATCCCGTTTATTGCTTAAATCATTGCCATCATCATTTTCAGTAATTTACTTAATGTTCTAAATAATTTTATTATTTTATATTTTATTCTTATTTCTTATTAAATAATAATTACTGTAAAGAAAACCCTAAATATGTTCCCCTGAACGCAACAAACTTTCAAATATTCTTTCTTTATTCATTTAGGTGTACAACTCTTTGTAACTACCATCCGTAACTGAGAACAAGCCTGGTTGTAACGAAAAAAATAACTAAAACATTTAGTAACTGCTTTCCGACATTCAACCGGTTGCTGAAAAATTATCTGTAATTACTTTAGTTCAATCTAAAAATACTGGTATAGTACATATTAGATTATTTGTTTCATACTTGTAAAAGAAAAAGTGATAAACTGATTTTGATATAGTTTGTTTCTATTTGAAGCAAAATCTGATAAATATCCTTCTTGTTAAATATACAGGTTGTTCCACTACAAATAATTTCCTTTTTATTATTGAATGTTCTCCTCGATCTACTACAAATTTCATTTGGGTTATTGAATTATATTCCCAATAATATAGAAAATAATCAAGATATCCGATATCGTTAATAAAATCTGAAGGATACAGCAGTAATAATATATTTAATCATTTGTAATTGTGTTATCTACAACGTGCAATAAAAATTCAAAATCATTTCTTTTATATGAAACTAGGTATTTCTGAATAGAAACATTCAGAATAAAACTTTTACAAGTTTACTCTTTTCATTTAAATGTCTGTTGCTAATGAAAATGGCTGTTTCTAAAATAAAAATATACAATGGTAAACACCCGTTTGTGTTACTCGACTTGGAGGCGAATGAAAGCGTCCACAATAAAAGCATCTTTCAGTCGTTTCTTATGTATCAGGCGAGATAGATTACAATTCCCTTCAAAAGTCTGCCAATGATGTTACATTTATCCAAGGATAGATACCTCTACCAACTTTCCCGAATAAATTACATAAAAATTGTAAGTCTCCTCAAATACTAGCCGAGCGTGTCTAATTTTCAATTCATGACGTGGAAAAAACTTTTCCCCTGCTAGTATTTTATAACTTCTGATTGCTAATATTTTACATAAATACATACGTATAGCATTTGGAGTTATGCAGTTGCTTGCTGGGCAGTTGTAAACTTTGCCTGGATGTGGATTGATATAAATGATCTGTCTTTGCCAGTTCTCTTTTTAGGTTTTACTTTTGAATGACATGGAAGTAAACTTTTCCTGAGATTTAAATACCATCTGTGGATCTAGAAGAATTTGCTGTTTTTGTATCATCATGAAAGACTCAATTCATAAAATGCATAAAAAAATGAGTACTACCAATTTTTGTTAGTTTTATTATTTCTGTTTTATTTGTTTATAATACAAGTAATAATACTAGGTTAGTCACGGCAAAGCTACTTTCAAAGTCTGCTTGTTTGCAACCCGAAATAAATTATACAACAGCGTCTAGCTTCCTCTTTCAAACAAATTATAAACTGTCATTTTGAGGTATTCATCGAAAGTATTTTGTTCACTAACTCCCAGTTTTATAAAGGGCAGAATAAATTTATTTCCCTAGTAAGTTTATTCGAACTAAAAAATTCGAATCAATTTAAATTACTTACTTTGGAAGTAAATTTATCTGTCTTTTATAAAACCGTCCATAGTTCGAATAAAATTAAATATGGTATCAAGTGTTTGTCATCATTAGTATTTTGATTTGCGAATAAACGGATTTTCATAGTAACTCTCCCGTGACTAACCTGTATATGTATATGTAATTAAAACATAATTAACTCGTTTATTTGAAAAAATCAGGAAGTAATATATTTTCTTTCGTTAATAAAGGAAAAATAAATTCTCGGTCTTCTGGACGGAAAAAGACTTAGATATGTAGAGTAGGAGATATACGTTGTATTATAAACTACTCTACATGTGTAAAAATATAACTAAGAACGTTAAACTAGTATAACATGTAAAGCAAAATAATAAACACAAATGAATTTGGATCAGAGCGAAAACGGGAAAACACTTTTATTTATTTCGTTTCTAACAACATTAAAACATTTTCATAGGTGTCTTGATCGAATTGTGTGATCGACACATGGTTGCTAGATGTAACTGTAACATATCTCCCTCCTTAGAGAGAAGAAAACAATGACAGGTAATGAAAGGGAAGTCATTACTTGTCATTTTACAAAGAAATGACATAAATTGAATGACTTTATTTGTGGGACTTGGGGAGAGGAATGAGTGTTATCAAAATTGTGCGGCTATTGTAAGTAAGCAGGTTTTAGTCTGTCTATTGATACGGTGTCCAATTTATCTTTAATTAAAATTTTGAAAAACTTTTCGTATCGTTTGATTACTTTGTAAGGCCCATCGTAAGGTTGTTGTAGGGTGGGGCTTATTGCATTATGCTTTATGAAGACATGTGATGTGCGAAATAGATCGGGGTTTACAAAATATGGTTTGTTTTTTAAGATTGGGGCTGTATACTTTAATTTGCTGATTATTTGTTTTAACTGTTGGAGATAGTGGGGCATGTTAGGGTCTGGAACTATTGGTGATTGTGTGAAGAATTCGCCTGGAATGTGTAATGTGGTGCCGTAGACAAGTTCTGCCGGGCTGCAATTAATAGGTTCTTTGCACGTTGTGCGAAGACTTAATAAGACGATTGGTAGGTTAGTTACCCAGTTTATAGGGTCATTATATGTTTTAAGGGAAGTTTTTAGCTGCCTATGGAACCTCTCAATCATGCCATTTGATTGTGGATGGTATGCCGTGGTTTTTATGTGGTGTGTGCCCAACATTTTAAGTAAATTTTTGAATAATGACGATTCGAATTGTTTTCCCCTGTCTGTTGTAATAACAGAAGGAACTCCAAATCTAGATATCCAATTGTTTACTAATGCTTCAGCTATAGTTTGTGTGTTACAATCTTTGATTGGAATTGCTTCTGGCCATCGTGTGACCCGATCTATGCACGTGAGTACATGAGAAAATCCTTGGGAATTGGGTAAATGGATTAAGTCGATATGAATGTTGTCGAAGCGACTGTTTGGTTCGGAAAATGGTTTGAGTGGAGCTTGGGTGTTTTTTGTTATTTTTGAACGTTGGCAGTGTACGCATTGTTTGGTCCAGGATTGTATGTCTTTGTTCATTTTATACCAAACAAATTTAGAGTTTATTAATTTTGTTGTTGTTTTTATTCCTGGATGGGATAGCGAGTGAAAATGGTCGAAAATGTTAATTCGGAATTCTTTTGGTATATATGGTCGGTATTTACCAGTGGATATGTCGCAAACTAAGGTACAGGTAGAATTTGGAAGCTTAATGTTTTTGAATTGTAAATTGTTCGTTTTATTTGTCTGCAGTGTCTGTAGTTCTTTATCGGTTTTTTTGAGCTGCTGCGATTTTGACGTAGTCGATGGTTTTGTCTGTGAGGATGGAGTTTATTTGGATTCTGGACAGCGCGTCGGCTACGGCATTGTTTTTGCCCGATACGTGTCTGATGTCGCTTGTTAGTTGTAAAATGAAGTCCATGTGTCATTTCTCTGGAGGTGTAGTTGTGGGAAATTTTGTTAGCCATGAAAGTCAGAGGTTTATGATCTGTTAGAATGAAGAAATTTCTTCCTTCTATGAAATATCTAAATTTCTTTACTGCTAGGTACATAGCTAGTAATTCACGGCCAAATGTGCTATAACGTTTTTGTGTAGGTGTGAATGTGGCGGAAAAGAAGGCTATAGGTTTCCAGTCTTCTTTTATCTGTTGTTGCAGAACTGCACCTACTCCCGTGTCTGAAGCATCTACCATGATAGATATAGGGGCATTGTGTGCGGGAAATGTGAGTGTTGTTAAATATGTTAATTGTTTTTTAATGTCTTTGAAAGCTTTGTTTGCTTCCGGAGACCATGCAATCTCTTTTGAGCTGTTTGGTTTATTTGTTATAAGACAATTAATGGGTTTTAACGTTGTTGCACAGTTAGGGATAAAACGATGGTAAAAGTTTATGAGGCCAAGGAATTCCCTTAGTTTTTGTTGAGTTGTAGGTAAGGGAAATTTGTTGATTGTGTCAATTTTAGATTTTACCGGTTGAATGCCATTTGTTGAAATACTGTGTCCTAAGAATTCGATCTTCTGGACTCCGAATTGGCATTTGTTTTGATTGATAAGTATACCATGTTTTTCAAGTCTTTGGAAAACTAATTCTAAGTGCTTTAAATGTTGTTCGAAAGAACTACTAGCAATAAGGAGGTCGTCAATACATGCGAAGCAAAAATCTAAACCTCTGACAACATTGTCAATGAACCGTTGAAAAGTTTGGGCGCTATTCCTCAATCCAAATGGCATGACCAAGTATTCGAAAAGACCAAAAGGTGTGGTTATTGCTGTTTTGGAAATGGATTCTTCGTCCATTGGTATTTGGTGGTAGGCTTTAACGAGGTCTAATTTTGAAAATATTTTCGAATTGTATAAATTAGTTGTAAAATCTTGAATATGGGGAATTGGATAACGGTCAGGGACGGTGATGGCATTGAGAGCCCTATAGTCCCCGCAAGGTCGCCATTCGCCAATCTCTTTCTTTTTAACCATATGCAATGGAGAAGCCCAGTTGCTAGAAGATGGACGAATGATCCCCATTTTCAACATTTTATCGAATTCGTTTTTAGCGGTGGATAATTTATCCGGAGCTAGACGGCGCGGCCGTGCAAAAACAGGTGAATTGTTAGTGATGACACAGTGTTTGACATTGTGCATAATTTGACGTTTGGGAGTAAAAGGTGAATTTAGAGAAGGAAATTTTGACAAGAGTTGGGTAAAGCATGTGGAATGTTGAGTAGTAATACTAGATATTCGATTTGAATTGTTTTGTATGTTTCGGTTTGCTTGTAACAAGCGCTTTGAAGGTAAGTCAATCAGCAAGTTAAAGTATGTAAGAAAATCTGCGCCGATAATTGAATGCTTAACGTTCGCGATAATAAACCTCCATGTAAATTGCATTGTTAATCCGAGGTCTATTTCTAATGTTTTAGTACCGAAAGTTTTGATGGTTGAATTATTGACAGCCTGTAGTGTAAGAGGATTTTGTCGTCGTTTCTCGCACAATGAATTTTTGATAACACTCACCTCGGCTCCAGAGTCTATCAGAAAGCGGTGGCCAGAGAGCCTATCAGTCAGATAAAGGAGTTTTGTTGTCGTTGGATGAGTATTAATGCTAGAAATAGATGGTAAAGTGAGTTTATCTATTAAGTTTCTGTTTTGATGTAACAAAACCCCTGATTTGTTTGTAGAAGAACTTTGTTGACATGGTGGAATACATTTCCTCGCCTTGCCGCCGAAGTTGAGGTGATACCAGCATAAATTCGAGTTCGGAGGAACCGTAGGGAAAGGAAGGTTTTTCTTTCTTGACTGACTTAACACCAACTTCTTTAACTCTGAGACCTCTTGTTTTAGCTCCTCGATTTGCTGTGCGTCTTTGCTCACGGAACATAGCGTTGGTTGTGTGACGTTTAGAATCCTATCCGCGATTTCGGCTTTATCTGCTAATGAAATATTATTATTTGAAGCAAGGATAAGTTGAATATTTGAAGGGAGTTTTTGCAAGAATATTTCTTCAAGGATTGAGTCGTCTAGATGCATAGAGCCAACCAACTGTTGGAGCTGACGTAAAAGTTGTGATGGTTTTTTTATCGCCTAAGTCTGTGATGTTGAATAATTGTTGAATTCTTTCTTGTTTCGATAGCGAAGTTCGGTGGATTAACGTTTCTTTTAACTTGGTATATGGAAACACTGTTGGAGGATTCTCAATAAGGTCTCTGACTTCTGCTGCATACTGAGGATTGAGTAATGAAATTAATTTGTAGAACTTAGTTGTTTCAGATGTAATACGGTGTGACATAAATGTCGCTTCTACTTGAGAGAACCATAATGTCGGGTCCGCAGGCCAAAATTCGGGGATCTTGAAGGAATTTGTTAATGAAGATATTTCAGGAAGCGGAAGGTCAGCAGGTTGGGTATCGGAAATAGGAACAGGAACAGGTATGTCGTCCATCCTGTTTGACAATCGGGGTCACCAAATATGTAGAGTAGGAGATATACGTTGTATTATAAACTACTCTACATGTGTAAAAATATAACTAAGAACGTTAAACTAGTATAACATGTAAAGCAAAATAATAAACACAAATGAATTTGGATCAGAGCGAAAACGGGAAAACACTTTTATTTATTTCGTTTCTAACAACATTAAAACATTTTCATAGGTGTCTTGATCGAATTGTGTGATCGACACATGGTTGCTAGATGTAACTGTAACAGATATCCTATATTCATAACAGCTTGCGAGAAAATATAGTGTTGCGTCCCTCCGGTGCGAAGGACTAAGTAATAAGGACCTAATGGCTCGAAGGACCAAATGTTCAAACCCTAAACCAGCGAATCCGGTCTAGAAGAACCAAAATGTTTTGATCCTGCTCGCAAGCCCAAATGCGATGTCTCTAGATCAGCGAATCCGGTCTAGAAACACCAACAATGTGTTTGATGTTAAATTCAATGAATAAAACAAAACTATATGTAAACCAAAATAATTACAACCTTCGATAGCTGGTTCACATCACTGGACTTGGCCAATAAACGGGATAATACTAATTTGTGAAATGTACTAATTAAAACGAACGAAGGACCAGTTAGTTTTACGAACTAGCAAACGTGCTAAATATAATTGCAACAAAATAACAAACAACTGAAAACCAATTCTGAGAAATATGTGATAGCGTATTGAATACAAGTGACATAAACAATAATAAACCAAAGATAAACAAATACGATATTTGTATAAATTAACTAAATCATTTCATAAGTGTATGAACAAACAAATGTAGTTAAACAATATTAAGAACTCTAAATGAACTTAATAACAACCAACTAGACTGCAAAACTTGTTGCATTGAATGTACCTAGTCGACAATAACAGCAGATGCGCTGTGAATGACATCACTCGAAGGTGGACGTGTGTAAACAAGTTTACAAAGAAATAATAATAATTTCACCCAAGGAAATATGAATCAAATCCCTAACAACACGAATTCCGTGAGAAATCAAATTGTACAGTTCGATTTTACAATTGATTCCTGAGATGTGTCTATTAGCTGCATAAAATGGCGCCGGAAAGTATTCGCGGACTATAAAGTACCAAATTAAATGACAACCGAACGATACTCCTTGAATTAGTCGTGTTAGGCTAATCAAGCTACGCGTACGATAATTAAACAACCAATTACTTTACTGACCATATGAAAATCAGAAAGTTTTATGCAAAATGGTGGAAAATTCCACTCTCGCGGACGACGACGCGATACGTGTTTACCGTTTGCAAGCCAGAGACACTCTGATCAGCGCGGTCAATGCTGTGCGGCACTACGCTTGGCGTGGGGGTGCGCGCGCACTCGCCTGAAACCAGATGCAATAATATTAATATTAATAATTAGTTTAAGATACTACAGCTATTTCAAACAATACTAAAATTAAACTTAAACACGTAAAAATATATAACTAATTTTTCCAAGTAACAGAAACAGTTATTTCCATTTATTTATTGACTTATTTAAATAGAGTCAGGGCGGGTTAACCGTTCTATTCTTATGTGCAGCGGGTTGCTACCTCAAGGGGTTAATAATTCCTAATTTCTCTCATTTAAAACATGTTAGTTTTAAACATACCGGCCACCTTAGGGTCTCCCTAAAGACAAACTTAGGCTTTAGCAATCTCTGTCTGAGCAGAGTTGGTTTGATCTTCGTCAAGTTGAACCACTTCACTTTGTGGCCTACACGAGTAAGGTTGTTGTAACCACTCTGGTCCATTTATCCAGAGAGTACATGTCTTGAAAATTAGAGGACTGAGACCTCTAGAACCTACGTCGGCCGCATTGTGTTCCGACGTTACATGACGCCAGTGTTCACTCGGAAAATTTGTTTGTATTTGAGCGACTCGATTACCCACAAATGTTTTCAGAGTGTGTGGTTCCTTGCGCAACCAGGCAAGAACTATCATAGAGTCCGAGAAGCAATGTACAGCCTCCGGTTGTTTTGGAATATTTTCGAGAATATTCTCGAGAAGTTTGGCGAGAAGATGCGCCGCACATAATTCCAGACGAGGTATAGTAATTTTTTTCAAAGGCGCTACACGCGTCTTTGCACAGAGCAATTGAACCACTGGTTTATCGTTTAGATAACTTCTAACATAGACAACGGCACAGTAGCCTCGCTCGGAGGCTTCCGCAAATCCGATAAGATCGAATTTCGAACCCAAACAGGCTAACCTTGGTATCGAATAGTTGGATATACAATCGATCTCGTTCAGAAACAAGTTCCACTCTGAGACAATATGAGCGGGAGGTTCTTCATCCCATTCTACCTTTGATTTCCAAAGCTCTTGCATGATGAGTTTAAGAAACATCACCAATGGGGACATAATGCCTAATGGATCATAGATCCTTGCAATGCAGGACAAAATGTTTCTTTTGGTGCACAAATCGTCGGGTTTTGAGACCGTATACTCGTAGCAGTCGGACTTGCAAACCCATTTGACACCTAACAATTTCACTGACTCGTCGTCATTGAAGTGGACATCTTTCACTGCGCGTGCATTGTCTGGTAGTTCCTCCAGTATTGTTTGAGAATTACTGGCCCATTTTCGGAGGGTGAATCCTCCCCTTTCGAATATATCCGTGAGTTCACGGCGCAGTGTCAGTGCTGACTGAATGTCTTCAGCTCCAGTCACAACATCGTCCATATAGACATCATTTTGCAGGACTTTAGCTGCTAAGGGATATTGATCCCCTTCGTCTTGAGCCAACTGCTCAACTGTACGCAACGCCAAGAACGGCGAACAATTCAAACCAAAGCAGATAGTGTTGAATTGGTACACAATAGGATGTGTGGCCTCCGCAGGTTTCCAAATGAACCTTAGAAATCGTTGATGCTCGCGTACAACTCTAATTTGTAGGAACATCTGTTTTAAATCCCCCGTAATTAAAATAGGATAAAATCTATTTCGCAAATGAAGAGTGAAGATACTCTTCTGTAGTACCGGACCAGGATACAAGTAGTCATTAATCGACTTTCCATTAGACGATGGCTTTGAAGCATTGAACACAATGCGTACCGGTGTCGTCGCACTATCAGGTTTAACCACGGCATGGTGTGGAATATAGTACGAATCCTGATCATTTAAATTGGGTTGCACATCAAGTCTAGTGACGTAACCCTTTTGCAAATATTCTTCGAATATTGCATCATAAGCCTTGAGTAACTCTGGGCTTTTACTCAAGCGAGTCAGCTGTGCGTGACAAATGGACAAAGCTTTCTTGTATGAATTGCCTAGTACTGGTGGGTACTGTTTAAAAGGTAAAGAAACCGTGTATTTTCCCTCGGAGTCTCTTTGGGTAGTATTGACAAAATGGTCCTCCACCATTTTATCCTCCGGTTTAGTGACAACCGATGGAGTTGGAACATTTTCCAATTCCCAAAATTTAGACAACAGTTCGTGTGTATCTTCTTGTGTGTATGTATGATACGACACCACAGCATTGCTTGTTTGCTTGCTGGTATATTCTCCCATAACCACCCAACCAAAGATTGTTTTGATGGCGGTGAGTGTGCCATCGACTCCTTTCTTAACTCCGTTACGAATGATCTGACCCCAAATGTCAGCTCCTAACAGCATGTCTATTCGTTGAGATTTATAGCATTCGGGATCCGAAAGTTGGATATTTCCAAATTGTTTAAAGGTATCCCGAGATATTGGATAATCTGGGATTCTGCCTGTAATGTTGTCGATTACAATGCAACTCAAATCGAGAACTGGAGTTTCTCTACGACATGGTTTGATTTTGGTATGTATAATACCACTAGTGTCCTTGACGTGGGTGTCACTGATTGACATAATCTTTGTTTGACACGCTTCAATAGACAGATTTAAATTGTGGACACAACGACTTGTGATGTAGGATTTCTGCGATCCTGTATCCAATAAGGCACGTACAACATGTACCTTTCCTGCACTGTCAAATATATGCAGTTTTGCAGTGGGTAGTAATACCGAAGTATGTTTTCTGTGTTGACTTAGTGAATAAGTCCTAGCAGACATTGACGTAGTAGTTTCAGAATTACTACTACTGCCTTGAGAGTTTGCATCACTCTTGGGTGATGACGGACGATTTTTTTGCACAGATTGTTTATCACGCTTGGGTGATAACGACTTGTTCGACCTTTCACCAAAATGCAGCAGCGTATGGTGAGTTTTGTTACACGTTCTGCATGTGGCTGTACTAGGACAGTTCGGGCGTATGTGACCCATTCTAAGACAGTTGATGCACAACTTGTGTTTAATTGCAGCATCATGTCTTCCTTTAGGTTTAAGAGCTATAAACCCTTCACACTGACTGATGTAGTGAGATTTTCTGCAATACGGACAATTCGTATCAGTTGCCAATGTCATCGCTCGCGATGCTGGCTTGTGCCTTTTGATTGGCTCGTGAGTTTTGACAGGTCTGTCTGGTTCAACCTCTAAGCTTGAAACTTGCTTAGTCAAGAACGCAATTAACTCTACATGAGTGGGCTTGGAGTCAGAATCCAATGTTAGTTCCCACTGTCGTCTAGTAGCCGAATCTAGCTTACGACAAATCATGTTTTCCAAAATGACCCCACATGAATCAACATCAACCTCTAAATTTTTCAGAGCAGCGATGTTTTCGCGTGCTGTGTTCAACAACGATTTTAGTGTAGGGGCGTCTGCCTGCTTGACCTTTTGCACATCTTGGAGTGCATTCAGATGTACCGACCTCAACAACCTAGGACGATAATATTCATCTGTGATGGCGTTCCATGCAATATCAAAACTATCAGCTTTGACGGGGATATTTGTAATAAGCCTAGCGGCTTCCCCTTTTAAAGATAACTTGAGATATTGAAGTCGTTCAATATCTGACAAACTGTCCCGATTTATCACCAACTGTGTGAATAAATCGTAAAAATTCATAAAAGTTGTTTTCTCCCCATCGAATGTTGGGAGATTCAATTTAGGCAAGCTGGGTTGCATATATCGCAAAGATTGTGCTGATTGAATCGAATGTGATTCTGATTTAGCTCTGTCGGACCCTGACTGTGATCCGGTGTCTCCACTGAACATAAGTTTGTAATTGACACGTATGTCGCAAATGAGTTCTTTTATTTCATTAAACAAATTCTTAACTCGGGAAATTTCTGCCAATATATCCTCGTCGGGATTTTTGGTTTGTTCTAACTTTGAAGAATATTCACAATAAGTACGATTGAATTCTTGTTCCCAAGCTGCGAGAGACGGAAAAGTTACCTCAAATTTCACTTTACTTTTTTCATCAGTCTCTGAAGAATAGACTGATAGACGACGAATATCTTCTGTCACAACCTCTAATTGTTTGTGCAGTAGTTTAGCCATTTTAGAGTGTACTAATAAATGCAATTACTAATACCAAAGTAACTAGAAACAATAATTATCTCCGAATACCGCCAAATCCGGCTCGAAGCGATCAAATGTAACTAGAAACAATAATTATCTCCGAATACCGCCAAATCCGGCTTGAAGGACCAAATGTTGCGTCCCTCCGGTGCGAAGGACTAAGTAATAAGGACCTAATGGCTCGAAGGACCAAATGTTCAAACCCTAAACCAGCGAATCCGGTCTAGAAGAACCAAAATGTTTTGATCCTGCTCGCAAGCCCAAATGCGATGTCTCTAGATCAGCGAATCCGGTCTAGAAACACCAACAATGTGTTTGATGTTAAATTCAATGAATAAAACAAAACTATATGTAAACCAAAATAATTACAACCTTCGATAGCTGGTTCACATCACTGGACTTGGCCAATAAACGGGATAATACTAATTTGTGAAATGTACTAATTAAAACGAACGAAGGACCAGTTAGTTTTACGAACTAACAAACGTGCTAAATATAATTGCAACAAAATAACAAACAACTGAAAACCAATTCTGAGAAATATGTGATAGCGTATTGAATACAAGTGACATAAACAATAATAAACCAAAGATAAACAAATACGATATTTGTATAAATTAACTAAATCATTTCATAAGTGTATGAACAAACAAATGTAGTTAAACAATATTAAGAACTCTAAATGAACTTAATAACAACCAACTAGACTGCAAAACTTGTTGCATTGAATGTACCTAGTCGACAATAACAGCAGATGCGCTGTGAATGACGTCACTCGAAGGTGGACCTGTGTAAACAAGTTTACAAAGAAATAATAATAATTTCACCCAAGGAAATATGAATCAAATCCCTAACAACACGAATTCCGTGAGAAATCAAATTGTACAGTTCGATTTTACAATTGATTCCTGAGATGTGTCTATTAGCTGCATAAAATGGCGCCGGAAAGTATTCGCGGACTATAAAGTACCAAATTAAATGACAACCGAACGATACTCCTTGAATTAGTCGTGTTAGGCTAATCAAGCTACGCGTACGATAATTAAACAACCAATTACTTTACTGACCATATGAAAATCAGAAAGTTTTATGCAAAATGGTGGAAAATTCCACTCTCGCGGACGACGACGCGATACGTGTTTACCGTTTGCAAGCCAGAGACACTCTGATCAGCGCGGTCAATGCTGTGCGGCACTACGCTTGGCGTGGGGGTGCGCGCGCACTCGCCTGAAACCAGATGCAATAATATTAATATTAATAATTAGTTTAAGATACTACAGCTATTTCAAACAATACTAAAATTAAACTTAAACACGTAAAAATATATAACTAATTTTTCCAAGTAACAGAAACAGTTATTTCCATTTATTTATTGACTTATTTAAATAGAGTCAGGGCGGGTTAACCGTTCTATTCTTATGTGCAGCGGGTTGCTACCTCAAGGGGTTAATAATTCCTAATTTCTCTCATTTAAAACATGTTAGTTTTAAACATATAGTGAAATAGCAATATTTTCCTCAAAACTTAATATAAAAAGGGGTGGTGCATTCCAGGCAGATGAGTCATTTTTGTAAGCTAAGTTTTCACTCATCCCGGCCAAATTTTCTCAGATTTTAATTGTCCAATAAGAGTGGTAAAAACGGCCACTCCAGAATACAATTTCAAACATTCGGAGATCATTCGTTAACTTGTGAAGAAGTCCGTTTCTAAGTGCGAGTGTCCGCTCCCGACTCAAATGTTCGGTAAGTCCTAATTTAGTATTAACGAGTATTAGTTATTATTATTTTATTATTGTTATTATGTCATCGTCATTCCATTGATAACCATTTAAAATTTGCTGATATAGTTAGTTTATGTGCCCATCGCCTCGGGAACAGAAATTTATACATGTATTGTTGTACCTTATGTTATTAACCTGTTCATCTGTTTAAAATTCAGAATTGTAACTTGTATCACTACTTTCTATTATGTATTCTTTTGTATATCTATATTTACTGTAACTTAATTTAACTTTGTTTAATATACTTACCTTGTTCACTACTGCCTTTGATTATTTCGTCTTGCCCTACGAATTCAAGAAATTATTGTTCAATCTTCTATTCCCAACATGAATTAATTTTCTTTGACTATTATTTTGATGTAATTATCCAAATTCAAAATTAGGTTTGGTTATTTACCATTAAAACTAACCTGGTGGCGGCGCTATTGATATCAATATTATTATAAATTCTTGGTTATTGTTATTTACATTCTAGTGGCGGAACCGTCCTGTCACAATATCTGTGCTTCTTTCATACTATATTAACATTTATTGTAAGTACCGAAGTAATATTTTAGTGAAAAATTCATAGACTTCATTGGGGTTGAATCCAGGACCTTCCCATATCCAGTAGGATGCATTACCAACACCAACTGAGGCGATAAACCTACTACTTGATCGCGAAGCTATTTTTCATTGTTCGCGAAGTAACGTATGTAACAAGTTTCCGAAAAAAAATTACTCTCTAAAATTTATTACTAAATTGGGTCTAATCTAGTTGTCACTGGACATAATAAATATATAAAAGTTGTTTTATAATATACCATGTTAAATTTTAAAGTCTTGAAAGATGCTATACAAAGTTCAAAAAGACAGATAGCCGAAACGTGAAATTGTTAACGTTTTTGGGTTCAAAACATTCGACACACGACTATTTACCGAACTATACGGGAATGAGAAGAAGGTGTAATATGTGTATTAATTTACCAAAAAGTGGACAACCAGAACTTTTGCCTCCAACGCAAATTAGCAGACTCACTTAAAGTGCTTAAGACAAAACTAGAACGTAATTGCGCAAATTAACTCGACGATTTAGAATTTGAAAAAGCCAACATTTTATAGAAACAGAGAGACAGTATAATCAATAGTTATACAAGAGATTAGAAAATAATCGAATATACAGTTGAGAGGACGAGATGTGTTACCTAGGAAACACGAAACCGTAGGTAACACATCGAGTCCGCAAACTGTATACCCAGATGATTTTGGAAGCTCGAGTTGTATATGTTAAGACTATACAACGAATCAACCAATTATATTTTTACGAAATGTCAAAAATATTACTTGTTCATTTATATTCATGGATGATATGATTATATGTGATTCATTTGTTTGCGACCGAAACACCACTAGTGGTGTTTCGCGAAACACAACTTAGCAACGCAAATAACCGATGTTATATAGCGTAACTAAAAAAATTGAGTTATCTGATTGGTCTATTTTCCGATGAATTGTAGTCCCCAAAATGATTGAAGACTTTTTATTATTTCTTAGCAGAAAACTATACAATAATAGCTGAAAATACAAAAACAGTTATCTATTATGATATATTGTTATATTAAATATCATGTTTAAATAATAGGATCATTGTCGTTTAAAATACGTTAGCTTTTATTACACGCTTCACAGATAACAAATACGACCATATAAAAAAAAATACAATTATTTTTTTAATTGCAAAAGTAAGATTACACATTTATTTTTTGTTTTATTGTTTGTATCTATACAATAGGCTTTTTTACATATACAGCCTTTCATGCATACATATTTTTACGTACTGCATACGAATTTTCCATATGAAACAAAATTAAAATTCGTATATTTCTGTATTTTTATTAGCATAATAATGGAATTAAAAATTTTCATATGAAACCGTGATGATGACATCAGTTACGAATAAAAACACGACTGACGTTGGTTTTAGCATAGTATAGCGGTCGACCGCTATACTGTGGTTTTAGTCAGTAAAGAATGATGTAGCTATACGTCTACACCGAAACAAGTTTATATCAGATTTGAATTGTAATATATTTATTATTTTTGTTCGAATGCCAAAGTGACGACTTTATTTTCTTCGTTAATAGACATTATTGCAATAAATATATGTTAGAGAATTTTTACTCGAAAATTTATATTAACATAAAATCTTAGACAGGTCTATTAGGAGTATTATAATAGCTGATGATTTTTTAAACGTATTATTATACTATTAAATACTCTGTATTACTTTTTAAGGGCCAAGGGGCCTATTTGTAATAGTTTTCAAGTACGAGAGAAAATTTTTATATTAATAAATCTCGTCATATAAATAACCCGTCAAAGAAATACAATAAAAGAAAAATGTTCATGTTGTTGAAGGCAAAATATTTGCTAATACGCAACTGTAAGCTGAATAAATCATATACTCGTAATACGCATAGTTCAAACCGTCATTCAACAATGTGAATACCGTGATTTATGAATATCACCGTGCGTTGGAAAAAATATTTTTTTGGTATAATGATTCAAAATTTGATGTGGTCGAATAATTATAAACGACGGAATAAGTTGGAAGATATTATGTGGGCAAATTATATTTATTAATTCGTTGTCTTTTTAGGTAGGTAGTAGAATGTTTAACTTTGTTTTTTTTGTATTATAAGGGGTATGGTATTGCGGGACTGAGCGCATTACATGACAAAATTCGCAAAAAAAAACAAATATTGGTTTGCTCTCAAATTCAACAACCAACAGAAGCCAGAATTATACTACGTACCAGTCGCCTTTTTTTGTTTGAATTCTCCAATAAATCGAAGTATACATTACTATATAGCAGTTTATATTTTAATGATGCAATCATCCTTGATATTTAAATTTTCAAAAAGATATTCGCATGGAAAAAATTGTACTTCCTTCATAATTTTTAAATTTTCTAAATCGAATATATTAGAATGTTCAGCCAGAGCACAATGATCGCCATGTTGTTTTGTGTTGATTATCGAATTGCGATATTCATCCATCCGGAGTTTGACATATGTTTCATAGTACCTACCTATACATAATGTAGCACTGCAAACTGCAACATCCAGTGAAACAATGAACTATGTAAACTACGTTTGATTCGTAGCTGTTGTCCACTAAGGTCTTTTAATTTTCTATAGAGCTTGCCTACTGTTTCGCTTTTGTGCTGTATGAATGAGATTTTGAATCATTGTTATCACGCTATCTAAACTACAGTGGAGAAATTTACCTTTAATTAAAAATGATTTTCATTTAATTAATTATATATATTAAATAAATAAAAATATATATTTTAGTTAAAAATTACGTTTTTGTACTTAAAATAGCGGCTTACCAGTTATTGAAACCTGTTTAAAAAGCCGGTTTCATATAGGGCTGTCAATGAAATCCGGATATCCGGATTTTTATTTTTAAAATATCCGTTTTTTCTCTATCCGGATAAACCGGATATCCAAATATACTGATTTTTAAATCCTGAAAACCAGATAACCGAATATCCTGATTTTTAAATCCGGAAAACAGGATAGCCGAATATCCGAATTATTCTATCTGGTTATAATTTATAATAATGATTACTAAATTTTAAATATCATTGCTAATTGACTTGCGTATTGCGTGCGTTGTGTGTTGCGTAGTGTCCTCTTTTTTTATCTTTAGTTAGAATACATGTTTGCGCCGGTACATTCCAGTCGTTCATATAGGTTTATGTTCTAGCCGTATTCGCGCTTATAAGCTTATAACTTTGTAAGTAAGCGAATATAGTCATTTAGTCATAGTGTTTTGCTTTGTTAGTGTATGTTTTCTGCGTAAAAAAGTGCCTGTAGTATGTGCAAATTAGAAACTTGTAATTTGTAATAATTCAAAAAAAAAGTTGTAAGTGAAAAACTAAATAGGCCAAAATTTGATTTTTCGCTTTACCTAGCCACCTATGTATTTTCTCGGAAAAACAAATACATCATTAAAGTGGCCTACCAATGCGACAACTTTTCCCCAATTTAACCGACTTCGTATCTCTTACGGTTTCGGAGATCTCAATGGTTAGACTCGAAAAACGGGCCTCCTGTAATACATATTTTGGCCAACCTATTTAAGGAACTGTAATATAAATACGTAAATTAAATACTTAAATAGGCACTAAATACAATCATGTTATTACTTATATTTTTTCCAATGATTACCTTTGTTCTTGTTAATCTACAAAATTACGTATAGGTAATAGGTATGCATAAAGTTAATATTTGTTAAGTTGTAACTTATATTGTAAGTATTAGGACCTAGGGGTATTTGGCTTTACCTTTTAACAATATGGCTTATATGAATTTCTGTTATCGGTTTTCCGGATATATCCATTACCGGTTTTCCGGAATTAAACGGATACCGGTTTATCCGGATATTCGGTTATCCGGATACCGGTATTCTGGATACCGGTTTATCCGTATTTCAAACCGGATACCGGTTTTTTCGAATGCCGGATACCCACTTATCCGGATATCCGCATTGGTATTTTACGGATATTGACAGCCCCAGTTTCATGATCTGATTTCAAGTAATACTATAAGAAACAATTGTTAAAAGTGACATTTTGTTGGTGAAAAGGGACACTATCTATTTCTACTGCTATCACTTCAAATCAATGAAATAGTTGCACGTTAAACATTCGAGAATTATTTATATTTGACTAATTTTCTAATTGTTACACATCAAAAAAAATATGAAAACGAGTAAAACATATTTGAAAGGTGAAAGTTCTTGTATTGAATGAGATTAGAAACTAATATTATAGCAAAATTAGATTTACCATCAAAAAAATTACGATGTTAGTTAAATGATAAATATATATATATATATATATATATATATATATATATATATATATATATATATATATATATATATATATTAATGTTAATTAATATTGGTTCCTATTTTTAAGACTAGTAAATAAAATAATTATTACTTCTACACGTATACGCTCTTCCATATAATGATACTTTTATGTTGCTAAGCAGCCGTTAGAAATTCTACGTACTTATAATGGTTTTAAAAAAACTAAATACTGGTGAACATAGATAAAATGCGAATGAATAAAATAAATTGCATATTCTTGTAAGAGCGTGCATTAGCTTTAACTACACATTCTCTGCAAGTGATGAAATTATCTCATCATAACTGTAAAATTGTCAAACCTACGACAATAAGAACAAAAGTAGATGATTTGGGTTGGTTGCTACAATAACATAACCTTAATGAATGTTCATTCCGTACATACATTCATCCCAGGATTCATGGCAGTTTTTACGGGCCATTCCGCAGGTTGGCATGGTAATGCTTCGCTTTCGCATGAGGTCGTCAGACCCGAGTCGGTAATGAAAATGTCGACAATTACCGGCCGAGCACGCTGCATGAAATAAAAGAATCCACAGAGCTAATTCCGCCCAAATGAATACACTCATCTACGAGGTTGCACTGGTGCTCGTGCTCTGCACAGATAGTCGCTATGGTATTAATAACCAGGAAATGACTTCTTTCCAGGGACAATAAAAGCGAGAATGGTTTTATACGTCTAATAATAAAGAACAAAAACGATTTCTGTTTAATACAACATTAAGAAGCAAGAAGAGTTTGAGGTTCTGTATTTTAAAGAAAATCAAATTAGGTGAAAATTATTTCAAAATTAAAACTCAAATATTATAATGGCCCGTTTAGAATTACTTGCTTATTTCTAAAAAGCATTTAAATATAAATGTACTGGGATATAGTGCTGAATACTTAATAAAATCATTATTAAAGATGTTACTCACTTGTAATACTTGTTTATGTATTAAGGACATAATTAAAAGATTGTAGCACGGGGGAATGTTTAAGGCTCGACCCGTAGAGGAGAGTTTCGTTTTCCCGAGTGCTATAATCTTGATTATGCCCGTGGTACATGGTACATACGTTTTATTTGATTTTGGTTCTTAAAATTCAAGAATTCAATATTTATTTATATATATATATATATATATATATATATATATATATATATATTCGTTATCGCTGTGATGGCGTTGTCAATTTAAGTATGCTATGATTTCTACGTAATTTATCGATGTTGCTATATTGTTTATTTTAAATAATTTTAATGTAGTACCAAATGAAAATGATAGATATTGATAATTCCAGAGGAATATAAAATCAATTTGAGGCTGTATAGAGAAAGTTAGTTCCACAGTCAAAAGATGTACCTATACTAGAAGAAAACGAAAGTTTTGCGATTAGTGGTTTACAGAAAATGTGATTAATCGAATTTATTGTGTTGTAGTGTTGTCTGACATTTATCCATAAATCACGATTTTCATATGTTTGAATAGTGTTGTCTGGCAATTTTATAGGCCCTTGGGCATTATAAGCCAAATTGCGTTCGCTTTTGAGAACAAATAAACAAGGTTATGATTCCAACACAAAATAATAAAAAAATTAGTTAGTTGTTAATATGTGAAAATTCTGTTTTGTTACTGTCATACATATTAAAAATACCTAAGTATCAAACGCAACTGTCAAGTGAGTAAAAAATAAATTATTGTACAACACACCAAATAACTGTTTTACTGCCTCAAGTAGGTGACGGGCTTACCTACTCGGTTTGCTAGTCATTTCCTCCTTTCAGCAGTGAAAACCTTTTTTTTCAACCGTATTATAATATAATTACTGTTCACACACTCTATCCTAATACTAAACGATCAGATTCACTATCTATAGTTCTATATATATTTGAATTCATCACGACGATCGCCCAACTTTAGACAAGGCTACAGCTTAAACGGTGCGACCGATTTTCATAATATTTGTACCAAGTCGTAGGAAATGATTGGCTTCAGGGCCCTTCTAATGGGACGAATTTCTGTAGGATGCATAGTTTTCGAGTAAAAAATTATTAAAGATTGAAAATTGGGACAGAAACAATATTTTTCACAGTAACGATCACAGTTTTCCTTGAAAATTTAAGACGAAGAACGCCATGTTTGTCATGTCATTTTGAACCTTTAAATGGAAATATTTATGAAATGGAGACAATTTGAAAGAAGTTTAATGCATAATTATAAATTTTGAGAATGGGCAATTATATCCGCACAGGTAAAAAAGGCCTAAAACATTTAAATTAAAAATTATTAAATTTGACGGTTCATATGTACTTGGACAGTGTTACCAAATGTGTCATAAGTAACTAGGTAAAAAACAAATATTTCTAACTAAAGAATATTTTTCACAGTAACGATCACAGTTTTCCTTGAAAATTTAAGACGATAAACGCTGTTATGTCAATGTCAATGATGACAAATTATCAGTTTTCTTTCTTTTAAATGCAATAAAATGTTTAAATAATATGTAATAATTAAAGAAAAGATGATGAATTTAACAAGGTAGGTATATGTAATGATTTTAAGCCATGTTTATTATTATGTTACATATTTTATTTTGTAAATAGAATTTTGGAAAATGTATAAGGAAACACGTCGAAAAGGATCAAAAAAGGTAGGAATAATATCACAATCGATGTACAAAATTAAAAAGATAAACATTGTCATGTCATATTTGATATGTTAATGACAAATTATGCATGTATCAATTACTATAACCGATGATATAAAAACAAGTCAATTAAGATGGTACGATCACGTACAGCAAATGAGTAATGGCAAAACACATACCACAGTAAACTCCTAGCGGCAAAAAGAAAAGAGGGAGACCTAGAAGGAATTGGGTAGCAGGAATCCAAGAAGAAATAAGAGAGAATGAAGATCTATGGCAAGACCAGTGGAGAATTCGCATCGGAAGACATGGTACAACGTTATAAACCGATTGTATATATAGGTATATGTAATGATTTTAAGACAGTACAGTACAGGAAAATCATAGTCTGGAACAAGACAATTCAATAATTTTAGATAGTATGTTTTAATCTGTTCTTTTTTTGTAATTCATTTTCTTACATTACGTTTAAAATTATTTCAGATTATACATAATTCGATATCTATCTTAAAACGGTACAGAATTTAATCTGTATTTTATTTTCTTATATTACGTTAAAATTATCTATATTAAAATTCTTTTATTCCCAATTATTGTATCGTACTAATAAAAAATATTTTAAATTACATAATCATACAGCATGAGCCAGAAAAGTAATCTTTAATACCTATCATTTTTAACAATCCAAACTTTATTGATATATTTTCAAATTCGTTGTAAAAGTTCAGATCTAATGTAATGTAAGTACTTACTTTTCTGCAGTTTGTAACTAACTGTTTACTCTAGAATTAAAATATCACATCTTTTAGTTTTGTTTGATTTATTTTTATCTTTAAATTTAGTATTGTGTACTCATATACATGTTACTAATACAGGGTCCGCATTTTAAAAGTTCCCGCCTGAAAATTCATGATTAGGCAATCCATGATACATTTCATAAGTGACTTGGTTTTTAAAATTTTGTTTTGCTCTTATACCTACTGTGATTATTCGATTTAAAGTACTAATATTCACCAAGTGGCTTATAAAATGTATATGGTTTTGCTTACTCTTAAAATTTCAGGCGGGAACATATAAAATGGGCACCTTGTATTATGTTTATATTTATCCTGTAATTTTGTCCTGTTTGCTCGCATAAAATGCGCAGCATTTGTTCATTTCATTATATGTTTTCATCAGTTCCTACCACGGTGTAGTATCTATAGGTGAGAGTACGAGATGCGTTGACATAACTAGCTGGTAAAAAAGAAGCTAACGCGACCCGTTACTATTTGACAGGCGTTTGGCAGTTGGTGTGCCGCAGTGTGTCGGTTGCGGTTAAAATAAGTTCGCGTTTAAATAGAAAATGTTGTTTTATAGGATGTACAACAGGGTATGGATCAAATAAAGAGATATAGACCCGAATTTTCACCTCTTGAAGTAACGTTACTTCGGAAGTAGCGCTATTTCGATTTTTCATTTATATAATTTTATGAGTAGATAAGAATAGGTTTCATATTTTTGTAAATGAAACCTATGACATTAGAAATAAATGCTTTTTACAATTTAATTTATTTTTATATCTCTCATTTTAATGTTAAAGTTGACATTTGACAGTTGAAGTAGCGCTACTTTAAGATGTAAGAATACGGACCATAGTCTTTTTAAGGTGCCAAAATGTGCGATTTTGTAGCAGCCAGCCATGATATAACCACAGAAACAGGTACTACGATTTAGAAAATTCTGATTGAAAGATGTCAGTGTCAAGTACATGACATTATGTTTATTTTATAATTTTACTGAAATTATAGAAGCCTGTTGTATGGAATTTGTATAAAATACATACATAGAACTGACAAAAGATAAAAGGTAATGTATTGAAAATATAAAATATTGTGCGATATATAGGAATAATTTACTATTTCAAATATTTTTGTAAAAACCGGGTCGCAAAAAACCTGACATCTAGCGGCATACTGTATGAACTAACCCGGTTATTTAGCCATTCTTTGTAATACATTATACATCGTGCACTCAGCTATAGATACTACACTTCCGTAATATTATTGACAATTTTATGCAAAAAAGAATAGCCGTTCGATCTGTCGTATTTTTGACAATTCTCTATGACAGTCCATGAGAAAACATTTCTTGTTTTTCGTATAAATTTGTCAGAAATATAGGATGTTTCATGTAACTATGTAAGGCTTCAGAGTATGAATTCTAGACACCAACATGAAAAAAATCCCAATAAACATTGGTGCTAGAAAGCTTCATAACAGAGATACCGAGGATTTATCTTAAATGAAGCATAATACTGAAATAGCAGAAAATAGTTGGCTGATGGCATTTGTTTAATTCATTTAAAATTTAAATGAGATTTAATTATTGAAAAATTCCACTTATTTCAATCCGATAATTATTTAATTATTACACCTGTTATTTAATATTTTGATAATATTCCTAATACAAAAAAGTATTGCCAAGCCTTCTGTATTTAATGAAAATGTAATATTTTAATAATTTACCGTAGTATTTTTAAATAATACTGATTTATTTATTGAATGTAATGCCTGTCATTTTAAACACTTGCTCTGGGATTCTTTTTATAAATAATTATTTATGACCCAATACAAAAATAAATAAAAATAACCTGTTTCCTGTTCTTTTTTTTTTAAATAAAATCCTGGGTACCTATCTCTGTTAGAAAGCGTTATAGCATCAATGTTTATTGGGATTTTTTCCCCTTTTGGTATCAGAATTCATACTCCAAAGCCTTGCACTCTTATATGAAACACCTGTATATCCTGTTTGGTATTAAATGAAAAGTTTTCTGCATGGCTAAACTATAGAACTTTCAAAATTTTGACATCAACTTGACCGGCTTTTGTTTTTTACATAAAGTTGTCAGAACCATGTAGTGATTAGGATCATGTGAATTTTTTTCTACAGGGCTGTAACATAGAAGTGTCAACAAATAGACATCTCGGTCGGCTTTTGTTTTTGTATAAAGGTGCTAGAAATATGTCGTGTTTGGTATCAAATGAGAGGTCTGGTTACGAACTTTTAGACACAAGTGTGGAAATTTATGACAGGTTGATTGGCTTTTGTTTTATGCATAAAGTTAATTCGTTTGATAGAAGGGGGAACTTGGGTATATGACAAGACTGTTGGCGTTTCCACTTTGGTTTTAAATTGTGCGTAGACAGATTGGATGTACGTATAAACTATTATAAAACACTATCGGCGGAGCCCTAGGGTAAACTCGGCGAAGCCGAGCTTAGGCTAGTCCTAATACTAAACGATCAGATTCACTATCTATAGTTCTATATATATTTGAATTCATCACGACGATCGCCCAACTTTAGACAAGGCTACAGCTTAAACGGTGCGACCGATTTTCATAATATTTGTACCAAGTCGTAGGAAATGATTGGCTTCAGGGCCCTTCTAATGGGACGAATTTCTGTAGGATGCATAGTTTTCGAGTAAAAAATTATTAAAGATTGAAAATTGGGACAGAAACAATATTTTTCACAGTAACGATCACAGTTTTCCTTGAAAATTTAAGACGAAGAACGCCATGTTTGTCATGTCATTTTGAACCTTTAAATGGAAATATTTATGAAATGGAGACAATTTGAAAGAAGTTTAATGCATAATTATAAATTTTGAGAATGGGCAATTATATCCGCACAGGTAAAAAAGGCCTAAAACATTTAAATTAAAAATTATTAAATTTGACGGTTCATATGTACTTGGACAGTGTTACCAAATGTGTCATAAGTAACTAGGTAAAAAACAAATATTTCTAACTAAAGAATATTTTTCACAGTAACGATCACAGTTTTCCTTGAAAATTTAAGACGATAAACGCTGTTATGTCAATGTCAATGATGACAAATTATCAGTTTTCTTTCTTTTAAATGCAATAAAATGTTTAAATAATATGTAATAATTAAAGAAAAGATGATGAATTTAACAAGGTAGGTATATGTAATGATTTTAAGCCATGTTTATTATTATGTTACATATTTTATTTTGTAAATAGAATTTTGGAAAATGTATAAGGAAACACGTCGAAAAGGATCAAAAAAGGTAGGAATAATATCACAATCGATGTACAAAATTAAAAAGATAAACATTGTCATGTCATATTTGATATGTTAATGACAAATTATGCATGTATCAATTACTATAACCGATGATATAAAAACAAGTCAATTAAGATGGTACGATCACGTACAGCAAATGAGTAATGGCAAAACACATACCACAGTAAACTCCTAGCGGCAAAAAGAAAAGAGGGAGACCTAGAAGGAATTGGGTAGCAGGAATCCAAGAAGAAATAAGAGAGAATGAAGATCTATGGCAAGACCAGTGGAGAATTCGCATCGGAAGACATGGTACAACGTTATAAACCGATTGTATATATAGGTATATGTAATGATTTTAAGACAGTACAGTACAGGAAAATCATAGTCTGGAACAAGACAATTCAATAATTTTAGATAGTATGTTTTAATCTGTTCTTTTTTTGTAATTCATTTTCTTACATTACGTTTAAAATTATTTCAGATTATACATAATTCGATATCTATCTTAAAACGGTACAGAATTTAATCTGTATTTTATTTTCTTATATTACGTTAAAATTATCTATATTAAAATTCTTTTATTCCCAATTATTGTATCGTACTAATAAAAAATATTTTAAATTACATAATCATACAGCATGAGCCAGAAAAGTAATCTTTAATACCTATCATTTTTAACAATCCAAACTTTATTGATATATTTTCAAATTCGTTGTAAAAGTTCAGATCTAATGTAATGTAAGTACTTACTTTTCTGCAGTTTGTAACTAACTGTTTACTCTAGAATTAAAATATCACATCTTTTAGTTTTGTTTGATTTATTTTTATCTTTAAATTTAGTATTGTGTACTCATATACATGTTACTAATACAGGGTCCGCATTTTAAAAGTTCCCGCCTGAAAATTCATGATTAGGCAATCCATGATACATTTCATAAGTGACTTGGTTTTTAAAATTTTGTTTTGCTCTTATACCTACTGTGATTATTCGATTTAAAGTACTAATATTCACCAAGTGGCTTATAAAATGTATATGGTTTTGCTTACTCTTAAAATTTCAGGCGGGAACATATAAAATGGGCACCTTGTATTATGTTTATATTTATCCTGTAATTTTGTCCTGTTTGCTCGCATAAAATGCGCAGCATTTGTTCATTTCATTATATGTTTTCATCAGTTCCTACCACGGTGTAGTATCTATAGGTGAGAGTACGAGATGCGTTGACATAACTAGCTGGTAAAAAAGAAGCTAACGCGACCCGTTACTATTTGACAGGCGTTTGGCAGTTGGTGTGCCGCAGTGTGTCGGTTGCGGTTAAAATAAGTTCGCGTTTAAATAGAAAATGTTGTTTTATAGGATGTACAACAGGGTATGGATCAAATAAAGAGATATAGACCCGAATTTTCACCTCTTGAAGTAACGTTACTTCGGAAGTAGCGCTATTTCGATTTTTTATTTATATAATTTTATGAGTAGATAAGAATAGGTTTCATATTTTTGTAAATGAAACCTATGACATTAGAAATAAATGCTTTTTACAATTTAATTTATTTTTATATCTCTCATTTTAATGTTAAAGTTGACATTTGACAGTTGAAGTAGCGCTACTTTAAGATGTAAGAATACGGACCATAGTCTTTTTAAGGTGCCAAAATGTGCGATTTTGTAGCAGCCAGCCATGATATAACCACAGAAACAGGTACTACGATTTAGAAAATTCTGATTGAAAGATGTCAGTGTCAAGTACATGACATTATGTTTATTTTATAATTTTACTGAAATTATAGAAGCCTGTTGTATGGAATTTGTATAAAATACATACATAGAACTGACAAAAGATAAAAGGTAATGTATTGAAAATATAAAATATTGTGCGATATATAGGAATAATTTACTATTTCAAATATTTTTGTAAAAACCGGGTCGCAAAAAACCTGACATCTAGCGGCATACTGTATGAACTAACCCGGTTATTTAGCCATTCTTTGTAATACATTATACATCGTGCACTCAGCTATAGATACTACACTTCCGTAATATTATTGACAATTTTATGCAAAAAAGAATAGCCGTTCGATCTGTCGTATTTTTGACAATTCTCTATGACAGTCCATGAGAAAACATTTCTTGTTTTTCGTATAAATTTGTCAGAAATATAGGATGTTTCATGTAACTATGTAAGGCTTCAGAGTATGAATTCTAGACACCAACATGAAAAAAATCCCAATAAACATTGGTGCTAGAAAGCTTCATAACAGAGATACCGAGGATTTATCTTAAATGAAGCATAATACTGAAATAGCAGAAAATAGTTGGCTGATGGCATTTGTTTAATTCATTTAAAATTTAAATGAGATTTAATTATTGAAAAATTCCACTTATTTCAATCCGATAATTATTTAATTATTACACCTGTTATTTAATATTTTGATAATATTCCTAATACAAAAAAGTATTGCCAAGCCTTCTGTATTTAATGAAAATGTAATATTTTAATAATTTACCGTAGTATTTTTAAATAATACTGATTTATTTATTGAATGTAATGCCTGTCATTTTAAACACTTGCTCTGGGATTCTTTTTATAAATAATTATTTATGACCCAATACAAAAATAAATAAAAATAACCTGTTTCCTGTTCTTTTTTTTTTAAATAAAATCCTGGGTACCTATCTCTGTTAGAAAGCGTTATAGCATCAATGTTTATTGGGATTTTTTCCCCTTTTGGTATCAGAATTCATACTCCAAAGCCTTGCACTCTTATATGAAACACCTGTATATCCTGTTTGGTATTAAATGAAAAGTTTTCTGCATGGCTAAACTATAGAACTTTCAAAATTTTGACATCAACTTGACCGGCTTTTGTTTTTTACATAAAGTTGTCAGAACCATGTAGTGATTAGGATCATGTGAATTTTTTTCTACAGGGCTGTAACATAGAAGTGTCAACAAATAGACATCTCGGTCGGCTTTTGTTTTTGTATAAAGGTGCTAGAAATATGTCGTGTTTGGTATCAAATGAGAGGTCTGGTTACGAACTTTTAGACACAAGTGTGGAAATTTATGACAGGTTGATTGGCTTTTGTTTTATGCATAAAGTTAATTCGTTTGATAGAAGGGGGAACTTGGGTATATGACAAGACTGTTGGCGTTTCCACTTTGGTTTTAAATTGTGCGTAGACAGATTGGATGTACGTATAAACTATTATAAAACACTATCGGCGGAGCCCTAGGGTAAACTCGGCGAAGCCGAGCTTAGGCTAGTATATATACTAATACAATAATGAAGAATATTATTGTACTACTAAAAGATGTTAGCTTCTTAGTTCACCGCTGGCAGCAGCAGTTGCTACATCAACACAGACCATATTTAAAAAATATACCTATAAAACTAAAACATACTACCGGTGGGAGTGAGATTTGTGAGACTGACATCGGACGAGTGCAGACATATATATCTGCATATAGCTGTACTCCTCTGTAAGAATAGCTTTGCGCAAGCGCCGGATTGTTTTGATTATATTAGCGTAGAACGGAAAGGGGAACTAGGGGGAGGGAAATTCTTACACTAACTGACAAGGATAGACAATAATGTTTGTAGCGGACTGCTCCTAAGTGAGTGATAGGGCATCAGCAGTATATTTTAGTTTTATAGGTTTATTATTTAAAATTGTTATTTGGCTGAAATTGCGAACCTACAGTTATAACAATTCCAACAAAACACAAAAAATCCATAAGTTTTCTGTCATTCGGAGTAGAACGCCTTTTTTGTGTTTTACCCAGCTTGACTCGGCCGCATTAACTGGGTTCAACACAAAAACACCGCTTTCTACTCCTTATAACATAATATACTATTACCTGGTTTAGAATGTAAAATACTATAGCATGGCGATTGAAAATAAGTTCGCAGCTTCACAATTACTTTAAAAGGAATTAACTTTGATAGGATAAATTGGCATTTATTAATTTCTTTTTTACTTAAATGTGTATAATTAAGAAACACTATTCCTAAAAGTAAATAATATAAATATAATGGATAATATTTATATTTATACAACCAAACTAACGTCACACAACATTAACTTTTTCTATCAATCATAGTTCCGCAATGTAGCACGAGATGTCAGTCATAAAACTGTCATCCTTCAAAATAATGTATACAATTGAAGAAAAAGTACAAAGCATAACATGGTATAAGTCCAATATGAGTCTAAAACAAGTTTCCGATATATTTGCAGCTACTTTTAATAAGCGACCCAATCCAAAAACTATTAGAAAAATCTATAATAATTATAAAACTAGAGGATGCGTCAATAAATAGCATTAAAAGAAAATCAGAACATGTAAAGTGAGTAATAATAGAAAACATTAAATCATGCAGTTAATTGAAAGTGAATATATACTCGTACTTTCGATAAAAAGAATTTCTGAAAAACGTGATTGTATATTCTTTCAATCATTTTAAAAGTAATTATGGTAATGCCATATACGCCCGTGTTCACTGATAAAAAAATCTGATGTGGACAACACAATACCTTCCGCCATTAAATTTTTATTAATTTAAATACATACCTATATATATATATATATATATATATATATATATATATATATATATATATATATATATATATATATATATATATATATGCGCATACGGTACGTAGTCACTTTATATATGGGAACCTACTGGCCGTTGTGACTTCATATATAACGTTGTGACTTCCGAAAATGGAAGTGACAACGTTTCCCATGTAATTTTATTTTTTTTTACCACTACAAGGCTAAACAAGTGTAAATACGAAAATTGTGTTGGAAGTCAAATATACCCCCAGTACCCTTAAATTTGTCACTTTAGTTCATGCGTTTACCGCCGGCGTTGTAATCGCCATCAGTGTCAGGTATATGCAATGCGATGTTACTTCCCACGTGTATATAGCATTAGGAAGTACTTAGTCACTTCCGAAACTTGGCAACAGTGTATTATAGTATGTAATTGTAGTTATGTTTTTTCCAAAGATGAGTGGGACTGGAAACACAATTTATATAATAAATTTTTATTATCAATATACAAATAAAAAATATCAAATATTAATAATGGATGAAAAATTCACAAAAAATACCACTGTTATCTGTAGCACATACGGAGTATTTCTGTGAATTAACGATTATTTTTAACACATATTTAAAAATTTTAGCCAATAAGTATTAATAACAATTAAATTTCTTCTTATATATCAAAATTTTTCAATGTGTCAAACGTTACTAACTTGTAATATTGTAACTAACACATGTGTTAAATGGCCATTAGTGATCTCAAAAATTAAAATGTCTCAATCATTAATCAACCTCCTTAACACACGTAATAGTAATTATCAGAGGCGTAAACTTTTAATTTTGGCTGTGGGCGCATTATTTTTATTTTAAATATGGGTACCTATATGTTTTTATAAATGCAAATAATACAGTAAAAAAACGTTCCTATTTTATTATACATATATTACATTATATGTACATTTAACATATATAAAATTAATATCTATTACAAAAAAAAAATATATTCCTAGTAGTTATATACAGTTATCTCTAAAACACGTAGACATGGCTTAAGAACAGATTCCTGGGCCCAAAGTAACACGATATAACTTAATTTACCAATATGCAAAAAACCGAAAGTGTACCATTTAGTAAAAAAGTATAATTTTGCTTATAATGACAAAACGCTTTGTTCGGTTTGAATGAAATTTGCTATAATAATCCATATGGATGTCATCTTTTAAGATAATATTCGTTATTATTAGTGAGCCACTACGGTATGAAATTTAGGTGTCACGACCATAATACATTCAATGGTAAACTTTTCTGTCTCTGCGTAAGTTGTGATATCTGTAACGATTTCGGCAGAAAAACATAAAATATGAGTGACTGCACAGTGCAATTTATAAAATAAATTGCATCTAGCAATCTATCCAAATGTCAAACAACTAATTTTTAATGCCAGTAACAATAGACTTTTTCAATTTAAAGAGATAGAAGATATGCGTAATGGATATCTGCGCATAGTAAGAACAACTGAGATCCATGGCGTTTGTTTCTAAAAAAATTAGACGTAAGATGTGAGATATATATCAGATAATTTTAAAAAGTCTTATCGAAATAAGTTACAAAAGCTTTTATTGAATTTAAAATGTCTAGCGATGCAAATTTTCACCGAGGATACAGGTGTTTTAATGACTGCAATATTTTTGACTTGAAAAATTGACAAATCATTTTTACATTGTATGAAATGCGTCCGTGCACCCACGTAGTTTACGCCCTTGGTAATTATCATCTCTAGCTAATACAGCCTTAATGGAAAAACGTTGGCAAAACCACTACTATTGCCTCTAGTAGAGGACATAAAAAAATTAGGGATGGAATTTTAGCCTTGGCAATAAAAATTAAAAAATACTGCTATCTGGGAATAAACATGAAAATGCATATAAATTATTATCACAGTGTACATTGGCACCTCTCATCATTTTTAATAGACGCAAAATAGGGGTCAGTAATGGGTGATAATATAACCTATTAATAAACTGTCAACGGAAATAGTAAATAGTTACCTTGCATGTGATGCCCAATATTTTACTTGTTACTCACGTGCATACTAGATTAAAATAAAAATTTGACAAATATTGCCTGATCGTTCAAATGAAAGCACGATAGTTAGTACCACAGTTGCTAAGGAGTCCAAATAAACAACGTTTACAAGTAAGTAACAAGTAAAATGATTTTAAATAAGAGTACAATAATAGCGAACTCTAGGTGAAGCAATGTCTAATAAAATTTTATTTTATTACGAGTATAATGGTATATTATACAACGACGCTATAATGAATGCTCTTATTACCGAGGATGAGCGAGCAAGGGTTCTAATCATCCGAGGTAATAATAGCCATTATAGCGAGTTGTATACTACACTTTATCTACGATTAATGTATTATATAATACAAGATTTTTTGTAATTCCGTTTCATAACCACAAAGTAAATAATCCACATAACATATTTTTCATTGAAATTAGTTAAGTTAACACTGCAATGTATTGTGATGTAACCATGGTGATGAATATATCTCTTGTTAGAAATTCAATTTTTTTCATATGTATTTTGTAATAATGACTATTATTCCCGAGTCATTATTCCCTGCGGGATTAATACTTAGTATTTTGTAGCAAAAACCACATATTTAATGTGTCATTTTCGATGTTTTTTAAGGTATCTCGGGTAATATTAATGATAGATCAAAACCGTTTGCACATTCCAGGGTCAACTTTTCCAGAAAAGTTTAATAGGCACCACAGGAATTTTCGATCATCTTTTGTTTCTAAGCTACAGTCAAAAACACGTTTTTCGATAATTTTGAAAATATATCATATCTTATTTATTATGATAGTTGGAGAAAAATTGTTTTTATAAAATTTTTACCGTTTGTTAGATTGAATAAAATGGCGTAATTAGATTTTTTGAAAACTTAATAATTCTCGAGATATAACACAAAATTTTGATTTTTTAAATGGGAACCTATGTTAAAAATAGTCTCGTCTTCTGGCTTAATTTATAAGCTTTTCAATGATATATAACAAGTCTACATTCTTTTGTTTTAAACATGAATAAAAGACGAATTATTAATTTATTGGGGTGAAAATATTGGAAATTATTAAGAAACAAATGAAAAAATGTATTACAGATCATCATTTGTTTATTTTAATTCTATATCTATTAATTGTGTTTAAAAATTATTCTTAATTAATTATTTTTGTGTTAGTTAAATTACTATTTATCTACGTTACAGTTGGCTTTGACACAATCTGAAAAAAATGATTTAATATGCATTTGAAATAAATAAATTGAAAAAATGTGTAAAACTGAAACAAATACTATTAGAAATATGCAAATGATGATCTGTAAGAGATTTTTTCATTTGTTTCTTAATAATTTCAAATATTTTCACCCCAATAAATTAGTAATCATTCGTCTTTTATTAATGTTTAAAACAAAAGAATGTAGACTTGTTATGCATCATTGAAAGGCTTATAAATTAAGCAAAACGGCGAGACTACTTTCAACACGGGTTCCTATTTAAAAAATCAAAAGTTTGTGTTATATCTCAAGAATTATTAAGTTTTAAAAAAATCTAATTACGCTATTTTATTCAATCTAAAAAACGGTAAAAATATTGTATAACCAATTTCTCTCTAACTATCGTAATAAATAAGATTTGATACATTTTCAAAATTAGCGAAAAACGAGTTTTTGCCTGTAGCTGAGAAACAAAAAAAGATCGAAAATTCCTGTGGTTACAATTAAACTTTTCTGGAAAAGTTGACCCTGCAATGTGCAAACGGTTTTGATTTATCGGTAATATTACCCAAGATACCTTAAAAAACATCGAAAATGAGACATTATGTACATATTATTTGTTAATCGTAGATAAAATCATTTAACTAATAATATGTTCATTAATTATGTAGTTTTAGATATATAATGCTAAGTATAAATCCCGCAGGGAATAAATGACCCGGGAATAATAGTCATTATTCCCTTTGATATACCAATCATAATATTTTGAATAAAACAAATATGCTAAAAAAATAATTTTTAACGAGAAATATCTTCATCACAATTGTTACATTACTATTTTAATAAAATTAAGTAAAACAATTTATAAATTAATTATTTTATAGCTAATACAAAAAAAATGAGAGAAAACCTAAAATAATTAATATGGGTTTCCGTATGTTTCCAATCCACAGTGGATAAACAGGGTGACTTTTTTCAAGGTGTACATTAACATGGGAAATCAATTTTTTGCAAACCGTTGCCCCCCATTTTAACTTACGGCAATGATTGCGGTCTCAATACAAAGATAAAAAATTCCTCATTTAAAAATGAATAAATTTTAAAATGAATTTATGGGCCTAAAATACTGGATAATTTTTACGTATTTGATATTTTCGGATGGGAAATTTTTTTATCTTTGTATTGACACCACAACTATTATAAAAATATTTACTTTTCTAATTTGTTACAATGTTGATTAAACAGTACAGTAAAAAATAATATTTATATAAATCGATTTTATTTCATGTTTTGTTATTTAAAGATATGCAAATAATAATAATAAATTTAACATACAGGCTGATTTTTTTCAAGATGTACAACAAAATTATAATTTTTTAAACAAAGATAATAGCTCAAAATTCACCATTATGGCGCTTCGTTAACACAGAGTGAGATCTTATTCATCATGTACGTTATTTGATGTTTTGTTGATATGTGGTTTGGCTGACATGAAATTTGGCTACGTTGCGGAAGTCAGTTATACGCTTCAATATCTTGTACACAATTACAGTGATGGAAGTGACTTTGTATTTTAAGTATGTACAACTGTTTATTAATTTTTAAAATAATATTTTTTTACCCCTCTTTTGAAAACCTTAATATAGAAGTTCCCCTAAGCCTATATATGTAATTTTTAATAATATATATTCATTAATTAATATGGAAGTCAGGACGCCTTATAAACTTCACGGAAGTGACTCCTTAACAAATGCCAATATATATATATATATATATATATATATATATATATATATATATACTAATACTGGAAGCTATATTAAGTTCCTTTCCATATACACAATTATTGTTCCATTTACTATTATCTTTTTAAAACGTTACTATTAATAATTTGAAATGATTAGATTTTTGACAATGATATTTATTTGTCTGTTACATACATTAGATCTGAACTGTGTAACCAAGGACTTATTTTAAAGCGTAGGCTCCGAGATTTAAATTATATATTATTTTATAAATTTATTCATAAAATATATGGGAAAAGTATTAATGCAAACCTGCAGAAAATTTAATAATTTAAATTTTTTATAATTACCAGGGGCGGGACGTGCAGTTTGGGGGCGCTGGGCTAATACTGTTTGGGGTGTCATCTAATTAGCCACCTAATTGCCAGTTTGTCACATAACATAATAAAGCTTTTCATTTCGGGTAAAAAATGAAATTAATTGGATTTTAGATTATTTTTTTCTAAAATAGATTGAAACTATTCTTGTACGCAGATTGTATGTATTATCTTTGACAATCAAATTCTTGACTCAAGAATATATTCAAGAAAAAAGAAAAACAAAAAATAGTATTTATTCTTGAAAATCATTAATTTGATCATCGATGCACGTTGTTAATACAGTGTGTTTGTTGCATTGTCGCACTTCTGCACGTTGCACGGGTTATGCCGATTGGCGCAGCGAGGGGCCGTTTGTATCTGCGGGGCTGTGGGCTGCAGCCCATAAAGCCCATGCCTAAATCCACTTTTTTATATAACAACAACCGAGTTCTTGGATTGGATTTTTTATATTTATATTTAACACGTCCCCTCAATCAAATACTCGTTTGTTCTTACAATGACAATCCTAATTTATGACAAAAGTTTAAATGTTTTGGACCTGTCAATCCTTTTGCCATAATGTCAGCAATCATTTCGATTGTTGACACATGTTCCAGTCTCACTTGGCCTTCCTGGATCACCTGTCGCACAAAATGATATTTAATATCTATGTGCTTTGTTCTTTGGTGGAATGTCGGATAGTCCGCAAGGTAGTCTGCCCCCTAGTTGTCCACGTAGATGACAATGCCATCCAACTCTGACATTTGGAGCTCATTCAAAATACTTCGTAAATACACAGCTTCTTTGACAGCTTCTGACAGCCCGATGTATTCAGCTTCTGTCGAAGACAAAGCCGTCGTCTGTTGCTTTTGTGATCGCCATGACACAGCAGCGCCAGCAGGGAAGAACACCTAGCCGGAGAATGATATTCAGTTAATTTAACATCCTCCCCACTCTGCATCGGAGTGCTTGCACATTGGTTTATCGGCAGATCTATAACAAAGAGAAAAAAAATCGTACCCTTTAGATACAATAACACCCTTTTCGCGGCTTGCCAACATGCTTCAGTTTGCTCAGTTGAAAATTGTACCAGTTTTGTCACCGCATCTGTCCGTTTTTGCAGTATTCTTGTCGCATCGGAGTATTTACTGGATTACATTCCTTCATTTGGAAGCGTTTCAGTAGTTCCTCCACGTATTCCTTTTGAGACATTTTGATCGTATCACTTTTCTGGTTAATCTCGATCCCCAGACAATGTTTTGCTAATCCAAAGTCTTTCAGATCAAATTCTTTTGCTAAGTCGCTTTTGAAGTTTTATCTTGCCTTTTCATCTTCTGATGCTATTAATATATCATCAATATAAATAACTACGATCAAATGTATACCATTTTCAATTTCGAAATACATGCTTGTTTCCCTTTGCACTTTTTGCAATCCCATGATGAATAATTTTTGACTTAATCGTTCATACCATTGTTTCCCAGCTTGCTTGAGTCTGTATAATGCTTTTTTCAGCAGACATGCATTGCCTCCTTGATCTAATGCATTTATCAGATGTTTTGCCTTTTCTTTGCTTTTTATTTCCTTTTTTTCTTGAGTTATCCTTGACATCATCTCTTTCGTGATGTTTTGCATCAGAACTCTCTCGTGTAAATATCCATTCAAGTAGGCTGTGTGATGTCCACTTGATGAATTTTTATATTTAATTCAACTACAAGAGCACACAGCAATCTGATCGCTTGCAGTTGGGCTACTCGCGCGAAAGTTTGATGATAGGCCTCGTCATCTAATCTAATCTCGCCTTTTTCCGTGTGATTTCATCATTCGGCTCGATTTTGTATGTTGTCGTCGTTCCTCATTGCTTCATTGAATGATATTTCTGCTGCTCCCATAAATTCTTTAATATTTTCATTTTTGGCAGTTTAATTACTATTTTTGTTCTGTTAACTGTGCCTTTTGAAACTCTGTCTTTGGTCTACCACATGAAGCAGTTCTCAACAGTCTTCGGTCTTCCACGAGTTTTTACATTAGAACTTTCTGATGTTGAAACTTCGACTGTTGGTGGATAAACTTGTCTTGGAATTTGTATCTTAATTTCTAGTACACCTCGTGCTTCATCATCTACACTTCTATTTACTTCCGTTGATCTTCCTCTAACCAATTCTTCATTTATAAATTTGATATCCCTTGTAATTAATACCTTTCGCTCGTCTGGTATCCATACTTTGTATCCTTTAGAATCTTTTGGATACCCTATGAATATTCCTTCACGTGATCGAGGTTCGAACTTGCCTTTTTGTGGACTTTTGTTCAAAACAAACACTTGAGATCCAATTTTTTTAAGATACTGAATCTTAATTGGCTCTCCAATCCACTTCTTGTAGGGAATGCCTCCGTCTAATGCACTGGTCGGACATCTGTTACATATGTCACATGCAGATGTCACAGCATCAGCCCAAAAACTCGGAACTAGATCACCATGCAGCAAAATACATCGGGTTATGTCAATTAGTGTCCTATTCATTCTTTCTGCAAGCCCATTCTGCTGAGATGTGTATGGTGCACTGAGTCTTTTTTGAATACCCTCTTCACTCAGAAATCGACTGAATTCTTCATTTACGTATTCTCGTTTGATTTTCAACTTGACGTTTATAAATTTTGAAGGATTCTAAAACGTCACTTTTTTGCACCATCTCGTACGTTAGTCGATGAACGTAACAAAGGAGCTAGCACATCCGATTGACTCAACCCTCATAGAACCTACAACATCAGAATGAATGACTTCTAGCCTAGTCTTACATGATGTACAATTTTTCTTGAACGGCTGGCTAGTCATCTTTCCTCTTGTATAAATTGAACATTTTCGAATTTCGTCCAATGTTGCTCGTTCGACTTTTATATTGAACTTGTCTGTCATGATCGATGACAGATCATTTACATTCAGATGTCCAAATCGTTCATGCCAATTCCATACATCAATATTATAATCTTTTGCTACTGCTGTCATTTCTTGCGTTTCTTTAATATAATATAGATCTCCTTTTCTATTTGCTTCAATCAGTGCGTCACCTTTCGGGCTAATAACTTTGGCACCATGTTGATTAAATGTTACTGTATAATTTCGATCTGTAATTTTCAACTGACACAAGATTGATTCTAAGATCTGGAACATAGAGATTATTTAGAAAGTGTAACGACCTTTTTCATTTCTTCGTCAACGTCTTCTTTGGGACGATGCCTCTTCCAGCTATCTTCGCGCTGTCGTTACTGGCTAATTGTAGAGTACCGTTTTGCGTAGTATTTAGCTCTTGGAACCTTTTCTTGTACTTACACAAGTGAGATGTGCAACCACTGTCGAGAATCCATCGTCTTTGGCCTGTAATGTCGCTGCCTTTTCCATCTCTAATTGCATCTGAAACTTTACCAGCGTATACTGCCAAACTTTCAGCTGATTCCTTTACGTCGGCTTTAGCACTCGTACTTGGTTTACTATTTTCCCATTTTTCACATTCAGATGTCTTATGACCAACCTTATGACATTTGAAACATTTGAATTTGAATGTATTATGATCATACTTTTACGTATTCTTCTTTTGTGGCTATACTCTTTTTACGTTCCTTTTCGCTATTAATGCCCCTTGTGTGTCCAAACCAAACATTTGCCTTCTCGCATCGCTTTCTTCTACGATTTTGACTCGCAGAATTTCTGGTGTTGGCACTGTATCTCGGGATTCTATTGCACAACGAAAATTGTCAAAACTTGCTGGCAAACTATACAGCAACATGATGGACAGTATTTCTTTATTTATATTGACATCCATCTCTTCGAGCTTATCTACAACATGGAAGAATTTTGTAATATAATCTTTAACGTCGTCACCTTCGTTTATTCGATGCAACATGAGATACTTCAGAAGAGTCGCCTTTCGAGCTGGACCTCTGGATGCATACTCTGACTCTAATTTTATCCAAACTTCACGTGATGTTTTACATCCTCGTACGAGTTTAAACTCTGGTCCACTTATCGATAAAATAAGGTCATATCTTGCCTTTAGGTCAGTTTCTTCCCATGCATCAATTCCTGCTCTGTTATTTGGTTTTTCTTTCGTACCGTTTACGTATCGCCACGCATTATTTTTAATTAATAATGGCTCTATATGCATTCTCTAGGAATCATAATTTTCCTTTGTGAGAAGCTCTTTACGCACTGTACTTGAACTAGCAGACATTGTAACACTGGAATTATAATTCTGTAAATATTATATTCGTTAAATGCTTTATAGTCGTGAGCCCATAACCTCTAAGTTTTATAAGTTTTGAATAATGGAAGATACTATAAAAAACGATTTTACTGAATAAATATATTTTGGAAAAATAGATACAATATGACAACTCAATACAACAATTTTTTTTACATAACAACAACCGAGTTCTTGATTGGATTTTTCATTTTTATATTTAACAGAATACATAGTTTCAAAATTTTCTGAATGATAGTATTTGAGTCAGAACATACATTTTCAGTAGTGATCAACTCTTCTTATTTTTTAGTTTTCATTTTTCAAATACCTATTTCACAATTTATAAGGTTAAACATCTTATTCTTACTCAATGCCCAAAATATCAGTCGGAACGAGATACGATACGTACCGTCTAACAACTCAGAAATATTTGACAACACCAACATCCAAAAGATAATTAAAAATTGTATCGTCCTATTATATATTAACCGTTACTAATATGTGTTGTAATTATATCTTTTTGACGCATCCTAGTATTTTACCTATGTACATTGTAAATAACAGAATTTTTAAGGTGCTGCTAATACCTGAATTAGATGAAGCACATTACCTTAAATTAAAAAAGTTAAACATAGGGTTTCTGTGTATTACGGTATTATTATTCACTAATTTATTAAAAAATAAATCGATCTATCTTTATTTATATTGAAATATTTGTTGAATAAGTAATTTATATTATGTTTAAAAGATATAAATACAATATCAAAGCAAGCAATTTTCATATTACTAATTACAATATCAAGTACAAATAACATAGTTGTTTATGAGCTAGCATTCATTGAACGAAATATTATAATAAAATATGTATAAATATTTTAATGTACAACACTATTTCATAAGCCTCGTCTTCCACTGGAATTCATCTTTCAACAACATTTTCAAGATATTTTAATCTTTTCTCACTGAAAGATTCAAATCCAAGGTTAGTTGCCTTTTACACCCATGAAAAACAAATCATTAGAAGAGAACAAAGCACTAGATTTCTTTCAGTAAAAACTTGTACGTTTCCTTCGATGTAGTTAATAGAGTCAATGGAAAGCTACATGTGATTTATTGCAAATTAATATCACTCATTCTGCGTGAATCTCCCTCGACGAGAATCTGTGAAATCCGGTGGAACGTTTCGTTTGAACTACAATCGTTTTTCAACACATCTTTTTAGCCGCGTCGGCCGCTCTACCGTAATCCATAGGTAGATTTGCGAAGATTTGTACGAATCAGGCCGCTCACCCTCCGTAAGCAGAACAATAATTTACACCGCACTCTAAACGTTTTATTCCCGTACCCAACCACCCCTCCAACAAAAAAATCATATAGGATTCAGCAAAGGTTAGTAAATATCATATATTATATCATTAAAGAAAATTGGAGATAATTTGTACTATTTATTATACATATGCGTACAACCACAATATTTATTACGACACACGTAAACAAAGTTGTTTTTTCCATCCCCATCTTTATTTTCATTATTGCAATCCGCAGAATAGCAAAAGAAGTGCTTAGTGCAAAGAGTGTATGCGTATATAAACATCCTAGATATTCCATAACTTTTGGCAATAAGTTGATGGCAATGTATGGAAAAGAAATTAATGCCAAATTCAGCACTCTACTGCAACTAATGAACCTTATGTAAAAATAACTTAATTAAGAAAGTCATATGCAACGATGCATTAATAAGATAAAAAAGCAAACTTTTTCCATGGTTGTTAGAAATGATCACTACATTAAAGAACAGTGCTGAATTCGACACATTGGCTGGTAGCACGAGCGTGGTTCTAACACCGGTTTTAACTAAAAACTTGGCAAGTACTTCAGGGTTATTAACAAAATCAATGTTGCCAATGTACTGAATAAGCCGATAATGTATTGACAGCCATATTTAATAAATTTTACGGCATTATTTAAAAGTGTTTAATACAATTTTTGTCTTGCCTTCTTTGTAGTATAAACAATTTAAAATAATGAAGTCAAATTTATTGAATATGGTTATCAATACATTTTCGAATTAATCAGTATATTGGCAACACTGATTTTGTTAATAACTCTGAAGTATGTGCCATGTCGTTGGCATGGTTTTAGTTAAAACGGCTGTTAGAACCACGCTCGTGCTACCAGCCATTGTGTTTAAAAAATAGGAACAAATGACTATCTTTTATTAATAATTTTAGACCTAATTTGAGTGCCACTTTTTGGTATAAAAATGTATTGATTTCTACTTCCGGTTTCGTGTGTTACAATCTAGTACATTTTTCACGTAGGAAGCAATAACTACTAGTGCGTTTGACGATCATCTACATTTTTAAACACACAATTAGAATTATTATTTACATTTTACTAAAAATCTATCAACTTTCAACAGGATATGCTACACAAACTACCCCTATTTTTCAACGAAAAATTCATTTAAATAATAAAAAATTGAGTATTCTATTTAAAACACCTGAGTTTTTTGAACTTTTTAACTTTAACTTCACGTTCCCGTAGAAATTACATTTTTCAAAAATTGTCGATTAATAATTTATATTAGTGTATAATAAATATAAAACTGAAATTCGATTCCATTCTTGAGATAAAAAATAAAGTAATATTACAGAAAAAATTCAAAAAAAAGTTCAATTACGCCGGAAGTGGTTCATCATGAATAAAATATTTTTATTGTTTCGTATGCAAAATGTAAGAAATATAGTATTCCATTTAAAATAAGAAAGTTAGGGTCTACTTCCGATTAAACCGGAAGTGCTACTCATTTGAGAAGTTGTAGTATACCGAAGAGGACTTTCACTTATTGAAGAAAAAAATTTGTTTAACCAGTGGTTCTCAAACTAAGACATAAAGATATATTCTTTAAATGGGATGTTATATATTTTTTAAGCACATTCGATAAAGAATTTTTCAACCATGTAATCATTTTTACATAAAAAATATTCAGAAAAATGTAATTGAAATTTAATAAATTTTATTTCTATAGTTATTTTTCAGTGGACTATGCATGAAAAAAATTTAATTTAAATTAAAACGAGACAAATATTTTTTAATAACTTTAAAAATAACAAGAATAAGAATCATGTACTAAATAATTCAAATTGACAGTTAGCAGTTTTGGTTTTACGTACATACCGAACTGAATAAAAAAAAATAAACGTAAAATTTATTTAAATTTCAATTGCATTTTTCTCAATATTTTTGTTATGTAAGGATATAAAATGATTACATGGTTGAATTTAGAAAAACATACTGTATCGAATATGCCTAAATATATATATATATATATATATATATATATATATATATATATATATATATATATATATATATATATATACTATTTAAAAAAATATATAACTTTATGTTATAGTTTGAGAACCACTGGTTAAACAAATTTTTTCTTCAATAAGTGAATGTCCGCCTTTCTCTACTTTAACTTTTATTTGAATAATTTTCTCATATTTTCAATAACAAAGAAAATAATCGAGATGTCGCATATCTGCATACATAAAAACATAGTATACTACAATTGTATATCTTGGTCTTCCAACCGAATCAAAGCAGAAGAAGTGGCATTTTTAAGATCTCTAGAAAAGCACTCTTGAATAATATGTTCCACAGATTGTTCTTGTGCTCCGCAGTCGCAGATCGGAGAGTTGCACAGTCCCCACTGCAGCAACTGAGTAAACTAAGGATAACGCAGCAGTGCGTAGAGTACGTGCTTCCCATGTAATTAGTGCCAATTTGCTAATTAAAATGTATTTTATTCATATTTTCCAAATGTTGTTTATACGTTAGTGTATGGTCTGGAATTACGCCAAGATATTTAGGATGAAAGTTGTGGCGTACTTTTTGTCCGCAAAATTTGACGTTGAGCTCTTGAATCTAAATGAAATGAACAAGTTTCTGTCTTTGATGGGCATAATCTCTATTTTTTGTAATATGAATTTAAAGTTTCAAGATCTTTAGAAAGTACTTGTGAACCTTCTTCTGGCATTGTGGATTGGATTACTAATTTTATATCATCGGCGTAATTGAATTTGATACTATTTGTTTTGGTCATATCGTTGGTAATTAAATTGAAGAGCATTGGAGTTAATACTGACCCCTGAGGAAGTCCATCTTTTGAATCGAAGGTTCTCCAGATTCGCGACCTAACCCTTAGGCACACGGACACGAGAACCCCACATGTTTTAATACTTTTCTTTATATCTTTATTAATTTTTAATATTTTAATATCTTCATTAATATTGAGTCTATCTTGACGTCGTTTGTATTCATCAATTATTTTCGAATTAACATAACTAGATGTTAATTCTTCTTCTGTGTGAGCTTCGAGTGCTGTAATTAAACTATCATTACTTTCTGGTAAAGAACCAAGTAAAACTCATAAAGCATTCTGGATTAATTGTGTCTCTTAAAGCTAACAATTTCTGAAATAATTGTCATCTTGCTGACATGTGCTTCTGCATCACTTCCTTCTTCCAGTCTTTGTCGCATGATCTGCCGACGTAAAAATACTCTGTTTGCTGGGGTGTTACGCTCATGAAAATCTCGAAGAGAATTCCATGCCGTTTTGATGATGTACAATTTCTTGTGTTGTATTTTATCATCTTCTACTGTCAACGCGATGATAAAATGTGCGAGTTCATTGTTTGTTGGCCACTTGATACGCCAAACGCCATTCTGTGTATTAACATTTCAACTTTTTAACGCTAAACAAAATAATTTTCTCCATTTAACTTAGTAATTGTACAACGTAGTACTGTAGCCATAGTTGTTTCGGCATGCTTATGACTTAAAAATTGTGCTAAATTTATCAATTACATTTTAACTTTAACTCCTGGGCCCATAACCTATCGAACTTGATTAACAGTGGAATTAAAGAATGATAAATAACAAACTGGATGAACACAAATTTATTTAGACTTTTTATATAACTGTTCATAAGATTCTGTATGACATTTCAAGTTTATTTATTCAGATATACTGTATACAATATTAATTGTTTTTAAGTTACTTGATTTTGTATTTCAACACTTATTCACTCACACAGTTTTCAAAGCCTTATTGCACCTGAGCCAAAGTATATATAAAACATTTTCCATCGTCAAATATATTTATCGTGCAATTGTATTATTATTTTTTACAGAAGCTTTCACCACAATTACATTAACAGTAATTTGTTATTTGAGGATTTCATACGTTGAAGTTTGATTTTACCGTATTTAAATAACTCTGTATTGAATAACAAATCATCAATAATTTGTTATCTGCTTAATTGATTTCAATGTAACGTCAACACATTAATTAATATAATACCAACATAATAACAGAAGCTTAATGAATTTTAGTAAAACGATCCGTAATTAATAACATAAGCAGATAAATTTGTATCGCATTCTGCATAGTATTAACATACGCATTATTATATATAATAAGGCTTTTTATAAGTACTAAATTAAAAAAGGTAGTGTTTTTTAAAGAGCCTCAAATTTGAAAATATCACGTAATATCCATTAGTTATTTTACAACAATTAATTATTGAAAAATTCACGTGATCTGAAACAAAATATTACGTCGGAGTACATACATACAGTTTAACATGTAACAAACTATTGTCTACTTTTATTTATATAAATAGCGTAAGTGATTGACAAAATGTTGTTTTACGGGTTATGAATGACGTATGTATTCCAACGTCACAGGAGTAGGGTCTGTTTATCATGAATATTTCATTTATAATACTTTTTAAAAAAATGTGAAACTCGACACCATGAAGTTTAATTAGAGTTGTATACGAATTTATGTAGAAGGGTTAATATACTATAATTTATGTAATATAGCAGAATTTCCTTGAACTATTAATAATAAGCGAAATAAATGGCTGCATCAATTTTTTAAACATAATGTATAAAATGTGAATTGTTAAAGGTGGTATGCATACGATTTTTTCTTATGCATTCTCTGAATTCTCCTGTTCTATAAATGTAAATCCGCAGATATAAAACTCTTGTTAACTTACGGATAAGATTCGGAATAAGAAACTTGGAACTTAATAGTTTTAGCTGCATTAGGGAGTTTTACAAACTTAATATTATTACTACTTTGCTACCATTTGTTTTAAAAGTATTGTTCTTGTACAATATAAAATTAGGGAGATAGTAACCAGGTTTTCCGTGAATTCTGGAGATTATGTTCGGCTTCCCAGTTTTAACTTCCAAGAACTTTCTGATATCTGATAGCATGAGCGAAGGGTTTTATGATAAGTTTTAATAACATTTTGAAAAGTATTTTCAATTTGTTATCCTAAATGCAAATAAAACGAGACAAGTTATGCATGTCAGTAATAGCTCAATATCGGATGAGGATGATAAATTTTACATTGCATTTCAATTGTCAGCTGTCATATCACAGCTTACGATTTGTGGGTCGAAAATTCAAGCACACACGCACAACCACACATGCACACGAACTTCAAATTGCCCAGTTGTTAAATTACAGAAATTCCATTTACATAGTTGCTCAATTAACCTGTATTATAAATTTTATATCCAAGTATTAAATATATTAATATAAATTACACTTACATATTAAAATATTTTTATCCTACAACCTTGCGTGAAAAGTACTATTTACAGTGTGTAGAGTCACTTTTCAAGCACTTTTCACGGACTAGTGCTTGAAAAGTAGGCGTTGCTAGGCAATATTAAATTTCTGTTAATTTATCTGTCAATTGGATAATTAGGTAGTATATAATAGTGAAACTACATATTGAATACTAATCTAATTTTTAAGAACATTAATATTTTTTAACGCTTATACTAACCTAACCAAATTTTCAATATTAATATTAAATGTACAATCTGTACAATAATTATTATAGAAGACTAATCCACTTCCGTCTGACATTCGTCGTACATACATTTTGTACAGTATTATGAGAAAGAGCAGTAACAGTATTTGAAAATGCTGGATACCTGTGTAAAAATACTGTATAATGGAACAAATGACAGCGATGGCAAAAGTGTCATCAAGGTCAAATTCCAGGGGTAGGGTTAGTTAGTTAAATATAGGTTGGTTTTATACGATCGATCGATACGGTTTCTAATCTATCGTTTATGAGTATTTGGAAAAATTTACTGTACCTTTTTATTACTTTGAATGGACTGACGAAAGGTTGTTTGAGAATCGGTCCGATTGTATGGTTTTTAACAAAAACATGGGAAGTTCTAAATAAATCAGTTGGAATGTGACTAGGTGCTGACGTTTGGTTACGTGAAATGATTGTTTGTAGTTTTTGGATTGCGGATTTAAGTGTGCTTAAGTATTGTATAGTATATTTGTATGTAGCAAAATGTCTGTATTGGTTTTAGAAAAGAATTCTCCTGGTAGTTTGATGTTGGTTCCGTATACTAATTCAGCTGAACTGCAATTATTTTTTTTAATTGCAGTTCGGATTCCAGCAAAACCAATACAAGGAAGTTGAATTATTATGATGGGTTGGTGAAAGTTCTTAAAGAGGATTTTAATTGTCTGTGGAATCATTCTATGATGCTGTTTGACTGAGGGTAATAAGCTGTAGTTTGGATATGATTTGTTCCTAATAATTTTAGTAGATTTCGGAATAGAGATGAGTTGAATTGTTGTCCTCTGTCAGTTGTGATTGTCATTGGTACGTCAAACCTAGATATCCAACCGTTTACCAGAGCCTTTGCGACCGATTCAGAGGTGTAATCTTTTAGAGGTATTGCTTCTGGCCATCTTGTGAATCGGTCGATACAAGTTAGAATGTACGGATACCCTTCTGTCAATGGTAATTTAACAATGTCGATATATATTGAGTGGAACTGTAATTTTGGATTGTTTGGAGTAGGGGATTTTGTATATATTTGGTAACTTTTGCGCGTTGACATTGTAAACACTGTTTAGTTTTGGTAGTTATATCTCTGTTCATGTTTTTCTATATTAATTTGGAAGGAATTAATTTGACTGTAGTTCTAATACTAGGATGTGAGAATGAATGAAAGTGATTGAATATTATATTTTGGAATTCTTCAGGTATGTAAGGTCTATAATTTTGTGTTGAAATGTCACAGCATAATTTTAGGTTAGAATTTGGTAATGGAACGTCAATAAATAATAAATTTGTGCTTTTGTTTTCTTTTAAGTTTTATAAGTTGTTATCGTTTATTTGTGTTTTCGCTATAACTAATATGTTCGTGTTTATATAGCGATTAGATATTCTTGAGAGAGCATCTGCTACTGGGTTATTTTTGCCACAGTTGTGACGTATGTCATTTGTAAATTGGAGAATGAATTGTCGCGTTTCGCGTGGAGTATAATCGTTGTTGTGAACAATTTTTGAAATGAAAGTTAAAGGTTTGTGGTCAGTGAGTACAAAGAATTATTTTCCTTCTAAGTAGTGTCTTAATTGCTAAGATTATAGCGAGGAGTTCTCTTCCGAAGGTGCTGTATTTTTTTGTGTGTCTGTTAAGGTAGTAGAAAAGAAGAATATTGGTTCCCACTGATTTCTGGTAAACTGTTGAAGGACGGCGCCTACTACAACGTTTGAGGCATCGACTATGATGTTAATTTTTGCATCGTGTTTTAGGAAAGATAGTGTACTCAGTTTTGTTAATGTATATAAGTGAATGCCTCCGTTGTCCAGATTATTTCTTTTAGAATGTTTACTGTGTTATTAATTAATTTGTTGATGGGAGGTCAAGGTGGCTACACCTTTATACTCAGTATTATGACAAACATCACTAAGATATCAGTTGCAGGAAAAATGCTGTATGCAACAGCGTAAAATAGTATTTTTTGTTTCGTGCTACAATTTCCGAATTTGGCTGCGCCTCATGCGTAAAACTTTGCATTCGACCAAAAAAGTACTACTTTACACACTTGTTGCATAAATAACTATTATCTATGTAGTGTCCCGGCATCTAGCCGCTAGTTTTTATATTAAAATATGTATATACTTGGCGTTGGTTGCCAAGGATAATGTTGTTAATGTTTATATTTAGAATTCTAATGTTATGTATTTTTTGATGTTTGGAAAGCAAATAAATTGTTCATATTTATATACTTTACAATTTAATATACAATTTAAGTTAAAACTTTATTTTTACATCCATGACCACTTCAAAAGTTTACACTTTACACATCGTAAACAATGTTAAAAATTTCATGATACACGCCAACATTCGTTACTAACTTCACTCGCTTCATTCTAACCTCTAATCACAGTTTGACATACAATATTGTGATTTTTATCCGTATATTTATTTATTTATTTATTTATTTAACCAGTCCTACAGAACATAAAGTTCCAGTTACAGGAGGATTTTACACCAAAAAAGAATGATACAATAATAAACCTTGCATAGTAACGGTACACAAAAACAATAAAAAAAATACATGTTAATAAACTAATTAAATAATATGCTTTTTTTAGAACATAATATTAAGATATAAACATTCAACAACTAATAATAACAAATAAGAAATAATATATACGAAAATATAAAACATTATTCATAACGAAAAAAATTTGAAACATTACGTTTGAACACCTTAAATGAAGAAAAAAATACATCAATGTTAAATGGAATACTATTAAATATAGAACACATTTGATAAATTGGGGATTTCATTTCATAATTATTAGTTCGTACAATATTAAGTTGAAAAGTCACCTTATTTCTAGTTGTTAACCGGGGTACTTTTATAGGAAGATTACCAAGCAGTGTATTATCAAAAATAATATTATTTAGCAATTTATACACAAATAAACATGACTCTATTTTTCTCCGAGAGTGTAACGAAATTAAGTTAACTTCAGACAAAAGTAAGTTGTAGTTAATATCGAAATTAGGGTACTGTTTAAAAGTTTTGAAATAACAGAATTTTGCAAATCTTTTTTGTACTGATTCAAGTTGTAATATGTATTTGTTGTAAATTGGGTTCCATACTTGTAGACAGTACTCTAATTTAGATCTCACAAGAGAAAAATATAAACGTTTTAAAGTTGTTATATTATTGAAAGATTTACATGAGTGTATAATAAAACCCAGAGTTTTAATGGATGACTTAGTGATGTAATTAATATGTAAGTGAAAACTTAACTTACAATCAAAAATAACACCAAGGTCTTTGAACATAAATACACGATCAAGATAAGTATTTTCCATAATATAAGAATAAGTATAAACAAATTTTTTCACTAAGTAACTCATTAACTTACACTTACTGAAGTTGAAAAATAATTTAGAATTTTGAGACCAAGTTAGAAGATTTTCAACATCTTTTTGTAAAAGAAAACAGTCATGTACAGAATTGATAGTTTTAAATTTTTTTAGATCATCGGCATACAGTAAAACTTCAGAATATTTGATAACATCTACGATGTCATTAATAAATAGTATAAATAAAAGTGGCCCAAGATTAGAGCCTTGTGGCACACCGGAAGTGGCAATAAAAGTAGCGGAGTTGTAACTGTTAACGCGAACTGTCATTTTGCGAGCATGTAAATAAGATTTGAGAAGAGAAACAAGATTAGGAGAAAAATTTAAATTGACACCCAATTTTTGAAGAAGAGCATTATGATCAACGGTATCAAAGGCTTTTTTGAAGTCAGTGTAGATGACATCAACCTGTGAATGGTCATGCAGAGAATTGAGAACATATTCAGTAAAATTTGCTAAATTTGTGATTGCAGATTTACCCTTAACGAAACCATGTTGACGAACAGATATAAGGTTTTTGACACTATTGTAAATATGGTTGTAGAGGATAGATTCAAAAATTTTGGAAATGTTAGAGAGGATGGCAATTGGTCGATAATTGGATACATCAGTTATATCACCAGATTTATGTATAGGACAAATAAATGAGGATTTAAGGACTTCGGGAAACACATTAGTTTGGAGTGAAAGATTAAATAAGTAGTTTAAAGGTTCTACAGGGTGGGGCAGAAAAATCTATCCGATTTCAAATCCCTTTTTCCCAGAAGAGGGAGCAGGTAGAGTAGTGGGGTAAAAACCGTTAGAAAGCCGGTTTTATGCCATTTGTCAGTAGTCAACATGCTTTCGTCTGGTGAACATCGTGCTTTTGTTATTGAGCGGTTTATCGAATGCGGCGGTTCGATAATTGCTACACAACGTGCTTTTCGAATTCATTTCGGACTCGGGCGTCATGATCCTGTTCCACATCACGCTACGATTAAAGTGTGGGTGTCAAATTTTAGACAGACGAGTTCAGCATTGAAAAAGAAGTCGCCTGGACGTCCCAGGACAGCAACAGGACCTGAAAACGTGGCCAATGTGAGAGCCGCGATTGAACGTTCCCCGCGTCGTTCGGCGCGAAAACATTCGCTCGCTTTGGCGATTTCCAACCGCAGTATTCGGCGCATTTTGCACCGGGACCTCAAAATGCATCCCTACAAAATGGTTGTTGCACAGGAATTAAGTGAAAGGGATTTTGAAACCCGTACGAACCTGTGTCGCGATCTCCGAGAACTCCCAAACGACGATGTTGTGCTCTTCACGGACGAAGCCCATTTTCACCTTTGTGGTGCCGTTAACAGGCAGAATTTTCGATATTGGAGTGACGAAAATCCTCGAGAAATCCATCAGGAACCCCTCCATAGCCCAAAAGTGACTGTGTGGTGTGCTCTTTCCCGCCTAGGCGTCTGGGGGCCTTACTTTTTTGAAGAAAATGGGCAAACCGTAACGGTCAACAGCGAGCGCTATTGTTTCATGCTGGAAAATTTTCTTAGACCCAAAATGGAAGAAAATGGCGTGGAAAATGTGTGGTTTCAACAGGATGGTGCAACCGCCCACACATCGCGACGATCAATGGACATTCTCAGGGAACTGTTTCCCGGTCGCCTCATTTCCCTGAGAGGTGATCTTGGCTGGCCGCCGCGCTCACCGGATCTCACTCCATGTGACTTCTTCCTTTGGGGTTACCTCAAATCGAAGGTTTACCAGCATCGACCAAGGACCCTTCTTGCTTTACGAAGGGAAATTGCTCGGGCAATTGAAGAAATTCCTGTGGAAATGACGGTGAAAGTCATGGAAAGCTACCGCGAGCGCCTAAATCAGTGTATCCGCTCCCAAGGACGACATTTGAGTGATGTGCTTTTCAAAACTTAAATTTAAAAATGGCATAAAATTTGCGATATGTTAATAAAAAATTTTTTTGACAAGTTGAGTGGTTTTAATTTTATAACGTTTTGAAATCGGATAGGTTTTTCTGCCCCACCCTGTACAAAGAAATGACTACAAGCTTTAATAATGTAAGACGGGAGATTATCGGGTCGTGGATTGGGAGTGGGTTTTAATTTTTTAATTGCAGATAAAATGTCATCATCAGAAATATGTGTAATATGGATGGGATTATTCAGGCAGTTGTTGTAAAAAGTGTTCGAAGAAGAATCACTGGGCTTAACATAGACATTGGAAAAAAACTCGGCAAAGGCTCGAACTATGGATGGAGTGGTGGTAAAAGTTTGATCATTTAAGTGCATGGTACCGGGGATTATGGGAGTACGCTTCTTATTACTAATGTAATTCCAAAAATTCTTCGGATTTGAAGATATAGTAACCTCGATATTATTTATATATTTTTCATATTCAGATTTAATATTTTTCTTCGTTAATATCCGAAGACGCTTGAACTCATTTAGGAAATGTTCATTATGATGCATTTTATATAATTTGTGGTATTTATTTTTTTCTTTAATAAGCTTAATAATGTCAGAATTGAACCACGGAGGATATTTAGGTGGACGTCGAATAGAAATTGGGATACATTTATCAAAAATACTATATATAATATCATAAAATATTTCAAAAGCAGCATTTATATCATTATAATTTTTAAGTACGTTCCAATCTACTTTCGAAAGAAGCTCATAAAGCAGGTCGAAGTTAGCAGAAGAACATTTATAAGAAGAATTGTGATTATAAGTAGAAGGTGAAATTTTGGAGTTGATGTTAAAGGAAATGGAAAGAGCTGGGTGATGCGCGTCTTCATCAACAATGGGATCAATGTCTTTTGAAACAGAGCAGGGTGAATCAGATACAACCACATCCAGCAATCTACCGAACGAATTAGTGATATTATTGAACTGATTTCCATTCACAAATGATACAAAATTCTCAAAATTTGTTGTTAACTTGTCAGTATTTAATTGTAGAGATTGACAGCTAAGTTTATTAATATTAAAATTTGCCACAAGAATGAATTTGTTATCTGACATTGAAAGAAATGGCTCGAGAGAGTCAAAAATATGATTCTGTTGTTGAAGAGAGATAGGTGGAGACAAGTAGAGAACTAATACATAGACAAAGAGAACAGGAGATAAATAAATTTTAACACAAACAAGATCGGACAGCGAGGCAGGACGCAGAGTTAAACTGACGGGGACAGATTTGTATTTGTTATTAACAGCACATAAGACTTCTCCTCCTCTTTTTTTGCCACTCCCAGAATTGTCTCTGTCTTTTCTATAAACACTATATTGAGATGTAAATAATTCTGAAGAATTTACACTTTGAACTAGCCAAGTTTTGCTAAGATGAAAGATTGTTGTAAAATGTTTCTAGCTTGGTATTCAAACCTCTAACATTTTGGTAGTAAATGTGAAATGATGACATTACTATAAAAAAACAAAAATGAATTTTAACAAAAAAGAAAAAGTGAATAATAAAATTATAAATTTATAGGGTTTATTGACCTTTTGTGTTCAACTGAATAAAGTCATGAAAGGTTATAACTTGCAGAAAAACGCAACAGCTGAGTGTAAAATAATGAAATATATATATATATATATATATATATATATATATATATATATATATATATATATATATATATATATATATATATATATATATATATACATACATATATGTATATATCTAAAAAAGAATATAATGCAACTACTAAATCAAACAATGTGAAATAGTTGACGCTCCAAATAAAAAATTTAACAGATGTTAAATTAAATCAAGATGTGTCACTTTTCTGATTGTACCACCAAAATTAGAGAAAATAACACGATCTTTAGACCACACGTTTTTGTAGCCAAATTTCTTTGACGCACGTTGTAAAAGTTCTAATCTCATTTTAATCAAGTCTTCTTTGATACTTATATTAGATCCACGTAAGTTTTTACGGTTTTGTAAAACTGTCATACGGTATTTATATGACGTAAATTTAATTATTATCGGCCGTGGTTTAGATTTAGACAATTCACTCACACCTTTAACACTCGATTGTTTCTTGCCGGTTCTGTGACATCTATCAATCATATTGGATGTTACACTTACTTTTAACTTGTCTTTGAACACAGCACACACTAATTCTTCAGTTTTTTCTTTCTCTTCTTCAGGAACACCAAACACCCGAATGCAATTTCTCCGGGAATACTGCTCCTGTTGATCGATCCGGTCTTTTAGGATTTTTATCTCAGCATTCATGTCGCCGATTAGTCCCTCATAAAAAGTCTTCTGCTCCTCCATTTTCTTGTTAAATTTGTCAATTACTTTGTCTAGTAATTTCTCAAAAAATTCTTCGTTGGCCAACAGTGAACTGATGGTCTTTTCAACAATGGAGGATAGATTTCTAGTATCCATTTTAATTTTACTTTTTACTGTTTACGGCAATAAGAAAAAAACTACGGAGCGACAGCGCTAACACGTCTATTCGCTGCAAAGCATACTACTAATGATGATTTTTAATCATCAAGTTAGTATAAGTACCAATACATTGAAAATGGAATTTAGTGATGATAACCAGAAAAGCGGAACGCCACCGCATATTTTAGAACAAGCTGCAAAGGCAAGTCTGAATTTACCCCGCACTAGGCGTTACACATTTTAGAGGCACTACTAAAATAAAGCAATTATGCATTCTGTTTTGTCGCAACAAATTTTGTGCTACCTGTGTTATGGAGATCATACTGTTTTTATAATGGTACTCTCAGTTTACACCTAGCACCATGTGTAATAATTCCTGTATTTTATAATACTATAATATTATGTTCATTTAGTGTTAATTATTGCTATAATAAACAAATTTTGAGCTACCACAGTTATGGAGATATTCTTGTTTTTCAAATGGTACTCCATGTTAATGCCTATAGTTCGTGCCAAATAGAAATGACCTGCACAAGTGTTTAGGAAATCGACACCCGTAAGATCTCTACTAGCAAACTACATTTTTGACCTAAAAACTGTCACATTCATGGTATAGTTTGGTTAATATTATTTGGAGATGGGTTTCGCAAGAGGATTAAATAAATTTATGAGGTCTTGGAATGTTATACTTACAAATGAAATCAGCGGTTAGTTAATATCAGTTGTTTATTTGAAAGTTTATTTTCTTAATTTCTATGTATGTGATAATATTATATACGTATTTAAAAGAAATATTTTATTTTGGTATGTTTGCACAACATAAATATTTGTACATATATTATACTACTCGTAATTATATAAATAATGAGTTATTGACAAAAAATATTTTGTATGTATATTTTACACTAATTAATCAACAACAATATCATCATCAATATATTTTAATTTACCGAATTATGTAGTATGTATTAATTTAATAAAAAGTGGACGACCCAAACTTTTGTCTCCAAAACGAATCAGCAGACTCATATAAAGTGCTCAAGACAAAGTTAGAACGTCATCGAGCAAATTAATATGAGGATTTACAATTTTAAAGATGATTGTTAGGAGAACTTTGGTCAGAAATGATAAAATTTCGGAAAGAAATAATGTGACCAATTAAGACAGCGTCCCAGCTGTAGCGAATCTCCATATGCAGCAGAGTACTCATATGTATTAAAGAGCCAACATTTTACAGAAAAGTATAATCCTCCAAATGTTTCTCAGGCGCAACTGATTGAAAACTTAGGCATTTTTTAGCAGAAAAGTATACAATAATGGCTGAGAACAACAGTTACAAACAAGATTATTTCCGACGGAAAGAGGATTTAAAACCGTCGAGGTCAAGATAATGGTCACCTAGCAGTGTTGTAAAATTAGATACCTTATATCCATAGTTTATGAAAAATTGTTTCTATTTGATATACGTTAGTGTAAATATAATAATTTATAGCTCTTTCCATTCTTCATTATAAATCATGAATCAGAATTCCTTAGTCAAAATATTTAATTCACATTGTTATACTTAAAAAATATTTATGTATATTTAAAAATAACAGAAAATTGTTCTACAAAACTGTTGCTTTTTGAGTTTTACAGGCGGCAGAAGTAGGTATATATAGTGTAAGTGAGAGGGTAGGTACCACTACAACACTTGGTCTGCGAGCCCCGTCCAATGCGTGCGAACTGATGCCTATGAATAGAAGCGTTCTAGTAGGTAGAAGGAGCCTAGGTAGGCGATTGATAACATAGTGCAGCGCGCGATAAGCGGTTGGCGTGAGGCGCGCAGCTGTATAAACAAGAAGGGATATGTGTAATTACCCGCGTATTATATTTAAAGTGAAAACTCTGTCTTGTATAAACGACGTACGTGTGTGCGAAAACACTCACATAGAGTGTTAGTTTGTCAGAAGGACGCAGATAGTAAAAAGTAAGGAGTCATCAGTATCGTGGTGAGCGTATGTAGTTTAGTGGCGAGTGGAGTACTTGGGAAGTTGCTGGTATACTGGGATAGCTGTGGAAGTGAATACTGGGTAGTTTTGAGGAGTATTGTGAAGCTAGGTATACGAAGACAGTAACGGCGAGTGGAAGTGGATACTCGGCAGTGGTGTTGAAGAGACTGTCGGTGATACTGAGGCTATGGAAGTTAGAACAGTTAGATCGTCAGAAGGAGAGTTAAATGAAGAGACAGTCATATAGAGAGTTAGTCAGTCACAAAGAGAGTTAGAGAGTTAGTCCGTCAGAAGGACAATTAAATAGTTAGACAGTTAGTTACATAAATAGACAGGCAGTGAGGTAAAAGGTGTGAATTCCGTCCGGGCAGTTAAATATACAGGCACTGTTGAGTCAGTTGAGTATATAAATGCTGTGGAGGTCGGTAGGTCGGACAGTTGTACGTGATATAAATAAATAGTGACATAAATAGTCGAAATACATAATCCGTTATGTCGTGTAAATAAATGTTCGTGTTATTTGTTTAAACAAATAAATAGTGTTAGTGTGTTAAACTAGTTAATTATATTCGTAGTCTTAAATTAGTTTTTAATATTTGTTTAATATTAGTAATCGTCAATGTTATTACCTTTTAAATATTTATTTATCGTTTTAATAAACATCTATTTTAATTAACAGTATTTCTTTGATTTTTACACTTCACCCAAATAAATATAACGATACACATGCAAATGTCCAAGTTAGCGTGCTGAATTTCGTAGGTACATTAGGGCCGATCTTTCCACCTTCGGATAAAGTTCAGGATAAGGTTATCTGGTGGATAATTAAACATGCGTCTTTCCACCTTCGGATAAGGTTATCTGTCAGATAAATATAGCCTATCCGACAGATAAGTTATTCAGAACTTTTCTACCGGATAAATATGATATCTGATAGTAACGTATGAAATGATAAAATAATTTGAAAAAATGTTAGATACATAATAGAAATTTTACAATTTTATAATAATTAATTTTTAATTGAGTAGAAAAATATAGAATTAGACCTTAATGAATAGGATTTATAAAAAAATTCACATGAATAATTATTATTAGACTGCAGTTAGTCTATCTCTGGTTACTTAATCTCACTGCTAGCGTAGTTAATATTGTTGTAATCAAATTTGATCATTGTTGTAATCTAGTATTATCATTGTTATCATCAAGTTTAATCTTAAATTAAGTTTTTCAATAACAAAACTTTTGCTTAATTTTTTGTCGACCCAAGGGGTGGGAGTAACTACCTCTTCTTGACACCCCCCCCCCTCTCATTTGGCGGCACCCATTGGTTTGGATTCTCACGTTCTTTTTAAATTCCATCGTCACACATTTGAAAATAAGAACAGAATACGAGTATAAGCAACTTGATCGAAACAACTTATATAGCAATTTCTTTCTCTACTTTCATTACATTTGCAATGTACATTCAGCGAAACAATTCCTCTGTAATTGGGATATTATCCTGTAGAGTGAATTTACAATAAATAAATAAATAAATAAATAAATGCTGTTATCTCTTTTTAATTTTCTCAGCGATTTTAGAACTGCATATATTGTACTTATCTGTCATATAGTTATCCGTCAAATCAATTTGACATGAAAGAAAAATCAAGAAAAAAGTATCCGTCCGATAAAATGTCAGATAAATTTATCTGGCGGGTAGTTATCCGGAACTTTATCCAAAGGTGGAAAGACCGGCCCTTAAAAGCACAGAATCACTGTCCAGATTATCATGCTCATAATTAGGATCTCCGTAACGATAAAAAATACTAAGTCGGTTAAATTGGGCAAAAGGTATCCCGTTAGACGACCATTTAAGTGATGTATCTTTATTTGAGAAGATGCATAGGTCACTTAGATATAGGCGAAAATGTAAATTTTTCAGTTATTATTTCTGCGAATAAGTTTTAAATGTGAAATAGCACTACATTTTGGTTTACACACTTTTTATGATCTTTCGAAAGGCGATGCTCAAATGTTTTTATAGCTGCTAGGTTTTAAGTTGCGATGTTTTAATTTTTATAAAAACGCCGTATTGGAAAGTAACACCATTGAAAGGATTTTTAGCTTTGCAACGATGTATCTTTTTTATGTTTCGAACAGTGAAAATAAAATAATTATTAAATTCAAAGCTTAAAAACCATTGCGATTACAATAAAACAATTGATAAACATAATTAAAGACAATAATTTGGTTACTTTTATTAATAATAATTTTTTAATTTAGTTCTCAAAATTTGCTAGTGTTGTGCATTTTTATTAATTTAAATATTTTTATATAGACGTTATACTAGGTAATGTATTCATTTAAACGAAATTTGAAACATTTTATTGCTAAATAAAAAAATAAACTTTAAAATAAAAACATTCCCGTATAGTTTGGTAAATTAAAGTATACAGACAGTGATGATGATATTGTTGTTGATTAATTATTATTAGTGTAAAATATACATACAAAATATTTTTTTGCCAATAATAACTTTTATATAATTAAGTATTATAATATATGTACAAATATTTATGTTATGTAAACATATCAAAATAAAATATTTGTTTTATATACGTATATATTATTATCACATACATGGAAATTAAGAAATTAAACTTTAAAATAAACAACTGATATTAACTACCCGCTGATATAATTTGTATGACATTCCAAGACCTAATAAATTTCTTTAATCCTCTTGCGAAACACATCTCCAAATAATGTTAACCAAACTATACCATGAATTGTATCAGTTTTTAGGTCGAGAGTGTAGTTTGCTAATTGAGATCCTACGGGTGTCGATTTCCTAAACATTTGTGCAGGTCATTTCTATTTGGCACGAACTATAGGCATGAACATAGAGTACCATTTGAAAAACAAGAATATCTTTATAACTGTGGTAGCTCAAAATTTGTTTATTATAACAATAATTAGCATTAAATGAACATAATATTATAGTATTATAAAATACCCGAATTATTACATATGGTGCTAGGCGTGAACTTAGAGTACCATTAGAAAAACTGGATGTTCTCCATAACACAGGTAGCACAAAATTACAAAATTTAATACAGCAATAATTAGCACTAAATGATCAGTATAATACAGAATCATGAAATACTGGAAATAATTACATACGGTACTAGGCGTGAACTTTAAGCACTATTTAAACAAAAGCAAATAACACGAAAATGAGACGAACACAAAATTTGTTTAATATGGCAATAATTAGCACTAATTGAGCATAAAATTATAGTAATATGAAGTACCGGAAATTGTTGCACACGGTACTACGCGTGGACTTAGAGTACTATTTAAACAAAAGCAAATAACACAAAAATAAGAAGAACACAAAATTTGATGTATACAGCAAAATGTAGCATATTATTAGCATTAAATTATAGAAATACATTTAGACCTGTTTTTCTACTTCAGGACTCCAGCTTGACGGACCTATAAAAATATGTCTTTATTAATTATTTTACATTTTTTTCCATATAAATTTTCTTTATTTTTATAAAGTAAATTTCTTTGTTTTTAATATATTTCATCCCTGCAGCGGGCGCGACTCACAATTATGAGCGAAGGCGCGCGGTAAGTAGAAGAAATAACTATGACTATTTAGATATTAGAACATAACATATTGAAGGTTATAACAGTTGGTAACATATTGTGTCGAAAGGTCCAACGAAAGATTAGCCCTTCGCCCAATAACAATTTTATGAGACTTTTAATAATATTAATATTATGAGTTTTGTTTAAAATTGTAGCATTTTTAATTAATATAAACGTTAATTGAGTAGCGGGTATTGCTGCCTCTTGCCTCTTGATGCACTTCTAGCTTGCGTTTGCCGTTCCGTGGACCCTATGAGCTTCTAAATGTATTTTAAATAAATAAATATATCATCACGGCATATTATCCATTGCTGGGTGTGCCAATCTGCTTTGTATGCAGATGTCGGTAATGATGATGACATATTTGTACCGTGCGGGCGTTTACCAGGCGTCACCTCACGGGCACTCAATGCTGGCGTGGAGAGTGCACCACAGGGTCAATTTTGTATTTTTGAGGATTATTTTCATATTCCTTAAGATTTTAATTGGAAAACGGCATTTCTCGTTTTTACTATAAAATAAAAGTCAAATACTAATAGATTTCAATAATACTTTTTTATAACTGCAGATTCATATCAGAGGTATATTCGTCTTAATTTGAATTTTTTTAAATGTTACTAATTCTAGTATAGGAACAATTTATTTACATTTTCGCTTTATTTACGGTAGGCAGGGAGAGCCAGTACTCTTAAGTAGATTAACACATCGATGAACCTTCCTTTGTAACTAATCCTAGAAATTTTCAATGCGATTTGAGTTCGGACTGCATGCTGGCGGCCACTCTAAAGTTGATATTCCCAAATCATTCAAATATAGGAATCCATGCGTTCATTGCATCCCTGCCCAAACCATAACTGCACTGCTTCCATAGTTTATTTTTAGCATTATAGTAGCATTAGTATATCTTTTATTTCAACTTCTTCAAACTCTTTCCTGGTCATCCGCGACTCACAGATAACATTTGGATTCATTTGTAAAAAGGATATTGATCTAGTTGTCAATTTGTCACAAAAAATGAAATGATTGCGAGGATATTGTACCACTTTCAAGCCTTGTACTTGACAAATAATCAATTTCATTAAACTTTCGTCTTCCAATATGTCTGCTAACATTGACATATCATACAGCCCGCAATTCATCTGGAAGAGCTACAGCATAAAGGTGTCGATTTTACAAAACACAAATAACAAAACAATCGTCTCTAGCTGTTGTTTAGCTTTTACTTTCACAGTAAGAATCGACCAAAGTCTTCAGTCTCCAAAAACCGCTGGTAGGGTAAGCGATATAGTAATTGACACCTTAAGTGTATATGTCTACTTTCAAATATGATATTTCACATTGTATATTATGTTTTCATTAATACTTAATGATTTATTAGTTTGAAAGAATAAAGTATATAGAATAATTAAATATATTCATAATTATATCTGAAGACGAACTGTGAGTGAATATTAATTAATTCTGAAAAACTGTGAAAAGCATAATTATTGGCATACGCAAATTTACAGTAATTGGTATCTATTACATAGATAATGTAATGTGAAAAACTTAGCAGGATATGTTTACAATGCAAAAAAAGTATTTTTGATTTCCGTATTTTTTATATTAAGGGGTCCTAATAAAATATTCAAATTTTAAACCTTGATGCACTGTCGATTGCACCTCATTTTGAAAAATAGTGCAAAAAATCATTTTCTGCAAATATCTCTTCAACAGTAGGTATTAGGGGAAAAGATTTATGAATTATTTTGTAGAGGACAAAATTTTATACAACTTTGGTCTAAAATATTTTTTTATATTACCGATATATATTGAGATACAGTACTTGAAACCAGAGGATAATATAAAAATTAATAAAATTTGCTAAATTTAATTTTTGGAATTAACTTTTATGTATGAAACAATATCGAATTTTGATTTGCGTATAATCTCTTGCATTTTTGTTTATTTTTTGCCTTATTAATGCAATTAATAATGTATTGAAGCTACGATTTTACTAAATACTAATATATAGTATATAGTTTAAAAGAAGAAGCATAGCCAAGTTATACATCGCAGAAAAGATAAAAGAAGTCGTTATTTCAGTGGTGATAGTGCCTACTATGACTCAAATAAATATCGATATATATATATATATATATATATATATATATATATATATATATATATATATATATATATATATATATATATATATATATATATATATATACATATCGATCACTTTTTTTCGGATATTATTGATAATTGATGGTAATAATTGTGTGATCAAAATATGGACAAATAGCTAATAAGTATCTATTATTATTAATAAATTTTGATAATAATATTGATAAGATAATATTTGTGGAGATTTATTGATCCCAGTATGATATCGAATACCGATAACAGTAATAAAAATAATTCAGCATCACGATTTAAAAGAAAATAAAAAAGTACCATACAGAAGAGAACTGCAAACAAAAAAAAGTAATCGTCAATAACTACCGATTACGTAGCTTGATATCTATTACTTTTAGGAAAATA
>OY720452.1:46241777-46256777 GCA_963082715.1 Harpalus rubripes
GGGTTTTGCTTGGTACCTCCAGTTGAGCATGTTTACTGCTCATTTTCCTACTTGACTTCGTAGGCGATTTAAAGATTTCCAAGTGGGCCATTTCTGGTCATTACTTGGTGGCAGTTTCTCATTAAGCGTCTTGTAGTCTTGGTATAATGATACTTATGGTTTTCCAATTAACACCAGTATCTAAAGAGTTCTTTCCATATTAACCCTGCGGGGTGTGATACTTCCAGCTGTCTATTTTTCTTTGAAAATTTTACAGTGTTGTAATTCTGGTTTTATGCGCCCATGCACCTTCTACTATTCTATCCTTTATATTTTGCATGTTCTCGCAATCTCAAACTGACTATCACAAAAATAACACCAACTTTTTTTTCGTGTGATATACCCCGGCGCACTAATCCCCTTACGAAAAGCAAGAAATTTATCCGTTGTTAAAATTATATTAATTTATTATGCTCTCTCCAGTTACATATGATACGTAGCCATGCCATAAGAAAAGGTACAGTCACTTTTGTAGAATTACATGGACGATAAACGAAGTTTTGCAGTGAGTTGGATGTTGGATGAAGAAGACAGAAAAACCATGTACCTACTGTTGTGATGGTTGTGCAGCCTGCCATAAATCTCTATGTTTGAAATAAATAAATAAATAAATATATCATCACGGCTTATTATCCATTGCTGGGTGTGCCAATCTGCTTTGTACACAGATATCGGTAATGATGAAATATTTGCACCGTGCAGGCGCTGACCAGGCGTTACCTCACGGGCACTTATTGTATAAGTGTAGTATGGAATAGATCATTTCCGTGCGAGCAAAAAGTTTACAGGCCGAGCCATGGGCGAGGTCTACGGTTTCCCGAGTGGCGGAAGTACTATTCTATACAAACTGGACTATACTTTCTCTAACACTATTTTAAAAAATATATATTGTTATTTTTCTAAAAAATAATAAAATATTATTGGTATTTTACAAAAGCATTAATTTATTTAACCCTCCGTCTGCTGGGTGCCCGTTCTGAAACACTGTCTATCGGGCGTGGTCTGTGGAAACCAAAATAAAATATCCTCCGAAGGGCACCAACATACCTTCTTGTGCTAATTTCGCTTAAATACGTTTTCTACGAACTTGGTTTCAAATCAATTGGGTTACCATTGGGATCACGGAAGCTACAAGAGCTACGAGCTCTGTAAAAAATTAAAATCGCGATATTAGAAAATGTCGAATAACTCCGTAATTATAAAAGACACTAAAAAATGTTTCATATAAAAGTTTCATAATTTGATAAGACAAACTTAAAAGTAATGTCAAAATAAAATTGAAGATGGCGGTTTCCAAGATATACAAGTACACATATTGTGACGCGTTTGATCGAGTGGGGTCTCTCAGGACAAAATGCCATGCGGCAACTATACATATGAAATTTTGAAAAAGAGTTTTCTATAGGGATAATAGTTGCTAATCAGACAATTGAAAGGTACTGTGACGGTAGAAATTTTGAAAAAAATATTAAACAAATTATTTAAAAAATTTAATTTGCCGTGGATTCATAAACCACACCCGACAGACGGAGGGTTAACTTACCCTGTAAAAAACTTTAAAAAGCGTAAAACGGCCTGTAATAATATAAAATTTTTTTTTATAATTTGACAGTTGAGATATTTGAAATGACAAAATAAAAAAATTAACGCGCCAAGCAAAGTCGGCTTGATTTTGAAAATAATTGCTTGATTTTGAGAATAATTGTGTTTTCCGGTGTTGCTATATAAATATATTTTTTCATTAATTTTATTTATTTCCTTATTATTATATAAAATACTATATATGCCCTCCAAATTTTGACCTCTATTTATTAAAAATTTCTGGTCGCATAGGTTTTACTAACGAGGTTAGCCAGCATTTAGCAACGATATATAAACAAAAACATGTTTCTTTTATGCATTATTAAACGTTAGTACAGCGACAAAGCTCACTTTGTAAGGCGATATTATAAAAAAGCAATTTATGTGTTGAAAAACTTTTGGTTCATTTCTCTATTTTAAATCTTTAATCTTACATATGAGAAGATCACCACCCTATTCTTAAACATTCACGCTTGTAAACTTCTCCATTAGAAAGGTTTCTATCTCTGCAAGCTAACCTAGCCTCACCGATAACCTCTCCGCTCTGGCTGCTTCCCGTACAATATTAACATTACTCTCAGACAATTTAGCGCACATTCTGTCCATAGCCACACATTGATTTCGCATTACGCTGGGGGGATTGACATGAGATGTCATGCACCTGACACATACAGTATAATAGAAAATTTCCCAGGAACCATTCACTCATAAACGTGCCAGAGTTATTAATTAGTTGAATTTCTGGTCAATTGCGAACACAAATTGAGAGGAAATTAAAATATATTTGATTCATCAAGGACCTAAATTATAGCTTGATTACCTTTTCCTTTATTAATATAATTTGTGAATAATTGTAAAGTTATATTTTACAACATTCCAAATAAGCTATTTTTCGTCTAAAACAAAGCTATTACAGCACCCAAAAGAGTTCGTAATAGTTCATTCGATAGCTGTAATAAATGTTAAAAAATATCGAATGTCAAATCTTGCTAAATAAACAAACACAAGCGATTGTTAATTTTTTTGAATTTAAAAGTAGTAATAATAATAAGAGAAGAAACCAGTAAAGTTAAAAAGAAATAATAGACAATATCGTAGATAGTATTAAAGATCTCATTATTACAAGGAACTCATTTTATAATTATTATTGTTAATTATTTTATTCGAAGGTTGGGACCACTCCGCTGCGCGTCATAACTCTTAACTTATTTCTCACAAAATTAAATAACAATTATGACATTGGTTTTTTAATAAACTATTCCTGAAGTATTGAATATATGTAAGTACTAATTTTTTTGAAAAAAAAAACGACATTTTTTAGACGTATTCATATATTTAATTATTTTTATGCAATACATTGTATACCTTGTAATGTAATTTTATGTTATTCAGGGTGTGAGATTCGGGCAACAGGTTTTTGTTAAGAAAATAGGAAGATCACAATCTTATATTAAATAAAATAACACGTTTACAGAATATTATAATCTGAAATAACTTATTTTATAAATAAGGGGGTTTGCAAGGTCTGGTTATGTATCTTATCTTGTACGTTCTTCGCCTCCACTTCTACGGCTTTCGCGTTTACATCATCCACTCGTCGGCTTCTTACTGCTTCCTGTCGTCTTCTTCCGCCTCAAACGACTACTTCTTCTATAATTCTTCTTTGCTTATAACTGTACCGGCTATTTTTCAATATTAACATAGATGTTATGGTTACAAAGATTGATACGGTGGAATACATTTCTTTTTCTACAGTCTATATACAAAGTAGCCATTTGCGCTCTCATTTGTCAACGCAAAATGTCAATTTGCCGCTCTAGAGCGACAAAGTAGAAAAACGGTCGCTGTCCAAATTTCTAACTATACAATGGTGAGAAATGTCACTTTTCTACATTCTTAATGAAAACCAAATAAAATGTCGTTTTGAGTTTCGTAGAAAATTGAAATCTACTCTTCGGACGTCGACTTGTGAGCGTGTCCCGAGTCGCCAACGCTGATCCGCGTCGCGACGCCGGGCGTCGTTTTTGAGTTACGTACGTAAACAGTTGTGCTGCCCCCAGAAAAAGTTTGGCGTGATCGTTTCCAATGGACATCCACTTTTCCACTGCACTAGTTTAATGTACTTGAGACAAATAATTTTTTGTTATGATGGAGGACCCCATTGTGACGACTGTAGAAAAAATCTTGTGTGTGTTTCGAGCGCAAATGGACATTGTCGATTTCGAGAGAATGCCGCGCTCCTGCGTCGCGCGTCAACAACCTCTCAATCGACAATGTCCCATTTTGCGCTCTTAATACACAAAAAGCTATTAAATTTACTACGTTATGTACCCTTTTTCTTTATTATTCTAGTTTTTCAATAAATAAGAAATGGGAGCAATAACTTTTTAAATATAAAATAACCCGTTGTATAACAGAAATAATTTTTTCTACAGTCTATATAGAAAGTAGCCATTTGCACTTTCTTTTGTCAACGCAAAATGTCATTTTGGCGCTCATGTGCGACAAAGTATAAAAAACGCTCACTGTCTAAATTGCTAATTATACAATGTTGAGAAATGTCACTTGCCTACATTCTTAATAGAAACGTTTAGTCAATAACTAATGGCACTGTAGTTACACATTTACCACCTTCACAAGTCAATATGACATATAACTGCTCTGTCGGCATATTACATAACCAAACAAAATGCCGCGCTGTTGTGAAGATAAAAAAGGGCATTTTTTTAAACGAAAGTAAAAAATGTTTAGATTAGATTGAAGCAATAGCTCAAGAAGAATGAAAACTAACGATAAATTAAAATTGAATGAAAGGTTGGTAATAGTGCTATGTAAAGAAATGTTTGCAAATTTTTTCTCTGTTTTAATTTTATTACAAAAATATTAGTAAAGTGTTACTGTAATCTAATATTGTGTATACATCAAGTTAACCATCGCCTAAAGCAGGTGTATTATTATCTATATCAATCTACACCGATAAATAGATAAAAAGTGTCTCTGAAGTTTGTGAAATTATTTAAAGGTTAGGCTGTTTTACACCAAACCGCGCCAAACAGCAGTGTTTTACAGTTATAAAGCTATTTAATTAGTGGTAACACTGCCGAAGTTTGAACACTGCCGTCGCACGCCGCAGCGCGCTGTCTTTTTTTACAAAAGAGATAAGAATATATACAAAAATATAACCACATTGTTTTAATAGCACGTGCAATCTACAAAAATATAGGAAATGGAAAAAGATGTTAAAGCAATTCTGGAAAAAATGGGGACGCTAGACAAAATAAACGATGAAATTGTAATCATAAAGTCTAGTTTAGAAAAATTAGACAAAAACTGGTGCTCGACCCAAGAAGAGTGTGTCAAACTTAAAAATATTGTTGATTCGCAACAAAAAATTATTAACTCGTTAGAAATTCAAGTAAAGAAGAAAAATATAGTCATCTCTGGATTAACAGAAAATGAAAACGTCAAAGATAACCTTATTCAAAATATTTTAAGTGTCATAAACAACACTCTTGAATTAAATTTGACGGATAAAGACATTGAGGACGCTAGAAGACTTGGTGTCAAAAGCAATAAAAATCGACCAGTATTAGTTTCATTTACATCATATAAATCAAAAATTGCGATAATGTCTAGTAAACATAAATTTAAAAATACAAATATTTACGTTAACGATGATTTAACTACACAACAACAAATACAGCGACAAAACTTGCTGAAAATGAGGAAACAATTTAAAGATGAGGGCAAATCAACAAGTATAAAAGGCAATAGACTGTATGTAGACGGTGTAGAACTTTAAATCAGTACACCTTCTTCTTCTCTTAAAAGAAGTCGTGCAAGTAATTCGTCTGAGGAGGATACATCGGGCAAACCCGTTGCCAAATCCCTTAAGGAATTAACAATTTCGCGCCCTACTGGTAGGATGGATGCAAAACAGGGTGTTTTGACGTCTTAATTTCTCGACCTCTGCTGCAGTGCCGGTCAATGATGATGATGATCCACCCTCGTTTGTTCCGGACGAAAATAATGCTCCAGTAAATAAAGCTAAGTTAATACAAAGTATGAATATAGTAAACCCATCTAATGTCAATATCTTTCTAGGTCTTTCACATAATAATAACGATACTTTCTCAAATGATAACATAAATATTCTATTTTGGAATATCCATGGTTATAACAATATTTTTAACCTGGACATTGAAATAAAAGATAAATTTGTAATTGCCGACTTGATATGCATGTGTGAAACTTGGCTGTGTCATGATAAATTTAGTTTACCTTTGTTTTTGAGAGATTTTATTAATGAAAATTTGAACACTACCAATTTCTACACATTATTTGAGAATTTTTCCAAACCCAAAATCAATGTTATTTTTTACTTTGTTATAGCTGCCTTAAAACTCCGCAGTTTTTGCCTAAATGAATAAATAATCATCATACTTTGTATTTGGCTTGGCTGTATTAACTGATATTCAATGCTTCAATCTCTCTTTATTTTTATATAAATTATGTATTTTTATGTACTATTCTTATATCATATATATTTTTGTAATACGAATTTGTATTGTATCTAGTTTTTTGGTTATCAACCTACTTGGTATGAAGCAAGCGTGTATGCTTTTAGACCAATAAACGATTATTATTATTATTATTATTAATTAAAATTGAATATAAAATAATTTGTGTGAACAGTTGTGCTGCCTCCTACAAAAGTTTGGCGTGAAAGCTCCCAACGGACATCCACTTTTTCACTGTCAATGCACTAGTTTAATGTATTTGAAACAAATAAATTATACAAAAAACTTATAATATTCATTACAAAATTGGCATTAATTTTTTCGAAAAAACAAACGAAATCCAAAACAATACCTTAAAGTCATATTTGAATACGTTCCTATCTTCACTGCAAAACTATTGAGGAGTACTGTAAGTACAAAGTGCACATTTTATTATTTTTTGTTATGGTGGAGAACTGTAGAAAAATCTTGTGTGTGTTTCGAGCGCAAATGGACATTGTCGATTTCGAGAGAATGCCGCGGTTCTACGTCGCGCATCAACAACTTCTCAATCGACAATGTCCTATTTTGCGCTCTTAATACACAAATAGCTATATCCTACAACCGTGTGTGAAAAGTACTTTCCACGCACTCTTTACAGTGGGTAAAAAGACACTTTTCAAGCACTAGTGCTTGAAAAGTAAATAGGTGTTGCTAGGCAATATTAAAATTCGGCTAATTTACCTATCAAGTAAATAATTAGATAGTAAGTAATAATGAAAGTAATAAAATATATTAATAAATAATAATATACACTGTAAATGAAACAAATCTAATATTTTTTTAACAGATTGAGTACTAATCTGATTTTGAAGAACATTAACATTTTTTTGATATCCATACTAACCTTAGATAATTTTTAATATTAAATGTACAATTATAGAAGACTAATCCACTTCTGTCTGAGATTCTTTCAAGTGTTTAAGTTACATTTTTACAGTTTTATGAGAAGGAACACTAAAATTTCGGTTGTAGGACAAATGTTGTATGCAATACGTGTGTAAAATAGTATTTTTTTTATCTCCTACAATTTCCGTGTCGCACGCGACCGTAAATGTACTACCTTACACACTTGTTGCATAAATAATTATTTTAATTACTTTATTATCCGCATCTGATACCGGGTGAATACCTTGTCACCTTCATTAAACATTAACGTTTTCTTTATACGTTCGTATCGTGATTGCCTATTTTCAGCTTTACTGACTAATTTAGCACGCGATAACTCTATTATTTTTTGCCAGTTGCTATTATTATTCACGGGAAATTATATTATTTTAGATAATTTATTCGCCTGTTCATCTATAGCAAAGTGAATATAATTCGGCGAAAACCTGTCTATTCATGATAAGTATCATCAATGAGTATAAATTATATAGAAAAATAATGCAATGCTATTTGGTGTAATAAGTTTGAAAACTTTTGTTTGCAGAGAGCAGGACAGTAGGTTAATAGTTCACGACTTTGACCTAAAGATGTAGTTCTTGCTACTATGGCGCCATCTATTAGTTAAATGCTTGTACTATTTTGAGACAAGTTTCTGCTGGGATTCACCTTGCAAAGTTACTCATTTTGGTTGGTATTTAAGGTAATATTTACTCGATCATCAAATAAATACCTTAAAACGGACAAACGAATTTTAATTTCGTTTGTATTACGTTTAACTATTATAAATTAAGACTTACAATATGTAAAATATTTTTATATTGTATCGTGTGAGCACTGCCGCTGCGCTGAACAAGCGTGTAAGTATAGCAATGACGTAATTGCGCTAGCAGCCGGGCGACGTTAACAGACGAGTCGCCACGTGTTTATTTCCGGTCGCCTGAGTCTTTTGTGCTTATTGTTATTATGGATTCGAATATTCTAGAGCTTTCTAGAAGGTAATGGCAGCTATATAAAAGGGACGCAGCTATGACCGAGAGTTAGTTACATGCGAGAAGTTACATAGTTACAGAGTTACATAGTTAGTTACAGAATTACATAGTTGCATTCGTGAAGACGGACGAGTGAGGACTGTGAGGGAAGGTGAACTCAATTAGTTGGGTATACAGAGGCTGTAGAGCTCAGTTGTGCATACAGAGACTGCGAAGCTGCGGTGTGGCTCTGTTATTTGTGGAAGTTAGTAAGTTTAGTAGAATATCAGTATCGTGATAAGCGTATGCAGTATAGCGTCGAGTGGAGTACCCGGGAAGTTACTGGTAAACTGGGATAGCTGTGGATGTGAATACTCGGTAGTGTTGACGAGTATTGGGAAGCTAGAGTATACGAGGACAGTAACAGCGAGTTGGAGTGGATACTCGGCATTGGATCGGAGCTGAATGTGATGTAAGTAAATAGTGAAATAAATATAGTGTTATAAATATCGCGTAAACAATCTCCAAGAACCTGCAACAGACCGGCAGACTAAGATTACAACGCGTAGTAAAATAAAGAAACAGTTATTTAAATAAAAGTACGAGAGTACAGTATAATAAATAGCGTGAATATAAATTGTCGGATTAATTGTTTAAATAAAAAAATAATCTTAATGTTAAAGTAATTAATTATATTCTTAGTCTTAAATTAATATTTAATATTTGTTTAGCCATAGTAATAGTCATTTTTATTATCTTTTTTTATTTATCTATCGTTTAATAAACATCCATTTTAACTAATATATTTTTTAAATTTTTATACTTCACCCAAATAAATAAAAACGTTATATTAAAAAATATATAACACCTGCTCTCACTACATCACAAACTCATCGCACGACTTTAAAAAAATCACTCACTTGAAGACAAATTACAAATAAAAATAAATATTTATTTATTATATAAGATGATAAAGAGATACTTTATCGACAAGTGCAAGGTGTTTCACGAGTCGATAAAGTCTCTTCATTGTCGTGTCTAATATATGATTTTATTTTGTACCAGATGTTTTAATTAATAATTCATTTCAATATTTAAATGTCAAGCCACAACTTTGTTTCAAAATATCATATTAATTGTGATAGCGTTAGCCATAATCGTTGTTTTGTTACTATATTTATTTGTCAACAAAAATTATTACAAAAAAATGTAGATGAAAATTCAAAGCGTAGATAAAAAGTTAAAGTGTAGATAAAAGTTACGTTTTTCCGATTGACATTAAAAGTGCGATTTTTTGACAGCCAACAGTCTTTAAAATGTCACTTTTACTGCCTAGGTGGTAAAAATATTTTTACTGCGTCTAAAAATGACGTAAACAACGTCCTAAAATGACGTCTAAACAAGTCTTATAATCACGTCTAAACAACGTCTGAAAATGACGTCTAAGCCAGGTCTGAAAATGACGTCGCATAGCTCCACGCTGAGACGTCTTCAGGACGACTATATGACGTAAATTAGGACGTCACAGAGACGTCGATTTTAGCTCATTTTAGTTACTTGGGGAGATTTACAGCTTCGACAGCATTCATGAAACGGCAGCCTCTGCTGTAAATCTGATATTTTAGTGCGTAGTTAATCAAATAACTATTATCTACTGTTGATGTTAAATAGTAATTTTATCCACAAAACATGAACGCACAAAGGCTACTTTTAATATCAGGTAAAATATAAAATAAATTAATCTAACTTGACAGAAAATTCGTCACACATTTTTCATTTTTTTGTTAAATTCCATGGCTATCTCTATTTTTGGTGGCGATTTTCACCATTTTAATACCTAATTTCTACCGTTACAAAGCATGTGAAATCAATTTTCTTTATTAATTCAAATGCAGAATTTTAAGCCATGTCACTTTTATTTGAAGATTTTTTACCTAAAATAATTAGGAATTGGATTATTTATCTAGTTTAATTGTTCGTTTGTAAATTTTTGTATTTATTTATTTATTCCTTTTTCATTATGCCATACGCTAAATAAATCAGGAAAGCAGGAAATTACGAAAGTATGATTCTAAATGTTATAGTCCTATGTTTCGATGTTCGAATTATCTCCGTGTATAATAAAATACTTTCTCATTTATATATATTTCGCGTCCACAAAGTGAATTTTGCACAATCGCACAAACACATTATATTCTAGAAATTGTTATTTTCATAAAATATAGATTAAAAAAATTACAAGTACCTACATATTTACAATAATATGTGTAACTAAATATTTGAAAGGAATTTTTCTTGTCTATTAGTTTTCGCCGCTTACTCTTTACAATAGTACTCGCTGATCCGCAGATGTATAATTGTTCTCTAGAGTTTAATATGGTTTGTCAAAACATACAACTTAGTCCCGTGCAGTGATTCCATTATTTGCACGTCTTGCGTTTATATCTACATTACAGAATTCTTCTTTATTCGATATTTACACTTTCGATTCATAGATGCCAGCATATACCGATGTATGCTCACAGTCCAAGTTCTTTATAAATTCTGTTACACTTATTCCATATATATTAACCCTCTATACACTTTATACTCACTGGTATCATTTCATAGTAGTTCAATTTTTGCGACATGTGACGCAGGCAGAGGGCCTATTAGATTAATGGTAACCAATTCATTGGGCTCATTAGGTAGCACTGTTTTCATCTTCTCTTTGTACCCTATCAGTCTTATTAATTTTCCCTGTAACTTTCACTTGTTCTTTATTTGCTATCTTTAAATTTTCGATGACTTCGTTTGTTCTTTCTTCCGTTACTGTTTCTATTTCCATTCTTTCCTTTAATAGTTGTACTTTAACTAAAACTATTATAATTACCCCTTAACCTTAAAATGAATTTTAATAAAAACTAGATACGTATTTCGAGAACTAAGTTCTCATCATCAGTAATACAACAAGTGAAAAGTTAAACAGAGTAGTCAAGATTACTCAACATGTCAACCATGCCAGAGGTCCTAACAACTCTGAAAAACAAGGGAGAGAACTGGGATTATATAGGGATGGGAGTCACAGGTGAATGATTACCTATAAACTAAGACAATTTTCGTCCAATAATGAGTCATTAAATATTAAATCGTCCAATAAAATTTAACTTTGTAATAAATTGAAAAGTTTTGAGTTTGGTATGGGGCCGAGATCTGCGTTCATCAAATTATTTTTATATTTATTTATTTATTATTAAACTCTCGTATGCATCTAAATATCTATCATTATTAATATGTTTTAAAAGTTTAATATTAGAATTGTTAACTTTGTGATTATTAATGAACATATGTTGAGCTACGCTAGATTTTTCTGGATTACCGCTTTTTAGATGATAAAAATGTTCTTTAAACCGAGTGTCAATTTGTCTTTTAGTTTGACCGATGTAAACTTTATTACAATCATTACAACTAATTTTATAAATACCGGATTTTTTGTTAGTATCTATTTTATCTTTAGGATTACCTAATAACGATTTAATGGTATTATTTGATTTGTAAGTTACTGTTAAATTATGATTTTTAAAAATTTTGTTTAAACTTTTGGAAGCTTTATCGTACGGTAGTGTTATGTATTTATTATTATTTTTATTATTAGATGGCGTTAGCGTTGTAAAATTAGAAATGGATTGGCGATTTTTAAATTTATGAACTAATTTATCGATAGTTTTAACCGGGAAGCCGTTATACTTAGCTATTTCTTTAATATAGTTTAGTTCAGTTTTAAATCGTTTTTTGTTTAAAGGAAATTTAGTTAATCTGTTTATTAAGAAATTAAACGAAGCTAATTTATGTTGCCAAAAATGATTTGAGTCAGCCGCTATAAATCTATTAGTGTTCGTGGATTTTCTATAGATATCAAAATCTAATTTGTTCTTGTTTCTAATAACCAGTACGTCCAAAAAAGGTAACTGTTCATTGGTTTCTTTTTCGATTGTAAATTTAATTGATGGGAAAACTGAATTTAAACTATCCAGAAACTTTTTCAAATCGCATTTATTGGTGTTAACTATGGCAAAAATATCATCTAGCTTTGATTTGTCAACTAAATTTTTTATGTGTACGAGTATTACAGGTCAAAAATATGCATACATAAATTTCTTTTATAATAAAAATTCAATGGGAATATTTTATTAATAGGTACGAAATAAATGCAACATAGTGAATGCCCCTTGGTACATTTGTAGTAACGATATTTCTTTGTTAATTTAACCAACTTCGTATCTCTTATAGTTCTCGAGATCGCAATGGTAGCCACTTAAAAATGAAAACTGTTACTTTGTCATATTGTATGTACCTAGGTCTGTCGCAGCAACGGTTTTCGGAGACTGGAAACGCACTAAATATATATTTTTTTGACAAAATTTTCCTTATTTTCGATAATACTAAATTAATTTTAATTCCGAAATAATACTCGTATAATTAAATTGCCACCTTTATCTCCTAATTCTTCGTTTTCAACTTCAATATTGTATGTTTCTTGATCTCTGCGTTAGTGTGGCCGGGTATCACATACCCCACGGCTTTTAAAATTGTCAAATTAGTAATTAAAACATTTTCTATCGCCACCTGTCTTTCAGTAGTTATAGCTTATATGTCAAACTTCATTGTACATTTACAGGAATCTGTTGTTGTGTTATTACAGTTTTAGTTATAAAGCAGAAAACTGCATTCGGGTATGTCATACCCCACCACACTACTCGCGTGCAGTTTCACTCGCCATTTTGTCTTTACTGTTGTCTTTACATTGTAGATGATATTTTACATTTGAGTGCTTTTTATTTATCTACAATAATGCGGAGTTACGAAGAGGAACAAGAACATTTAAATAGACTTAAGAATGAGGCTGATAACGAAAGTAGTGTTGATGATCCACCTATAATGGATTCTGAAGACGAATTTTTTTCGGATCACGAAGAAGGAAGTTCTCATAAAGCGGCAATGAAGAGGAGGAAGAGAGCCGAAAATATTATCACGCTTTTACCTGGTGTAAAACCACAAGCCAAAAATTTGAAAACACCTCTACACTGTTAGATATTTTTTATTGACGAGGTGATATTAACAGATATTGTAAAATATACTAACAGCAAAATAAAGTTGATTAAACTAAATATTTAGTATCGGAAACTGATATAGAAGAGATTGAAGCTGTTTTTGGATTACTATATCTAGCTGGTGTTTATCATTTATCTAGGATGAATTTAGAAGAACTCTGGGCTGGAGACGATACAGAAATTTCTATTTTTCGAAAAACAATGTCACTGCAACGTTTTAGATTTCTCCTGCAGTATCTTCGGTTTGATGAGCTGTCTACACAGCAATCAAGAATTGAAATTGATAAGTTGACACCAATCAGAGCAGTTTTCGAAAAAATTGTACAAAACTTTCAGTCAGCATTTACTCCTGGTACGTATCTTACCATTGATGAAAAATTAGAGTCATTTCGCGCTAGATGCTCATTTACACAATATACACCAAACAAGCCAGTTCGTTATGGCACAACAAATTTTGCGTTGGTTGATGCACGTACTTATTATACATCTAACTTGAAAATTTATTGCGGAAATCAACACGAAGTGCCATTCAAACAAAGTAATAAACCCGAAGATGTAGTTTTACGGTTAATATCTCCAGTGTCAAAAAGTAAACGTAATATCACAGTCGATAATTGGTTTACTTCTTACCCACTATTTCGCACACTTTTAGAAGATCATCAACTAACTGCAGTAGGCACTATCCGTAAAAACAAAAGGGAAATACCAAAATTATTTTGGATACCAAAAACCGTGCTCAATACTCTTCCGTGTTTGGTTTTCAAAAAAATCACACACTTGTGTCTTACGCTCCTCGAAAGGAAAAAACGTGTTGCTTCTTTCGACACTGCATCATGACGACTCACTTGATGAATGTACAGGTAACGAAAAAAAAAAATAGATAAAAAAAAAATAAAACAGAAATAATCACCTTCTACAATATGTAGATACAGTTGACCAAATATGTTCGGCTTATGATGTTTCCCGTAATAGCAGAAAATGGCCACTTACAGTCTTTTTTGCTTTGCTCAATGTGTGTGGTATCAATGCTCGAGTGATATTTATGAATAATACACAAAACTTCAAATGCCAGCGGCGAACGTTTTTGAAAGAACTTGGTCTTTCCTTGATAGTAATTCATAAAGCACGAAGAATGCAAAATCCAAGAGTATCTACATCGTTGAGAGAAAATTTGCAAAAAAGGCGATCTGATACGGAAGAACCTGCATCAAAAAGACAAAAAAACCAGTGGTAGATGTGCTGTTTGTTCTCGATCAAGAGATAGGAAAAGTTACTATGTGTGTTACCTGTGTAGACAATACGTTTGTCTCGAACATGCTGTGCTAAAGTGTGATAATTGCAACGCTTAAACCACGTGCAATTTTTGATTATTATTACGATCCTGTTCATTAAAATTATGTTTTCTTATGTTAGTATTTTTGTTAAATTTTAAAACATGTGATAGAATGTGAGAAACATGTTGTAATTCTGTAAAGTATAAAGATTACTTATCGAAATGCAATAACTTGTGTTTTTCTTTGTTTCATAAAGTTTTTAAAAAAAATATATAAAATTTATGTAAAAGATATTATTTGCTAAAATACATTTTAACATTAGATGTGAATTACATTGTTATTTGCAATACTGGAACACATAAACATGACATAATGAGTTAGGGTATGTCATACCCCACCACACTACTGACGCGAGGTTTTTCACCACACTAACGCAGGGTTAAATGTAGAACTTTTATTTACCGTATTTATATTATTACTTCGTTGTAACTTTGCATCTTCCTGATTATTCGCAATCAAAGATATTTTTTTCTCGACTGCCCATTGTATTCAACTTGTCGAATGTAGCATATAGGACGCCAGAAATCGATGCCGCCCTGAA
>OY720452.1:46261777-46286777 GCA_963082715.1 Harpalus rubripes
ATATTTCTTCATAAATTTATACTCCTAATATGGTAGTTCTACATTTTATCATATTTTGGATAATGTATTAGTCTTTAAAAACAGTAATAATTTATAATTTAACACGAGACCATAAAGCAATAAATTATCTATGTATCAGTATAATATAGCTTGCTTTTTGTTTTGTCTATCCCAGCAATTAAACTGTATAAAAACAGTTAAAACGTTATTTGAAAATCAAATATTGGTCAAGTCGTCAAAATTTACTTAGTACAATAAATTATTTGATTTTTTTAAAACAAAAGCACTTCTAATATAATCTCTTAAAGATAAACAAAAAGTTTTATTTCATCAAAGTCATAAATCAAGTTTTCTAGATAGCAGTGGTAAACCCCGTAAAATCCTACTTTTCACTGCCTTCTCGGAAAGTAGAGAACCCATGTCGGTTAATGTTTTTTTATTTATTTGGTCAGTAGTATATGTCCTTGAAGTTTGTAGCTGAAGTTGTGAAATACCTATATAAATTACATCAACACTTTTAAATTTAAATTCCATATATTTATGAATTTATTAAATATGTTTAATCAGGGGAACACCACGCATAGTTCAACATATTATATTTTGATAAAATAAAGTAATGGATTTCTCGGCGGTAATTGCAGAAATTATATTACTAACCCAGGTAGTTTTTAATTTTATTTAAAGTTCTAATATTTCGTTACTCGTTTTGTATCTTCATCAGGGAATACTAAAATGTACATGTGTGTTGTACAACTTGTGATTTACATGTTGAAATTTATAATACTTACAAATACCATATGTTTAACTATAAGAGTAAATTGGAAAATGAAGAGTTGTAGAATCATCGATCGTCTTTAAATTTCGTTATGAATACATATTAATAAATTTGGAAAAGTTTACCACATTACACAGTTTTAAAATGAACACATTAAAAGTTTTGTTAAAAAAAATGTTAAATTTACCACGCTTTTGGTTGGTATGCTGCGTCAGCTCTATTCTCTTCTCTTCGTATTACACCCAGACCCTAACCATACTTTTAATGTATTTATTTCGAAACTGTGTTATGTGTAAAACTTGTCCAAAATATATTAATAAGTATTCATAACAAAATTTAAAGATCGATGTTTCTACGACTGTTATTTTACCAATTTACTTTTATAGTTAAACATATTTGTAAGTATTATAAATTTCAAAATGTAAAACAAAAGTTATACAATACATATGTACATTTTACTATTCCATGATGTTACAAAACGAGTAACGAATTATTGGAACTTTATTTTATCATTGAACAAGTACGGCAATATTTCCTCCTAATATTACATTTTCTTCTATAGAAATATACAATACCTGAATAAAAAAATACAAATATAAACTAAATAACAGTTAAATATTAACTATAAGCTGCCATTTTATAATATTTTCGCTGTAATGCTTTCAATATACAAATACATGGTGCAAATGGCAGATAGTTGTTGGTAATTACAGTTTTTAAGGAATTTTGGTCTAGGCATAATAACCAAATGCGTTGTTTTAAACTGTCAATTAGAACTAAAACAATTTATCTTTTTGTTTTTTGTGTTAATTTATTACTATAATATAAATTTAGTAATTGACAAATAAAAACAACGCATTTGATTGAAAATTACAATTTTTATGGAATTATAGTTTAGGCAGCCATGGATTTATAATAAAAAATAACCAAATGCATTGTTTTTAACTATCAATGGGGCCTATTCTGTAACTCAGTAGTTAATTTCTAACCATTGCTTAAATTTTTTAACCATTCAAGTATGTTAAGATATAACAAAAAGAGGGATTTTTAGTTGTCAAATCAATATCTATTAGTTAAAAAATTTAACCAGTGGTTAAAAATTAACCACCGAGTTACAGAATAGAGCCCAATTAGAACTAAAACAGTTTACTATAATTTAAATTTAGTAACTGATAGATAAAAACAACACATTTGATTATTTTTTGTTAAATCCATGGCTGCCTAGACTAAAATTTCATAAAAACTGTAATTTTATAATAAATTTTTACGTTTATATGAAGAGCTAATTTTTTTATGTGATTTAGATGCAGAATTGAAATCTCTAACCTCTGTAACTTTAATTGAAGTATTTTTGCAAAAATAATTAGGTAACGTTTGCGCCAAGAAAAACTGATTTCCCATGTTAAACGCCTATGTTCTACTTTTCGATTTACACTCTGTACTTAAATTTACTTCTTGTTAAATTAAATATAAGACGAAAAACACATGTGCTCCTGGAGACGTACAGTGCACTACGACTTATGGTACATAAATAACTCTTAAATAGTGACCTTTAACTAAATAAAATGCAAATTAAAATTGTAATGAATTGCATAATAATCCATTTGGCATTTCATTTCGATCTAATATTGTGAATGTAAGCAATGCTTAAAATTTAAACGTTGGCGACCATTAGCACTTATTAGTATGTATTCTTTCACCGAATAAATGCGGTTGAATTATCATCTTCCGTAAATTTAACTGTAACATATTTTTTATTCTGAAAGATATTTAACATTTCATTCACTGAAATTGTCGGTGAAACAGCAGATATGATGTTCGATTTTCGAGAATGCATACGTCCTTCAAATTATATTCATATATACCTTCGTAAAATAATCACATAAAGTCACCATAAACAAACTACTGATTCGCGCTGGGACATAACCGTTGAAATAATTTCCGGTAGACGTTGTTTTTACACCAGCCGAAAATATTAATCCCGCGAGATAAAATATTCAAATTTCATTTTCTCACCGGTGCGGGAATGACAATAACTAAAAATATGGAAATTGCTATTGTAGCGGCTGTATCAAGTAGCCGCTACGTTGCTCACCGACACATTGTTTTTATTTATTGATATTATATTCAGTTGTTATATTTTTGATTAAAAATTGACATGTCATTTTCTGACTCCACTATTTATTATATTATACCCTATACAAAATTTATATATTTATTATTTTTAAAATTAAGTAACGAATACTGACTTCTTCGTCGTTACATTGGTGACCCCGAAAATTGAACAACGCTCCTCGACAAGCAACGTTTCGTGCCGAACGCCCCACCCGACGAAGACCGGGAGGGCGACTACCGGGCCCCGCTCTACAGGAACGTGGAGATCAACGGCATTACGGTTCGCATGAAATGGTGTATCACTTGCAAGTTTTACCGGCCGCCAAGATGTTCACATTGCAGCGTCTACAACCACTGTATAGAATCTTTCGACCACCATTGGACATCAGTGGAAGAAAGAAACTAACAGGTACAGCTCAGCCATTTTTACACTATTTTATCTCAAACAACATAATTAAACGTCAAACGTCAATCACAAAACACGTCTTGAAAATTTTCTGGCATCTCTCTCTTCGCTTTTTCTTCTTTCCTCCTCCCTTGGAAGCAAGCAACCATTTCCCCGGTCGGCAGACTCACTTGCCACGACCGTGGGAAATCTTTTTTTCTGATAGGCATGTTCCTCATGAACATGTCTATGACCCCAAAAAGTCCAGATAAATTTTCAAGAACACATAACACAACCGCAACTACATCAACAGCAGCAACAACAACAACAGCAGCAACAACAACAACAATAACAACAACGACAACGACAACAACATCAACAATAAATACTACAACAAAATGGTTGAGACCTGTACCTGTGCTTTTTTTGGGCGGGGAGTAATGTAGCGGCTGTATCAAGTAGCCGCTACGTTGCTCACCGACACATTGTTTTTATATATTGATATTATATTCAGTTATATTTTTGATTAAAAATTGACATGTCATTTTCTGACTCCACTATTTATTATATTATACCCTATACAAACTATATATTTTTATTATTTATACAATAAAGTAACGCAACCAGACCACTTCGTCGTTATACTATGAATAAACCACCCTCATAACTTGTACAAAGGATATTTGGAGGAAAACGATGACCGCGAAATAAATAGAGTTGCATCCTTCACGTGTAGCGCACGAGGATAATCGGGCTTATTCACGTGTACCTTGTTATGCGATCTTTATTGCTACGTATAGCTGCTGTGCGTTGAGACTGACCTTTTATGCGCGGAACCTAGAATTTGTACTTGGACAAGTCGAAATATAATAGTATTTGTAATATGCTGTTGTTATAACGTGGGAAAGATACAGTCAACAAATAAAATTGGTAAAAAGGGAAAAGTGATGTTCAGTGTCAACTTAACGCGCGTCAGCTATAACAACTTCTTGCTATTTTAAAGATGATTGTTAACATTCATATTCACGTGTCAACGAACTGTTCTTATTTTAACAATTACTGTTATAAGCCAGGCAAGAGCTTCTCATCACTTTCCCTGATGTCAACAATTATTGTTAGAGTAAATTAAATGGCAAATGAGCTTAATGCTTTGGAAAATAATCGTGAAGTCTAAATCTATTGTATATAAATACTTAAATTCATACACAAATATATAATTGGCGAATAAACTGAACTATAGGTGGCAGGCCGGACGGTAGCAAGATGGCGGAGGAATAAGGACAGTTCTCTCATTCCTTATTGCTGGCCATATGCATTTCAAAGTGCAAAGTATTTAATAAGGAGAAAATTAACATACATTTAGGTGATATTTTTTAATACATTGCTTCTGCACGTCCTATAAAGGAAGGCGAAACAGTTTTTAAGGCAGGACATGTATTGCTTTGTGAAAGAAAAGGTGATTGATCAGGTACAATACACATGATTGAAATTTTATTAAATGAAAATATAAATTACTGAAAAGCAAAATTTAGTTGTAGAGCATGATTGGTAGGCAAATGCAAACATATTGTTGCATATAAACAGGTTAGTAAAAATAAAAACTATATTTATTGTTTTACAACAAAAGTTATTATTATTATTATGCTATTAATTTGTTTGTTTATTTGTTTGTGTATTACAGAGCAGAAGAAATAGAAAAAAATAGTTGTACCGATTTGGAACAAGTAAGGGAAAAACTTGTTTAAAAGTTGATAAACTAAACAATATAGTTTGGCTATAAAATTAGAAGAATTTTGCTATCCTATAGAACCGATTGGAGACGTCAAAAATATATAGGATATGGAAAGAAAATTTCAAGATCATATTTTGTCACTTGGGTTATAGTGTAAACTTATACTTTTTGACTTGTAATTACTGCATTGTGGCACTGAGCAGTATCTATGGCATTTACTGATCATTATTTAAACCTTAAAATGTAATACACACTATATATCTCACTTTCTTTTACAACAAATATAAATTAAACCTGTTTAAAATTACATACGTTTCAATTTATGCTATCAACGTTTCCTTATTCCTCTAATTCACAAATCTACCGCCAGGCGTCAACCACTTTGAATTTTTTCGCCAATTCGTGTCATTCTTTATTTTAATTTAGTATGTATTTTACAGAGTCATGTATTTAAATGGAAAACTAACATGTCGAATAATTTCCAATAAGTGATATATTTAAACTAAATGGATAATTTTTGAGTATTAGTAATTGTCTATTAATTAGGCAAGAATTACGGACAAAAGATATATAGCAAGGCAATTGTGCAATGAAAGTGATCAGGTTTCACTGTGTAACAATATTTTTCCATTCCTGTTCATTTTGTGTTCCTTCCGCTTTTCTAATCACTTTCTTCCACTCGCGTCCCTTCATACCTGAAACTGTATTGTCATTCTATTTCATTGTTATCATATATTGTGTTGTCATATTTCAAGGTGTACCTACCTTAGCTTTTCTTTGGCCCATTTCTCTCTAGTTTTCATCCATTCCCTTTTTCCCTTTTGTACATTTTTCTTGACTTCAACCTTCACCTTCATTCGTTCAGCAGTCCTTTGTTGACATTTCCATATGTCAAACCGCCATTCATGCTCTCATTTCTCATAGTTCACTTGGTGTCTGCGCGTGAGCGCACTTTTTGTTTCTGACTTTTATTCCCGTGAAGTAGACATGTCAGTTTGTGTGGTAAACTACCCCAACTTTATTTTTGATTTTAATAAATTTTTGCCTACTTAGACTAGAGTTGAAATCTCTTAATTGAACTGACTTAAGTCAAGTACATTCTGCATTGTAAGATTTTCTTTATTTTTTAAAAGCAACGTTTGAAGACTTACACGTGTTGTGCGATCCGCTCTTAAGCGATTTTTTTTAGTAAATTGTGTTTTAGTTTTGAGCACTCTGTTATAGAGGTTTTGATCCACAAGTCATTTATTTAATTTGGGAATTAGATATTCCCACAGGAAGTTTCCTGGATTTAAAATCTTCACAGCTTGTCACACTTTGAGGCCGTCCTAAATCAAAGGTAAATAATTAATTGAGTACAATTCTAACATTAGTATTTTTCTAATCTTTATTACATTTTATAATTCATTGTAAAGTAAAATTTTAAATTTATAAAATAAAACTAGTAGCCATTTTGAATTGGGTAGAGGACCATGTGCTGATAATGTTCATTCCTTTCAGGCATTTTTTCTCTCTTTTCCTGTTGTTCTTCGTTTTCTTTTACGACGTTCCCTTTTTGGGATATATGTTGGATTTATCTGGAACCTTTTTTTTTTGGTTTTACCAAAATTTGTACGAGTTTCTCGTATGGTGTATGAAGTACATTGTTGCATCATTACGAGTCATTGCGTTCATCATCATCATCATCGTTTCATCATCACCGCCCGTCTGCGTGTTGTCTGTACCTGGTTGCCGTGTTGGAGAGGAGTTTTAATATTGGCGTACCAAGCCACGAGGGAAGAGACGTCCGCCATTTTTCCGTGCCGTCTGGACTTCACCGCTTCCCCCACCAGTAGATCAGATAAGCAACAGAACAATTATTTTTTTATTTGGTTTTGCAATTCATATTTATATTTTTGTGTAACTTACCGTTTTGTTTGTTTGTTGCGTTCACCTTCAGTGGACCAGTTTATTTTTTTATGTACTGTGGACTATATCTGTGTATTTTAAGAGGTATAGGCTGGATTTCGCGAGGCCATTTTGAAAGGTATTCTATATTATTGTTATCTCGTCCACGGAAAGGTACTAAGGGCTCGTACTGTTAGACTTTGAACGTTTTACCGTCTTACTCTGCGCCGCGACGTAATTGATGCATCAACTGCGATCTACACATTTTGCGCTTTCATTTTTCGTTACGACGCACCGCCCCGACGAACCTTACCCTTCTGCGACGAATAGCCCTTAAGGCTCATGTACCATCGGCCTTCAGCCACAACTCGCGCGAGACTGCCGACACCCTTCGTTTATACACCACCGTTTTGTAACCACATTTCTGTACCTACGTTGTTGCAATATAGTTCACGTTTTTATTTTAAAATTAGCGGTTGTTGCTACCTTCCCGTTCTCCCATTATTCAAGTTTCCGAGGGCTTGTCGCTCAGCTGTTTGTAGGCTCTGTGATCGAGTGACTGGCGCCCTTTCCACCCTTATTTTTGAGCGACGTCGAACCACCCCGTCTCCACTGTTTAGCTGGCCAGAGCCCAAACCTCGCTCGGGAACGCACCCCCTGGGCCACAGTTTGGCTTTTATAACCCCAAGGGCTAGGGTGGCCTTTGGGTACGTTATAACTGCCTGAAAAGAACGTATATTTAAAAGAATATTTCGTATGTCATAACAGAGTACCTTTCATCTAATTACTGAAGTAACACCATTCCTTAAGATTAGGCAACATCCTAATGGTATTGCCTATCAATTGAAGGTAATTTAAAATACGAAACACAAAACGAAATTATGAAAAAGTACAACAAAAAATATTTTTAGATTCACGTTACAATTTAATTTGGTGTTCTTTTCGCTATATATTTTGAATTTTATACTACACGCAATTTCATATTGTAAAACAAGTTCGTTACTAAACAATAATTGTTAGGCTCGCCTAACAATGAGACTCGTAAATACGAAATTTTAACAATATATATTGTTATAATTGCTTGTTCAGTTACAATATCTTCTTTATTAACAATGTACACGGGAATAAGTCCAGTTGACAGAGGAGAATGAGAAAGTGTTTCACTTGAACAGTGTTGTAATTAATGACCAAGTGCACTAAAAATGTGAAGACGTTTTGTATTAATTCTGCAATCTACTGAAAAATAGATATTTTCCGGGCAATGGGGATTTCTAATGCAACGCCATTAAAAAAATGTTTTACATATAAAAAAATTGAGATGTATTTGAACTAACATATTGTTTAATTAGGTATTTTATTAAAAACGTGAGATTAAAAATTATTCAATAATGTAGTGACATCATAAACCTAACATTACTCATTTAATTTGCTTCAGTAAATATGTTATGTTTTGTTTCTGATTTAATTTGCTGCAAATTTACTTGTTTCATGTTTGTGACATGACATGCGTACAATTTAATAGAGAAACAAGAGTTTTATTTAAAATTTGTTCTGGGTATCAATTTAGAAAATAAGATAATTTAATGAAAGTCGGTCTTCCGTAAAGGTATACTCACTGTATTTTCTTTCTCATTTATAGTTCTATTTCATGACGAACAAATACTACTTCTCATTTTTATGATAAGCCGTGATGATATATTTATTTATTTATTTTTATAGTTATGAATAAATTATAATTACAAAAAAAAAGAACTTTAATTTTTTGCTCATGTATCGTTAGTGTATTTGAAAAATAAAATTATAACATATTTTTATAAATATCTTCTAAAACGTATTCATTATTTATTATTAATTGGGAAAAGGATTTTTTTGAATTGAATGCAGTACGCAGCCAATATGAAAATATAATTTTTCGCCACCACCGGTTTCGGAATCTCATATGGGACCTTCCTAAAAATTTTAAATAAATTTGTAATATATATGACAAATATAAAAAATTTGATGTGGCCAGCACATAACCTCTTACCAGATATGTTTTTCTTTATATTCATCATTTTTTCGCAAATTCCTTTTATATTCTTTTTTACGTATATTCTTTGGCGTTTTTGACTTTTTTTTATTTTCATGATGTACAAATGTTTTTGACAGTGGCATACAAGTATTTTTTGACAGTCACATTTATCTGTCAATTACAAACATTTGAATTTCTTGCCTTGAAGTAGTTTGATCTGAGATTTATTACATCAAATTATTTTATATGCATTTCTTTATCTTTAAATCTATAGAAGATATAATAATGAATTTATATTTATCGAATAAAGAATTTAACATTCTTTAATATGAGTATTTTCACAAATTTTCCATAAATTATATTTAGATTATTTTTTTCTTGTAACTACTACTTCCGGTTGTCCAATTGTTACCAAAACTTAATTAACTCTTCCCATTATTGTTAGATTGAGGAATCCGTAGTTAAAAATGTCTTAAGTCTTATAGTATTTGAGAAATCGTGGATCCAACATCCACACACACACAAGCGCGCGCACGCACGCACACACGCACGCACGCACGCACGCACACACAAACACACACGCACGCACGCACGCACACATACACACACACGCACACACACACACACACACACACACACACACACACACACACACACACACACACACACAGAGACATCGTAAAAATGTTATAATCTGATTCTACGGACCTTAAAACTTGCTTATTCACTAAAATCTGCATATGCGATTTTTAGCATGAATTCAATAACTCTCTTAGCGAGCAGTATAAATGTAGCAATGAAAAATTAAATCAAGTATAAATATAACTTTTATTAATTGCGTAGGCTTCCACAGTCTGAGTCATGAGAAATATTCGTTTTCTTGGAATGGACTGTATCATATTTTGAGTCATAGCTCAACGTTTCGCCGCGAGCGAAACGTTGAGCTCTGACTCAAAATATGACACAGTTCATTCCCGGAAAACGAATATTTCTCATAACTTTTATTAATTCTAATATTTGTATGTGTGCAATTCGCCAATATTGCAGCCAAGCTTTTAATCTCAATAGCCGAATTGCTTCATTTAGGACTTGCACTTGTAATGCTCAGTAATGTTAATAAAATTTACAACTGTACATTGCAATTTAGTTCACTTCGACTCCACAAATTATTTTCTTGTGGGGTAACGAAATAATACCGACTGGAGAACTAGAGTTGCCATTAATTTTATCCCAGTTAAATACAATAACAAATCCACTAGATATTTTCTGATACAGTAAGCAATAGATTTTATCTTTTATATTGTCGAGGTATTTTATCTGCAAGCAATAAACCTTGAATAATAATTATTTAATTTGCAAAATAATGAGAAAAATATTTAATTAGATTGATTATTATAAAGAGCATCCAACTAAGTAGTCGACTAGTTAGTCATCCAACTGCGAAATCGTATTAATATATTTTTTAGTCGGGTAACTATTTAGCTATACTTCGGGACATCTAATGTGTGCTATAATTATTTTTAGAGCGGAGAAGTCCCTTTCTGTGCTTTTCTTTCTAAACTCTAAAGCTTCATCCACATGTTGGGCCAACTTTCTTGTTTCTTTTGCTCGGAGTTGGCTTTCATTCGCCTAATCTCGGCCAACGTGTAGATGGGGCAAAACTTTGAACTTTTTCGGTATAGATTCAAGTGCAAGTTCAAATTCAACGTAAAATGTATAAAAATTAATATTTTATTTCAACTTTGTTCTTAGTTATACGTCCCTGGTACACAATATACGTAATAGGAAAATCTTTTTATATTGAATCTTAACTACATTTTTGCTCCTAAGGACATAAAGACTGTATATGTATTTAAAATAAATAATAATATATCAATTACACTATAAACAGAGTACACTCATGACAATTTAAGATTATGTTAAACGGCGGAAAAGGATATCTTTCTAACAATTTCACACCAGTGCTGGGACTTATTTAGGAATAATTTAAACAGTGTTTCTCTTTACATGAAGACACCTAAATAAATTGTTTATTAAAAACGCATTTAGTATAAAACTTTTGCCAATGATAGAGGCCATCACCATTAATAATTTTGATGGTATGATTTTTTAAGGGTCTAAATTCGGCAAATTATGATTAAAATAAAAATTAGTGTTTCAAGTAAAGTCATATCAATGATGAAGATAGAGCAAAAAAGTATTTAAGATAGTTGTTGCTAATCAGTAGAATATTCCAAATACGAAGTTTCGCTGAAAAATTGTAATTTTGTAATTTTTCTACATTTTTGTGTACTCATTGAAAATTTTATCTTAAATATCAAGTGTGTATCACACAATCAGAACAATGGAATACACATTAAACATTACATTATAATTTTGTAATACTTATTAAACAGACGATATTTCAACTGAGTTGCCCACGAGTAGAATACATTTGCCTTTTTGCTTTCTTTTATGCTGTGCAATGCGTCGTAACATTTCCGGCGAAATATCGCGACAAGCTTGTCGGATCGTCTCGCATATGTCCTCTCTATTTCGAAGTATGGATGCATACACAACATTTTTAATAGTTCCCCAAGAAAAAGTCCAGTAGTGTAATATCAGGCGATCTTGGTGGCCATTCGATTGAAGGTCTATTACGACCTATCCATCTTAAAGGAAAATTTTCGTGCAACTATGCTCGTACTATTCTTGCGTTATGAACTGAGGCTCCATCAAGCTGTAACTACAGTTCTCGTCTTACAAAGAGTGGCAAATCATAAATCGAATTCATTAATTCGGTATTTAAAAACCTTTGCGTATTTAATGTATCGAAGAAGAAAAAAGGGCAAATGATTCATGTGTTTAAAATTCCACACCACACATTAAACTTTTTGTGAATTTACTAAAATTGGGTTCGCTACTGTCCAGTATCTGCAGTTCTGTGCTGAAACTACAACGTTAGTGATGAACGTAGCTTCGTCAGTTAAGACAATATTTTTCAAAAATTCTCTGTCGTTTAATAAATTACCTTGGCACCATAAGCAATACTCCATTCTGCTACGCAAATCTCTTTTTTCAAGAGTATGAAAGAATTTTGGTTTGTAGGGTTTTAATTTATGTCGACGAAGACATCTCAAAATTTTAGTATGAGATAATTAAAATTCTACTCATATCTCGTAAACTTGTGCGAGGATTATTACAATATGCTAGTAATATTGCTGCATCATCAGGATGCCTTCGATTATTTAATTGTCATGGTCTTGATTTATTGGCAAATCCAGTAGCGTTAAAAAGGCGATTCAAGTGTACAAATCCCCCATGATAGATATGTGGACGTTCAGGATGTCTCGCTTTAAACTCTATAAGCTGGAGCGTACATTATCACCAAGTCTAATCATTTCTACTTTTTAAGGAATAATCGTTGTTCATCTATCACTAATCAAACAACAATTAAAATTTCGCGTCACCTAAGTAAATTATTTTTATAGCTGACGTTTCAAACAATGAACCATTATTTTGATTGTGTTGCATACCTGATATTTCAGATAATAATTTTTCCAAGGAGTTTACACAAAAATGTAGAAAAATTACAAAATTAAAATTTTTCAGCGAAACTTCGTGTTTGGATTATTTTAGTGATTAGCAACAACTTATATACTTTAATGCTCTATCTTCATCGCTGGATATGACTTTACTTGAAACACTAATTTTTATCTTAATCATAGTTGGTCTGATTTAGATCTTAAAAAAAATCATTCCTACAAAAATAGTAATCGTAATGGCTTTAATCACTTGTAGAAGTTTTATAATAATTACGTTGTTAATAAACAATTTATTGAGGTGTCTTCATATTTATAAAGTGAAACTATATATGTAAGCTGTTAAATAGTTTTGATTGAATTATTTTTTATTTATAGTCGTTATAATTCGTCTAGCAAAACACTTGTTATAAATGACGATTAAATGTTAGCGCTGAAAATTAGAATATTAAAAAACATTTATCACCCAAACTGGTGTATACACTATTAATACAAAAATAATAACAAATCTAGATGACCGTCGCCTGGCCGAACCCGGTCACGCGGAATCCTCCTTCACACCGTGATTATTTATGTAAAAGCATTAACACATGAGAAATACTCAGTGAGGACGCAATCATTTACAAAAGGTTCAGGCATTCACACACCGTACACACATGTTGGCAACTACGGGCAGTACCGCTAGTTTGCCGCTTCGGTGGTGATCCGGAGACAATCCTCTTAACCAACTGGATCAGATCACTACAGCCCTAACTGCTGCTACGCTGGCGACCACAGATGTGGGTCACTACAGCCTTCCCTGCTGCTACGCTGGCGACCCTCGGGTTCACACGAGCGGCCACTACGGAACCACTGTCGCTTCGGTGGTGATCCGGAGACATTCCTTTTAACCAACTGGATCAGATCACTACAGCCCTAACTGCTGCTGCCGTTGGCGACACCAGATGTGGGTCACTACAGCCTTCCCTGCTGCTACGCTGGCGACCCTCGGGTTCACACGAGCGGCCACTACGGAACCACTGCCGCTTCGGTGGTGATCCGGAGACGTTCCTCTTAACCAACTGAATCAGATCACTACAGCCCTAACTGCTGCTGCCGTTGGTGACACCAGATGTGGGTCACTACAGCCTTCCCTGCTGCTACGCTGGCGACCCTCGGGTTCACACGATGCGGCCACTACAGTACCCAGTACTGCTCACATGCACACTCACAATCATACACACGCTAGATTAACTCTCTCACCTGAATCACTATAATATCGATGTTCTCACACTGAAATCTAGAAATAAACTGAAATAAAATACGTGAATACCAGTATCATTAAATGTAGCTCTTATCCAACAGCATCGGTTACGTACCTAAATAGCTAATTAGAGACAAAACATAATAAATTTAATAAAAATAATCTTACGCAAAATAATATCTGTGACAGTTCGGCCATCCTGAAAAGTTCCTCGTCCTCGAGGAATCAATCCCAAATTCCTGCAGCATCAGCATCAACATCCGAAGCGCTGTTGTCTTCCGACAGTTCACGTGTACTTAAATATGGTTTCATCCTGTCAATCGCCACTACGTTACTATATTCTCCTCTTCTACTTCGATTTGTACCAGGCAAATCTTCTACTGAAAATCTATCGTTCAGTATAACTTTCTTTATTTGGAATGGTCCTTCATATGGATGGTGTGAAATGGAAATGATAGTTTCTTATTTGGATTCAATAGTTCTGGCTGCTTTCTTATCTGTTTTTTATGGTAAAATCATCTGATACACAAGTCAGTGTACTTCGCGAATTTTCTCATTCCAGGAAACCAGTAAATTCCAAAATGTCCAAACTCATCAAGACAGGAACGTACTATCTGCAGCCGCTGTCCTCTAGGTACAATCCACTAGATTCCGGACGCGGTAATTCGGTAAACCCGTTCGTCTCGTAAACAGTAAATTTTATAAATATTCCTTTCATAGTTAGTTTCCGGTGGTTTACTTAAAATGTTCTTGTAATTTCAATTTGTCATTTGCCCGGCGAGTATCCAGTCAGCTTGTTATATGAAAATATTTCAAATTCTGCAGAAAGTCCTTCTCCTGACACGGGGTTTCGACTTAGCGTATCGACGTGACTCATTCGTAATCCTGGGCGATATTCTATATCGAATGAATATTCCTGCAGTTTCAGCCAGCATTTTCCGTTCCATTTAAAATGTATTCCTAGCAGATATACTCTAAATTACTTTAAAGTTTCGACTACTGCTAAAGTCCCTAGATTATACGAATGAAACTTCATTTCCGTTGGTGAAGTTTGGCGACTGAAATAAGCAACTGGGTGGAATTTACCTGTGTCCAATTTCTGCAGCAGGAATCCTCCTAATCCTAACTTGCTGGCGTTCATGTGCACCTCTGTTTCGGCTTTTGAATCATATAGTCGCAAAAGTGGTCGTTCCGTAAGCTTTTCCTTTAGGTCTTCAAATGCTTTCTGTTATTTCGCTTCCCAACACCACAGTGTATCATTTCTCGTTAGATTAGTAATCGGTCGCACAATCTTAGCGTAATCTTTAATGAAGTGTCGAAAATAACTTGTAAGTCCTACAAACTGTCTTACTTGATGCACATTCCTCGGTGCCTGAAATTTGGTGACGGCTTTTATTTTCTCCTTTCCAGGTCGAACTCCATCTCGATCAATCTAAAATCCTTAATAATTGATGCTGCTCTGAAAAAGAAACATTTCTTCATATCATGTCAAATAGTGTCGTCAGTCGTTGAATTCCCTCTGTAAATGATGATGGGCAGATGATGTCATCTAAGTAAGCCATGGCGTTGGTGTTACGACATGATCCTAGAACTTTGTTGACCAGCCTCTGAAAAACTGATGGTCCCTTAGATAATCTAAAAGGGAGACGATTAAACTCGTAATGTCCGTCCGGTATTACAAATGCAGTTTTGTACTTCGAGCTCTGCGCGATAGGCACCTGGTAATATCCTGACGTCATATCTAAAGTTGTGAAGTACTTCGCTCCTTGCAATTGATCTAGTTGGTCATCAAGTCTTGGAAAGGGGTATCGATCGTTTATTGTTACTTTGTTTAAATTCCTGTAGTCTATACACATTCGCGCTTCTCCGTTCTTTTTCTTCACTAGAAGAATCGGTGCTGAAAAGGGTGAAGTAGATTTGCGTGTAATGTCGCCATCAAGAAGTTCTTATAGTATTCCCTAAACGTGTTTTCTCTCTGGAATTGACAATCTGTACGGCCTGTAAGTAATGGGTGTATCATCAGTCAGTAAAATATCCAGTTCGGTCGCATTCGTGCATCGAATATCCTTCACAGTTTTTACAAAACATTCCCTATATTCCTTCAGCAGACGTATTAGTTGTTCGCGCTGATCCACACTTATATCCGTTCCCACGTGTAGTTCATCCTACGTAAAGTAAATTTCTTCATTTTCTGCGCTTCTGTATTATCAGCTTGACACTTCCATCTTCTTGTTATAATTTTATCCTTCTGAGTTGTTAATTCCGCATCAGTTTAAAACTGGTAGAACACATTCCATATCTTTGTCTTCTACTACATTGTTCGCGGGAATACGTGCTCGTTTCCTTCATGGTTATGCAAGTGGACCCCATATCGACGTACGCTTAGACAATTACCGCTTACCTCCGCAGAAGTTGTTAAGATGTTCCTTTCTGGCAATAGTGGTTGTGGCTCTTGTTGACGTTGGACATGCTGACGTGGACGTTATGGTCGCTGGTTTCTACTTCCACTGAACTCGCCTCCATTTCGTCCTGCACAATTCTATACTCGTTGCCGTTTGTTGTTATAATGTGAGCGCGTACGTCCCAATTTTCCACAAATAAAACAACAAATGTTCTCCATTCCATCGTCGTGCTGCTGCTTAGTATAGTAAGGCCACTTGTTCTGAAAAGTACGATGTAAATCTCGTTTAATGGGAGTAGAAAGGTTTCGTATCGCTAATTTATCTTCGATCGTCTTCAAAAATAATAAAAGAAACTGCGGCTTCTTGCATTCTCTGATAAGGGCAAGTGTTGAGTAGCGCCAGCTTCTCGTAATAGTATTGCAACATAAGTTCATCCGGTTTCTTGTTGCGAGAAATCATTTCTTGAAGCAACTGAAAATAATTTTCCTGTAACGAAAATACCTTCAACAACATAGCCTTCTATGACTCCCAAGAATGATTTATTCCTTGCAGCGCTTTATACCATATTTCTGCATACCCTCTCCAGCGACATCTCACATACACGAAGGTAGTTATTTCATCCCATTTATGCATAGCGCGTAAAGTGAACGTACATACTGAAATTGAGGACTGTTGTTAGGTAAAGTCATGTTGTAATGTTGTTCCAGGTTCGTAATCCAGCCAAACATACACGTAATCAATATACGCACTGTTCCAAAATCTGTGCTGGTGTGATTTCAAAAGCTGAAAGCTAAAAATGTTCTGATCCCACTTCTGAAATGTTATAGATGACGATTAAATGTTAGAGCTAAAAATTAGAATATTAAAACACATTTATCACCCAAACTGGTGTATACACTATTAATACAAAAATAATAACAAATCTAGATGACCGTCGCCTGGCCGAACTCGGTCACGCGGAATCCTCCTTCACACCGTGATTATTTCTGTAAAAGAATTAACACATGAGAAATACTCAGTGAAGAGGCAATCATTTACAAAAGGTTCAGGCATTCATACACCGTACACACATGTTGGCAACTACGGGCAGTACCGCTAGTTTGCCGCTTCGGTGGTGATCCGGAGACAATCCTCTTAACCAACTGGATCAGATCACTACAGCCCTAACTGCTGCTACGCTGGCGACCACAGATGTGGGTCACTACAGCCTTCCCTGCTGCTACGCTGGCGACCCTCGGGTTCACACGAGCGGCCACTACGGAACCACTGCCGCTTCGGTGGTGATCCGGAGACATTCCTTTTAACCAACTGGATCAGATCACTACAGCCCTAACTGCTGCTGCCGTTGGCGACACCAGATGTGGGTCACTACAGCCTTCCCTGCTGCTACGCTGGCGACCCTCGGGTTCACACGAGCGGCCACTACGGAACCACTGCCGCTTCGGTGGTGATCCGGAGACATTCCTCTTAACCAACTGGATCAGATCGCTACAGCCCTAACTGCTACTGCCGTTGGTGACACCAGATGTGGGTTACTACAGCCTTCCCTGCTGCTACGCTGGCGACCCTCGGATTCACACGATGCGGCCACTACAGTACCCAGTACTGCTCACATGCACACTCACAATCATACACACGCTAGATTAACTCTCTCACCTGAATCACTATAATATCGATGTTCTCACACTGAAATCTAGAAATAAACTGAAATAAAATACGTGAATACCAGTATCATTAAATGTAGCTCTTATCCAACAGCAACGGTTACGTACCTAAATAGCTAATTAGAGACAAAACATAATAAATTTAATAAAAATAATCTTACGCAAAATAATACCTGTGACACACTTATGTGTATGGGACGCTTGTCGATGTTGGTTCAAACAAGTGTATATGCATAAAAATACTATACTGTAACGTGACAAGTTAGGTACCTACGATACTTGGCCCGCGAGCCCCGACCAGCCCTTGAGAACCGACGCCTATGAATAGAAGCGTCCTAGTAGGTACGTAGACAATCGATAACATAGTGCAGCGCGCTGTAGGCACGCGACGCTAGGCGTGCAGTTAGGTAAACAGGAGGGAGATAAGCGTAATTACCCGCGCATTGTCATATCGATCGAGATATTGCTAAAATATGCTGGCAGATATTAGAGCTACTATATAAGCGATGTATTTGTGTGCAGAGAGTTTGAGTTGGTACATCAGAAGGACAGTAACATTGATAGTAACAAGTCAGTGAGTGCAATACTCGGGAAGTTACTGGTATACTGAGATAGCTGTGGAAGTGAATACTCGGTAATTTCGATAAGTATTAGGAAGCAAGGTATAGCGGGACAATAACGACAAGTGGAAGTGTATACTCACAGTAGTGTTGAAGAGTTGTGGAACACGGACAGTCGGTGATACTGAAGCTGTAGAAATTAGAACTGTTAGACCGTCAGAAGGACAATTTGTTAGTTACATAAATAGACAGTGATGTGAAAGGAATGTATTATATCCGGGCAGTTGAATATACAGACGCTGTTGAGACAGTTGAGTATATAGACGCTGTGGAGGTCGGTAGGTCGGACAGTTGAATGTGAAATGACATAAATAGTGAATATAAATCATCAGTAATATCGTGTAAATAAATAATCGTATTAATAGTTTAAAATATAAAGTGTTAGTGTTTAGTTAATTGCATTCTTAGTCTTAAATTAGTATTTAATAATTGTTTCAATAGTAATCGCATTGTTATTAACTTTAGCGTTACAATATATTATAACAGTGAGTTCAAATGAGGTATGAAATACAATCACAAACATATATATTATTAATGTAATTTAAACATTAAAAGTAACTCTTGTTACAAAATTATGTGAGTTGAATGTATCTCTTCACCCGTAGTTCTTTATGGCATACGTCACTTTTATGTCAGTTTTCGTAAGTATAGTAACACGTAAAAGGGACGTAGTCGGGGCAAAAGGGTTTTGTGTTACAATATTTAAAATAAATCAACACATGACATCCCGTCAATTCTATGTTTGAAGTAGCAATGAGCTTTAAGTAAAGTGTAAAGTATCATTTCCAGTTGATCGTTTGTAAACAAAATCTAATTTGTTGTTCCAATAAATAGTAAAGTCTATAATACCAAATTTTGTATTATATTTTGTTTTTCCAATCAGTTAAGAGCTCCAAATTAAGTACCACTTCCGGTATATCATATAAGTATAGACAAAATCTAATATTGTTTCAAATTATAAATGAGTATTGGGTCTCGTGGCCGCGTCCCTGAGTGTCAGGTCGTGAATTTAGAGAACCGGGTTCGGTCCCGACCGACGCCAAATATTTCGAATTTTAAAAATGGCACAAAATTGTTCCCTGTGGTGCTAATCCACGGCAGCAATGAGTGCCCGTGAGGTGACGCCTGGTAAGCGCCCGCACGGTGCAAATATTTCATTATTACCGATATCTGTGGACAAAGCAGATTGGGACACCCAGCAATGGGTAATAAGCCGTGATATATTTATTTATTTATTTTTATTTATAAATGAGTTACAAATATTTGAGAAGTTTTGGTACATGTTTTAATATATTTTTTCATGAAAATCTGTTTATAGCTTCCTGTAAAGTAGTACTTCCGGTTTATAAATTCGTGCTTATTCACTGAAAACTCACCATCGAATTTTTGGACCGATAATATTACCTCTTTAACCTACGGTATGACGGAAGTTAACAGTCTATATATTCGAAATAAATAAGTTGGTAGCGCTTCCCGCTAAAAAAATACTTCGCAGGTAAAAATACATTGTTAATTGTTATCTGGCAATAATTTAGAGGTTATTCATCGGTCAGTTTCGAAAACAGTCATACCACCTCTAGAACACGAGACATACCAGAAACAGTGCGTTTATAGATCTTCCTAACGACGTGTCTTCCGTGCTTTTATACGAGCCCAAACTCATATTGGGTCGGTTAACATTTTTAAAAAACAAATTATAAAACCTATGCATATAATGAGAAATTTCTAGAAATTTCTTTCGACTAGTTTAAAATATAGATTTTAAATTTACAAAATCTGAATTTGTTATTGAAGTATTCCGCCACTTAATATTGGGTTACCAGCTTTAATTCTATTAGGCATTGGAATCCTAATTCCTGCACATTTTCCTGTGAATATTATCCTATATGACTTGTAAGATAGATTTTATTGAACGCACTGAATTTTTATGAAGTTGCTTTTCATTGTGCCAAGAGTAAAAAGTCTCGGTAAAAGCTAAATCTGGACTAGAAGATGACCCTTAAAATACCGGTCGAACTATTGTCACCTGTCATTGGGCCCACAGTTTTAATTCTATATTTAAATTAGCCGAAAGAATTTTGTGGGATTTTTAAGCATTTCTGTGGGTTTTATAATCTGTTGAAAATGTAAACCGGGCCAACTAATATGAGTAAACTCACAGACACTGGAACACAAAAAATATATAATAATATTTGTTCATATAAATTTAATTTAAAACGTTATAAAGTTAGAAAATTATTTTTATTATTTTAGTAATTAATACTATTCGTAAATATACACTAATGATATTTATTTTTATACAGAGGTGGGCAGCAATGCATTACATGTAATGATGTTATGTAATTTCATTACATTTTATTCTAATAACTAAGTTTAAAATGCTATTTTATTTACATTCATATCCTAGTAATTTGTAATGTACTGCATTACTCTTTGACAGTAATCTATAATTGTACATTACAATTACTAAAAATGCGCATGCGTATATCTTAGATAAGAAAAAACTTGTTCTTGTTGCCCGATCTTAAACGATTTTGTACGATTAAGAACTGAGTAGAAGTACAATATTTGCTAGGTGATGGGCATTAAAGCCACCGTTATTCCTTTATATTTTTATTTTGTTTTCCTACTGTTGTGTTGTTTTCACCATTCTTCATATCTAGTTAAATGTTAAACATCTATTGTGGATTCAACGTAAGTTTTTGATTAACATTTTTTTTTATATAAATCTGATGACATTCTTTGATGAGTTTACTTCTAGCATATTGAGTTTATCACGAGCTAAAATTATATTGGGTAGTAGGTATGAGAATCACAATAAAATTTACAACTCATTTAAAGGTAATACTTTATTTTTTTTGCAAATCGCATCAGCACCATTGTATTTTAAATTCATAGACATACACATTACTGTTATCACAAGCACACTGAAGCAACTAGCTGTTAGTTTTTAAAACAGTAGTATTTTTGCTTTATACATCATTTCACGTAAGAAAATAGTGATAGGAAGATAGATGCAGTTTGACCTTGTATTCTGATTGGATAATACCCCGATATTATCGATTCAAACCACAAGATCAAACTGCACCTATCTTCCCATCACTATTTTCTTACGTGAAATGAAGTATAGTAATTTAATTACACATAAATATAAAAGACGTAAACAATTAAATCTAATTTCACTCATAAGTAATGTGTAATGTCATTACAAATAAATTGTATTGATAATTACCTTACTTTTATCACAATTTAAAAAAAAAATATGTGGCCAACACATGACCTCCCGTCAATTCCATGTTTGAAATAGCAATGAACTTTAAGTAAAGTATCACTTCCGGTTGATCGTTCGTAAGCAAAATCTAATTTATTGTTCCAATAAATAGAAAAGTCCGTAATATTAATACTACTAATAATAATTGTAGTAGTATGCTTTGCAGCGAATAGACGTGTTAGCGCTGTCACTCCGTAGTTTTTTTTTCTTATTGCCGTAAACAGTAAAAAGTAAAATTAAAATGGATACTTGAAATCTATCCTCTATTGTTGAAAAGACCATCAGTTCACTGTTGGCCAACGAAGAATTTTTTGATAAATTACTAGACAAAGTAATTGACAAATTTAACAAGAAAATGGAGGAGCAGAAGACTTTTTATGAGGGACTAATCGGCGACATGAATGCTGAAATAAAAATTCTAAAAGACCGGCTCGATCAACAGGAGCAGTATTCCCGGAGAAATTGCATTCGGGTGTTTGGTGTTCCTGAAGAAGAGAAAGAAAAAACTGAAGAAATAGTGTGTGCTGTGTTCAAAGACAAGTTAAAAGTAAGTGTAACATCCAATATGATTGATAGATGTCACAGAACCGGCAAGAAACAATCGAGTGTTAAAGGTGTGAGTGAATTGTCTAAATCTAAACCACGGCCGATAATAATTAAATTTACGTCATATAAATACCGTATGACAGTTTTACAAAATCGTAAAAATTTACGTGGATCTAATATAAGTATCAAAGAAGACTTGACTAAAATGAGATTAGAACTTTTACAACGTGCGTCAAAGAAATTTGGTTACAAAAATGTGTGGTCTAAAGATGGTGTTATTTTCTCTAATTTAATTTAACATCTGTTTAATTTTTTATTTGGAGCGTCAACTATTTCACATTGTTTGTTTTAGTAGTTGCATTATATTCTTTTATAGATATATACATATACAGGGTGGTGACGGTTAGGGGTGAACATAAGGATTTAACATGGGATTTTAGTTTTTTGCAATTTCCTGCTCTCCTGTTCATTTTATGGCAAAAACTGTAGAGTACAAAATTGTTCAGAATTAAAAATTGCATACAAAAATGTATTTACATTTATTATCATGTTTTTGGTTTCTGCACAATTCTAAAAAGAAATTTCAAAATTTCTGTTATTTTGTAGCAATAGCCATGGAATTTATTTTTTTCTGGTTGTCAAAAATTATTTATAAACGTCAATCATGCGTTATTCTAACTTAAAAATTAAATAAAAACAAACAACTTTTAATTTTAATACGCATTTTTTATTAGGTATAACCATTTAATAATAAACCAATTCCAAATGTATCAACTACGTACAATTTTGATTTATCATAGCCAATACCATTTCTTCATTCATTTCGTTATGACGTCTTCTATTATTATTATCATTATTATTATTATTATTATTGTTATTATTATTTTTTCCTTCATTACCTTCGTTCACAGCTACACTAGCTGTGTTCTCAAGTTTTTTAACAAGTTTAGAAATTGTTGTTATAATAGGAATTGTATTTTCGTACTTTCTGGAAAACAAATCACGTATTCTTCTAAAACTATTTCCACCATAATAATTTTTTATAACGAAAACTCGTTCCTTATTCGAATAAACATTCATTATTAAATTAACTTTTTATTAGAGAAAATTTTGAAAATTTGACAGAAATTGAATGTCATTATTATGTTTAAACATTTGAGTTATAAGTCATGGCTCTTGCTACAAACTAACAGAAATTTTTAAATTTCTTTTTAAAATTGTGATGAAACCAAAAACATAATAATAAATGTAAATACATTTTTGTATGCAATTTATAATTTTGAATAATTTTGTACTCTACAGTTTTTGCCATAAAATGAACAGGAGAGCAGGAAATTGCAAAAAACTAAAATCCCATGTTAAATCCCTATGTTCACCCCTAACCGCCACCACTCTGTATGTATATATATATATATATATATATATATATATATATATATATATATATATATATATATATATATATATTTTCATTATTTTACACTCAGCTGTTGCGTTTTTCTGCAAGTTATAACCATTCATGACTTTATTCAGTTGAACACAAAATGTCAATAAACCCTATAAATTTATAATTTTATTATTCACTTTTTCTTTTTTGTTAAAATTCATTTTTGGTTATTTATAGTAATGTCATCATTTCACATTTACTACCAAAATGTTAGAGGTTTGAATACCAAGCTAGAAACTTTTTACAACAATATTTTATCTCTTGACTTAGAAATAATTTGTCTTAGCGAAACTTGGCTAGTTCAAAGTGTAAATTCTTCAGAATTATTTACATCTCAATATAGTGTTTATAGAAAAGACAGAGACAATTCTGGGAGTGGCAAAAAAGAGGAGGAGGAGTCTTATGTGCTGTTAATAACAAATACAAATCTGTCCCCGTCAGTTTAACTCTGCCTCCTGCCTCGCTGTCCGATCTTGTTTGTGTTAAAGTTTATTTATCTCCTGTTCTCTTTGTCTATGTATTAGTTCTCCACTTGCCTTCACCTATCTCTCTTCAACAACAGAATCATATTTTTGACTCTCTCGAGCCATTTCTTTCAATGTCAGATAACAAATTCATTCTTGTGGCAGATTTTAATATTAATAAACTTAGCTGTCAATCTCTACAATTAAATACTGACAAGTTAACAACAAATTTTGAGAATTTTGTATGATTTGTAAATGGAAATCAGTACAATAATATCACTAATTCGTTCGGTAGATTGCTGGATGTGGTTGTATCTGATTTACCCTGCTCTGTTTCAAAAGACATTGATCCCATTGTTGATAAAGACGCGCATCACCCAGCTCTTTCCATTTCCTTTAACATCAACTCCAAAATTTCACCTTCTACTTATACCCCAATTCTTCTTATAAATTTTCTTCTGCTAACTTCGACCTGCTTTATGAGCTTCTTTCGAAAGTAGATTGGAACGTACTTAAAAATTATAATGATGTAAATGCTGCGTTTAAAATATTTTATGATATTATATATAGTATTTTTGATAAATGTATGTATTCGACGTCTACCTAAATATCTCCCGTGGTTCAATTCTGATATTATTAAGCTTATTAAGGAAAAAAATAAATACCACAAATTATATAAAATGCATCATAATGAACATTTCCTAAATGAGTTCAAGCGTCTTCGGATACTAACGAAGAAAAATATTAAATCTGAATATTAAAAATATATAAATCATATCGAGGTTATTATATATTCAAATCCGAAGAATTTTTGGAATTACATTAGTAATAAGAAGCGTACTCCCATAATCCCCGGTACCATGCACTTAAATGATCAAACTTTTACCACCACTCCATCCATAGCTCGAGCCTTTGCC